>CAOKZL010000515.1:0-614885 GCA_948472985.1 Iguana delicatissima
CATTCAATATCAATGAATCAATGAGAAAGACTATGGACAAAAGAAATTAAAAGTATACTCTGTTATGATCTACAAGAAAATTACTATAAAATGATGTTATCTTATGCCAGAAGGACTCTCAAAGATATACAAAGAAATGAATAATAGTTGTTGGAAATGCTCGGATCAAGTTGGATCATTGTATCATATGTGGTAGATTCATGAAAAGGCAAAGCAATTTTGGATGAAGAAGATACAGAATACAATTAAAAAAATTTTGAAATGCAAAATCACAAGGTCCCCAGAGTTGTTTTTATTACGAATCTGGCAGGAAAACTCAAATTGTAATAAACGACGACAAGGAATGATACAATATATGCTACTAGCAGCAACAACGACAAAGAATGATACAATATATGCTACTAGTTTACGCCAAGCACTGGAAAAAGACAGAAATCCCAACAGCAAATGAATGGCTCAGTAGATTGATGACAATTGTGGAAATGGATAAACTGACAAAGAGGTTAAAAGATGTTCCAGAGCAAGACTTTGTAAAAAATTGGCAATTATTGATTGAATACTCAAGTGAAAATGAGGGTGAAATTATGATTTTGAGGCTATTGTTGTTTGCTATGAATAAAATACGTTAAAGTTTTACGTCATACAAAGGAGTTAAAGAAAATTGTAAAAACTTTCTTTTTTCTTTGTGAATGCATTATAATTAATTTACGCTTAACAATTTTAAAGTATAGATTTAGCTCAGATATATATATATATATATATATATATATATATATATGTTATTACCTATTAATTAAATAACTCTTACTATAAAATAAGATTAATCAGTGAATATTAATTTTAGTTATAGTAACTTTATTACACTAATGTTTGCATAATTTACTATTAGTAGATGATGGTTGAGGTGGAAACCACTTTTTAACTGTGTGTTATTGTTTATATTTTGAGTTAATTGTTTATTAGATTAGATGGGTTTGGTAGTTATTGTCTAGGTAGTGTAAATTAGTTTAGAGTATATATTTTTAATATGCTCTGTTATTTGCTTTCTTATACATTATGTTCTGTTTTTGTCATTTTTATATACAATTAATAAAATTATTAATTAGCAAAAAAAAGCTTTGGGGCGGGGGTCCAATGATTTCATCTAAAGCTGTACATATTTGATTTTAACTGCCATCAAGTCACCTTTGATTTATGGTGAACTTTTGGGTGAAAGACCTTCAGATCATCTCAACAGCCTTGCTCATGTCTTGCAGATGCAGGGCTGTGTTTTCCTTGATTGAGTCTATCCATCCATAATGTGCTCTTCCTACTTCCTTACTGCTTTCTATCTTACCAAGCATTATTGCCTCTCCTAGTGGGTCAGGTCTTCTCATGCTATGGCTAAGGTACAACAGCCTTAGTTTGTGGCTTCTAGAGAGCGTGCAGGCTTGATTTGCTCTAGCACTCATTCATTTTTCTCTTTAGCAATTTCAGGATACCCACAGAACTCTTCTTAAACCATTGTATTCAGTGTTTAAACTGTTAAATATGTTTTTAGTTGTTCATTTTTTACTATTTCACATTGATTACACTGATACCAAATGATATAAGGTGG
This sequence comes from Iguana delicatissima, assembly GCA_948472985.1. Taxonomy (NCBI): domain Eukaryota; kingdom Metazoa; phylum Chordata; class Lepidosauria; order Squamata; family Iguanidae; genus Iguana; species Iguana delicatissima. The sequence continues at coordinate 1,598 of CAOKZL010000515.1, forward strand.
GATATAAAGATTCTAATAAATAGATAAATTTTACTCTACAATAGCCCCATCTATGGGATTCTACAAAGCCTTCAGACATGGTTTTTTTTTGCCTGTAGCCTACCAACCCTTTTCTTTCTTTACTCAAAAAGCAATCTGTTCAGGAGAAAAATAATACAGAAAACTAATGCTGTATACTACAGAATCACAGGAAGCTGCTTCTTCCTGAGTCAGACCGTTTGCCGGTCAGGTTCATTACTGTTCATTCTGATGGCAGTAGTTCCCTAGCATTTCAAGCAGAATTATTTCTTAGCCATTCCTGGAAATCCCTGGGAATGTCCTATCCAAGTAGTAATTAGGCCCTACCAAAAAACAAAAACAAAAAAAAGGTCTGACAAACCTTGATCCTATTTAAAACAAAACAAAAAAAGAAAAACCAGTTTTACTGGTACTACAGTACAGATGTACTCTCAGGTGCTTGTTAGTAGAAATAACGCTATTATTAAAGAGCTAGTAAAACAAAAGTATATTGTATTATAGATGTGCAAATATACACCCTACCTCAATACACAATTTAAAGAGTACGTATCCAATTTGAAAACAGCCAGTCATCTGTAAATGAGACATCCTCTCAAGCAAAGCATATTCAGATGTATTCAGGCAGATTAAAAGATGATTGCATAGGTCTGTAACTCCAAAGCTATCTGATGGGGGGACCAGAACCCCCCATGTGACAAGGACTAGTATCATATCTGAGGCATTGGTTACAATTGTTTCTTTCCTGGATATTTGTTAGCTACCAGGAGCCAATGGCTTGTGGAGTGGCACCAATTCAGGGGGACCACCATTTTGAGTATCACTCGTATAACTAAACTGAACATTTCTTCCTTTCCATTATACATTGATTCAGCTGCTTATACCTTCTCAAAGAGTGGTGGCATCCCTTACACTGCGCAGCTGAATATTTCAGAATATCAATTGTACTAAGAATTCTTTTCACAATTTTAAAATATTACACAAATTACTCATCCTTTCATAAAACATGTTGTAGCTGTTTTCTAATGAGGCATTACTCAACAGCCTTCCAATGTGAGTAATGTAGGTCAAAGACTAGATCATGCAGCTTTTTTCACATTTTACATGTTGCTTCTATTTACAGAGAAGGGCCCCTTCTGCACCCTACCTTTTAGCAGAGTCCACTGGTGGAGATCCTGACATTGACTCTGCAGGAGGGAAGCGTGACAGGAGCACTCCCTCTGCACTGGCTGGCTCAGTCTGCAGTGCAGCCTGGTACCTCCCCAGGCTATGCTGGGGCAGGAAGTGCAGCCACTGCACTTCCCAGGCTTCTACAGTACAGGTAAGTCCACGATGGTGGCACGACTGTGGGTCACTGACAGGGAAAACCCATCAATGATTTAATCTGTGATTGAGCTGCTTGGGAACGGGAGAAGGACAGGACCATGACTATGTCATACAGAACTGTTGTCAGGGTCCCATCCTTCTCCCGTCCCCATGCCAGGCTGGGGGGATGGTGAGGAAAAGGCCTTTGATACCTGTGTGCTGAATACAATGTCAAGTACAGTAGGCCCTTCACTTTCATGAGGGATCGGGAAAAAGAACACCCGTGAAAGTGAAAAAAAATGTGAATAACTGTGAGCCCCCACCCACACCATCAAGAGGGCTGCAGGAGACAGCCAAGCAGGGAAGAACTTCCCTGCTTGGCTTTCTCATGGCTCCCACCCGCACAATCAGGCGAGTGGAGGGGCACAGGAGAAACCCAAGCAGAGAAACAATTTCCCTGCTTGGCGTTCTCCTGCCTCCCACCCCCACAACTGGGCAAATGGAGGCACGCAGGAGAAAGCCAAGCAAGGAAACAACTTCCCTGCTTGGTTTTCTCCTCGCTCCCAACCCTGCAATGGGGCGAGTGCGGAGACACAGGAAAAAGCCAAGGAGGGAAACAACTTCCCTGCTTGGCTTTCTCCTGGTTCCCACCCATGTGATCGGGCAAGTGGGAGGGCGTAGGAGAAAGCCAAGCAGGGAAAGAACTTCCCCGCTTGGATTTCTCCTGGCTCTCACCCACACGATTGGTTGAGTGGGGAGAGGCTCACAGGAGAAACCAACTGAAGAAAGCGCTCTTTCCCCACTGGCTCTCTCCTGTGCCCCTTTCTCTCACCTTCTGCCACCTGCCGAGGGTGTGCCTGCATCAGCAACAGCGGCCGAAGGAGTGCGGGGAAGGGTCGATCACCCTCCCTGTGCTCTCCTGCCCCCCTAGGCCAGGAAATGGGAGGGGAGAAGGGGGGCAAGCAGGCACCTCATGAATAATCAGATTTGTGAAAGTGAAACCTGCAAATGTGGAGGGGAAACTGTAATACAGTTGGCATTAAGTACCATCCTGGATGATTATAGAACAATCTGGTGTATGTTTATTTAAGACATTAGTCCCATTATGCTCAATGGGACTTATGGCCAGGGAGATATACACAGCAATAGGCAACAATCAAGAAACAGGCTCATATTTATTTGGCTGGAACCCACCACCAGCACCTAGACACCCACAGAGCTATAAATCTACATAGCATCCTATGGCACTGTGTGGAAGGGTGGTCAGAATTAGAGGCTGAACAATCTGCTACTTCCAAAGAACTGACAACTTGTATTGGAAGTGGTAGTGGGGGTTCCCAATCTGACAGCTTTGTCCTCCCTACTTTCCTCCGTGACTGGTTTCAGTGCAAAGAAACTACCTATACTAGTTCCCAGTTGGTACAGATAAGAGAACCGAATCCTAGAACCTCTAAGGAGAATAGACTAGAGACTCTACTCCTAGCAGAAAGACCTCATCCAAACATCTGATATGTAGCAGATGTTTTAACTTATATTTTGTTATTCATTTATTTCACTGGGCTGTACCTCCATACTTAATATTGGCTTGAAATTTTTTTTCCTGGTATCTAAAAATTGGAAACATTTCAATTATAAGCTTCTTTGGATCCATACTGGGAGAAAAACAGGATATAAATCAAATAATATTACCATAGAAGAACTGTGACAAATGGTTTAGCAATAGGCTACCTGAAGCCTAACTGAAATAAGCAGTAGAATATTTGAGAATGGACAGATATAGTTAGGAAAACAGCACTTTTCCAGGAAACATTCCAAGTAGGAACAACATAGGCCCTGTTAGAGCACCAGCAAAACCTGAAAATGTTTTTTGATGGTGACGGAAAAAATGCCATTGCCTTTTATTGCTAACTATATGAGGCCTATGCAGCTTCAAACCATGCTAGTGGAGATCTTACAGATAAGGAGGAAGCAGGAAGAACTCTCTTTGTTTCCAAAATGGAAGGCAGAGACTGCTATTCTCTGCATTTTGTTTCATGCAGATGTGTGATATAGTCACACATGCTAATTTCCACAGACACCAGGAAACAGATTGTAGGAAATGTTTGTAATGTGATGCACTTCCTGACTCCAATTATTTTATGCTGCATACAAACTGGAAAAGCTCAAGGAGGCAATGTCTTCCTTCTACTCCACAATACCAAGCTGTAAAATAAATTTAACAAAATGAACCTGCAGAGATACAATGCCTTTGCTATTTTTTTAGTGACAGCCAATGCATACCTGCAAGTTCCTTTTGTTAGATTTGTGGACTATTGTAGATATGGAACACCCTCAGCCCTGATGAGAGGCACTCCTTGCTTGAGCATCTCCAGTCTACAGAAAAAATTAATTGGGATCAGAAAGTGCATCGCATTACTACCATTTCTCACACCTGTCCTGCTTCTATGGCTACCTACTTGATGCACTGGAAATCCGACCCTTTATTATATTAAAAGGTTAGCTTGCTAGCTCTTTCAATTATACTCAGCAAGAGCTGCTTACCTCCTAATGTAAGGTTACCCTTGTGGCTCCCTGGATTCTTGATGATGCCACAGCAACACATGCCATTTCTTTGCAAACAGGAATGACTTTTCCTCCACGGCAAACATTTTTTCAGCTCTTCTCCTTCTCTTGAAATGAACAAACTTGGGAAAGAACTCATCTCTTCTCCAGAGAACATATTTTAAATAACTTGGTTTAAAACATATGTTGCTATGACTTTTCTGAACACTTCCCTCCCCACATTCTTCTTTGGAACTGGACGCTGAATCATCACAGTGAAACACAGACCTTAAATTCCCAAACCAAGCTGACACCCAATCTTTATAGGTATTGTTTCCTAACCCTTGGTCTCAAATGGATGTTTACATTGACATAGCTATTAATCCTCTGTGACAAACTAATAAAGTCTTAGGAAAGCCAGTTATGGCTAGTTATACTGAAAAAACTCAGCATTATAGATTTATTCCAGATGCATGGCCCATTTTAAGATGGATGATGATAATATTCTCTTATATTATTCACATCACTGAGAATTCTGCAAGGTGGTAGTCTTTTATTCCCAGCCGACAAGTTCTCATTTCTAGCAGAGATAAAGGCCCTACAGAGTTGCCAAGTGCATCAATAAGTCCATGACCAAGCTTGATCTGACCCCAGGTTTGCCACATCCAGCACGTAATCATTGGATCATCAAAAATGTGTATATGAGGGTCAAGTTTAGAACATCCTCTTTAGTGATAAAAGCACAGCAACTAAAATTCGTGCCTTTGTATCCTAAAGGCTGGAACACTGCAATACTCCCTATGTAATACTCCCTGCATCCTTTGGGAGCTGATGAACGTACAAAGCAAGCATCTTTGCTATAAACAGATTCCAATTCAGGTCAGTTTACATAGTTACTATACAGTGTAATTTCAGGCCAGAAAAATGTAGGTACTGAATGCCATTACTATTAACAACTTCTAAAATGTACTACCTGTATATTTATCCTAAATGCTCTAAGGGCCATATATTTAATTATCGCTTCCACTGAAAAGTATTACAACTGAGGTGACATATAGTAATGAAAACTGCATAGTGATTAACTTGCAATGTGAGTTTAAAGCATGCTAGTAAATGCCTGTGCAGTATTTATTTATTTATTTATTTATGCTATTTATATCCCACCTTTCTTCTCTGAGTGTGACTCAGGGCAGCTTACAATTAAATAGAACAAACACAAATAAAAAATAAAATCAACAAAAGACTTAAAATATACATAAAGCACAAAAAATTCAAAAATAAAAATTAAAACATAGTAGTAGAGGAAAACACAACAAACACTCAGTTATAAACTCCTCACATGAGGTCATTTGTAACACATGAGGTAATTGGTCAAAAACCCACTTGAATAAAAAGTACTTTGCCAACTGATGGAAGAACAACAAGGAGGCAGCCTCCATGACAAAGAATTCCAGAGTCAGATGCAGCAATTATTTAGTTGGCTGTATATTTAATTGTAATGAACATGCTTTAGTTTCAAAGCCCCAGCTCCAGAGTGTATGTGGAAATCTTTGGATGTACTTGAGACTATTAGCAGAACCATGATGATAGATCCTACCATGACTTCAAGAACAGGTGCAGGTCATCCATACTTGCTCTGGCTTAGATAAAAATAACCCATATTGTTCATAAGCCAATAGGAGATAATGAGCCCCTAACCCTAGCAAATGAGGAGGACCAACTGTATTTTGTGAACAAGCCTTTAAGGGCACATCCAGATTGATTGAAACATTTCAGATTTTGTTTTTGTTCTTTCTGATTTATCAGGTTAAAAGAAACTAACCTGGAGACCTGGTATAAAAAGTCTCTGATTGTACTGCGTGCTGACAGAAAATACTGTGGGGTAAACAAGAAGAGTATGACTCTCTAAAATAATGTCAGAAAGAACCTGAACAAAATTTGGGACTTTCTGGTCCTTTTAATCTGTCTGGATGCACCCTATATTAAGTATTTTAAAAAAAATCAGCACACAGTCCAACTCATCATATCTGTCCACCTAGTGACCTCAGAACCTGGTCCTTGAACATTTATCTTCTGTCCATTTGCCCTGAAGGACTCTTTCTTTCCCACCAACCTCTGCTGCTGTGTTATTAGAAAAATGTGACAGATCCCAAAGAGTCAGAAAACATGCTCTTAGGACAAGTGTTCCTGGTGCCTGGTTTACCAGTGTGTCAGCACTCCGTGTAAGGAAGAAGGAAAAGAAAATTTGGCTTTCTTGCTTTGCCAGAGCTGCTGCTACCCTACAGTAAAGAGCTACTATTAACATAGGGGATGTTGGTGGGGAAGAGAAAGGATCAGATGAAGATATGTTCCCAACTGAGAGCGTACCAAGATCAGATGAATTTCTTTTTTCACCCCAAGGTAAAACTCCATATATTCTGAACCAGTCTAATGAGAACTAGAGAAGAGATTCATAGTCATAGCTCTATTGTTGGAAGTGCACGTACTTTGCACCTGGAAGACCTCAGGTTGAATCACTAACATCTCAAGGTAGATCTGAGAGATACCTGATACTGTCAATTTGTGTGGACTACAGTGAGCTAGAAAGAGTTTGTAAAAGTCATCTCCCAGTTTTCTGAATTTCTAACAATATTTCATGCTTTTGTGCAGGTATGTGTAGTTATTTTCTAAGAAACCATTTTACTCTGTTTTAAAATAATATTTTTAGCCTCTTTTATCTGCTTCTATTTAATGTGTTGTACATTGCCTAAAGAGCCTTGGTAAGCTGAGAAACAATAATTACTTTTTTTAAAAAAAGTTTATTCTATACATCCATTTCTCATTCTGTACTATACTGTACTTAATGTATATGTATATTGCTTTTAACACAAATAGAATATTCCCCCTCCTGGCCTTCAAATATTCATTACAAGTACTTCCATTTAAACACAAGGAACTAAAGAAACACATCTGAACCTCAGAATATTTTAACTGATCCTACTTGTGCCCCATTTCCCCATTTTTTAAACAGCAAAAGATGAAAAAAATAAGAGCAACCCATATTGCTAATTAGGAAACTCAGAATACAGCTCCAGCTTCTGAAGAAGATCAGAAGGCTAACAATTTCCAAATGGATTAACTGGCAAGGTAACCATGGCTCCCTGCCAAGAAAATTCTTCTTTGTCCTAAAGAGTCTTGAATAAATCCCTGGAACATATCAAGAGCAATTAGAGGTTTTTCTCACTGTGTACTATGAATAATTTTGAGAATGTTTAGCTTCCTCCTATAGATGCTATTGCTACATGTACAAAAGACAATGACACCATAACAAAACAAAATCACCAGCAGAGGTAAAAACAAGAGAAGGAAGTCTAACATCAAGAGCTCTGCTATAAGCGTACAGTTCACACGGTCACATGATGATCTCAAATGTCACAAGAAAAATGGGATTTGAAGTTATCTCAATGGTAGCAGCAATAGCAACAGGAGCAAAATTTGTTTCCTGCTTTGCCACCCAACAGTCACTTAACAACACTACAAATAAAATAAAAACAATAACATACAAACTAGAACACACATAAAAAGTCAACAGGAGACTAATACAAAACAATCCACCAAAACCAGTTTCCATAAGTCAGTTTATGGTCCAAGGATAAGTTTTTGTCTGGAAGAAGAAGCTATTCAGAGACTAAGGCAGTTGGATCTCCCTTGGCAAAGAATTCCAGACCTGAGTGCAGTAACCATGAACTCACTCTCACAGGCTCCTGTCAAATGTACTTTAACTCAGATTCTGGTCCCTTAGGTATTTTAGACTTCAGATCCCAGCATCCTTGACCATTGGTTAAGCTGGCTGGGGCTTCACCTATAGGACCACCATTTGAGAAAGAAGATCCTTTCCTGAGGCTCTTGAGACCCAGGAATACCATTATGATAGAACGTAGCACTTCAAGTAACATAGTACAAAATTGTGTGTCTTTCTATAGATCATAACTAGCAGTTTGAACTGTATCCTGAAATACACTAGCAGCTAATGAAACACTGTTGTAACACAGGAGTCATATGCTCACTATTACCATGTCTGGATAATGGTCTGGCTGTCTCATTCTGAACTGTGGATATTTCTAAATATTCCCGAAAGGCAGGCACACATAATTACAATAGTCTGAATGAGACATAACTAAGGCATGTGTCAGTGTCATCATGGCCAGATTGTCAGACACAAGGCTCACTAGCCCTAGCTGTGCAAAAGCATTCCTGGACTATTCCACAGCCTGGGCATCACATTTTAAGACTGAGTCTTTGAGGAAAAGAAGTGGGGGAGTATTTAGAACAGTGTTACTCAAGTACCATTCCCTGAGCTATTGCCTGCCAGTCTATAAGGAGTTTTGACGAAAGCTCAAACAACTGTAGTCCATCAGCACAAATTCAGTGCTGGTCTCTGGCACATTGGGGTAAAAAACCCTGCTCATCAGGTCCTACTCATCAGGTAGGTTAAGCAGAACTGGCTTAAAGAACTATTGGTAGTATTAATTGCTTAAGACAGTGGAAATGTGGTCAAAGAACCTTCTAAGACACTCAGAGGTTTCCCTGTTTTTTTCTTCTTGTGGAAGAAAGTAGCTTGAGAGAATTCCAACTCAATCTGAGGTAAGTCTCAGTTGATTCTCCTATCTCTAATAATTGTTAACCCTTTTCAGACATTTTACTTCAAAGTATAATGAATGTGTGAGGGGGTGAGAATGAGAATGGTGTAATACATAGCAACATGTTTAGGCTTTGGGACCACTCAGTACCCCTCAGGAACTACATTTCACTTTTGCACTTGTTGACTCCCTAGTCATTTCTTGGGAAACTTTTTTTTTAAAAAAATCAGCATTTCACTTTTATTTGTCCTTCATAATTACAATTTCATTTGGAATAGGTGAAGTCCTTTAGGAGCAGAAAGCATTATGTGTACTTTTTATTTGAGTTAATAAATTCTGTCATAGTTAAACAATACTTTAGACTTTCAACTGCCCTCACAAAGCCCAGTGTGCTCAGATCCTTTAGAACATTTTTTGTCATTTGGTTCATTCAGCTGCTCTGCAATTGTAGCACATTGTTCAGAAAGGCATAACTGTCACCTCTGAAAGTTCAAGAACTAAAAAGAAATAAGTTCATTACGAGATCAAATATTCATCCAATAAGATTATTTCATCCTGAAATAAAATATAGAGATGTAAGCAAAATATTATTCCCTCCTATGCACCAGCAAGCCAGTCTGCCATTCCAGCTACTTTACTAAAGATAAAACAAATCCTCAATGTCAAAAACTCACCAGATTCTCATGATTCATTTATGTCTGTATTAATAAGTTTTGACACGCAACCAGAGTGAGTAGTCTCAATACACATGTAAAGGAACACTAGTGAGCAATCTGATCACCTATTTTAATTTTAAATAATCCAAATAACCCAATTTATCTAAATACTTAAGGAAGCTTCACAGCACATTCCTGTGCATGTTTGCACTAAAGTCCACCACAGACTGCAATCCTATATCTACTCCCTCTGGTGTAAATCCTACTGAAATCTCTGTAGGAGGTATGTGGTTGCAAGAATGTGCTACAGTATATCTGTGCTTTCTTTTATGTGCACACATAAGCTGAGATCCTACACACGTGCTCAGTTCCTCAGGTGCAATTCTGCATCTTCCCACTGCCTGGAAGCTGTTAAGCCCTGGGAGGGCCCCTGCTGCTATCACTTACTGATGGAGAAGAGAGGGAGGGGGAGACAATTCAGACCATAGAAAAGCAACTGGTCTCAGCTCAGTGGGGTGAGAGGGGAAGAAATATAGACTGCACCTGCCTTGTCCTTTTCCCAGGAGCTCAGAGCAGCCAGATTTTCATGGTCACAACCATCTCCCCCCACCATCCTGACTTCCTTCCATTCCCTCGGGTGAGAAGGAGCAGCTAGTTGTCCATGCTGCACCCTGGCAGCTGCTGGGCATGGAAACTTTTTGGACAGAGTATTCCAAAAGGTGGGGAGAGAGAGATTTACATGTGCATATGCTGCATTTGCACATGTGAAAGTCACTAGCAAGATGCTGGCCTTAGTTTGTTGGTTGGACTCGTCACTCCATGATATTTAGAAGCCTACGTAGTGTTGCAAATATCTTGTGAGTATCTTCAAGAATTGGTCTTGATATCAGTAATAAAAATAATCAGTCTTCATACAAGAGGCATCATGGACTCCAAAAGAATTTTACTTGGTGTTAGGGTAATCAAAGCATTTCCATTGTTACAGCATAGTACCTGCAAGGCTCTCAGTAAAGGCATACATGTATTATTCAGAACAGATATAGCAGAATGATACAGTTGACACTTTTGACCCACAACCTGAATAAGACTTTCAGTAAAAGGAAGCATGTATAAAACATTTTTTGGGGGGAGGAGTTTGATTAGCAAAAAATTAAAGTCTTGAGACATCTAAATGACTAAGATATTTTATGTTGTATAATGTTCCATGGAAAGAACCAGCATGGTGTAGAGATTTGAACGTTGGACTATGACTCGAGAACCAGGTTCAAATCCCCACTTAACCATGGAAACCCACTTGGTGACCATGGCAAGTCACACTCTCTCAGCCTCAGAGGAGGGCAAAGGCAACCCAACTCTGAAAAAAATCTTAGCAAGAAAAGCCGTGACAGGTTCATCTTAGGGTCACCATAAATAGGAAACAACTTGAAGGCACACATCAAAAACAGCAAGAAGGTTTCATGGATAGCAGCTCACCCATGGATGTGAAAACTTGCACTAAATAAAACGTGTCACTCTTTAAGATGCCACAAGGCTTGTTTTCATATGATGCAGTTGTCAATGCATCCCCTTATTTATAGTATCTGACATCTGCTTCCTATCTATAGAATGCTGTCATGGGAGTTTTGGATGAATTGTACATAGAAAACCTTTTCTCTCTTCTCTAGAGCAGTCATCCACTTATTAAAACCAGTGACAGCAAAGGATGGTTTCTACATATTACACATTTTTTTCAAGCCTAGGATAATACCTTGTAATTGGAAACTGAGCATGTGAAGCAGACACACCTGGTTACCAATTACTATCAAGGCACTGAGGTCTTCTTCCAGCTCTGGATTTTGGTTAGCTGGGGTTCATTTAGGTTTTAAGAGTACTTTAGAAGATTTTGTCTATAAACTCGACTTGAGGAATGCAGGCTATCACCCTGTGTAAACTTCAACACAGCAGGAAAGTACCTGCTGGGAACCAAATTTTGCTATGAGCCTAAATATAACAGATAACACAAAGTGGGACTGGCACTTTCAATCATTATTTCAGTGATGACAAGTTTCATGGACAGGTTTTTCTTTTCATTTATATACTGGCTGGCAATGTGATGACCATAAAAGTTACTTTGTCTCTGTTAAAATAAATTTCTACTTCTCCTTGTAATAGTATATTTGTTAAATATTTATTTGCATGCTCTTATTCATACATAATAAAGTCAAAAGTTACTTCACCTTCTGAACTATGTGTCTTCCTGCTGCCAAAAGTGAATAATTAGTTGCACTTCAACACATTTTCTATCAGCATGAAGAATAAATTGCCCAAAAAGAACAAGGACAGTTAAAGTCACTTTCTATAAAATCTTTACACAGTCCACTGACTACTCATGTTGAAGATTTAGCGCTCTAGCACACAGATTTAAACTTAAATTACTTAGCACTATAATTCTCACATCTTGTTATTCAAGAGAGACTCTATTAACACAAGTACTTTAATAAAAGCATTCAATAATTATTAGTGATTACAACTACTATTATGGTCAATTATAAGTGTTCAGATACCTCTGCATAGCTGTTTTCAGTACAATTGTTTTCTTATTACAAGAAGATGGTTCTCACTGTTAGTGAGTCACTAACTTTCCCTGTTAGTTACTTACAAGGAGCTGTTCACCAGCTTTCAAACTTGTTTCAAATTATCATCTAAATCAAGAGTAGACAACTTCCTAGAATCGGAGGGCATACGATCCTTCAGGGGCTGCAACATTATTAGACATCCCATAATTAGACAACTGCTGCCACCAATATTCAGAGACAAAAAGTGAATTTGCTTTTGCTGTTGCTTCAGAAATTTGGCAGCAAATACAGCTGCTCTCTACAGTGAGCTCTTGGAATGTTAAAAAATTTAAAACATGTATTCATGAACAATGATAATTACAAACGAGGAAATTAACTGGTTTGTGTTAAGGTTGGACTTGATTTCTTGTACTATTGTTGATTAATGTATTCATTTAATGGTTAGCTTTATGAGAACCCATAAGATTTACAGAGAATGGCATCTTTTGGTTATTTACTTGTTTGTTTATATAAATGTCTATACCCCACCCTATGTAATGAGATCTCAAGGTGACTTCTTGTTGTTGTGCGCTTTCAAGTCATTTCCGACTTACAGTGACCCTAAAGCAAACCTATCACAGGGTTTTCTGGGGATTGAGTATGTGTGATGCAACAAGGTCATCCAGTGGGTTTCCATGGCCAAGTGCGGAATCGAACCCTGGCTTCCAAAATCATTGTCCAACACTCAGACCACTATGGCACACTGGCTCCTTACAATAGCATTAAAACAGCTTAAACAGGCAATAATATAATGAGTTAAAAACACATTTAAAAAATTTAAAACTTTTTAAAACTATGAATAATAGTCTTTGAGTTGCATAAAGGCTTTGGTGATCACTGTTGTCCCATAGGGACAATTTTATTTTAATAAGGAATGATTTATTAATTATAATTAGAGAATAATTATTTACTACAGTGTGGAATGCAGTAATCTGTGGCTACAGCGATCAGTTGGTGAATCCAAGATGAATAATACTGGGCATTATTAATCAGAAAAATGTATTTGATAAGCTTCATTGAGAAAAAGAGGAAACAGTTTGATATACTACTGTTTTCAACATTCTGATAATGGCCTTTACTAAGAAATTAAACAGTCAAGATTTTGGGGGGAAAGGACAGTAACCAATGAATTCATAACTATTAAATTTCACTAATTATCTTTGGCTTCTGGTTCTCCTACCCAATGGTGGGCAATTACCTAAGGAAGGGGGCATGGGTGGTCAATTTCGCTATGCCCCTCCTGGCTGGTTTTATACTTTTTTGAACTAGGAAGTCACTTCAGTGGTCCCTTCTAAAAATATTTTAAACTTTAAAATTGTAGAAAGTATTGGAGTCCAGGCATTCCTCAGTTAACAAAGTCTCTGACAAAGAAGCTACTTTGTACAAGGTCTTTTTAAGTCTACCCTGCCCCCATTTCTTCTTCGTCTTCTGTATAGTTGGAAGAGTTTAATGACAACTTCATTGGGAGGATGGTGAAGTACGCCTTGAGAAATACAGACGTCTGGTGTCAGATTGCAGAAAACAATAAAGCTTGAGCTGCGAAAGAATGGAATTCTGCTGTAGTCAATCGTACCGCAGTTATGTATGTCTCCCTGCAAAAGGCAAGGTAAATGATAGCTGCCTCCAGAATTCATTACTGAATGTGCAGTAAGAAGCAAAACAGAGCAAAAAGGGGAAAGCAGATAAACCTTCCTCACCACCTATGCCCAGCATGTTAAAAAGCACAGTTCTCTAAGTTTGACCACTAACACAGAAATCAAAATGAAAAGTAGAGACTGTTGAAAGTAGATGTCATCGTTGGATGCACTTTAGAAGAAGCCCTAAAGTGATTTCTAGAAGGTTCAACATGTTTTTCTTTACTTATTTAAGGTTTATTTGACCTTGTTGTTTTGTTTCATATGTGCTAATTATTAGTTTTGAATAAAACGTTAGCAGAAGCAAGTTAAATGGCTCTTCTTTCTTATAGGAACCTATTTTTTTCCATGTTATTTTTGCCTTTGACACAAGATTTTGTGTTAAAGTAGTAATTTCTTAGAACACATCTACTTCATCACCTGAGGTATACCTTCTGGTCCACAATGCCCTGGTTCCCAAAATTCCATTACTAGTAAGGGCTGACATGTTTTCACTGCCCTGTGCCTTTACCTTACCAGGAGCTAAAACAACAGAAATGAAGCAGGTGGTTTCTGTTCCTATAAGTGTGAAGACGTACCTATTTAATTACTTACCTATTTACCTATTTAATTTTAGCTGCAACTAAACTAATCTTTGACCGCACGTTCTCTTTCTTGTCAATTTATTAGAGAGACTATAAAACATACTTCTTCCACCTGGCTTTTAATTTAGCTAGCTAGTGTTTTCCAAGGTTATATATTCAATTTGCATTTATTAACTGTCTTGAGTCTTGGAAACACAGCTAATACATGGTATCAGTGGTAGCTGGTGACTTCCATGTTGGGGAGGGGAGTAAATCCACACCAGATTTCAGACTGAACTTTACTAATAATATCTAATGTGCCGAATCTGTGCTGTGGTTCCATCAGCATCTTGGGTAGCTCTTTTAAAGTTTAGAATAGAACCTAAAGCAGATTCTCTGCTCCCTGACATGAAACCTACCACTGATCCTTTTAGTTTGGTTCCAAATGGGTCCAGTTAGGACATATAATTTCAGAACAGTTCTAAACAAAAAAATAGTTCCAATTATTCAGAGTTCAGTTCTGAATAATTTGTCTTTCATTTTATTTGTATAAAATGATTTACCTCCTTGGTTCATGGAATCTTGGCTCCCAGAATGGCTTACTAATTCTTCATACATCAGTAAGAAACATTTAAAGGCATCATGTCCTTTTAGCATGGCTTCTTGGTTCACACAGGAAAAATGTCCCTTTGTCCCACAGAATACTGAGATACCGAACTGTTACACTATGACCACTGTAAAACCTTACTCTGCTTCTGGGGTTTTTATTGCAGTTTATTTCACTTTGCTTCCCTTCAGTGATTGGTTTTTATCAAGAACCTACATTTCTATAGAAACAACAGCACCTAATGTTGCTTCAGAATGTCTAGTTGGAAAACCAAAACTGGGGACATTTTCTCACAGTATCTTATTCACAACACATCAACAAATGGCATATCAGCTGTCTTCTTTTCAACAAGCTTGGAGAAAGGCCTTTTTGTTTTATAAAGTGATTTTTCTAAAAGCATCACATTAGACCTGATCACAAGACTTTCTGACTGAGTGCCTCTTATTAAGCTTGCTTGTTTCTTTCTAGTTCAAAGATCCAGTTTCTTGTTCTAGCAGCTGCTAGAGTGTTTGTTGGAACAAGGTAGTGGGATGAAAACAGGGCATCGCCTTAAGCAACATGGCAACCTTTCCTTTTAAGCTTTCAAATACAACTTTGATCACTCAAGTCTCAGTGCTTCCTGTATAAATAATTCTCCACATTTTATGAAGCGTTTCTTTAAAACAGATGTGCCATCCTGTTCATTTATAGGACTATAAAACCACCAACCACTTTAGAGGCCATATTTTGCTCCTCCATATTTGGCTGTCACTACAAAACTGAAGGCAGCCAAGCACACAGAAATCTCACGTACCACTTTCAGCAAGATGAAGCAATGGAAGGAAAAGTAGTCAGATCAATAAGTGGCTTGGTCTAGAGGCAAGGAAAATGGCAGGACATGGCCAAAAAAAAAGGGGGGGGCAATTCCAGAGTGGGATAGGATGGGTGGAAGGAGCTGGAATGACAATGTAAGCAGGAAGGTGGTTGTACTCGGAGTGGAGTAGAGCAGCTAATATCCAATGATGGAGTAATCATCTAGTTGACAGGCAGCAATATTAATACTATATATCACTGACTTCTGGTATTTCATTGTTAAGATTTTTAATTGTTTATTTTAATTTATTTATTTTATTGTTTTATTGTTTTTGTAAGCCACTTTGCTTAAAATTTAGAATTTGAAGAGAATTCAGAAACTGCAGCTGTTTCAGAAACTGCTTATAGGACTAGATGGTCAGATCATAACACATCTGTTCTGCTTCGTTGTAGGGCTTTTTCTGGGGGTAGCCCCACACCTGCCAAACTTCTAGCCCATGGGGATACATATAGCTCCACCACTGCTGGATTTTCAGAAAACAATCTGAAATCACATTTATTCTAATCTGCAATTGGTGCTTAAAAATCCTTAGTGCTGCTGCTTTGAGTGATTGTATTTAATTTTAATCATTATGTTTTTTGTAAACTAAGAGTTATTGTGATGGCAGATTAAAAATCCTTTAGGTAAACAAAAAAATTATCTTTAAGAGAGCTTCCCTGAAAAGACTAGCAGAACACACAGAATCAATGCATAATCATTATAGCCAAACAGTAAAACTATTATGCATGTATTTATTTCTGTCTAATCATTCCTGTTTCTGATTGTAATACTGTTTCTGAGTAGTCCTGAGGCTTATCTGCAAGAAAAGAAGTGCCAGTAATCGCTCAAGCAAGTTAATTCATCATAGGGCAAGCATCTGACTAATTAATGCTTCCTGCCTTATGACTTTAGATACCAAGTACAGAGGACAATTTTAGCGAAGGAGTTGTACTGAATTAACATTTTTTAAAAGTTTAGATCCCAGTCAGCCCAGTTTGTAAAGACAATAAATGACATGACATAACTACCATTTTACTCATAATGTGTTTCAAAAGCATTATTCAAGTGATTAAGTTTTCCGTCTACCAACAATGACAGCCCGTATTTTAAAAATAATATTTTTGCAGAATGAAGGTTCAGCAAAGTGCAAAACAATTTTAACAAATAACAGAAGATATTTTAGCATTTTATATGTTTGTAGGATCAACCTCTTTAGCAACTGAAATAAATATTTCATCATATCTAATTCAACAGTGAATCCAAAACAACTAAACAAACATCTTATTGCTCTTCTGGATTCACCACTTGGAAAGTAGTTGCTGACAGTAATGAGAATTCGTACAAATGATCTGCCAGGAATGCCTACATAGCTGTAACCGTAGAACAAATATTTAGACTATCTTCTCTATGCTGCCCAAATCAGACTCACAACTAACTAAGTGCCCACACTACAGTCTCAAATATGAATAGTAACAATAGTGAACTTTGATGATATCTTTGCATAAAAGGTTCCTTCACACAGTTTTGGATCTGTTTTTTTTTTTCCACTGAATGTCTGAGCCAGGAGTGTGGAACATGTGGGCCATCCAGCTGTTATTGTACTGCAGCTCCTTAGCCAGTACGGTGAATGGTGAAAGATAAGGAGCCCTATGGCTAGCCAACAGCATGTTCACCCCTTGTTTATATTAGATTATGACTTCCTCAGGCATTGTCTTATCTGACATTGTTTTTGCCCTTATCAGAAAAACATTCTAAAGATGCACATAGTTAACTTCTGATTTAGAGGGCAGATTCTGAGGAGCAGAGCCATTTCTAAGACTGTAGACTTCTGTTGCAGACCTTCACTGTTTATTTTGTCCTCACCCCTATATCAGGTGTGGGCAAGGTACAGCCCTGGCATTGCATGTGGTCCCCAAGGTATGTGCCCTCCCCGAAAGCCATTTTTATCCAATAAAGAAAAAGAAAATTGCTATCCTGGGGACCTACAGACAGCAATTCTCCTTTCAAAAGGTTGCATGCTTCCCCCTGCCCTGGGCTATTTAACATTTAAAACAAACCTGTTTTTGAAAACCAAAAGTGGACTTCTGACTATTCTTTCTTTCTTTTGGAAGTCCAGGTAAGCTACAGAAGGTCCCTGGAGCAGAAAAAAAATCTCCAGACCTGCAGCACTTGCCCATCACAGCCTTAAACATACATCATTTATCCAACAAGATACAATATCCAACAAGATATTATCATCCACATGAAACCACTGGGAAAGATCATCCAGAGGCATGGAGCAGGGTGCTCTCAGTATGCTGATGACACCAAAATATATTTCTATATGCCTTCAGTAGTAGCATAAGCTGAATGAATGCCTGGAGGAGATAAGGAGTTAGATGAGGTAAAATACACGGGAAGCTGAATCTAGACAAGACAGAGGTGCTTACTGTCAAGAGTCCTAACCTGGATTTGGAGCTGTATCAACCAGGCCTGTAACATTCCCCCTGAGAGACTGTGTTCACAGCTTGGGGGTGTTCCTGGATCTGTCGCTCCGACTGTCAGCCCGCAGAGATGCAATGGTTAGGAGCGCCTATTATCAGCTTTGGCTGTTATACCAACTGTACCCTTTCTTAGAATTGGGGAACCTAAATATGGGAGTATATGTGCTGGTAACCTCAAGGCTGGACTGCAATGCAGTGTACATTGGGATACCTCTCCACCAAGTTCAAAAGCCTCAATTGGTTGAAAACATGGCAGCTAGATTGGTTACTGGTAGATTTAGGAGTGACAACATTATACCAATACTAAAATCACTCCACTTACTGCCAAATAGTTTCTGGGTAAAGTACAAAGTGGTTATTACTTTTAAAGCCCTATATGGTTTGAGTCCAGGTTACCCCCAGGATTGCCTTCTCCCATATAATCCATCCCATACAGTCAGGTCCTCTGGGAGACATTTACTTCAGTCAGCTAGAACTAGACTGACTGCTACTCAGAGAACAAATTCTTTGATGACCTGGCAGAAACTCTAGATGCTGTCCAAGTTTAATCAGCAGTAAAGACCAGACTTTTCCAGCAGACCTATCCAGTTTATTTTTAAAATATGGCTTTTTAAAAAGTTATTGATGGATTTTAATATGCATTGGTTTTATACACTCTTTCAACTGATATTATGTTTTATTTGTTTTATTTGTTGTTTTACCTGCCTTGATCCACTGGTCCATAGGGAATGGTGGGTAAGAAATAATAATAATAATTAATAATAATAATAATAATAATAATAATAATAAACATTATCATTATCTTAAATATGTTCTTTACCAGAGACTTACAGTTCTTTCTATGTGATATACTTATCTGCAAAAACTCTGGATTAAGATCTTTGAACTGAAACAGTATTTTTAAGAAATATATCAGGAAAGCTGCCCTGTCTCATTGGTAGATAAGTAGAAGAATCATATATATATTTTAAAATAAAAACATAAATACTATTAAAGATATAACTGTGTACCTGCAATATGTACATATTTAATGAACAAATATATAGCTGATAAATATAACTAATTAATATAATGTGGCGTAACAGACACTTTTTAAACATTTTGTTATGATGGCATTCAGAGATAAGAGTTGCTATCTGAGAAATTACAGTCTAAACATATCAATCGATACAAATTAAAGATACTGTTTTATCAACTTGCTGTTTAAATATACAAAAAAAAAGCCAGAAAGGTCTTCATAAATAGGCAAAATACATTTAAAAGAATATATTAAAAGCTTATTTTTAAAAAAATGTAAAGCATTACTGATCAATTCCATATTAAACATAAAATAAACATTAACAATTTTACCAACTTAATGCTTTTGCAGTCTGACAAATCCCACTCATCATTTGTATCCACTTGCCTATTTCTTTTTTTTAACTAATTTTTATTAAAAATTTTAATGAAAAAACAGTAAAAAAAAACCCTCTCCTCTTTCAGACACCACTTGCCTATTTCTATTCCATTGGCTTGTAAGTAACTGTAATTGATAAACAGAGTATAAACTTCTAATTTTTTTATTCAAAACATTTGCTTAATATCTAACATGCTATTTTTATTCCAAACACATTTCCCTCAATACCTACAAAAGAAGCATAACTTCAAGGGCACACATTTGACTTTATGCAGTTTTCCAGACGTTTGTCTTGTGCAGGTCCTGTGAATGCCAAAAGGACTTGCAAAAGAGAAGTTCCCAATAGATTGTGTCTCATTATGGCATTAAAAATAAATAAATAAACATGACTAACCTGAAGGCAGTTGATGCTGTAGCTGAACACTGCTTTTGTCTGGAAGGTTGCTTTTTTCAAAATGATCCCCACTGGTACCTTGATGAAGGCCTCGCTGTCCCACAGAAAGTCCCGAATGTCCATATTCAGAAAACTTGAGGTGCAGGTGTGCTTCCAGATCTTTACCTGACAGGTGAGTTGTACCAAAATGTCTTAAACTGTGATAATCACTACACAGAGATTCCTCTTCGGCTTCAGGAAAAGGCAATGGAAGTATCCTATGGTGTAGCTGTGGGCTAGGCAGACTTGATGACAAAGGAGAAGGCAGAGGCGACATCTGTTTGTGTGTATTGGATGGTGGGTATGAATTATTAAAAACATTGCTAACCGCTGCTAAAGAAGGAGACAGTGGCCTTTTATCTTCCTGTTTAACATTGGTCCTGGTCTGACAAATATCAGGATTCAAATTTACTGGCAGGTGTAAGGATGAATATTTATTGTTCTCCTGGGGCACTACAGCTCTTTTATCATATGATATTCCTGTTGGATTTGTAATATGCTGTAATCTCTTCCATTCTGCAGTTTCATCTAACCTGTCACTCTGTATAACTTTCAATATTGTTTTATTGACTGCTCCAACCAGATGTGATTCATCAGTGACATCCTCTTTTTCCTTATATTGCTGAATATAGCTTTCATGCTTTTTTTCCTGCGTCACAGTGGCAAAAACAGAACCTGTTGATTCTTCGCTTTCCTTATTCTTGGCAGAAGGTATTTGGCCATATTCTATAGAAGTGCTTAAAACTTTCTGTACTTTGTATTCTGAGTCTTGTTCTTTTGCTATTACTCCAACCTCAGGCTTGCTTTTGAGGTTCTCTGCAGTATGATTATAGTCATGCACTATTTCAGGTGCTTCAGTCTTATCAAATGCCTCAGATTTATTGACTGATGTTTCTTGGAAAGAGTTCAGCAAAAGGCTGCTCTCCTGCACCTGTATCCCTTTAAGTGTATTCTCCACATCATCTAATAAGCTATGGCTGGAATGTGCAAAACAGTGTCCAACTACATCGTTGTCATACTCAGAGAAAGAAACAGAGAGATCTGTATCGGATCCCAAAGCCTGACTATTCTCAAGCAAATGCATCTGTCGTCTTGATTTTTCTGGTTGTTTATTCACATCTGATGTGCCCTCCAATTTCTCCGGATATGAATATGTGAAAGAACTGGATGAGACATCCACAGGACATGTGGCAGAAAGCAATTTATTAGTTCCTGACAATACTTCTCTGCAGTTTAAAGTTGACGGCTCCAAAACTGCTGGGATCTTTCTTTTAATTTTCTTGTTTATGAAATCCTCAATGCTCTCTCTCCGTTTACTGGATTTCTTTGGTTTTTTAGTTTTCAAAATGGATTTCCTTTCGATGGATTCTGAAAAAGACTCTTGTTGATCCCAGAAACCCAGGTTTTCATCATCTTTATATTTCAGGCTTTCAGAAACATCTTGTAGCTTTCCATCCTGATTTCCCATGTTAACTCCCAGAATGTGGCTTGAACTAAGCAACGTAGTCAAAAGCCTCTCCTTCTCAGCATTTAGTTTATACAGCTCAGTGAGAATATCCTTAGTAGTTGTTTGCTTGAAAAAGATGTCTCCAATGTCTTCACAGGTCTGCCTTCTTGATCGCACAGCCTCTGAGCTTTCCCTGACTTGGTAGCAGTTAAGAAAACATTTATTAGATTTGTCCAGAGTCACACAGCCCTTGTATGTAAATCCTCTGACTTCTCCCTTTGGGAGACAGAAACTGACGTAGCAAATCTCCATAATGGGTCTGTGCAACTGGAGGACAGTATGAGTGCCTTCCATTGTGTATGCCTAATTATTCAGGCATTTAAAAATTGTAAGGTCAATAATCTTGCATGACACACCATGTGATGCAAAAGACGTAGAGGAGACATCTGATTAATCTTCTACAGTAACTTTTCCTGTTAAAAAGAAAAAGAGACACTTTTCAAGAACAAATTGTTTTTAAAATTCTCAAAAGTAAAAATACACTAAGATAACAAATATTGTAGTGTTTTTATAGTATAAGCCAGGATGACATTTCCATCGTGCCTGGGGCCAGTGGCCGGTTAAGAGCCACTCATTCTATCTTTCCGACTGCCATTGCTCTGGCCTCAGAGAGAGGAGAGCAGCCAGTCCGACAGGACTCAGCTGCTGCTGAACTTTATTTTCTCCCTCTCCTTTACTCATTCCTTTTCCCTTCTGCATCATATTTTATTTTGATTAAAAAACTGATGGCATAGACTGTTGTATTAATTATTCCAAAGCCACTCTGGGAGCTTTTGGTGACGTATATACTTCAAACAGACAAACAAACATATAGAATAACTATCAGTCCATCACATGAACTGTTCAGTTAGTGGCCACACTATTATAAAATGATTGTTCACCCACCCAAAAAATCTCACACTCTTAGCACTTTTTCTAAGTGCTCCAAGATCTTCACATACATTAGCACATCAATCCTGGAAGCTTTTGGTGATATACATGTACTTCAAACAAATAAATAATAAAATAAATATCATTTCATCACATGAACTGTTCAGTTAGTGGCCATACTGTTATAAAATAATTTTTCCTCCACTCAAAAGGTTTCACACTTTTGGTACTTCTAAGTGCTCCAAGATCTTCACATACATCATCTCATCAATCTTTAAAACTAGTGAGATCTGACATTCTTATCCATCTTTTATGGATGCTTAGAAACAATCACTTACCTAAGGTGACCTATCAATTCACATCTGGGCCAAAATTTGAACCAGGAACTTTATAGAGAATATTCTTAACCACTTCACCCACCCCAGTGTACTGTATATACACTCTGGTAACCACAGAGCTGAATCGGATTGGGTTGCATTTAAAGTCAGGCTGCCCTTTATGTCAGATGCTTTCATTTGGTATAAAACATGTTTTCCATTTTTTTTTAAATGTTAAAGTATTTAATCACCTGTTTACTTTAAGGTTCAGTTCAAGGTCCTGATACTCACCTTTATTGGCTTTGAACAAAAACACCTGACGGAGCAGTTCTCCCTGTATCAATCTGTTCAAGCTTTAAGTTCTTTGTTGAGGCCCTTCAAAGAAGGTGCAAGAGTCTGGAATGTTTGCCATTACTGGTTTAAGAATAAATTCACTATTAAGATGTCTATGTTCCTAATTAATTTATATTGTATACGCCCTGAAAAGCGTATTTTGTCATCCATTCTGCCTTGCCCCATAGCTGTCAAAAGTATAAATCAGCCAGGCTCATAGTTCATGATGGTTGACTTTTTTTTAAGAGATCAGTGTCACCTGAAATCTCAGATGCATGTGTTATTTCATCTGATTTACTCCAAACTACTGTCACTGATATAATGTAAACAAGAAGAGCAAGCCACCTTATTTTTAGTGCTTCTTCCTTGAGAACAATTCTTGCTTTTCTGCACCATTTTCTCTGTAATGTTGTACATGAAATCTATGCAACCCAGTATCATAATTGTGACTGTTTTGAACAGGGCTTGGAAACGTTACTTTTTTGAACGATAACATCCAGAATCCTGCAACAGGCAGGACACGGGGAATTCTGGCTGTTCTAGTTTTAAAAACCAAAAACTTTCACCACTTCTAATTTTGTACTTAGAGTATGAAACAACATGCTGCAGAAAATAAGAATACAGCACCAAAAAATGCTTAAAATAAATAAACTGAAAATGAAAAAAAGATTTTAAATAGATCTTGTTTAACAGAAAACAACTTCATTTATAAAGATCAACCGGAACATTTACTGCATGTTTGCTTTTGTATCTGGTTAGACATACCATAGATAAAGTATGACATATGACTTTGTTCTAATAGTGGTGCAGAAGCCAGATACAGAATAATTACATTAAGTCTTTTTCTAATATAATTTCCTCAAGTCACATGCATTGTATGTTCCATTCTAGTTTTGCTCCATTTTTGAATACACTGTGCTTTTTATTCTGTATGCCATACAGCTTGGAAAACTAACTTTTCCAGGCTATAACTAAAAAATGGTCCAGCCAGCATGGTGAGTGGCCTGGGAGCTATAATAAAAACCAATTTTTCTAAACTGAGACAGGTTACTACTTTTACATCATTTGTATCAGAGCACTGAAGAAACTAATGAAAAGTTTGAAAGACCTGAAAATAATCATGTGTGTCAATAGGATTTCTTCAAATAACTGATAAAAAGATAATGGCTTTCCATTTCCCATAATGGTCACTACTACTTACATCATGGGTAACATCTCGAACAGAATCCAGGGGTGGAAAACTTTTGTCCCATAAAATGTTTTCCTTCAGCACTGACTGTGCTGAGTGCAACTGAATGGACCCATAGGCCAAACCTGTGGAAGTCCCAATGTTTCACATCCCTGCTTTTTGTGTTTTCCAAAAGTACAGCAGCTCCATAAATTTCAGTAGGCAAATGAAGGGAACTGAGGGACAAACCCACTTAACCCCATTCAATGAGGCTGAAAGAAACCTATCACAACTTAGAGAAGATATCGCTCACTGGCCTCGCACTGCTACTGTAAGGATCTCAGTCCAAAAGTTGTGTTAAGTTGGTTGCTTTTGCCACTCTAACTGGAGCTGGATGAGACAGTGATTCATTTCATGGTCCTGTGGGGAGCACTATTGCTATGATCTAGGAACTCAAATTTCTACTAGTAAGCTAGATATAGTAGCTTGAATGCACAAGGGAAGCAGAGCAGTGTGACTATGACTTGGAAAGAGAATTAACAAAGGATTGGGGGGGGAAGGACCAACCCAGTGAGAGTACATCTGTTCTGTCTAATCTTCTCTCAGTTCTATACATCCAATATATGCAATTTTACCCTGGCACTAACTCACTGAACCTCAACAGCTAAAGGCTATCCTACAATGATTAACTTTCTGTTCTGAAGGACTAATTTATGTTTGCTGATGTGTGAGCAAATAAAAAGCACTGCACAATCTGCCCAGAAATTAATGTTGATTTTATTTTCTTAAAAAAAGGTTTAAGGAAGCCTAATAATTTCATTACATGTCTTGCTATTCTTAGAAAAAGATTTCCGATAACAACATAAATGTTAAAACACAATTTACAATCAATTTTGCTAGAATCCTTTTCATGCTGCATAGTGAATAAAAGGTTGTGTGTAACCTTGACCAAATCACATATGCATAAGTTGATTTGATATTCTACAGAGGTCTGCAGAGGGCAAAGGAATCCATTCTTCACAGTAGATAATCAGTGAAGGACAATGGTATGTCATGTAGCTGATTCCTAGACCTTAGACTAAACACCATATCACCACAATAAATAGTTGTGAAAGGAAGTGATAAGATAGTAATCTAGTCATACCTCTTCAGCACTGTAACTAGAAAAAAAAAATCTTGCAGGTACACATATAATTATTTTGTTTTGGCCAAATGTCCCCAGTTTTATCAAAATGTTTTCAAGTACATAAGACAATTTGTTTCTCTTATTTACCCCAAAGTTCTGGGGTATCTCCAGCCTGGAGACTTCTAGTACTACTCTGTCATTGCTCTTCCACTATATGCAAAGTGACAAAGATTTTCAGCATTCCATACAGATGGTCCTATACATGGTTAAAGAAGCAGTCTTCATCTTTATTAATCTGATCTCAAGACATCTATTAGTTTCAATGTCACATGGCAATAGCATTTCGTAGAGTGTGTCTATTTGCATAAAATTCCTCGGTTCTCAACTAGATACAATTGAAAACTGAATCAAGATAGCTAGGAAATGCGTTTAGCCTCTGGGCAGCAGATGCAAACTCCATTTTGTTCCAATGGTAATTCCAATATTAAAAATTTTGCCAGAAATCTGTGTGAGAAGAGATTCTCTCCTCCACCACCCCACATGAATCTGCATAAGAGCCTGAATTCCACCTTTAAGGGTCTGTCACATATTCTGCCTCCTATACAGGGGAAATTAATGGGGACTCCAGACAGGTCTTTTGGTTTAACAGTGCCATCACTGTATTATTTTAGGTTGGTTTGCAATTATTAGCATTTAGATGACCAGTAAAAATGGTAATGTTCTGCCAAAGCTTTAGTAATAAATGCCATTGTGTGATTTTTAAGAGACCTTTTGCTTTATTGTAATGTGGGAAATTTATCTTTTTAGTTTTCTGAAATTATTGTAATTGTTGTATTGTGTTACTTTTACACTTCTTTAGCAGACAGCCAATCAATGAGAGGAGGGAAAATTCAAAAGCACATTAAATATCACAATAAATACACGAGTAAATATCATTTATGCTTTCTTATCTGACCAGGATCACTGTAGCCCTGGCCCATCTTTTTATTGTGGTATTAGTCAAATTTTGAGAAATTTTTGGGATTACAATTCCCAGAACACTCCAGATTCTAAAAATTAACTTCTCCAGCTCAGGGTATTAGAAACAGCACCATTTTGTCTTGTGTTCATCCACTCTTCAGCCAACTTACTGTCAGTAGAACCTAACACATATCTAAAAGGAATTCTAATTATTAAAGTGGAACTGTTAAAGAAGGTAAAAAAGACTTTGTAATCTGTCAGATAATCAAAATTGAGTTTTAGGCATGAAAAATGTTACATGCACCCAACATGAGGAAAGCAGTCAAGCTGATTTATGAATCTTGCCCAGCTTTCACAAAGTTGAGAAAAACCCAAAACGTAAAGCTAGAGACTGCTAAAATAAGCCACAGTAAATTAGATAGCATTTTCTTTATGGAGAGAGGGTTTTATCAATATGAAAGCAAAATACGATCCAAGCAGAAGACCAACAAAATAGCCAGAGAAATTTAAACAATTTTATTTGGGCTTTTTAGCCAGAACACTTAAGTACAGCTTTTTCTAATGAACACCACTGTAAATTCAGTTATAGTGCCCATAAAACGTGATCAAATACATTCATGATCAGATGAAAATCTCTCATCTTGTTCTTACTGTTCTTTGTTGTTACGCGTCTTCAAGTCATTTCCAACTTGTGACAATCCTACGGCAAATCTATCACGGGATTTTCTTGGCAAGATTTGTTCAGAGGGGGGTTGTCTTTGCCTTCCTCTGAGGCTGACAGAGTATAATTTGCCCAAGGTCACTCAGTGGGTTTCCATGGCTGGCTGGGGATTCAAACTCTGCTCTCCGAGTTGTCCTCCAAAATATATCTACCATATATTTATACGATGACAAAACAGTAATGTTTAAACAGATGTTAAGAATTAAATACTCAAAGGTTTTGGCAAAATCTATTTGAAGGTGCATTAATTCTCTGCTAGTTAGAAAGAAATATCTTTTTACAGCAGCCTAGCAGTCACACCACACAGTAATGAGCTTAAATTGCTGGTATAAAATCTATGGTATCTTGGAAAAGCAACATTACTGTGTCAGCTTTCTCTCTAAAACTCCTGAGATGATCTTGTTTCAGTGAAGTCAACAGAATGCCAAATCCCTTCAAAGAAGTAAAGCTCTACTTCTGAAACTTTGCTCTAATGAGCAATGCTATTACTATCTAGTTGTTCATAATGGGCTGTATTTTCCTACATTCCCGCAAATTTATTTCCACTCACCCCTATTAGAATTCATAGCTGCTCACTATCAGACATCATAAAAATAAGTTACAAACTGTAACGGCATAAAACTATACTAAAAGCAAGTCAAAAACTATAGGGGCATAAAACTATACTGGAAATCCTGCCAGGCTAACAGACAGGACAATATACCATCGCAATGATTGCTTTGCTGCCCTGGCACACTAGAGAAACATCCTATTGTTTCACTAACTAAGGCCCTTTTTGCACGATGTCACTGTCTTGTTTCTGCCACAGGATGGCAGCGGTCGGCAGGTTGCAATTCTCATGACGTTGTTGCCGTCCTGCTGCCATCCTGTTGCAGAGCGTCACGCTTGCGCAGTTTTCACAAAATGGAAAAAATCCATTTCGTGTCTGCAATTGCACAGCGCTCCTGTCACTTCTGGCCATGCGGAAACTGCAGAACTGCATTGCTGATGCTTCCTTACGTAGTGCAGCAATGGAAAAAGCCCGGCTGTGCTGCAGAAGGAAGACAAGGTGTCACTGCATTCTCTTCTGCATGGACTGAGCAGGTGCAGAGGGGAGCATTGCTGATGCACTCCCTTCTGGACCTGGGACTCCAGCAAGATGGAAGAGCATTGTTGTGCGGAAACGGCCTAAGATAACTCAGTGAAATAGATAAAACAAGGCATAAAACAAGACAGGATGGGATGTGCATAGCTTGGTGGGCGGAACACACCTGAGCTGAACTGTTTGCTCCTTCAATCCACTCCCAAGCTCTTCTCAATAATGCACTCTACACCAGCTCCAGACCAGGGGATCTTTCACGTTATACAATTATACTGTCATTGCAACATCCTTTGGAATCCTGGGGTTTGTAAGTTTGGTGAAATACTAGAGCTCTTTTTCTGAGAATTTTAAAAACCTCACCCCTGACTGCAAATCCCAGGATTCCATGAGATGAACCATGGCAATTACACTAATTGTGTAATGTGAAAGATCCCTGATGGAGGAACAGAAGAATGCAAGAGTCAAACCAGATCAGATGAAGAGTCTGACTTGTCTCACTTTCTTTTCTCACAGTGGCTGGCAAGATGTCTATAGGAATTCTGTAAGCAGACATGAATGCCAAAAGCATCCTCTGCTCTCATTCTTCAGCAAGATATATTCAGACATATCATGTATAGCAGCCCTTCATACAGTCTCCTCTATAAATTAAACATCCTCCATGAATTTGTCCCTCCCCCGACTTCAGTGGTGAAGACACAAATCAGAAAGAGCTGTCACCACAACAACCACCCTATCCACACTGCCACAGCAGAGCAATATAATACTATGTGATTCAGTGACTACTGCACAGCGCTACTCTCAGGGTGATGTGACATCATTCCCATGGGCACCTCGCATGGAGAAAGAAATGCTGTCAAAAGTTAAGAGGCTGAGCAGATGGAGAGCTTCACCACTGTGAATTATTAGCTTTGGAAAAAAAGACTTGTAAAATGCTGGAGAGGGAGAGGGAACGCACAGCCACATTGTCTAGAAACTAAGGTAAACATTCTCACCTCTACCAAGCCCCCTCTTTCATTTTTGATGGAGTTTACTTGACTCCAGTCTTTACAGGCATTTCCTATGAATTCCTTAATTGTATTTATAAGTTTTACTTCATTTTTTGTAAATGCTTTTAACTGTGTTTCTTTAAATTTCTGTAAGCTGCTCTGAGTCCCAGTATTAGGGGAAAGGCAGGATATAAATAAATGAATAACAAGACAACAATAATAGAAATAACTTAAGTCTTGCTATTTTTTTAAAAATTCAATAGTCTTTATCCCAGTTTTGGGAGAAAGACCCAACTTTGTATTGCCAAATTGCTGAAAAAAGAAAAAAAATGGTGTGTGTGAAAAGTTCTGTTAATGTAAACCCACACAAAACTCAAATGAGGCATGGGATCTTCTCCCTCTAGTGACAAAAAACTATAATCAGTCTCAACTCTTTATTATGATCCACAAATCAGACAAACAAGCCAAATAAAAATGAGTTTCTAAACTCTAGAGAATGTATATCTATATCTATAACTACTCTCTATCTCTCTCACACACACACACACACACACAGACATTTATATGTATATATTTGTGCCAATTTGTGTTGTTAAAAATACATATTGACGTTTGAAGTGCAGTTGTGTTTGCAATATTTAATTGTAGTTGACCCCAAAGAATCTGGTGAGAAGTAACCACCAGGCTGTTTTTATATATGAATACACACACACACACACATGAATATGAATATTCATATGTATGTATCTATGTTTATATGTATACGTGTGTGTATACACACATACATATAAATATTCATATTATTTCATATTATTATTCATATGTATTTATTCATATATAAAACAGCCTGGTTGTGTACTTTCTTCAGGTTTTATGGGGTCAACTACAACTGAATATTGCAAACACAACTACACTTTAAACCTCAATATGTATTTTTAACAACAACACAAATTATACCTTAAATTGGCACATATGTACTCTCCCCAAAGTTCCATGCATCTTATGAAGTACTAGTGCAACACTTGATTGCAGGAATCTTCTGATGTGCTGTTCAGAACTGTATTTGTGCAACAATTGGGACAATCTTAAAGCCCTATATAATTTTTTTCTAAAAAAAAAAAAGCAAATGCAAT
This sequence comes from Iguana delicatissima, assembly GCA_948472985.1. NCBI lineage: Eukaryota > Metazoa > Chordata > Lepidosauria > Squamata > Iguanidae > Iguana > Iguana delicatissima. The sequence goes on from CAOKZL010000515.1 coordinate 31,478, forward strand.
GCAGAAATTACACTGCAAAGCATTTACCCTTTTATTCCCTCCTAAACACACAACTAAAAATTCTGCCACCTTTTTCAAAGTCAAAAGGGCCTACCCCTTAGCCTGGTACTTACAACACCTCTCCAGGTCTCTTCCTCTCCTTCTGAACTCAACCAGCAAGTACAGCCTCTTCCTCATGTCTTCTCCACCCACTGGACCAAACCAATATTCATAGAGGTTACAGCAGCACAACTCACATGAACATATGTCCAAATTAATAAAGCTTCTCTGCCTAAACCACTAAGAAGCCTCAGGATTCAAACTCAGACACAAACACTTAACTCTATTCCACCCACCAACTGATGTGCTAAGATGGGGCAGCCCACAAATGTAAGCAAGAAAGGGTAGCCTACATGCTGTAATTCAGGGATGGGGATGTTTTGGTCCTCCAAATGCTTTGCCCTACAACTCTCATTATATCCATCCAGCTTAGCCACAACTTCCATCAACTCCATCTGTGGCACGGATTGTGAGAGTTATATGACAAAACATTTATAAGGCCAAAAGTTCTCTTTCCTTCATTTAGAGAATTTTGTCAGAGATGTTATTTGAGAAAAATGAAACAGTAGTGACCATTCTGGGAAACAGAAAGCCATTACCTCTGTATTAACTATTAGAAGAAATTGCATTAACATATACAATTTTTTTCATGCCTTGCCTACAGGACCTTTATATTGTTTGGTTTTTTTCAGTGCTCCAACATAAATTGCAAATCATAAGGAATTATGATGCAAATCCCAGGATTCCATAGGATGTTGAAAGTGGAATAATAGCTCTATAACGCTCTAGTGCAGAAATGGCCTAAGTTATACAGTCTCCTCCTCTCACCATGGGAGAGTGGCTCATGATCACAAGCCAGCAGGCGACACCACTCTCTCTTCCCTCTCACTATCTCACAAACAGCTATTTTACATCCATCTGAGGCTACATGCTCCAAACTACTCCACATTGCTCTCTGTGTATCTCTCCTTGTAGTCTCCCATCCTGTACCATGCAGTTTGGGCAAGATGACCACCTCAAAATCAAAAATTTTAATCTTCCTTCAAGATTCTTCTGATCTGCAAGCTTCAAAGAGGCTTCTGTATCTTTGCAAGCTGCAGACCAAGGCAGATACTTATTCATAGGTTAGTTGTTCCTAACATAGATCCAGTGCTATTAAAGATGTTGCTGTGCTTGCTACCCTTTTGTCTGCTGTGCCACTGTCAAAAGCAGAGGAGTACTTCTGGTCTACCCAAAAGCTTGTTCTGTACATATATTTTTCCTTTTCAGTTTCAGTGTATCCTGGATGCTGATCAAGTGAGCCACTTACGTTGCCACAAAGGGTTTTGTTTTCAGTCCTTCCCTGACCACCAATTTGCACTGGTACGAATGTACGTGTCTGCACCACTGTGAAAGTATGAATCGGATTGATCTGGAAAATTGGAAAACCGATTTCTTCTGGTTTTCAAATAGTGTGCTTTACCACCACATGGGGGCGCATTTAGTCAGAGTTACATGCGGAACGAAGGTAAATAAACCAAACCTAGTCCGCTCCAATGTGCAGAAGACCTCCGTGGCAAGACGCATTGGTCCGCCTTAATAACCACATGCGGAAAGGGCCTTTGACTCCTCACCTCACCTTACCACTAGGCATGTTTTCATAGGCCCTAAAATTTTCATAGGCCTTAAACACTGTGCATAAAGTGCCTAATGGACAAGGAGGCCCTGGTACTAAGAAGTTCCTTGTGCAGTTGCATAGTGGTGTCAAGAAAGTGAATTGTTCCAGGCTCAGGTTGGTAGTAGAGTAGAAGTTGCTGAAATCCTGGTGGAACTAAAGTGATTATAATTTGGCCGCATGGAAAGCAAACATATCATCAAGAAACTGTAGGTAGAGGAGAGGTTTTTGGGTGCAAGTTCTGAGAAAATGTTGTTCCAGGTCAGCCATGAAGATGTTTGCAGACCATATGGATGCCCAGGTCAGTACCACTGACTTGGAGGTATGTATTATTCCCAAAAGTGAAGTAGGTATGATTAAGTACAGTAAGTTATGAGTAAGTGGAAGAGTTTGGTAGCTAGGTTTACTGTCACTTCATTCAGTATGGTATTCTTGATGGCTCATACTCCATCTTGCTGAGTATAGTTGATGTATAGAGATTCTACTCCTGTAATGGCTAGTATTCTTTGGGAGTATTCTTTGGGAGGTTGCGGATAGGTTGTCAGGAAATCCACTGTATTCTTCATGTAGCTTGTTGATGGCACATAGCCTGAGAACTGAGTCAGTTTATCTGGATATCCCAGCAGCCAGGCTTCTAATACTTGAGACAACAGGTTATCTTAGATTGCCTCATTTGCTCATTTTGGGTAGTAAACAGAAGAAGCCTGGTTTGGACTTCTGGGTGCATCCATTTCAATTCAGTTCTGTACATCAGTGGAAAATTCTCTAATTTGTGTAGTTCCCATTACGAAAATAGAAACCAGAAAATAAAAAAACAAAATGCTACCACATTTCTTTTTCTTTTCCTTCCGCTTCCTTAATCCTTTTTATGCAACAAGACACTAATACAGCTATTTCTTTGAAAGGGTGTCCCATGGATCTTATTGCAAACAATAATTAATAGGCAACATTTTTCATTTTTATATAATTGTTTGTTGTAACTTTTTGTGTACATCTTTGAGAAGCCGCAGTCCAAAATCAACATTGTTTAACTTTCTGTTATAAAATGTTTGTTATAACTTTGTTATAATTTTTTGTGTACATCTTTGAGGAGCTGTGGTCCAATATCAACATGATATGAGCTATAATATCAATAAGGAATAAAAAAGCAGAGGCCAATATACTAATAATTTATTTTGGTCTTCATTTTCCACTCCTACGCTCATACCTACAGCCTACCCCCTTAGAACTCAATTCTGGTCTTGAAACACAGCTGGGGTGGATACCCCAGGGTGGAGAAGGTAAATGGTGGTAACTATCAAAGAGAGAGGACGTTCATGTGTCTCATGCTTTTTAAAGTGGATCCGAACCTCCTTATGTATACACTACTGGAACATACCCTAACTTCCAGAACCAAAACCACTAACATTATGTGTATTTTTGAATGAAATGTTCCAAAAGTATGAACCCAGATATAAATTTTGCCTTTTTTTTTCAAATGAAAGAGCCTTGCTCACCTTACCACCCCATCTCAAGAACTTCTTGTCTTTTCTTCAGTTTTATTAATTTTAGAGGTAGTATGACCAGAAAAAAATGCAGTACTCTAAGTTTATTTTCTGTATTTCTATATATTTTTATTCACTTTCTAAAGGATATGCCACCTTGGAGAAAGCTAATGACTTCAAAGAAATTTAAATAAAATGGTTCATTAAAATCTGATACATTTTTCTATGGTAGTAAAAGACTCACTGGTCAGATGTTTAGATCTAACTGCATGCACCTGTCTTGGAAGACATGGTAAATGAAGACACAAAGGGAGAAATCTGGTAATCCATCAGAGTGAAGGAAGGCAGCCATTCTGGCATCTTTTTTCAAGCCAGTGATATCAGATTGGTTCTAGAGTGTCACTGACTTCTCAGGCCATACATGAGAAAATTATATCCTGTTGTGTGTATAGTGCAGATAGAATTTTGACCAATTCCCCATTTTGATCAGAAACATCTGTCATGCCAACATTTGATCTGCAAGGCTTCTGGCTCAGACCCCAACATACTTGTTTCCAATAGACATGGAGGACTCTGAGCTAAGTTATGGATTTAACAATAGCTACTATCTCTGTTTCAAACACACGTGAACTCACACTTGTAATAGTTTTCTGATAATCTCTTTGCTACAGTACTGTGCACCCCCGACTGGCATGGTTTAATTGGTAAATATCATTTAATTGGCACTATTAATTAGCGTTGATATAAATGATACCTGAGATGACTGGAAAGTCAAGCTGGAAGAGGCATATTACAGACTATAAATGTGAGACAGCAAGGCAGGCCAGCCACACCCACCTCTTAGGCAGAAATCAAGTCAATTTCAGGCTAATAATGCAGCCACTCTTGAGACAATAGACTTAAAGATAACAAACCAGACATCTCAGAGCTGAAAGGGGAAATCCCTACCAAATTGTGATTGTTTTAACTCTGATCCCAAGCACTTGGACATTTCCCTATTGTCTTCCCCACCTCTCCACAATACTGAGCTATTACAACAGCCACTAACACTAAGACCATTAATTCTGTCCAGACTTCATTGTTTGTGTTGCAATTCCCATTTTCTGCTTGGCTGGGAGAGCAATTCACACCCATACCCACAGGGTATTTTTCGAGTATAAGAAATCCCGATTTCAAGCAGTCCAGCGCAGTCTCTTGCCTTTCTGAATACCACACTATCCATTTGATTCCTGAATGAGAACTGTCCTTAGGTGCCTACCTAAACCACATTACTGCTTTCTTTGCTATTCTCCAGACCGGTAATTATCACCTCATCCCTGAAAGTCCTCTATCCACACTCTCTTCCCTTCATTTAGCTCTTATGTGCATGTGTGAGTGTTTGGATCTTTGAGTGCTTGTGTGAATGTTTTTCAATAAAACACATTTTATTAGAATCTCTGGCTGGTTCTTTCCTTTCTGACCTCGTAAACATAGGTAGAAAGATCTTGTTAAATTACCTCCCTCTCACAGACCTCCTAATTTTGAGCTAATTAATTCCCCTCTGTCCTGTAGAGGTACTGGCATCACAGGGGGATCCCTGAGTCACCCACATTTTGAGGTAACATCTTGCTGAGAAGAAAGTTTCCAACAATCTAGAAACTCTTATACATCAACAATGAAAAGTCCATTTAAAATGTCCTTTGAATTTATTCCCAGGCATCTTTATTAAGTGAATATCCTGCCCTTTATTGTATAACATCATATCTGCTCTATTTAAACAAAATGGAAAAAGCTTTTCCACCAAAAAAAGGGAGGGGGGAAGTAAGTAAGAAAGAAAAAAGGCAATATAATCATTGAAGGCTCTCTGTTATAAAACATTAAAGAACCGTATCTACCCACTCTGATGTACAGTCCCAGAAGCATGATAAAGACTTAGCTGAACTCAAAGGCCAAAGTAAAAGTTAATTACAGGCAAAAAGAAAACACCATCAGCCAAAGGGTGATAGAAGCCTGGTACAGAATAACAATATTGGTGAATTTCTGGAGAGAAAACAATGTTATTCTGTTTCAGTACGGAAAGGGAAGAATTTTGTAGCCCCTTAAAGAACTAATTTATTACAGCGTCAGCTTGCATAGGATATAGCTGACCTCAGGAAAAGTTATAAAGTTGTTATTTATTTATTTAAACAGTCCACCAATGTACATGGCGTTTTATAAATAAAACATTAAAAAACAGTGGGTCCTGCCAAAAGCATACAATCTAAAATGTGTGTTCAAAAATATACACAGAGGGAAGGAATAATTAAATAAAGAACAATTGTAAAACAAATTATCCAGATAAAATTTTTTTTTTTAAAAAAAGCAAACTGACAATACGTGTGATCAAAACATACAAGGTTATAAAACAATATTAAACTAAAATTCCAAAAGTTTTGGAAAACAGGAAAATTTTAATTGAGCATTAAATATAATAAGGGAAAGAATAGTCTGCAAATGTTCAGGAAGACAATTCCAAGGATCTGATGCAGCAAGTGAAAAAGAACAAAGTCAAGCCAAGGAACAGGAAACCTTCGGTTGGGTGAGAAGCCTAGAGTTCCTAGAACACACATCACTAGCAGGAGGGTAAAAAGAAATAACAGCTAAAAGACAGGGGGAGCTATGTTGTCTAGGTCTTTGAACATTACAATAAGAAGCTTGTTCTGAACCCTAGAATTAAAGGGTAAGGAAGAGATATCAAAAGTGGAGTAACATGATCAAAATGATGGGCCAAAAAGATAATTTTATTAGCAGAGATATTGAACCAGAACATTATAGTGAGATTATGGAAGACCAGTCAAATGAAGATTGTAATAATCAAGGTGGGAAATGACCTAGGCATGAACAAAGTTGTGAAGAAGTACCACAAATTCTGAAATAAATTAGCCTGTCTTTAAGGTGCTATAAGACCCTTTGATATTAGTTAACATATGCTTCCCTACTCTGGTAACAACTACAGAAAATCTACATGTTAATTATATGCTTAACTGCCAAAGGATCTGTCTTTTCATGCGTACACAGAAATGAAGAGGCCTATGGTTTTTGTGGGAAAGGAGGGCACTGAGGAATGTCCTCTTTTAAGTTAACATCCTACATTTTTGAGATCTCATGCAGTACCAGTACTCCAGCTAGTGGTGCTGTTCCCCCACCCCCACTGCCATGAGAGTTCAAAAATGCATCTAGTTTAGCAGAATGATGCTATGCTGAGGGCAAGATGGATATTTAAATTATGGCTTCTCTCTGAACTATCAGCACCAAAAAGAACAGGAGCATTTGTTTGACAAAGGATGCTACAGTGTACCTCTGCAAGTAGATGGCCCTAACAGGGTCCCAAAAGCTGCCCAACTGCTTCAAAATATCAACCAAGATCCTGGATTGGGAGCCTCCTCCCCCAAAAAACTCAGCTTTCCAATACATTAGTCAAGATGAGTTTATGTGCTCTCTCTATGCTCAGAGGCAGCATACATTTGGGTATCATAAGCAGCACACTTCTGTACACATTCTCTGTATGTTGGCTACTCACAGACTATCCCAACTATGGGAAACACAATGCTGGAAAAGACAGGTCTTTGCTCTGTTTCCACAAAGGTTTTTCTAATGTTCTCAATCCAAATTCCTATTCACTGTAGATTCAGAAGCTCTAGTCACTGAAGAAGACATTACTCTGAATCAATATACTGTCTGGATGTGTAAACCTTTCGTAAGCCCATTCTGAAGACTGGGCAGCATGTGAAGGAACAACATACATCCACACAGATTGGGTAAAAAAAAGCTTTCTTAATTACAACTGTATAGACTTGGCCTGGTGTGATGGAACATACCTGAGAATTGAACAACCTGCCTGTTGTCAGATATGCCCATGGCCAACTTACTGGCATGCAGTTATGTAGTAACTTCACTGAAGCCATGTAGGCATCAGCCACTGTGTGGTTCCATGTCACCTGGGAGGGAGGTGTGTTGAAAGGCCCCTAAGCTAAGCCTAGTCCTGTTAACCCTGCATGCCCAACATCCCTCAAAGGAACCCTCACAAAGGAGGAATGATGACCTATCTAATCCCATCTTCCTTCATCTGGGCCCATGCCATGCTGCCCATATATTAAAGCTGAACCAAAAACAAAACAAAACAGCAAGCAGTCAACTCACAAGCCAACAACAATGAACACAGCCACTTACAAGCTTCAAATGATTGGGAAGACATTTGAAACCTGAGTGCCAGAGCAACACTGAGAGATCTCTTTACATTCCCTCCCTATTATACCTGAGTGAAACCTATATTTCACTAGCAAAGACCCACCTGGCTGTCTCTGCAAAAGCCCAGAAAGACGGCAACTCTGTGCTGCCTGCCCAACCAGGGACACATAACAAGCTGCCTGATAAGCTGAGGTGGCTCAAATTTTCTACTCTAACTTCCTGTACAAATGAATTAGGGACAAGCTGATATTTAAAAACTGCCACAGCATGTCAGCCATCGCAGTGAATGCTCTCAAAGCATACTATTCATTAAATAATAAAGTAAATATAAGAAGTAAATACTAATGGCATTTTAGCTAAATATAACATAGAAGCACCTACAATACTCAATTCTTGTAAGTTTAGACTAGTGGCTTTCAACCTCAGGAAGCTTCTCCCTAATGAAACCATCTTCCTACAATACCTTTTACAATGCAGAAAATTATGAAACATATTCTGGGGTTTCATGTTCATTGCCAGATTGGCTCCACCCAAGGCCTGTCGGATCTCAACACTGCTGTGGATGAAATATTCTAGAACACACTTAACGTACCACTGTGGATTTGTCACTACTGAAAAGGAATAATAATAGGCAGGTACTCTCTTAAAGAAGCTGTTCTACCATTACTAAATCTTTTCCCAAACAGTTCAAATAAGTCTCCATGAAAACTCTAGGTTTCCAGAAAATGAATAATTATTTAACATTTACAGGTAGTGATTACAGCAGTGAATGAAATTAACAGAGATTGTGCATTAATGTTATATTTTGAAATTTAGCTGTTGTTGGTTTTCCCCATGGGAATTCCACATTATTATTTGCAGTTTCTGGAGCAATCCTGAAAGCCTTTGGAGCCTACAGATGGTATACTGAGTTGAGTAACAAGTGCGAGTTGCAAGAAGCAGTGATCACATTCTGCCTTCCAAACATAACACGTGGTGCCACTTTGAAATTTTGCAGGGGCTGGCTTTTGTATAACGAAGAGGGAATCTTCTGGCATCTTCTTTCTGTCCCCTTTATCTATTTATTCATAGCATTTTTCTCATGTCCATCCTCCAAGGAACTCAAAGAAATATATGGTTCTTTTTCCACAACATGCCATATATTTTATACCAAAAACAATCCTGTAAATTAGGTAGAAAGAGAGAGTGATTGGCCCAAGGTCCCTCAGAGAGCATTATAGCTGAGGATGTACGCCCAGGCCCTCCTGGTTCCAGTCCTTTGTCAGGCCTTCTCCTCTTGCCTCCTTCCTGTAGGGAACATGACGGAATTTTGGAGGCATGCTTGGGACTGCATGAGCCTCCATAATTCCCTCACGTTCCCTACAGGAAGAATGCAAGAAGAGAAACACTAACAAAAGAATGGGTTCTGCTTTTCAACCAATTTGCTTTCTGACAGTCCTCTGGTCCATAACCTGTAAGATAAGTGGGGAATGCCTGGGCCTGGACCTGAGCTTCATTGATTGTAACATAACATAACTAGCACTTTGAACTGTGCCCAGAAATGGACTGGTAGCCAGTGAAGTTGTTACAAGGGAGCTGTGTGTTCCCTATAGCCAGCTCCAGTTAACAATCTGGCTGCTGCTCTTAGCTGAAGTTTCCAAATATGCACCGAAGGCAGTCCCATGGAGAGTGTGTTACAGTAATTGTGTAAAAGCGTCACCATAGCCAGATCCAACATCTCTGGGAACAGGTACACCTGGGGCACAAGCTTCAATTATGCAAATAGACTCCTGGCCAAGAATCCTGGCCACTTCCTTGGGTTGTACAAACTGAAAAGTACCCATTGTCACTGGAAAAGCAGGTGCCAAAGTTACATTTCTGGTACTGAAGCCAGTCCTTACCTTCTGACTGCTGTTTCTATCTAAAACCATGGACCAGCAGGTTCTGGCTTGGGCCCTTGGCTTCCAGGATCTTGGGAGCATCCCACATAGGCCTGGCTACCCCAACCCCTGCTGAACTGACAGAAAGGAGTCATGGCACTCACCCATGCAAAGTTCAGAGTTTTGGGTAAATCTCACCTTGGCCTATATACCTCAAATCTCTATCTTTTTTGGGGGGGGGGGTGTCAACAAAGAATTAAAAACCCAGCAGATAAAAATAAAAACATTCAAATCCCATAACAGCAGCTCAATAAACCAGTTAAGAAGAAAGCCACTGAAAGAGATATTTCAGTGTTCTCTTAAAGTTCATGAGAAGAAAGGTTTATTAGCCTGAGAGACAGTGTATTCAACAGAGGTGAGACCACTGCTGAACACTTCCTTTCCCTTGCTCCTGCCAACCAGTTGGAAGAAGTAACCACTTTCATGTGTTTATGAGGTATCAGTTACATTTGTATCTTGCTTTTCTTCCAAGGAGCTGAAAGCTTATGGCTCTTCACTTCTTTGCTTTAACCTCACACCAGCCCTGTAGTAGTAGTATAGTATTATTATTATTATTATTATTATTATTATTATTATTATTATTATTATTATTGCTACTACTATCATCATCATCATCATCATCATCATCAGGTTAGGAGAGAGTCACTGGTTCTAGACCACTAAGTGTGCTTCATGGCTTAGTTAAGACTTGAATATGGATACTCACATTGGGTCTGATTTAGAAGATACCCTCAGAGTTTATGCTGGCTGATACACTTGAGGCAGTTGTTCGGGTAATCTGGATCTAAAGGCTTTCAAAAGTTGAAAGCAACACTTTAAATTTGGCTCAGAACTGCAGTACAACCAGCGAGGCTTGTACAGCACAGGGTGAAACCTCCATGACCTCACAAACATTAACACTGGCGTGCAAATTATATTTTATTTACTTCAAGTATTTTATTCTTCTTTATTTTGAAATAGTTCAATATAGTTAACAATTATTAAACATGCCATGATTACCCAAACCAAATTGACACGCATAGGCCATTTCTGCACGGGGCATTTCTTGGCTCCCCAGTCTGGTCTGTGCTGCTCCGGGAGCAGTACATGCTCGTCGCTCCGCACTGCTCTGGGAACGAAAATGGCAGCTTCCTGTTGGCTGAGGGTCTCGATCAACCGCTGAAGCTTGCCAGCCTAAAGCCCGCCCCCAGCAGATTGCAGGCTCGCACTGGTGCGAGCCTGCAAATCTGCATTGGAAAGCAGGCACGGAATGGTGCGCACCGTGCTTTTGAAAAACCTCTTTTAAGCGGTCTTTCAAAAGCACGCTTGACGACCACTTGGGGTCATTCCGGAGCGGGCTGAGGTGTGGATCTACGTTAAGTAGGTCCGACCCAGTCCGCTCCCTGGTGCAGACGTCCTCCCTGGAGGACGCTCTGCACCGTTTCTATCAGCCCGTGCGGAAATGGCCTTAGTCACACAGCTACACAACAAAGGAGCCAGTATAAATACCAAATAGCTCCTTATACACCTCAATAATTTCATCTGTTTTTTTAAAAAGATCTATAGAGATACTAGCACTGAAGCAGTGCTAGCACCTGATCATCTTTGGATTCTACAAACGTTTATCTTCTCTCACATTTAAATGGAAGATAAAGTGTAGGCTTGTTGAGTTGAAAAGGATAAAGGGCTGTTGGGTAGGAAAGAAAATATAGTAAGAGAACTGTATTGCAGGACCATATTGAGAACTGAGATGAAGTCCTTGGCAGGTAAGTCAAAACCAGAGTAATTGTCAGAGACCTCTACAATAAGATAAGATACATACATTGCAGCATGATGAGTAGAGTCCATCTTGGTGTACCTCAGATGCTACAGAACTGGAAAATAGATAGAACTTGGTATATCTGGCTATGTTGAATGGGAGTAGTTTTGGATTTGTTATGGTTGATGTGTGCCTTCAACTCATTTCTGACTTATGGCGACCCTAAGGTGACCCCATCACTGGGTTTTCTGGGGCTGAGAGTATGTGATGTGCCCAAGGTCACCCAATAGGTTTCCATAGCCAAGTGGGGTAACAAACCCTGGTCTACAAGGTCACAGTCCAACACTCCAATCACTATGATAGCTAAAATGATTGCAAACCACAGCGTTGTCTTAACGAATTACACAGTAGGCTATAGAATGAGTAACTACTGGATTGTAAAAGGAGAGATACTAGCAGGGTTCCTAAACACCCACTGCATTCCATAGCTTACAACATTTAGCAAGCTAATTTTTAGAAGCTCACAGATTCTGCAATGTCTTCTATTTCTGAAGTTTAGATATAGTGTAAGCATGTGCAGACTGATGAGAAGGGGCACAAACACCTTGGTTCAATAACTGGAATCTTAACAAGGGTAATAATTATCCTGCTGGAATAGTTCATCTAGTCAAGCGCACTGTTTCCCACATCAGCCAACCATAAACCCCCGAGAAGGCCATAAATAGAATTTGGAGGCAATACTCCACTCCGGCCCAGAAGCTGCTACTCAGTGGTACAGTGTCTCTCAATCTGTAGGCTGCACACAGCCATTAAAAGGCACATCGCCTGTAAATTTGTCTATAAGAATATAAAGGAAAGGAAACATTTTAGGGAAAATCTTTCAAATTTTGTTCTAAGTTGGATTTTCAAGCCAAGAGGCAAAGCAAAAAAAGGTTATTAAACATTATCTGGGGGAACAAAATGCTGTTTTTATGATAATAAAAGGTCCACAAGAATGGCACCAGGCAAATCCTGGATGAGCCATTTCATAATCAGGTTGCCATTACCAAAAGGCCTTAATCTTCAGTGGCTGCCTGCATTACTTCATTTAGTAAAGGTATCTGAAAAAAAATGTTAAGGTTTGAATAGATGGATATGGGAGAACGCAACATTTTAGGTTATCTAGTCCCAATCTATTTTGAATCAGGACTTTTAAAATGGGCCCAGGTAAATGTACTGGGAAGTAGAACAGCAGGCAAAGCACAAGCACAATATGGTCAAACTCCCAAGTCCTGGTTAATAACCTTGCAGTTCTATTAAGAACGCAAGTAGAATTGTGTGGAATCAGACCAAAGACTTGTCTAATCCAGCATTTTGTTCATGCAGCAGCCAATCATCTGCCTATGGGAAGTTCACAAGCAAAACATATGTGAAACAGCACTTGTCTGCTAATGCTTCCCAGACAGTGGTATTGAAAGGTACACTGCCTCGGATAGTGAAAACAGTATTCAGCCATCATAACTAGTAGCCACTAATAGTCACATCCTCCATGAAATAACCCAGATTCCCTCCTTTAAAGCTGTCCAAGATGGCAGCCATAGGTCAACTGCACTTTTCTACACCAACAGCAGTTTTCAAATTGTTCTTAAAGGTACCTCCACCCACAGTGCATGGTAATAATCTAAAAAGGTGGTTACCAGAGCATAGGCAATCATGGCCAACTTATCTTCATCCCAGAAGGGTTGTATAGCCAAGCCCTGGATGTTAAGGAACCAGTTTTCAACTCCCAGGATCCACACTGCCCCCAAACAAAGCCAGATGATGACTTACAGTTTCATAAAACAAAAAAGACAAAGCACAGAGATACCAAAGTACAAGAGTTCTTTTACCTTGTTTGATGGTAAAACTGGCGTTCCAGGAGTTGCCCAGGGATACAAAAAAAGGCCCTATGGGCTGGATGCAAGTGGGTCACACTTTGCCTACTCCTGAGAAAATGTCACAGATGCTCTTTCAAACAAAATTGATTGAAGGTGCTTCAAGTCACAGAATTCATTTGTATCTCCTTGTCTATACCAAGCTGGACTTTTTGTCCAGTGGATGAGATACCAACAGTACTTCTGTTTTCTCTGAATTAACCATCAATTTATCCACCCTGCCGTGCCCACCTAGTGGTTCAAGGCAACCACAGCATCTTATCATCTGATGAAAAAGAGATAAAGCTGGGTGTCATCCATTTAATGGTGATACCTCATACCAGGTTTCCAGAAGATCTTTTCCAGCAGCTCCATATAAATGTTAAGCAGCATGAAAGAAAGATGCAAACCTGCTGTATTGTCAAGAACGAGTGGTATGAGGCTAAGCAGTAATTCTCCAGCACCACCTTCTTGAAACAATCATTCAAACAGAAGCAGAGCTACAGTTGAATACTGCCCAGTACATCCAATCAAAACAGCCTATCCAGAAGCATGCCATGGTTTACGATATCTAAGTGAGTCAGAAGTTTAAGAGAAATCTACCAGACAAAGCTCTCCTTGTCCCCTCATGACAAAGATTGCATAGGACAACCCAGGTGGTTTCATGTTGCAAAAGTGCACCTGAAACTCAGTTGACATAGAACTAATTAACCAGCATTTTCTCCCGGCTCCTGTCTCCAAGTGGACTACAGGTTGGTATAACATGGGCCCAAGTAAATATATCAGTGAAGATAACAACAGCATTTGATCAAAATAGTTATGGTTGAGCACAACTGTGACCCTCTAAATGTTTTGGGCCTTTGACTCTCATCAACCAGCCAACACAGCCAATTGTGAGGGAACAGATAGCCAGGGTGGTGTAGTGGTTTGGGCACTGAACAACAACTCTGGAGACTAGGGTTTGAATCTCCACTCAGACATGGAAACCCACTGAGTGACCTTAGGCAAATAACACTCCCTCAGCCTCAGAAGAAGGAAAAGGCAAACCCCTTCTGAACCCCTGTGACAGGGTCGCCTTAGGGTTACCATAATCAGAAATGACTTGAAGACACACAACAACAAATTGGAATTGCAGCCCAACAACGTCTGGAGGACCCCATGTTGTACATCCCCCCTCTATTTATTAAAAAAAAATTTTTTAGGAAGGTTTGCATTATAAGACACTTGTTCCTCTTCCAAGTTTTATCTCAGACTCTGGACAGAAATGTGCCACATAACCTCCATTTTTTAATATACTCTTTAATACAAAGTAGACACAATCTAACATAAAGAGGTCTACACAGTCAGTCAGAAGCAGAGTCAGAACAGATTACCTATTGTAAGCATTTTTTTTAAAAAAAAATTCTTATAGCGATGTTGTTTCTAGGCTTCACTATCTGCCTACAGAGGTTCTCTCTTTATATGGGCTGCCTTCCAGCAAGTGCTTCAGAGTTGGTTAAACTGGCAAGGGAGAAAGAATGTGAGCTCTCCTTTCCATCCCAAGACAACTCTTGGTATTTTTCAAGGTACGCAGACAAGTTATCTCTTTCCATCAGCCTTATAATAGTGAAGGTACTATATTTGTGCTGCTTTATTAAAATCAGGCAGATGCAAATACTGTCATTCAAAGTAGGGTTGGGCAGCTCTCCGGTTTCCACCGTGTAGTTACTGTAGGACTTTGAGCCTTACCAGACTGCTGGAAAATTGTAAACATTTCTCATGTGCTTTTTGCTCAGCGACGCAGAGGGAGCGCAAGGGGATCTGTAGCCCTTTAAAATGCCTCTCTTAGCCTCAAGCAGTTTGGGATCTTTTCACGCGCTTGCACCAGCCTACAGCGGTAACGAAGCGGTCCCTGTCCAATTTTAAAGGAGAGAAGAAGCAAGCCAGATTTTGCATCGGGAACTGCGGCTACTAAGGGCTGCAAGACGGCAGGGCGGGGTGGGAGGGGGACAGGCAATCACAGAGGTTTGGAAGGAAGCAGAAGGTGCCGTCAACACGCATTTCACCTCTCCCAGTCACCGAAGTGGGGGAATATGAAAAGGGGTCGACAACGAGGTGGCGGAGGGGAGGGGAGGAAGTGTTGAGCGAGAAGTTTGTTTTCCTTATCTTGGCAAGCGGCGACGCTGCAGGGACCTTGATAGAGTTACCAACGGACAGGCAAATCAACGCGTATTCTCTGTTTACCTGGCGCGAAGGGCAGCCCGCCTCGGGCTCAGCGCTTTGCCGCTACTGCCGGTGCAGAAGAGAAGAGCGGAGATGCCCGGTCCCGCTCCGGGAGCGACTCCCGCGGCCGCCTTCTGCCCAGCCACGTGCCCCCCACCCCCGCTGACACGGCGGCCGGCGCTGCGGCTACTGCGGCTACCGCGGCTGCCGCCTCACATTTGAAACCCCCGGCCCCGCCGAAGGCATTCTCGCCTCCCAGGCTCATTCAGCACCAGAGAGCCCGTGCGTGCGTGCGCCGGCCTCGGCGGGAGGAAACTGACAGGACTCTTGACCAATCTGAAGCCAAGGTGGCCTCCCGGCTGGATCAGCAGACCAATAGTACCGCAGCGGAGGACGCCGGCCAAGCCAATGGAGGAAGAGTGCAAGGGGGGTGACAGACCCCTGAAGAGAGCCGGGCACAAATAGATGCCCGGGGCCAGTTCAGCGGGAGGGCATATTCCCAGGACAGCGAAGCCTGGTCGTGCCACGGTGGGAGCCCCTCACCTCCCCCCGTTCCCTTTCTCGTTGTCTTTCTGTGAGATGTGTTCAGGTCGTGGCGACATGTTAACTCACACAAGAAATATTTAAAGCTTTTGATTTTGCAGTTAGGTTAGTCAGGAGGCATGCGGCGCTTTCAAAGGGGCGATATTTCAGAGACACCTTTTTTTGCCTTGTTGAAAAATCCAGAGTGCCAATCTGAAAATGTAAGACTTTCACAGATTTTCACCTGATTACTCACAGGATGCACAAAGAAGGTGTTAAGAGACTTTGCAAAAAGTAAACATGCATACTACAATATGATGTGTGTATCTTCAGAAATAAGTTCCATGTCTTCCATGACGCTTGCTCCCAGGTAAGTGTAGAGTGAAATGCAGCCTTAACAGTATAGTTTTAAATGTAAAAAACTGTTTAAAGGACATTAAAAAAAAACTGTTTCTGTATAAACTATTTGACATGAATAATGACAGATAAGCATTATTATCATTAAGTTTTATTTGGTGTTCAGTTCTGTGGATTGTAGCCCACATATAGAGGCCATTTCCACACTACACTGCTATAGTGCTATTATTCCACTTCCGGCATCCTATGGAATTGTGGGGTTTGCAGTTTAGAGAGAGGCATTTAGAGTTCTCAGCCAGAGAGCTCTTTGGCCTCAGTGAACTACAAACCCCAGAATTCCACAGGATGTTGAAAGTGCAATAGTAGCACTATAACAGTGTAGGGCGGAAATGGCTGTATTGCTATCTGAATGTTCAGTTATTTATAATCCATCATTGTGGCCATTTTCAGTGGATAACCAAGGCAGAGAGGTGGCTTAAATAAATCAAAGACCACAAGCCACAGAACACAAGTCTACGTGCCACTTGTGTTCCATCTGTTTTTTGTTTGGCATTCTGTGTGGCATCAATTTTGGTAAGACAAATGTGGTGCCACAGGAGAATTCTGCAGATACCCTAGATTGCCCAAAAGACAGATGAATGGGTCCTTGAACAAATCAAGCCTGAACTCTCCCTAGAAGCCAAAATGACTAAACTGAGACTGTCATATTTTGGACATATCAGGAGAAGAAGTCATGACTCACTAGAAAAGAGAACAATGTTTGGCAAGGTAAAAGGCAGTAGAAAATGAAGAAGCCCCCATTATAGGTGAATAGACTTGTCATCAAGGAAGTTATGGCCCTGAGTTTGCAAGAAGGCTGTTGGTGACAGGGTGACTTGGACGTCTCTCGTTTATAGGGTCACAAGAAGTCAAAGCTGACGTGACTTTAGTTAACAATAAACATCTAGACACTACACCTGGACCCACTATTTAAACAATACAAGCACAATGATTATTGTTATTGCTATGCGTGTATCAAATGCCAAGACAGAATTTGTAAGATGAACACTCAAACTGTTTGGATTGTGGCTATAGCTTCTGAGGTGCAGATATGAACAACATTCTCACAACCTTAAGAGTAAGTTATTACAAGATGTGTGCTTGCTAACTTAAGAGCCTGTAGGCAAGAATACCCTTCTTGCAGGTTATTCTTTTCTAGAGAAGTGAAGCATAGATATTTGTATGCGTGAAGAGGATGGAAGGCTATGTGTAAAGTAACCACCATGAAATGATTATGTCAGTCAGCAATGTAGGGCACGTGGAGAGCAAAACCTAATCTCTGAGAGGTTTCTTCATCTGCACTCAGCTACATAATCAGCTTTTCATCTCAACATAGGATAAATGCAACCTGCCTGCTGCTTCATTTACCCTATATAAAGGGCTATGGTAGATTGGTATGAATCAGAGAGCTGCAGAATCTGAATGAAAATAAATCGTACTGCCTTAAATTTCTCCAGACTGTTCTTATGGTAAAATGTTTGGGGTAGGGTTGCTTCCAAAGTTACACAACATACCAAATTATAAAGCCTTTTAGTTGCATCTTATATACCAGAAGATTGTTACCTAAAACTGCAATACTATGGGGTCCTTTCACATAAGAATTATAGCAATATGATCCCACTTTAACTGCCATGGCTACATCCTATGGAATCTTGGGATTTGCATTTTAGAGAGGAACATTTAGAACTCTCAGTTAGAGAGCAACTCTAATGCTGCCATAGCTTCTACAAAACCAAGAACTCAATAGGATGCAGCTGTAGCAGTAAAGGGGGAATCATAGTGCTATAACTGTGTAGTGTGAAAAGGACCCAATGTATGTATTTATTCAGAAGTAAGTCACAAAAGTTAGTTGAATGAAGGCTCACTCTCAAGAAAGAAAGGATTGTGGCCCAAATGAAGCATTTTAAGCAAGACAGTTAACTGCCAAGTAGATGATGTGAGAAAGACACACGTGATGCATGGAGGATAGCACTAGCATTGATGAAAATCTATGAACAACATCAATGTGTTCAAAATAAATTAGTGCAACAGTTGAATTGAATGAGGTTCACTGTAGTAAGTTCCACACACAAGCACCCAGTTATGCTTATGCAAATGCACTTACTGTTTGCCAACAAATCTATCTCTTGCAGAAGTATTACATTACCTCTGAAAAGATCAATAAAGCACAGGCCTCATAAAAATCTGATTTAAAAAAGATCTTTCTGTTCTACAGCAAACCTCACCACACCCCCATTTAAAACAGTGCTGTGTGGATGACAGAGACGAGTCAAGACAAAGGATAAAATCCAGGTAGCAGTTCTGCTTAAATGCTACCGCAACAAGTTATTCTTAAAACAGTAAGTGTGTTATCCAGTCAGAGAATGAGAGAGAATGGATACTACTGTTACTTCACTGGAAAAAACCTATCCCAGGGTCTACAATTTTGATATTAAACATGATTCCGTGTGCTTGAAAGGTCACCCGGATGAGCACGTAGGCAGTCACAGTCGAACAACCGAAAACCAGGTCAGGCCAGTAAAATCCCCAGTCACGTAGCCCAGGAGACCTCAAGCTGTGCAAACCCACGGTAAACAAAGGGTCCTCAGCCACTGAAGAGCCAGCTTATTAGCGTGTTTGCCCCAAGTTGAGCAAATATCCTATCAAGTGAGGACCATTTACATGAAGTTACACCACAACCAAATGCAGCCAACGATCCTGAGACTTTGGCAACACCTTGTAATCCCATCACGCAAAGGAAGTTACCATGGTGGAACTTGTTTCTCGTTGCAATACCCATTGTTCTCCCTGGGAAAGGATTAGTCCTCCAGGTACTTTTCCCTCTACAAATAGTCCCAGTTTTTGAGCGTTTCTTCAGATCACTCCCGGTCACCCCCGCAGACCGTTGCTCCATCCGTTAGTAATCCCCTCAGCCCTCTCTGTGCTGAGCCCCACTTCTCCACTGTTTTCCCGGACCAAGGACTTCAGGAAAAGGTGCAGTATTACCTCAGCTGCAACCCCTTCAATACTCCCCCATCCAGTTTCCTCCCTTTTACTTCTTAATAGGTCTTGAGTGAGTATGTGAGTGATTGCATTGGTGTGTGGGACTTTCTTTCAATAAAATTATTTATTGGACATTCTGGTATGGTTTTTGGCTTGGCCTGACCCCGTAAAAACTGGCCAAAAAGACCCCGCTAGGTTACCCTGCTTCTCGCATTGCTATTGCTCGTGCTCTGGCTAGTTTCCATTCCCCATCACGCGGACCACATTGAGGTATCCCCCAAGGGACCCCAGAAATCAGGGTAACACTACTAAATTTAGAAATCAGAGAGATTTATAGCACGATTCTTCTAGTATTAGAAACATTTTTCTAGTCGCATAAGCTGAAATCCTGTGCTCAGTCACACCAGTATAATTGGCACTAAAATCAGTAGGGTTTACATTTTGTTTTGCATTTCAACAAGATTTCAACTATCTCCAAACAGCTGGAATACATGTAATATAATGTTGTATGCATTGAATCTGTGAAATGCAGGAAGCTGTTTTCCAAAAAAGTAACCTTTCCATCCTAAAGTTATTAAGATGTGCTATACAAAGACATCTATACTTGGATTAAATCTTCCACATGGACATTTAGTGAGATGAGGACTATTGGATTCTGAAAATATGCCTCTGGCTGTGTAAACCTTTCAATTAGCTCTTATATGTTTAAAATACCAGATGAAATACTACGTACTACATCCAATATCCTAAAATCAATTTTCCTTAGCATTTCTAAGCTCAAGGGAAGTAAATGTTACTATTTTTAAAAAATTGGGCAGGTGTTCCACCCCTGGATCATTTTGGCCATTTCTGGATCTTCTCAAGTTTTAAATTATCCTTTATGAGGTACGTTGACCTGAACTGTATACAAAATGCCAAGATTGGTTGCTCCATATGGCATTATGATACAGCTAGAGGAAAGCATACTCATTATACAGTGGGCCTTCCCTTATGCAACCTATGCATGCGAGGTTGCACGAAGCAAGTCTGCACCTGTGCTGCTGCAGGCACATGTACATCATGTCCATTGACTGCACCGGGACATGACACTTTACATTTTTTTTGTTTTACACAGGGGATCTTGGGATGAAATTCCTGCATATATGGAGGGCACACTGTATTGAGGAACAAGCTGAAGTAAGGGGTTTCACTATCCCTCTAATGGAAACAGGCAAAATGATTGGAGCAGGAAAGGCCAAATATTCCTTGGTGCCAGCTGGCATAGACCATTTCTGCACAAGACTGTAATAGCACTGTGATTCTACTTTTAACATCCCCTCCCTAAACTGCAAACCCCAGGATTCCATAAGATGTTGAAAGTGGAATCATAGCGCTATTACAGTCTTGTGTGGAAATGGTCGTAGATCCAATTCCAGTCATCAATTAATCCTCCTGCCAACCAGTCAAAACCTGCTTGCTTGCTGGCCATGCAATGACAGAGGAGATTTCATGTGAGCAGAAGGTTCCTTTGCTATCTGGGAATGAAGCAGGGCAAACAATCCTGAGTTGCCTGCATTTCTAAGGTCCATTAAGGGGACCTTCTCACTGGGCCAGATAGGCATACAAATCTATTTGTTTATTCATTGGCCTTTTTATACCTTTTTCCTGGGATGGGATCCAGGGTGGCCTCCAAAAGTTCAAAGCAAGATTAAATTAAAATCTTATTTTACAAAAGTTAAAAAAGAATTAAATAACAATATATTAAAAATATGATTAAAAAAACTAAAAACACATTTAAAATATAATTACAATAACATAGTAAATTAAATTAAAATACAGTGCCCAACTTCACACATACTTCTCCTGTATGATGCACAATTTAAAGGCCTACACCTCCTGATGAAAACAGAACAGGGAGAGAGCCAATCAAACTTCTTGAGAAAGGTTATTCCACAGCCCAGGAGTGACCACAGAGAAGGCTGTCTCCTGTCACCTGTCAGACTGAATCCCTATTTCCTGATCTACCTTTCATCTGAGAAGAAAAAGTTCTGTCTTTTTGGATTAAATTTCAATTTGTTCACCTTCATCCAGTCCATTACTGACAACAGCCACTGGTTTACTATGGTGAGAGCTTCCTTGGAATTGGATGGAAAGGAGAAATAGAGTTGGATGTCATGAGCATTTGAGTGACACCCAATCCCAAAACTCTGGATAACCTCTCCTAGAGGTTTCATGTAAAGATTAAATAACATGGGGGACAATGGCCAGGATGTCAAATAGGCATCCCACAGCATCATCTTCTGAGTCTGTCTCTCCAAAAGGTCCCAAGCCACTTCAGAACAGTGCCCCCAAGCCCATGCCAGAGAAGCGACCCAGAAGTTTACATGGCCAATAGTATCTGAAGCCACTGAAAGGTGCAGCCAAACCAACATGGACACGCTCTGCCATGTAGTTCCCTGTGTAGGTCATCCACCAAGGTGACTAAAGTTGTCTCTATCCCATAGCCAGGCTGGAAGCCAGATTGATATGGCTCTAGATAATCTATTTCATCCAGAAACTCAGCCTGCTAAAGAAAGTGCAACTATGGAAATCATCATCATCCAGTACAGACAGCTTGATTAACTTGTAAATGGCCAGTTAATACATTATGCATCCCTTAAACATCTAAAACACATATATTGGGCAAATGTATAAGTTAAATATCAGTCCTCACCAACTCCTCTGGAATGTCCAGACTCCTTCCTGCAAACCCCACAAAGATCATCTAGGCTCCAAAAAAGAGGAACCACTGAAACATCAAGGGAAATGGCAGCTAGCTGCTATTTGCCTCCCATCACGGGAATACAAACATACTCCTTGGAAAGTCTGAGGACCATTTATTCTTGAGTAACATTATTTATCCCCAAGATAAATTCATCTAAGATGTTAGCCCTAAACCAATTGCTATTTCCAAGTAAAGTTAGACCCATTGAATCAATCACTGAATAGTAAACCTATAATTGTCTAAATCGCACTGTTGCTTTGTCTATCTACTGTAGCTGGGACCAGCAACTGGATTTAGACTTTTAAGTTTAGGTAGTGAAGAAAGTTGTTCCTTCAGCAGTTAAAAGGCCATGGCTGGGTGTGAGGAACAGGACTGAAGGACTTGTGCATTATGTCAAATATTGTTCCAAGACTAGGTGTACTTGCTAATGAACTTTTGGAAGAGGAGGTGCTCTTTCACGCTGAAATAGATCTGGGGGCAGACAGAACCAGTACAGTTGTCTCAGTGTGACATGTTTTTATTGGTTCAAAAGCTTTGTGTGAGGCAGTGGGTCCCTCATTTTCCTTCCTAAATTAGGGAAAGGAAAGGGGGACTCTTATCATGCTGAAACCTCCTCCGTGAAATAAGGAGACAGGGATATAATATTACAAGGGCAGAGAGACTGATTATGTATGGAGCTTAAATTCATTTATTCCTTCTAGACTGGCAAGTCTGAGGTTACGCAGTCTAGAAAGGATAATAGTAAATATTCAGAGATTTACCTGAGAGGAGATTATTGGCTATACTAATCCTATTAATGTCAATGAAGTTAAATTAAATTTACTCTTTTGCCTGTATTCCCTCTTCATATTAAAGTTGGAAACCTTCCAAGCTTGAAAGATGTTTTCTATTTAATGGATCACACTTCAAATTCAGAAATTAATTACAGAAATTAATTAATGCCTGAGAAGTTAAAAATATATTGATACATTAATATTAATATATTAATATATACCTCCCTTTATCCATGTCTTCTCAAGATGCTTTACTAGATAAAGCATCAACACATACATATTAGAGTCTGCTAACACATTTAGCCAGATCAATTTGGGAGTATTACTAATATCAATAACACTCCAAAAGAAGTCTTGTTAAGATTACAGCAACAATAGGCCAGGCTGTTTCTTCTAGTAAATGTGATTGCTAGAGAGATAATGTATTTCTACCACATTTCAATATTATTTCTCCACTGATACTGTGCACATTTAGGAGCTCTTAAATGAATCCTGACTATTGCAGAATATCATTTGCTCAGTGGGTCCATCGTGGAAGCAATTAAGGGTGGTTAACAGAACCTGTAGCTAGAAGTTTTGGTGACAGGCAATATGAAAAGTGGAAGATGGATAAATTTCAGAATCCTTCAGCCAATAAGGTGGTTCAACATGATAAAGTAAGACAAATAATTTTTAAAAAATATTTGCATGATAATTTGTTTCAAAGCTTTTGTCATAGATCTGATGTTTTCTTTGTACTCATTTGATTATGTAATAATGTAGCAAAATAAGACAACAAAGGAAGAAGAAGAAGAGTAAGTAACTATGAATAACTGAACACAATAGTGCTCTTAAGTCAGATTTCTTCCCCTCACAATAGAGCTGTATTTACATGTGGACAGTTTACTGTTGAACACAGTAGATATTCCTCAACATGTGGGTGCTGCACTCATAATGGGAAAGAATCAAACACTTAAGTTTCATCCAGCATTTTTTAGAGTATTCAGTCCATGACACAAAGGATTGCCTTACAAAAATCATCTAAGCCAGTACTGAGTTGGCCAGTGCACCCACTGTTGTAGTAGCAGGGCATCCACCCTTGACATTCCTGTGGCTCTGAGTTCATCTCTTTGGCACTTGAGGAAATCCCATTGAGCTAACAATGCATATCTTCAGTTATTTCATCTTCACATTTAAGGACAAATAATTACAGGAGTTTACATCTCGTTATGAGAGAAAACAAACATTTATCTGCAGTATTCTCCCTGTATTCAAATGTCCCAAATTGTTGTGGAGGAATTATTCTGTGGAGAAATACATTTTTTATTTTGCACAAAAAAAATGTTTCCTAAGAAAAAACAACATTTTCTGTACAAAAATAACCCTTGCACATATTTCTCCATGGAATAATTCCTCTACAACACTCTGATATTCAAATACTAGGGAAAATTGGACAAAAGTCTTGCTGCTCAATTATTCTTATAGAATCATAGAGTTGGAAGAGACGACAGGGGACATCTGGTCCAATCCCCTTCCATGCAGGAACCCACATCAAAGCCCTCCTGACAGATGGCCGTCCAGCCTCTGCTAAAAAATCCCCCAAAGAAGGAGACTCCTCCACACTCCGAGGCAGCATATTCCACTACCGAACAGCTCTGACCGTCAGGACATTCTTCCTGAGGGTTTAGCTGGAATCTCTTTTCCTGTAGTTTGAATCCATTGCTCCTTGTCCTAGTCTCTGGAGCAGTGGAAAACAAAACAATCCTTGCAAAACCCACTGTTTGATCAGGAAATGAATATCTGCAAATATTCTTTCCATTCTTACATTAGACTTTCAGCAGCTGCAGCAAAATCAAAAATGGATTTGTTGTCCCAGTAGTGGTGGACCACCAGCTGCCCTGATTCAGTATTATTACCTCCATGTTGGAGAGGTGGAAGCTGAAATCAGCTTAGAAAAGATAACTAGTGAATCCAATACCAATTTGGTATTGCCTTGCCTATAGTTGCCTCACACTGTGCGTAGACTCTGTAAGGTGTAAGAGGTACAGGAATATCCACAGTGTGAAGATGGCACTCCATTTAAATCCTTAGATGGTAATCCCTTTTAAACGAATCATAGCACATCTGTAGGTCTGTATATATAAGACTCACCAGATGAATTATCCTTAAATTATTCTAATTTATTTAGTGTCCAAAATACATTTAGGAAAACTGCTTATGCTCTCTGTTGCCCAGCAGAAAATGTTGAAAATAATCTAGCATTGTGAAGGGTTCTTGCTAATCAGCAGTGGGATGAAAATGCCATAGGTTCTTTTTCTTTTCTTATCACTGATTTTTAGTTAGATTATCTAAATTACCTTGTTTATGTTTGTTGACTTTTATGCAACTGTAAGTTCTATTTTCACATTCTAGCTCTCTCTTCATTACACTGTACAATATAAAAATATCAATAATCTTCTATTGTATTGCACGTGTGGATGTGAAGTCTTGCCAGAAACAATGCATGAATTGGATTTTACCACTGATTCTTCTGGTATAAATCTCAAGGTTATTAAAACAGATTGCATTGCAAATTGTGAATCTGCATGAAAAACTATGTTGGTGTTGGCAGATAAAATATTTGTTCACACACAATAGCTTTAGCCAGTAGAGGCCTAAAGTAAATGTTTTTACTATGCATTCTAACAAACATAACCCTCTCACCCATACACATGATTAGTGAACTGTGGGAAGCATGGTTCTCTCACACTATTGTTATCTTATTCCTCTATCACACATAAACCTTAAAAGATTGCACAAAAAGTCTTTCTAACTCAGCCTTGTCTCCAAAAAGTGAATAAATGTCTCTGAGAGCTCATTAGCATGTCATGAAGGCAACAGTGCTTCCTAGACTGTCCCCACCACCACCTGGTCTTTAGGGGTGTACCACCTTTGAAGATGAAGATCCCACTTAACTCTCATGAGACAGCACTGATGACAACCCTATCCTTCTTGAATCCTTTCAAAAGCCAGATAAACTAGTGGCTATCATCATGTCTTGGAACATACAGAAGTAGTAAGAGACATGTCTCAGGTTGCTCAAAAGATGTGTGTTTTATTAATAGAAAAGCCCAATTAAACCACCAACTTTTGAACATTCTGTGACATGTCTATCGTTTCTTCTATAACATCATCATGGCTTGTAGTGCTGTATTTCATGAACCCTGATGGCTCTGATAATGGTGTTTGTGTTTGCTTTCCTCTTACTGAATCAAAAACATGTTTTACAGAATTTTGTTAAGTTTATAGAAACATATTAAGTTTAATTATGACTAAGGAATTAATAGTAAAAACAAACAAACACCTGCGCGCATTCCATTCCAAGTTAGAGAAAAAGTTATAGATTGATTTATCAAGATTACTGTGCCTTTTTATTTTATTTGCCTCTACATTTACCAAATGACAGTTTAAGTCACCAAATGATCATTTTCCTTGTCATATTTTATTTACATCTTTGTAAACCTTTGAGCATTCTGAAGGTTTTGCCAAGAGATTGCCAGTGTAATCAAATGATCAGTCACCGGAACAGTAAACTCATCACAGCTTGTGAACATTTGATCTGTACTGTTACCACTGGGGATTAACAGTTCATTCATAACAAATCCAAGAATTATGAACTGGACAAATTGATATTGCAAACAATATAATTGCAAACTTTAGCAGCAATTCTCCTTAGATCATCTTGTAGAATGTCTCAGTTATCACACACAGCCCTGAATATGAGACAGATAACCTTATAACCATCTCACATAATTACTTTCAAAATCTTGAGTAACAAAGACAAAACTGTAATGGGAAGGCTAACTCCATGGAGACCAATCATGTTTCATTTCAAAAAGGCAACGTACTATATAGGTTAGCTCTATAATTAGACGGCATCAATTAGCTAACTCTTACCTCAGTGCATCTCACATTTTTCAGAAGAATGGAATAGCAAATACTTGGTATGGCTAAAATAAGGAGGGGAAATTGACAGCACTGTATGATCAAGTCATATGACCAGTTCATTATCGCCACCCGGTGGAAGCGATCAGATGAATTTAGTTTCAAAACAGTGCCAAATAGAACACTTATGCAATTTAACACAGAAGCCTTTTCATATAGAATTACTAAAAATAGGCTTTTAAGCCATATGACAATATTAACTTTGCAGCAGTAATAGTCAGGTTTTGCTATAAAAAGAAGTTAAAAGAATTGCTATCCACACACAATCTTCTTTATGTTTCATGGAAGATTTGGTGAGAAGTCATAAGATACTAGATAGCTGAAAAGAGAAAGAGTGTGAGTTAGTTCCTTTTCATATACAAATCTTCCAAGACATAATTTGTTATTCCTTTTTGTAGTAATAAGAATAAATGTTTAACAGCAAGAAAGTCATAGTCCTGTTCATTTGTTTAAACTATTAAAAAAAATCAGCAACGAGTATTAGTTTATGGATTGAAGGAACACAAATAACTGGATCCTGTGGATAAAAGTCTTGGTCACTGTGTGTACATCATCTGTTTAGAAGAGTAATATATATAAAACTTCAGGTGCATAAGAGGAAATTATTAGCAGTACAATACTAAACACACTTGCTTAGAAGTAAACTGTACTGATGGATGTTGCAACTGAGCTGAATATGGAAGGTTTCTCCTCTGATGTAGAGCACTCATATCAAAATCTTCTCATGGTCTTTCATGAAAAGATTATATATGCACACTCAATTCCACTCAGTTTTCTGCAGAGTTATTTAAATTAAAAATCACAGGCAATTTTGGAATAGGTTTGAGGTGAGTTTTGATATAAGAGGTAGCACTACACAGGTGTGTCTTCAACTAGCTTTACTTATTAAAATATCTTGAAACACAGAGCAGAATCTGATTTTTGTAACAAAACATAAAATTTAACTGAATTGGTTTAGGCAATCCAATCCTGGCTTCTGACAAGGTAATGCTGGCTCCAAGTGATCCTATTATCTTCCACCCCAAACTGAAAATGTAGCCCCACGCAGTAGCCTATTAGAGGAGAATTGCAGCAGGCAGAGCCACAGTAAACCTCCTATGCCAGTGGCTCTCAACCTTCCTGATGCCGCGACCCTTTAATACAGTTCCTCATGTTGTGGTGACCCCCAACCATAAAATTATTTTCGTTGCTACTTCATAACTGTAATTTTGCTACTGTTATGAATCGTAATGTAAATATCTGATATTTAGTCCACCATAAATGATATAAAGTTTGAAGATTTGGTTTCATTGCATTCAGACTGAATTAAATCCAAAAATAAATCTGGCATGGGAATAACACTAGATTTTGTAGGTTTATTCCTTGCAACATTCTTGTTTTTATCAGTATCTGAAGTGGCACTCTCCAGACTGTCCAGTCCCAGAGTTACCAACACCTTTTCCAGCAAATTTTTAAAAGAATCTGAGGAAAATAATCTCACTTTATTGTCATCTTCTGCATCCTCCTCCTCGGAAATAGAACTATCTAATGTAGAGTCATTATCCCCATGAGTATCTGCCAAATCTGGTTCCTCATCACTTTCAGATTCAGTGTTGATTTGTTCAGAGTGTGACAAAGCAGATTCCTCAACTCTAGTCACTTTGGACCTACAGGTAGACTTTTTTGGTAAACACACACCAGCATCATTTGATTCAGCTTGAATGACTTTTGTATCATCAGGAAAATCACGTGAAAATGAAGGATTCATTGAAGTAGTTTGTTGACTGCTTAATAATGACATTACATTCAAAGTCAATGAATTGTCCAACTTGCAATACATTTTTTAAACTTGTTATGTATTTTGTGAAATCATTTCACTAATATTGTTTGCCTGTTAACATGCGCCTCCATTTCTTCAGCAATCATTTGTCCTACCACTTCCCTACTACACTCAGACACATTCCCCTGGGAAGACACTGAGGACAGAGGAGGTTCAAATCTTACTTCTTTACGTTCCATAGGCATTGCAGTTTGACTCCTAGTGAATAATAACACCACACACAATGCTAAATTGCCCTGCGCTGCTGTATTCGCTCATACAGAAGGGCCAGGAACTGCCGACTGAGCGGCTGCCACTTCTCCTGGCAGAGGCGCTCGCATGCTTGAGTGTGATTGGTTGTGTTGCTGGCGAGCTTGGATTGGTCAGGAGAGCTCCTTCCTCTCATGGCTCCCCCCTTGCTTTCTGAACGCCTCTTTTCAACATGGCGACCGGGAGTTAAAGGGGCGGTTGGGAGCCCTTCCCCTCCCGTAACAGACTTAACTGCATTACCAGGTAATTTTCCTTTCACCTTCTTTTTAATTCTTGCCTTCTCAGACTTCCTTATACCAGATGCTTTTAGCTTTGTTTGAGCCTCGGAGTGGCTGGTTGGAGATTGCCCTTCCAACTCACTCTTGCTCCATGCCAAGAAAATTTTCTTTAGTAAGGTACTTCAAAGGGGGCAGGAGGATGCGAGCGCGTGGCTCACGCTTGCACACCACCACCGAGGAGGGAATGGAGCCTAAGACCATTGGAAATACATATTTTCTGATGGTCTTAGGAGACCCCTGTGAAAGGGTCATTCGATCCTCAAAGGGGTTGCGACCCACAGGCTGAGAACCGCTATCCTATGCTATGCTGAATTTTGATGCTGCATGAGACAGGTCTCAGCAAATCCAGCAATGATTGGATCTCAGGGTTTACAAGCACCGCATCTCTCACGATTTGTGTATCTCCAAAAATGAGACTCTGCCAGTCCTATTTAAGGTCCAGACAATGAGGAGTCCAGCGCTGTTAGCAGGCAGCATGAGAAAGACAACCTCTTCCAGTGATAGAATTGTGAGGGGAAGAAAAGGGACAAAAAACAAAAAATTAAGGAGGCTGGTCAGTGAACCTGTTTCAAGAAGACTCCAGGTGGGAGAGCCACTGTCCAGACTGGAAAATCAGCTTACCTGCCTAGGGAAGGTCATGAGGCCTTGGATCAGGATTTGCTAGATTTTTGGGAAAAGATATGAAATGGCTTCTTCCCCTCCAAATGATTAATTGATTTCTTTGTTGTTTGATTCTTATCTTCAAATGTTACCCATTAGCTGGGTTTTTCTATTGCTGTCTAGTAGTTGTCATTACTGTAGAACAGCTGGCATTATACCGAATAAATCTTTTATATACCCAGACTAAGGTGCTGATTCTTTCCTTTCCTGACACAACATTCTCTTTTATTCCTCCCACAAAGGCAGCTAGAACTGAGGCTTTCTGGCCTTGCCTAACAGGATAGTACACATGAGGGAGATTAAGGGCATTTCCACCCTACACTGTTATAGTGCTATTATTCCACTTTCAACCTATGGAATCTTGGGGTTTGCAGTTTAGAGAGGGGCCTTTAGAATTCTCAACCAGAGAGCTCTTTGGCCTCAATAAACTACAAACTCCAGAATTCCACAGGATGTTAAAAGTGGAGTAATAGCATTAAAGCAGTGTACTGCAGAAAAGCCCTAAATGAAGAGACTTGTAATAGGAAACAAGTGCACCTGCTTCTTACACTCCATAAAAGGTTGTGAAATCATGCTCCTGTGTGCTTTCTTTGCACAGTGTCATTGACTGAGTGGTGTCAAGTGAATTAAGTACATAACATCTTTTGAACACAGGGCCTATCCATTACAATTTACTCTTCATCTCCGCAATCATTCTTGACCCAAGGATACACAATAACCAATGATGATGGCACAGAAGAGATATAAAATTGCTTCTAGTGCTACCAATCAAAAGCCATTGTGCAACTATTTTGTCTTTCCATCCCTAACAGACGTTTTTTGCAGTTAGAAAAACACACAGAAGAAGCCAAGCTACAGATTGCAAATGACATTATCTACTCTTTCCTATTTTAAAATTCTGAGAATGGGCTTTTATGGAGAATAACATAGTGTGGTTGTTACCATTGTTCACTAGGTTAGGAGACTCTGCTTTTAAACTGTGCCTTTCCTTTTGTGAATCACTGTTACTGCATTTTAAATCTTGGGCTCTTGGGAAATATCTAAGATGCTGCTAGGCAACTACTTGAAAGACTCAGATAAGATAATGCATTAAGTGACTGACAATATTTTTAAAAAATAATGTAGGCCTCCTGTTGTTATTGTGTGCCTTCAAGTTGTTCTAACTTATGGCAACCCTAAGACAAAACTATCATGGGGTTTTCTGGGGCTGAGAGTGTGTGACATGTGCATGGTCATCCATCCACACTAACATACATTTGCGAAACCATAGCTATTCTGTTAGTGATGCATTAACTAACTTTGGAAAAGAGCATCTTTCAAACAAGACTTAATTTGTATACAACATATCAATCATCTCCATTGCTTTCCCTCTCCACCACACACACAGAGGAGAGAAAGAGAGAGAGTGCGCTAAGCCAATTTTGGCTTAGTAAATACCTCATGTGGTAAGGGTTTTTAAAAATTTATTTATTTATTTATTAAATATTTATATCCTACCTTTTCTCCAAGGATCTCAGAGCAGCTGACAATAAAATCAATTTAAAGTAGTAAATAATGACAAAAGTTTTAACAAATTAAAAATATGCTATATTATATAATTTAGCTAATGTATAAACAGTCAAAGTTTGTGTGTTTGTGTCAGGTGAAGACTTTATATGATTGGCTGTGTCAGGCGAAGACCTCATATGATTGGCTGCCTAAGAAGATTCGATGGAATCCTGGGGTTTGCATTTTCGGGAGGGGCCTTTAGAATTCTCAGTCAGAGAGCTTTTGGGCCTCAGTCAAATGTGTCTGTCTTGAATAGGCTGGTTGCTAGCAGCAAGGAGGAGGACAGTGTATTCCCTCAGGAATCCAACCTCTGTATGTTAACAACTCTGAATACAGATTGGATTGGGGAATGTGGGGAAAAGCTACAGGTACTGGACAAGACAGTTTGGGGAATTAGAGACACAGGATCTCAAATCTTTCTAACAAGTATTACCTATGAAAAAATAAAATCCTGGACAACGCTGGGGACATATACTAGTCTTTTATATATCTTATCCTCAGCTCCCACAAACAATCTTATTTTTAGGTTACTTCAGAAAATTCTTCACTTCCCAACCAGAAAACGATCTTCTATTATGACAGAACAGCTATTGCATACAGTTCTCTCCATTTGTTCATTTCTTGAACTAGCTGCATGTTTTATGTTCTTAACACATTGCTCAGCCTTAACAACTAGTAGGTTGTTATATTGTGCAGAAACTGTCATGTCTGACAAGAGATCAAATGCATTCCTATGTTTATTCAGTTGCTACAAAAAAATTGCACAGATACCCTAAGAACAGTATAGATAACTATTTGTATAATCTAGGTGCCAAATGGTAGCCATTTGAAACTGCCTCCACGTAGAGGTTGACCTATGGGGAAAGTTGTTTCATGTATCCTAGCTTACTAAGTAGATTGGCTTTCTTTCTATGTAAACATCCACAAAAGTCAGAAGTGCAATGATTCTGACTCTACCATAAGCCTCTGTCAATTGACAGGAAGGAGTTTCCCTTGCTTCAATGACTGTGGGAGGTGCAGATTCCCTTAATTAATTAATCTCAAAAGGTTCACTTCCAACTTGCCCATATACTGACCATGCTCCCCTCCCTGATCCAGGGAGTCAGCCTCCCACCTCCCTTTTGGCTCCCTGTAATCTAATATATAAAAGTCAAAGTTTGTCTGTGTCAGGCGAAGACCTCATATGATTGGCTGCCTAAGAAGATTCTTTGGAATCCTGGGGTTTGCAGTTTAGAGAGTGGCCTTTAGAATTCTCAGCCAGAGAGCTCCTGGGCCTCAGTCAACTGTGGCTATCTTGAATAGACCGGTTACTATGGAGACAAGGCCTAGGAGCAAGGAGGAAGGCAGCGTATTCCCTGAGGAACCCACACTCTGTATGTTAAGAACCCTGAATACAGATTGGATTGGGGAATATAGGGAAAGTTACAGGTACTAGACAAGATAGTTTGGGGAATTAGAGACACAGGGTCTCAAATCTTTCTGACACTATTACCTATGAGAAAATAAAATTCTGGGCAATGCCAGGTATATACGCTAGTTTAAATATAAGATAAGAAAACTCCCAGCGAGACTGATCACTGCAACTACCAAAGTCAATTGTGGTAATACTGGAGTTCCAGTACAACTTCTGGAGACCCACATGATTCCCCTGACCTAGGACCTCTCCTTGCTACACTGTTATAGTGCTATTATTCCACTTTCAACATCCTGTGGAATTCTGGAGTTTGTAGTTTACTGAGGCCAAAGAGCTCGCTGGCTGAGAATTCTAAATGGCCCTCCCTAAACTGCAACCCCAGGATTCCACAGGATGTTGACAGCGAAATAATAGCACTATAATAGCGTAGCAAGAAAAGGCCCCTAGAGTCACTATTTTAAAGCTATTTCTATCCAACATTAGGAGAACACTATGATCAAAGGCTTTTTTGAATACCGACTTGTAGCAAGTGTGGTGGGGGCAGAAATCTTCTCTCATCACATAAAATAAACAAAACTCAGCATATGAAAAAAGTGTAGTAGATACAAATTACAGTCATCTGTCCACATTCACAAAGGTCAAGGGCACAGGACCCCCATGAAAATGGAAAAACTATGAATAACTCTAGGTCTTCCCAAACCGTATTTAACACACAAAAAGTATGATCACCATATTCAAACCACCATGGGTTCCTTTGAGGCATCAGGGTTCCTTCACAAGGCAGAAGTGGGTGGCTGGTGGGGCTTACGGCCACTTCTGTTGCTGCTCCACACCATTTTAATAGGGACTTACAAACCTTGCTTGCAGCTTTTCAGTTTTACAAGACATGCAGTCCCTATTAAAAATGGCAGCAGTGACAGCAAATAATCCATGAATAATCAAATCTGCAAAAATGAAACCCGCAAATGTGGAGGGCTGACTGTACTGCTTTCTGAATTCTAGAATAAAATATATAAGATCTGAGTACATCGTCTTCGTTCAGAATTACACCAGAGTGACTTGAGAAAAGAAAACTGGCCTATGAAACTGCCTCATCAGCATTCAACATCCATACCAAGGTTACAAAGGAAAAAGAAAACAGGAACAGGAGAACCAAATAGATAAAAACACTGAACTGGGGAAACAGTTGGAACTGAAAAATGATTCTCACAAATAGTCTGAGCTAGTCAGCTCATTGTAAACCCAGACCACACTGCTGCACGAGAAATCCATCAACTGCTATTTCAACACAGAATTCAGATCCAATTTTCTACTCACCAAATTCCATTTCTACTTCATACTTCCATTTTACAATTCCATGGTGCACCTGCATCTGTTCTTATGATTGCAGGTACACTTAACAGCCTGAAAAGGTTCAGAAAAGGGCAAACAAAGTTATCAAGGTTACAACATTTGTGACTCTTTACTTGCAAAAAGTTAGGGGAGGCATGATAGTAGTGTATAAAATTATTCATAATGTGTGGAAAGTTGACAGGGAAAAGCTTTCCCCCCTTCTATTATAATACTAAAAATCTAAGCACATCTAGAGAGGCTCAGGCCATTTCCGCACTACACTGTTGTAGTGTGATTAATCCACTGTCAACATCCTATGGAATCCTGGGGTTTGCAGTTTAGGGAAGAGCCTTTAGAATTCTCTGCCAGAGAGTTCTTGGACCTCAGGAAACCACAGACCCAAGAATTCCACAGGATGTTGAAAGTGGAATAATAGCACTACAACAGCGTAGCGTGGAAGTGGCCATAGTTAAACTGTGGGACTTTGGTCCATGAGACGTATTAAAGGTTCTCAACATAGTTCAAAAGAGGATTGGATTAATTCATGGAGGGTGGAGTTATCAACAGATACTGGGGCCCCTTGACACTAGACAATTGTAGCACTATGATTCCACTTTAAGTGCCATGGCAAGATTCTATGGAATCCTGAGACTGCAGTTTAGGGAGGAGTATTTAAAATTCCTAGCCAGAAGTTCTATTTCCTCACCAAACCACAAATCATAGAATTTCACAGAATGTAGCTGTGGCAGTTAAAGCAGAATCATAGTGCTACAATTGTGTAGTACAAAAGGGCTCCTACTTCAAACGGCTATATATGAGCTCCACTATGGAGGCAATGGCACTCCATCAATCAGTTGCTGAGGAGTGCAAGGAGGAGAGGGCAAGGAAGAGAGTGGAAATTCTGTTCTTCCTGCAGGCCACTGATCTGCCACTTGTGTGAACAGAATGTTGGCCTAGATAGGCCTTTGGTCTGATCCAACACACCTCTTTTTAAGTTCTTATCAGTGGCCTACCTTGCATAAATCAAGCAGGTTACAATCTGCCTTATTTTTTGGTAACTGGTGGCAACACCCCCCTTTCTTCTTTTGCTACAATTGTACTTGCCAGACTTTTGTTAACAATCAAAGAGGAGGACCATGGCGGGGGTAGCAGCGGTAGAACTGATACAAATAAAACAGTGCAATGCAAAAACAAGTAATTTTTTTTTAAAGCCAGCAACAATTATTTGCCAACATGTATACAATTTGTAAAATTCTGGCACAACAGGATAGTTTTTGGAATTCCTTTTCTTAACAATAAAATCCCAAAACATTATAATTTCTCTGGTTTACAAAAGTAAAATAAGGAATATTAAGAAGTTAAAGAAGTTTCATTACAAATTGCTTTATTTAAGAACACTTTCGTCAGGGTGGTCACAAAACTTCTGCAAGAGTAGAGGCATATTGGTCCATGCATATGGTGAAAAGACCTTCCATAAAGCCATATTGCTCAAGCTAGTCTTGTGGACTGGGGGCTGCACCTTTGCTCTCTCCAACTGTAATTCTGTATATTTTACATTCACTGTTGGACACCAGTGACCCCACACAAAGTTGTACACACCAGAATCCCTTTTGTTTTTCAGAAATAATCCTCTATGTTATTTAGAGGATCAGAGACTAAAGCAGAACAAGGACTGCTGTAGTTTTTGCAAGTCAGTGCTTTGACAGACTGGAAATTTAATTATTTGGTTATGCAAACTCAAGCTGGAATATGAAAGAATGATGCATGTAATGCTTGTTCACTGCTGATGTGTCTCACAGAGAAGAGATTCACAAACAGCTGTTGATCTATTGTGCATTATCTAAGCAAAAATACCCCAGCTGCTTTTTCTAGATTGATTTTAGTTTTCAATTCTAATTCTTTAATCTTCTCAAAGGACTTGTCTGTTTTACAGATTATGCTAAATACTGAAGTATTCTCTTAAATGTTAAACAACGATCAAATTTGCCTTAACCCTTTCAAATACTATAAAATATGAGAAGTACAACTATTGCTATGCACAGCTCAGTCCTGGCATACTGAATAAAAGCCTAGCAAAATTTCAGGGTATCAGTTATATATTTATAAGGATATATGAGCATTGCACCACTTATGAAATATTTGAATATGAGAAAGTGTTACAGAAACATTCCATAAACTTCATTACAGTTTTACACTTCAAACATTTGTAAATGCTCTATAAGGCTGGAATCTCATTTGTAACTTTACATACTTAAATCAGATTGAATCCTCAGGAAGCTGTATTGCATCTTAAACCTATGATTCTAAGAAGGTCCAAGTCAAGCTGTTTTGTTTCCTGAGGCAACAGACAAGATCCCATTCCTATCACATGTACAGGGCTGGCACTTCATTTCAATTTTACTTAAACACTAGAGAAAGGCTTGGTGTTATTGATGTGTGACTTCAAGTCATTTCTGACTTATGGAGATCCTAAGGCAACCCTATCCCATGGTTTTCTGGGGCTGAGAGTGTGTGTTGCACTCAGGGTCAGCCAATGGGTTTCCATGGTTGAGTGGGGAATCAAGCCCTGGTCTCCAGGGGCAGAGTCCAGTGCTCTAACCACTACACCACACTGGCTCCCAGAGACAGGCTCGTATCCTCTGTTATACTTCAGGGCAGCATTTAGGGAGGACAGGACAAGGACACACAAAGTTCTACCCACCAGCAGAAGGTAATGGCAGCAATGGTGTACCTCAGGAAGAAAAAATGTTGTTGCCTACCTGCTGGCTGAGGTGTTTACTTCATTCTGTCTAGTGACATGGCCAATCCAGATCCCAACTACACTTTGGATGGCTTTGCATGTTAGAGGAAACCAAGTCTATTTCTTCATGTGTGT
The DNA here is from genome assembly GCA_948472985.1 of Iguana delicatissima. Lineage (NCBI taxonomy): Eukaryota > Metazoa > Chordata > Lepidosauria > Squamata > Iguanidae > Iguana > Iguana delicatissima. The sequence goes on from CAOKZL010000515.1 coordinate 68,166, forward strand.
TTCCAGTATAACAGCTAATCATCCATTAACTTTGCTGGCAAACTCAGAATGTTTAAATTTATGTGATCTCCACTAAGAAGGGTGTGACAATCTGAAGAAATAAATGAAATACCCTTGTGCAAAGATATATATATAAACTGTACATCTGCAGTTCCCATACTTTCTCCATCTGCAAAGATCTGCATGTTCTTCCTTAAGATGTTACAATTGATTGCAGAAAAAGGAAGAAGCAGAAGCAAGTACCAATTCCAGTAAGCATGGCACAGAACTATTTCTGCTGCTAAATTCTCAAATCCCATGATTATTTCCATGAATAAATAAGCTCTTCTTCATTTACAATTTTGTAAATCTATCAGAAATGTATTCCATCAGGATTTTGTGTTTAGAACCACATTATCAAGTCCAACCCGCACTATGCAGGAATGTGCCATCCAAGCATTCCTGAGGGATGGCCATCCAGCCTCTGTTTAAAAAAAAACTCCAAAGAAGGAAACTCCATCATACTCCGTGGCAGTGTGTTTTTCACTGTCAAATTGCAATTGCCATCAGGAAGTTTTTCCCAGTGTTTAGATGGAATCTCTTTTCCTGAAGCTTGAAACCATTCCTCCATGTCCTTGTCTCTGGAGCAGCAGAAAACAAGCTTGCTTCATCTTCCATATGACATCGCTTCAACCTAAGTGTCCCCCACAGGACATAGTTTCCAGACCTTCTACCTTCTGATTGCCTTCATCTGGACATGTTGCAGCTTGTCAATATCCTTCCTGAACTGTGGTGCCCAGAACTGGATATAGTATTCCAGGTGAGGTCTGACCAAAGCTGAATAGAATGGTACCATAACTTCCCTTGACCTAGATACTATATTCCTATTGATGCAGCCCAGAATTGTATTGGCATTTTTAGCTGCTGCATCACACTGATGACTCATGTTCAGCTCATGGTCTACTAAGACTCCTAGATCCTTTTCACATGTACTGTACACCATTTAAGCATCTCAACATTTAAAATGTTTTTGAATATCAGGAACAGAAATACACACAGATGTCCAGTTAACATTGTTTATTAAAACCTGTAATGCAATGTAACATTTGATTTTAAAGAAAATATCTATTTTTCTGAAAAAGACCTAGGATGGTTTGTTGTTGCTAGGTGCCTTCAAGTAGATTTTGATTTATGGCAACCCTATTGTTGGACTTTCTTGGCAAGATTTATTCAGAGATTGTCCGCTACCATCCTCTCAGCTTAAGAGAGTGTGACTTGCTCAAGATCACACAGTGAATTTCCATAACTGAGCAGGAATTCAAACTCTGGTCTCCAACAGTCCTAGTCTGACACTTAAAGCACTACACTATGCTGGCTCTTCAGCCTATAATAAAAGATTGAACATATTACCTTCTATATCTCCCACAAGATGTGCTAATACTAGTGCCTTCTGGACTTACTTCATAAAGAGTTCGTACACTCAAGAAATCATTTCCAAATTCTGGACATTTTTAGAATACTGCTGAAATAACTTTCACTATTTCATATTCAAATGCATGCCTGATAAGCAACCTCATGTTTATGGTCCTAATAATATCAATTTTAAAAACAAGCACTGCCAATATTTGTTTATAGGGAAAAAGGTATGCCTTAAGATATATGTTAAAGTGTCTCTCTGTGTGACATAAAAATGCCCCTTTGAAGCCACAAAACAAATTTGGGACCTAGCTCTGCCTTTCTGCCAGTAACAGCCATCCAGCTCCAAGGTAGGGGGTGAAGGTAGGAGAAAGCACAGCATATTGCCTAATCTTTACATTTAAGAGCAGAAGATTTAATAGCCAGCGTTTTCTGACATTTGGAATCTTGAAGGAAAGCCCTTAACATAACATCTTAAATTGATTTTTTAACCATGTTAATTGATTATTTTGGGCCTTTTTGCTAATTAGCAGGCAGGAGGCTCAGCAGCTGCAGCTTTCTGTCTGTCTCTTCTGATGCCTTCCCCTGCTGCAGCAACCAGGTTTCCATATGTTCAGCACAGTAGGTGAGAAAACGGGAAGAAACCAAAAAAATTGGGAAGGAATGAGTAGGAGAAAATGCAGCATCTCTCATTTAATTAGTAGTTCTAACAGCCTCTACAGCAGAGCAAGTGTCTGGATTGTAACTTGGCAACTTTAGTTGGTTTTCTATTGAAATCAGTAGGGTCTGCTTCCAGGTAAGTGTGTATGTAAGACTGAAGGGAATTTATGGCAGGTAGTTACATTAAATTTAATTCTCCTTTCCAAAATTGTTCAGCAGGGACATCAGTGCTCAGCCTTGCATTTCCCTGTTGAAAGGTGCTTTACTTGTTGAATTTCTGCATAGAAATAGATTTAGAGTTACACCTTATTCCTTGATAAAAGATCAATGAAGAAATTCAATAAGTGAAGCACCTGGCAAAAGAGAAATGAGGGATTGATCAATGATGACCCTGTTAAATTTCTCTGTGAAGATAAGAAGAAATACAGAGCCTGCTGCTGTAAATTTCTACCTCTCCCCCCCCCAATAAAGTATAAACCCCATTCACTGGGATCTGGCTAATCACACATGTTCTGTCTAGCTGACAGAGTTGCAAAAACATCCTTTATACTATCACTCATTAGTTTTTTCTTTCTTGGGTGAAGATGATCATCAAAAGGAGGAAGAGAGGGCTAACTGGCTTTTTTTTTTATTTTAGTATGAGCTTTCATGGATATAAAGCCCTTTCTTCACACGTGGTTACAGAGTGAGATCCAGGCCTCAAGATATAAAGTGTATTTACTCAGTTGGAGAAATAGGAGTGAGATGGAAAGTAATGTTATAAGAAAGATGCAAATCCTGATCTTCGGCCTAAATTTTCAAAGGACTGCATGGCTTTCCAAATGGTGTGTCACGACACATTAGTGTGCCGCCTGAAGAGTATAGGTGTGTCACGTCCTTGGACTGAGAATAAGCCCCCCACCTGAGCCTTAGAAATGTATGTTATAAATAAATCCTATATTTTTAAAAACATAAATGAAAGGTTTTCATGAGATATGTTGTGTCTCCATACATTTTATTATTACAATTTATGTATGTGCCTGGATCTCTTATAAGGGGTTAGTTTAACCTCCAGTTTGCTAGAAAACTGAATTACTGTGTCACAAATGATGCATGTCTAAAAAGTGTGTCAACAACATGAAAAGTTTGGAAAGCTCTGGCATAAGGTAATACACATCTTTCAGAATTTTACAGTGGACAGTTAGCGTTGATATATAAAAGCAATATATCTGCTTACCAAAAGCCAGCTTCCTTGGGTTCAAAACCTTCTCTGAGAAGATTCTTCTTGTTATATGTGAAGTAGAGAAGTCTCTTGTATTAATACCTTTATTCTACCATGAAGCCATCATCTTTGTTCACACCTCTGCTAATGGCTTCAAATTTGTAAATATAATTCAATTCAGCTCTGTCTCTTTCTAATCTTTCTTTGTAATTGTATCAAGGTCCCCTTCTAGTTTCCTTGTCTGACAAGTATTAAACTGCAGACTTGATATTGACACTAGGCAAACTCATTATTAGAGGACTGGATACTCTTGACCCATCACTTGTTTCCTTCTCTTGGTTACACTGAATAAGTGTTTTGGCAAACATGATGTTGTTATCATGCATGTTTTTTCTATAATGGGACTGTTTAGAATGGCTCATTTTCTTTCATTTGTTGCTTCATGTCTCACACTCCTTAAAAACTGATCAGAAATAAAGCGGTATGGCCCCAAGATCAGATAAACTTATCTGTCTAGCCAAATGGTTTCTGCCATTTTAGCAGGAGAGGTAAAAGGACTGTCCCCTTTCTCATGTAAATAAAGTCATGGGCTGCTGCTTCCTTTTGGGATAGGGCAAAGAAGTAGTGATAGCCTATTTCAAGTAAGGCCATTTCAGGATGGCATCGTAGTCCTGCTATGGGGACAGGATGGCAGCAGTCCATGGGTTCTGCTTTTGCACAATGTCATCATGGTACTGCTGTCATGTCTCAGGCAGACCAAGCAACCAATTAACACACCAGCAGGGCAAAGCTTATTCACAGAGGCCAGAGCAGAAGGAGTCCAAACAAAGTTCAGGTCAAGAATGTAAGTTCCAAGGCAAACAAATCCACAAAGGAAATCCAAATCAGCATCAAACAAGCAGAGGTCCAAGAGCATCAGGATTCAGAAAAACATGGCACAGGGCTTCAACCACCGAGAAGATCAGTTGTCAACTCTGGAAGGAGGTGGGCCAGCTGTTTGCCTTTTATACTCTAATAATGTTGCCACAGGTGTTCCCTCATTAAAGTCTGTTTGTCATTTAAACAAGCTGAACGCATAAGACCTTATTTCCGGTGTCATCTCTCCTGCAAGGTAAGAATCTGTGTTGCCTCGTCTTCTGATACTTGTTCCCACTGCTCAGGTCTTTGCTGTTGGTTGTTATTTTCCACTGAGCAAACTTCCGGGAAAACTTCTGCCTCAGATTCAGAATCCTCGTCCTTTCTGTCAGGGTCTCCAAGGCAGGGCATAACACCTGCTGCCATTCCACCCCATCTGTTGCAATCACAGGATATTTGCTTAATGGAATAAATCCATTAAGTGCCAGCAATCACATGATGCTCCCATCCTTCCGGGCTATGAGGAAGGGCAGGAAGCATGATGAAGGCACTTCCTTCTCCAGTGCAGCATGGGAAAGAGCCTGGCTGCTCTGCAGAAGGCAGATGTGTGTTGCTTGTGCTCCCTTCCTCAGGCAGCCAGTTGGGTGCAGACGGGAGCATTCCTGTCGCTCTCCCTTCCCAGCAAAGGTGCTGCCAGAATTGCAACAGGAGGACAACGGGATCAGTTAATGTGCAGAAATGGCCTAAAAGGGCATTCCAGCCAGATCTGCCTCCTCACCGCAAAGATGGGAAAGGAGGAAAAGCCTTGTGACATCCTCCCTCTTGTGTAATGATTGTTGACCCAAAGGATAAATTTTCATTTACACTATAATCATAGATCCACTTCCCTGAAGTGGGGCTGTTTTCCAAGTAGTTATGTCAAATAGACTTGCACTGTTAAAACTGCTCAGCTGCTGTCATGAAATATATTGTTATCTGCTTTGCTTACTTAATCTGAACCCTGGGACTAAGTCAGGTTATAGTGCAAATTGCTAATGCCTAGACTCTCTGACTACTATCTTCTCACAGCCTCAAAATTAGAAACATATCCCCTTATCCCTTCACCCTGAAAAGGTACCAGCATTATTATATCTCAAGTACTAAGTATATTTTGTCAGTGGCTACCAGTATGGTGTTATAAACAATGGTTGAAAATTTTAAAGGAAGATGCTTTTGCCTCTCAAAAAACCCAAAACAAAAACAAAAACCAGGGAATATTTAACAATGATGTCCCCTTTCCTTGGTGAAAATCCTGCCTAAAGCTACTGCTGAGTAGCAGGGGAGATTATTGGGTATGGCTTGCAGGAACTATACGAGCCTGGAAACTTAACTAGTGAGCTACTTTTTTTTACCTGTTAATTGTAGATCAGCATGACCAAAGCTTTGTATATATGCAAGAGAGAGGGAGAAATAGCTGCCAGCCTTTTCTGGCAGATCTCTTTTTGGTTTAAAATCTACTTGGTGTGAAAGAGTAAGCTTCCCAAGCCCGAGATGTGAAGTAACAGGAAAATTTCCAACTGCTAAACACATAAAAAGCAGTTTTTAAAGGCATGGAAGAGTTCCAAGGGTGAAAAAAAATTGGCAGTCTAGCAGAATTTGAGAAGTGGCATTTTACCTATTCTCTGCATCTACAAGCCAAGTAAAATTGCACCACTTTCCTATTTGTCTATGACGTGGAGAGGAACATTAACCCTACCTAAGAAGAAAAGAAAAGCTGGTTAGCCCTAACTGGTAGCCTTGTTACATTAACTTCTATCTACCTGGCTGTTTACATTTACCTCTCTTTAGTTGGTGCTTCTCTGCATCAAATCAAGGGTGTGATCACGTCTGGTGTTAACAAGTTAACAAGTGTCCTTGGAGAGCCAAGCATAGTGTAGTAGTTTGAACATTGGACTATGACTCTGGAGTACAGGGTTCAAATACCTGCTCAGCCATGGAAACCTATTGGGTGACCTTGGGCAAGTTACATTCTCTCAGCCTAGGAAGAAGGCAAAGGAAAAACCCCTCTGAAAAAAATCTTGCCAAGAAACCTCCATTAGAGGTCTGCTTTAGGATCACCTTACGTCAGAAACAACTTGAAGGCACACAGCAACAGTTTCCCCATCCTAAAGCACCTCTTATAGAATCATAGAATCATAGAGTCAGAAGAGACCCCAGGGGTCATTGAGTCCAACCCCCTGCTATGCAGGAACACACATCAAACCATTCCCAGCAGATGGCCATCCAGCCTCTGCTTAAAAACCTCCAAAGAAAGAGACTCTGATCACACTCCGAGGCAGCATATTCCACTGCTGGACAGCTCTGACCATCAGGAAATTCTTCCTGAGGTTCAAGTGGAATCTCCTTTCCTGCAGCTTGACTCCATTGCTCCTTGTCCTAGTCTCTGGAGTGGTAGAGAACAAGCCTGCTCCTTCAGATATTTAAACATGGCTATCATGTCTCCTCTTCTCAATTACTTTGCATGTATTGTTTATTATTTATGAAGCTTTACCATAGTATTTGGTATTTTCCAATGCAACTATTGTGTATATCTTAACTGGACTGTGTAAATAAAATTCCCCTTTGAGAGCGCTGTGTGTGATTATGGTTTGAGTCCAATTTGCCTAAGAGCTATTGCCAAGTCGACAACATCCTTAATAGGGATGTGTACTCAGAAGACATATGAGTTCATTCATATGTTCTGAGGTCATACATGTAAACAAGTCATAATCTAAGAATCTTATTGATATTACTTGTCTTTCATGAGTTCAGAAATAAACTTTTTAAAAATAAATTATAGTCATTTGAAAAGTAATCCATTGCTGTGACTCATTCAGTTACTGAAAAAAAAGAACTTCCATTACTCATTTTGTTGCTCATCACTTTTAATGTTTGATGAAAGAATGACAGAAAAGTTAAACAAATATCAATGAAAATGCCCTAAAATTATTTTTTAAAGTAACTCTAGAAAGAATTAGAAACAGTTACTGATATTTGTTACAATGAAGTACCTTCACTCTTTTGTGTTATCCTGAGTTTGGAAAGTAACTTTATTTCATCTTCATTATGTGAAAATGATTAGCAAAGCCAACAATGTTACCTATGACTCATTACTTCTAAAGCTCTTAGTCACCTTTACCATTTTCTTTCACCCTTGGTCAAAATAATTATGAACCAATCAGCCCTCTAAAAAATGTTACAGAAGAACAAAATTATTTTGTTAAAAATAATACTGTCTTTTCTTTTACAAGCACATCTCATTAATTAAAATATTATGACACAATAAATCTCTGTAGTCTGTAAATTAAAATGGCTCATTATCATTTCTTCAGATAGACTGATAGGTCCTTAGTGGTAACAGCACAGCAGTGCCTTACTATGTTAATTGGGGAGAAAAAATCTTTCAGTTATTTTAAGCATCCATGGGAATCACTGTCTATAATATTTGTACCTGCACCTGCGGAATATTTTGAAGAGTTAGTAACAGTTGATACTGTTACTGTGTTATTTTGTGGCTTTCCCTAGAGTTAAAGTGCTAATAGTCATACAGTCTTTTTAATGAAACCAGTGGTGATGTATCTTCCATGTATTTATCATTAACGAAGGATATCTTAACAGCCTAATCAAGAAAACTGCTGTGGAAGCAAATAAGCATGTTGAGTTTTGAAGCATATAAGCCACTGTGCCAGCAATTTCTCAGCAGTGCAGATTGCCGAAACATCACATCAGCAATGCAGGTATATATACACCACTGCAAAAGTTTACAAATGAGGTTTAAGAAGAGAAGTAATAATAGCGATAAAACATGCAGACTAAACCTGACAACTTATGTATCTTCAAAATTTGTGAGCCTTGTTTTTCTGCTTTATATTTCATAGTTATTAAACATCGAAATCCTGAGAAAAAGAAGACATAATGAATTACAACGGCTTGAATGAAAACAGCAGAAGGAAATGTTCCAAAGAGGTGGCTCCATATTAGATATAGGCCTTTTTGTTGTATATATAAATCAGTAATGGAAATATATTAGTGAAAGGACTGTTTTTCTTAAAGAAAAAACCTTCAGCCTTTTATGGGTTCAGTTTTTGCTGTAGCACATAACAGTTTTCAGGTTCACAAAACTTATCTTTAGCAACATAGGGCTGTGACTACTATCCAACCATACGTATGCTGCCTTGGATGAACATATTTAGGTAAAGTCTTGACTAAAACTCTGCCTAGTTGGATACCAGTAAATCTGTGGAGGAGCTGATTTGGATTATATCCACCTTCTTTGTCTTCTGCATTTGCAAATATAACATTTTTTACAGGGTACTCATCAGACCATGAGACACAAGAAGGTGTCTATTTGAAATTCACTTGATCTCCTAAGCCCAAGGTTCTGCATGTTCATCTAACTGTCGTTATAAAGAACTCATGTAGAATTTATATGTGCAAAAGTTCTGTATGGACAATCAGATGTACAGAGAAAGATCAGTATGGGGGCAGGCAGTGCATTCTTACCTCCCACCCAATCCCTAGATTTGTGATTGCCTGACAAAGGCCCTTAATTGGTTCTCCTCCAAGCACTGATTGTATTGAAATGAATATATAAATAGGACAAGAAGTAGCTAATATATAAATAGGATGAGAAGCAAAGCTGTTTCACACAATGAGGCAATCATGTGCCACAGAGACAACAGTAGCACTAGAGAATTTAAACACATTGAATATGAAAACTAGTCCCATGGTCCTTCAGTGAATGTGCAGGAGCCATATGCAATCATGGCTAGTTATGGGGGCTGTACAGAAGATCTGTTATTGGAAGGGCTGTTTAAAATTCAGCAAATGCCTTGCAGCAGATCATTAGATATGCTTCCATCCCATTAGATATAATTGCAGAATATCATGAGTACATTCTCAGAACTATGCCACAGGAGAAGCATTCCATTGGTGAAGAAGACAGGGCACAGGAACGGCTGGAATAAGCTGGAGCCTTGGGCATCACAGAGGAACAGAAGTATGCTTATGTCTAAATATTTTCAGTTTATGGCTATGCTCATGTTACTCTGTTTAATGGGGGTCCCGGGAGGGACACCAAAATGCGCTCTACTATAAGTGGGGAAAAATAGCTCAGAGCACTGCTTTAGCGTTATGAGAGGCAGGGTAACCGAGCAGGATCTTGTAACCCAGTGTTTATGGGGTCAGGCCAAGTCAAGGAGCAGACCGGTTTGAAAATAATGAATGATCTTTATTAAATACAGGCACACAATGTAAGCAACACACGCACACAGATAATTAAGGAAAATAAAGGTGTGAGTAAGATAGCGGGATTTTCAGAGGGATAGTTGGTTTGGGTGATACGACACCTGTTCCTGAAGCCTGGAAGAAGATAGAGGGCGATGCTGGGTTTCGGTGTATCTCAGCACGTGGAGCTGAGGGGAAGCTTGCCAAGCAATGTGGCAGCAAGGCGGTTGGAACTCGGGAGCAATCCAAGGAAGGCCTAGGAATCAGGGGTTTTTATAGGGAGAAGTGTGACTGCGGGCTATGCCTTACTCGGGGACAACATTTGGATGTGAAACAATGTCTCCGAAAGGTCACAATTTAGTGTGATTGAGTTAAGTCCAAATTGACAAAGAGATAGACTGTATGCAAATGCTCAGTGCTTGGCAGTTAAGCTTCTAGCTTGCCAAGTTACCTGCTTGGGGCAGGGAGTCCTTTGTAAACAGCGTGCATACATAATGAGGGTGTTTGCAGAGAGGTCTCCTAAAGCGGTGATCTGGCGGTGTATTGTCTTGGGATATTGCAACGTTTGATGGCTGAGCCTAGTTCTGTGCTTGTCCGGGGGCCTCACAAATACGTGGAGAATGGTGGTAGCATAAGGCTGAATTATTGATATCAAAGAGATATCTAGTGCTATCACCAGGCATGCCTAAACTGCAGTAACACTCACATCAGCGGTACATTTACACTAACTTCAGCCTGACACCAAAAAATCAATAGATTAAAAAAAAAGTCATGACTTTGATTTCTAAGGGACAGTAAACATTTTAAAAAAAGGCACCCTCATGCTGACATTCACCTAACCCACCTTCCCTCTGCTACTCCAAAACATGTGTGACTCAAAGGTCCCCCTGTGATGCCAGTACCTCTGTGAAATGGTGGGGAACATTAGCTCAAAGAGGGGGCCTGCAAGAGTGAAGTAACTTAATGACATCTTCTACACTTAAGTTTACAAGTACTAGTGCAGGGAAGAACCAGTCGGAGACCCAAACATAAGCTTAATATGTTTTATTGGAGGAACTGCAGTCACACACATAAGATCCAAGAAGTCATGCAATCATACAAGGAAAAGGGAGGAAAATTTTGGATAGCAAGATTTCTGGGCAAAATCGGTGATATTTACTAATCAAGAAGAGCAGCAAAGAAGATATGTGGCTTAGACACAAGTCTAAGGACAGTGCACAGTCAGAAATTGGAGCTGCAGAGTGGCAACCAGCAATCAACGTACTGTGAGCTGACTAGCCAAAAACTGAGCTTTAAATACTCTATTTCTGCCTGGAGGGCAAGGTTAATGGCTCTCTGATAGAGTAAACAGATGGAGCCCTGAGAGTGAAAAATGAGGTCTGGAATGAGCTAAAGATCTTTGTGTTAGGTGACAAAGGCTAATGGTAGTCCTGATAGCTCAGTACTTGTTAGATAGGTGTGAGGATAAAAGGGACACTGGCTTGGCCAGAGGGAGAGGAGTTAAGACAATGAGCCATCTTGTGGGACTCTTCCAGACACTATTGTTTCTAGGTGGTTGAGTCATCAGAGGCTACCTGCAAGCCCATTATCACTGGAGTTTCCTGGTGATCTCCTTACTATGACCTGGCTATGTCTGGAGGTCTCTTCTGACCTAATTCGTAATATGCATGTTTGGCCAGCCTTTTCCTCTTATTCAGCATTGACATTTAGCCGTAGCAGGGTATATTTTATATTTATGCCAATTAATATATCTTGCTAATTAAATCACATTTTGCCAATTAAGCCATATCAAAGTGTGGGGTGTAAGGCCCTCTAACACTACCCTTCAGCTTTTCTTTCCTTTGTAGTGTATGATATATTTAACACAGCACCCTTCACAATTCAAGCTGAGAATCCCCCATTTGGAAATCCAAAATCCGAAAACCTCTAAAAACTGAAACTTTTCACTGCCAGCCACCTGCTTCTACCTTCAAAGTGGCAGTAGCAGCATTCCCACTTGTTCATTTCTCAGATCCTCACTCTCTCTCCAGTCTTGCATCTTATACACAACACAATTAGCAAATGAATGAGGCATGAGGTTGAGAGTGATGTGAGGATTTGTGAAATGGCAGGAATTCAAGCATAGTGCTTGGCACAAAGTGGCTGCTGTGGCACTGGTTCACTTGCGGAGATCTCCTATACAGCACTGTATTTCATGTATGTGCAAATACAAGTATTCCAAAATCCACCCCACCCAAAAAAAAAACTTGAAATGCAAAACACTCCTGGTCCCCAGCATTTTGGATAAGAGATGCTCTACACCAAACTACCATCTTTGCTCAACATATCCAGAATTGGGCCTGGTTTATACATTGATGAAAGCTTACCAGGTATTATCAGAAATCACCAGGCAGGGCTAGGAAAGAATCCTATCAAATCCTGGAAACTACCACCAGTTCAAGTTTGCAATGCTGGCCTAGATGAATCAGTGGTCTCACTTTACAAGATGGCTGTCTATGAGTTCAACACACCACCATGAGTATATAATCTCCATACAATGCACTAGAATTCAATTTATGGGGTGCACTGATTGCAACTACAGTTGCCCATTCACATTTGCTAGGGTTTGGGGCACAGGACCCTCACAAAAGTGAAAAATTGCAAATATCAAAATGTGTGAGTGTGCCTGTGGGAAGAGGGCTGAGGCGTGTGTGGGGCAAGCAGGCCAGGGAAAGGAGAGAGTTGGGTTGGTAGCCCTGCATTTCCTCTCTCTTGCCCATCTCCTTCCCTGGGCATATGTGGGGCACCGGAATAGGGCTTTTAGTGCTAAAATATTGGGCTACGAGCTGTCTTGAGCTGGCCAAGCAGTGGCTGGTGGAGGAAAAGGAAGACTGGAAGGAGGTTTTTAAAGAACTGTGCAGCCCGATTGGAGCCACCAAGAGGGAAGGTTCTCCCAAACAAAAACAGTGCCTAAGGTGGAGGGGGCAGGGGCTGGGAAAATCTCAAATAACCAGAGCTGTGAATGTCAAACCCACAAATGTAGAGGGCTAACTGCATATTGCTTTGTGTTTATGTTGGTGCAATTCTTCTCATGCTGGTGCAATTCACAAAAAGGACCCTCTGGTGATGGGTAACCATGAATAACACACACAAAAAAAGCCTACTTCATAATCCAAAAGGGAGCTTGGTCACCTTGGTATTTCTTTTCTGCCTAGAACTGGTATACCTATGGTCTTGATATAAAGGATTTTTAGCTTATACAGGTCGAGTATACTTTAGCTAAAATGCCTGGGACTAGAGGTGTTTTAGATTTTAGAATATTTGCACATATCTAGTGAGAATATGTATCATTCTTTCAATGTAGGGTCCACTCTTTCATCAGTTCTTCTCTTGCCTTCTTTCTGTAGAGAATGTGAAGGAATTATGGAGGCTGGCTCAGGCAATCCAAAGCAAGCTGAGAGGGGAAAAAAGGTGCCAAGCCAACTGAAAGACTTTGCAAGCAGTATGCATGTGTATGTGTGCAGTCCAAAGTAAGCTTCTGTAATTCCATCATGTTTCCTCCAGGACAAAGATTGGATTCTGCTTTTCAAAAGCTTCAGATTTTGAAACATTTCAGACTTTTGGATTTTCAGGTAAGGGATACACATATGTGTGATCCATATGTGAGGCTGAGTTGTGTCCATACTCTAACCTATTTGTCAAAATCAGCAGTGGCATGTGGCCCTAGGGATGCTTAGGTGTACCCCAGGACCTCTCAGAGGTCAATTTTTTTTAATTATACTTCTAAATGCCTCAAAAGGGCTGGGGGCAATTTTGCCACATTTTAGATCCTCCTCTCTGTTTTAGGCCTAGAAAAGGCATTTTTAGAACATGAAGTGAAACAGACGTGATGTCTGGGTCAATTCCTGTTGTAAAAAGTGCTCTCAAAATGTGATTTAAATGCCTCCCATGCTCCTGGAAGGCATTGGTGGGCATTGGCAGGCCAAAATTTTGAATTTTGAGGAGGCTGTGGCAAGGTGTTGCGGCCCTCCAAGATCTCCTGGGGAGGCAATGCAGCCACCTAAATCTTGACAATTTCCCACCCCAGTCTAAATCCAAAGGTTATCCCTTTGCCTGTTACTCTGGAAGCACAGCTCACTTTGATTTGTCCTCTTGACTTTGTAATGTGCAAATACCATTGCTCTGGTACCATTTAATTAGATTGCATCCTCCAAATCAGTTTCTAACTGAGGTTCTTTTTGCTGAATGAAATTTTGAGACACAGATATTTCATCTTTACATATGAAAAGGTTTATGTATAATGTGTGCAAGTGTAAGAAGTAATTTGTTATGTCTGTTTATCTATCTGTGTCATTCTTTATCTGCCTGTTGATTGGAAGGAGGCAAGCCCAAATGAAGACTCATGCATATATAGTGATAGCAAAGACAGCTTTGATTGTTCTGTAGTTTCTCTGGATTGGAAAGGACAGACTGCTCTAGTCACATGTGGACACAAAGTGGAATTTCCCATCCTCAGTAGATGCTGATCTCAAGGAAACTACAGCCAGAATTGAGACTTAGAGATATAGTGAATGAGCAGTCTTCTCAACAGGTAGATCTTCCTATGGTACTAAAAAAGGGAGCAATTACTTAACGGATTAATTAATGTCTCTTATGGTGCACAGTACCACAGCCATCAACAGCTTTTCTAGTAACAAAATCTGTTATGTAGCATGAAATCAGTATTGCACTGATTTCATGGCATAGAACTGTCAACAGATCCAGGATAAATATTTGGAGCAAAATATCATCACGCCTTAGTCTATCAAGACCTAGCAAGACCCGCTGCTTTGCAACATCCATTAATTTAAGCTCATTCTTTCCCAATCAGTCATAGAGTGACTGGCAATTCAAAATGAAAAACAACTATCATCATCATCACTTATTAGAAAATAATGTGGAAAAATGGTGCTTGGTTTAAGTCCACTGCTTACTGTCTGTTCATAGAAGTCATCATAGTTTAAGTGAGCCACTTACTGGATAAAAGGTTATAGACAACAGCTCTATGAAATCTCATTTGGTAATTAGTAAACATTTTTACTACTGAGAAAGTCAATTATTTATCCTCTTGTGATTATCCATCTATACTTTATCTGTCAACAGCCCTGGTTTAGAGTCATGCTTGTCAACACTTGTTCAGAATTCTATTACTCTGGATAAGAACATGTTCATTCATGCACAACAGTCCACTCTGTTTTAATTGACAGCCTTTCCCTTCTTCTGAAGCAGCATCTTGTTCTCTGATGCTGTGTTCTACTGTTTTAAAGCCTTTTTTAAAAATCTGTTATACTATTTTATTGTATGATTTCCCCCCTCTTTGACTCATACATTTAACAATATTTTGCCACTCGGAATAGTTCACCAACATTATAGCTAGAAAGGGAACTCACAGACCTCTGTTTACACCAAAGCCTGGAAAGGAATTTTTGGACTACGATTCCCACTGGCCATGCTGGCTGGAGAATGATGGGTGTCACAGTCCAAAAGTAATGTCACACCCAGCCCCCATGCTCTAATTGACAGCCTGTAGCAAGGAAACATTTTGTCTCTGAAATAAAATAGTTAAGGGCCTTTAATAATAATACTCAAATAGGTACAGATATTGTTGATGAGCAGAAAGCAATGTATGTATTGGTACCACAGGAACAGTCCAACAGGTGACTCTGCCTAAGAGTGACAGAGTCACCTTTTGGACTGTTCTTGTGATACCAATACATACATTGCTTTCTGCTCATCAACAATATTTGTACCTACTTGGGTATTATTATTAAAGGCCCTTAACTATTTTATTTCAGAGACAAAATAGTTCTTTGCTACAGGCTGTGACCGCCTGTCACAGAAGACCACAATGGCAACAAAGGTGCCAAATAGAAAGAAGGGTAAAAATAGCCACCGAGAACAACTTGTAATTTGATCAGAGATGTGAAAAACAAATCCGAATCTTAACACTCTGCTTCTCCAAATCCCCCCTGTATTGTCTTCTCTCTCTCTCTCTCTCTCTTTTTTTTTTTGTATTGCATTGTGAGACTTTTGTATGGCAATTACTACACATTTGCTGCACATATTTTTCCTAATATATACGTTTTTGTACACATTTTCCCTAAGTTACACATTTTGTATGCGTTTTCCCAACTGACTAAAATGTTTTTGTATATTTTTAATTGTATGCACTCTTAGACATTCACATTTTAAAATGTATACATGGTTTTGTGCATGTCTGCTTTTTCTGAAATGCACTGCAAGCCTTCTGAAGGGAAGTGCCCTGTGGTTCACAATGAGTCTAGGAGAGGTATCCAAGATGGATACTTTTGGTTAAGAGTCTCAAATCCAAGTAAATATTATTGCATCCCAATGCGTTTGCTTCATGGGTTCTCAAGAGCAAACACACAACTTGCTGGAAAGACCTCTGTCAGTCATGAATGCACCATTCTGTCAGAAAAAATGAAACATTTCCACAAAACATAGTATTATTTTTTATGCTATATCAGTCAACACAATATTGTCTCATTTTGTTTTAGCTATTTGTAAAATTTATTTTGCTTGGAGTCAAATTCAAATACATGCACAGTTACCCCCTTGCACACACACACATACACTTCATTTTTAGTAACATCTGTTGTCTTATGTGTATAATACTGAGTAACTGCAGCATTTCCTTTGTACTGTATTGGGGAGAGTATTTAAATAACAAATTTGAGGCAGCATCTTCATATTTGTAGATACTTAGCAAAGAGAAAGAGCCTGTGTTTGTCAGATAAATTATTCATTGTGAATTTTTTTCTCTCAGCTACTGTTCTGCATTTAATCTACACCGATGCATTTAATGTGGTAATATTTTAAGCTACATAGAAATGGATTCTGGAGAAAACAATTGTAATTACATGTTAACTCTTATAATACTGTCATGCTCTTCTCTGATTACTGCGTGCTTAATTTATGCCACTGCTTAATGCAGAGAAGACAACCGCTCGCTCAGTGTTGCTGCTTTGGCTTTTATTTTGGCCTCAGACAGTAGTTAAAGTGATTAGGCATGCTTTTATTGCCGCAAAAATGAATTAGTGCAATTCCCAGTTGACTGGTTGGCTGAATTACAATTTGCATAAATTTCAGGTGGCTCAGCATGTGTTGTTGTGGGTGTTACCTGTTCCAGAAAGTAATTTAAGCTGCAAGTTTCTAATTCTTAAGTGGTAAGAAGAGACCTTTCTGTTTAGTGGTGCTTTGTTCCTCCCTGAATGCTTCACCTCTAATGATTTTCATCCTACCTCCTATTCTTCTCTATTTTTCTCCATCACAATGTTCCCTCTTGCTTCTCCATCCCTTTCCTTACTGTCCTTTCTAAGAGTAAAGGTCATCTTAAGGTAATAGAATGTCATTTCCAATAAGGAATTTGCATAAAACCTGCATATAGATAATAAAACATCACTGTCATGTTTGCTGGCAGCTCCCCAAATCACCAGTGGGCATGTATCATGACAATTTTCAGAAACAAATCTCAGGGATCTCAAAGATGCAAGAATTAGTAGTTAGTGAGACTTCAATTACCTTGATATCTGCTTGGAGACTAGTTGTGCTAAGCACAGAATGTCAGACAAATTCCTGATGTGGTTTGCAGATGTTTTCTTATTTCAGATGAAGGAACAGGGGATTGGCAGGCCTGGAACTGATCCTAACCAATAGGGAGGAGTTGGTCAGTTGAATCAAATAGTCAGTACTTTAGAGCAGTGGTTCTTAACCTGTGGGTCCCCAGATGTTTGTAGACTTCAGCTCCGAGAAGCCCCAGTCACTATGGTCAATGCTCAGGGTTTCTGGGAGCTGAAGTCCAAAAACATCTGGGGACCCACAGGTTGAGAACCACTGCTTTAGAGGAAGTGACCATGTAATACCAGGGCCATTTCTACCCTACATTGTTATAGTGCTATTATTCCACTTTCAACATCAATATGGAATTCTGGGGTTTGTAGTTTACTGAGGCCAAAGAGCTCTCTGGCTGAGTATTCTAAATGCCCTCCCTAAACCAAAAAACTACAAACACCAGAATTCCACAGGATGTTGAAAGTGGAATAATAGAACTACGGTGCAAAAATAGCCTAGAAGTCACGGTTGTGAGACAGGCCAAAGAAGATTATAGTCAAATATAGACCCTGGATTTCAGGAAAGCTAATTTTAACAAGTTCTAGGAAATACTGGGTGGAATCCTATGGCTAAACATGCTAAAGGCAAAAAACAGCAAGCAAGGGTGGGAATTCTAGAAGAATGAGTTGCAAAAAGCACAATCATGAAAATTCCCATGGAAGAAGAACACTGGGAAACATCTGGAAAAGCCAATGTGGCTGCACAGAAAACTCAAGGAGGAAGTGAAAAGAAAACGAGTATGTGTGTAGAATGGAAGGAAGGATGAACCACCAAGAATGAGTACAGATGCATTGCCTAAGCTTTCAGAAATAGTATAAGGAAAGCTAAGGCTCAGAAATTGCTGAGGCTAGCTTGGCAAGCAGGGAGCATCAAAGAGTTTTTTTCTTAGATACATTTGAGACAAGAGAATGACAAAGGAGACAGCGAGGCTGCTGTTCTGTAAGGATGGCAAAATTCTAACAGATTGCAACAAAAAGGCAGAAGTGTTCAACACCTATTTTGCTTCAGATTTCTCCCAAAAAGAGAACTGTATGTTTCCATGTAGCAGTAGAGACCTTGTCAAGCCACCTGAATTGCAGATCAAAATTTATAAGGAGTTAATCAGGAATGATCTAGCTAACCTAAATGAGTTAAAATCTGCAACACCAGATAAGTTGCATCCCAGAGTACTGAAAGAACTTGCTGGTGTACTCACAGGGCCAAACTGCATCCCAAGGTACTAAAATAACTTGCCATTCGCATCATTGTTGAGAAATTTTCAGAAACAAGTGAGTTGCCAGAGGACTAGTGAAGGGCAAATATTGTCCCTCTCTTCAAAAAGGCAAAAAAGAAGACCCAGCAAACTACAGACCAGTCAGCCTGAACTCAGTACCAGGAAAAATATCAGAATGAATTGTCTTGATGACAATGCAATGATCTGTAGGATGCAACATGGGTTTGTCAAGAACAAATCCTGCCAAATCATCTTATATCTTTTCCAGGCAACTCACTAGATTAGTAGATGGTGGGAATGGTATGGATGTCATTTATCTGCAATTCAGCAAACATTTGATAAAGTCCACACTTTATTCAACAGAGGCAAAAGCAAAATTCTACATTTAGACCACAAAATGGAAATGCACAGATATAGGATGGGATACACATGGCTCAGCAGTGCTACATGCGAAAAGGACCTTGGGATTATTGTTGGTCGTAAGTTGAACATGAGCCAGCAGTGTGATGTTGCAGCAAATACTTTTTTAGCCTACATTACTAGAAGCATAGTTTCTAAGTTGAGGGGATTAATAGTCCCACTATATTTTGCACTGGTCAGGTCTCATCTGAAGTACCGTGTTCAGTTCTGGGTGGATTGGTTTAAGAAGCATATAAAGTTGGAGCAGGTTCAGAGAAGTGCAATAAAGATGATAAAAGGTATGAAAGTCACAACATATAAGGAAAGGTTGAAGGAGTTTGGTGAAAAGAAGACTGAGGAGTGACATGATTGTCCTCAAGGGCTGTCAGGGGGCAGGGCTGTTCTCTACTGCCCCAAAGGGCGGGACTGGGCCTAATCGTTTTAAGTTACAGGAGGATAGATTTTGATTGAATGTTAAAAAGAACTTCTTGACAGTAAGAGCAATTTGGGCAATGTAAACAATTGCCTAGAGTTGATGCGTCTTCTTCTCTGGACATCTTCAAAAAGAGACTGGACAGCTACCTTGCTGGGGATGCTTTAGCTGGAGATCCTGCACTGAGAAGGGGGTTAGATTTGATGGTCCATGAGGCCCCCTTCCAGCAATATGATTCCAAGATTCTGTTGTGTCCAGCAATCATGTGATCATATATGCATATTTTTCAGATGCACCACTAGATGGCAGCCTAACACAACAGTAAGTATTCGATTTATTAATTTTAAAAAAGAGAGGAAAACAAGGGAAGAAAAAGGAAGTATGGCACTCTTTGTGCCATTATGGACTCTTTGGTAATTTGCTTTATTTCTAAGGTCTCTTTGCTATGTTTCCTATGTGCATTAATCCACTATAAAACTTCCTTCCATTTTTGCTGGAGGTAAGGATGACAACAGAGAAAGAGGACACATTGTGATCCTTTGAAGCATGGTTGAGAAAGGCCATTCCCATACCTTTATAGGGATCTCCTATAAAGCTTTGGTGCCCCAGGGCTCCCTTAAAATGGTTCCCTCCCCAAATATCCGCTGGGGCAAGTTCATACATTTTTTGTGCCTCAAAATTCTTATTAGAAAAAAAAAAACTTTAAAAAAATGTCCCCAAATGAGCCCTAGTATTCAAGGGCAATTTTTTCCACCTTTCCCCTCATCAAATAGTTGATTAACCATCCTGTTGTTACCTACTCCCCAACAGTTCACAGATGAGAACCAGGACACATATGGTCAAGAAACAGCAAGATAGTAAAAGTTACTAATGAGGAAGAACACACCCACACACCAAGAGAGATTTCAGTAGTTTGCTTTTGCCTGAGCCTAATGGAATAGTCAAAGATCCTGCCTCATCCAGTTCAATCCTCCCTGCTATGTTAACTGAAGCCATTTCTGCACTAGACTATTATAGCACTATTATTCCACTTTCAACATCCTATGGGATCCTGGGGTTTGCAGTTTTGGAAGGGCCTGGCTGGCAGCCCTTCCTGAAATGGCAAACCCCAGGATTCCATAGGATGTTGAAAGTGGAATAATAGCGTTTTTAACAGTCTAGTGCAGAAATGGCCTGAGTGTGCACTTCAGCAGCTGAAGTGAGCCAAGGACAAAAGGAGAAAATGGGAGAAGGAGAAAAACTGGAACATTTTAAAAGCAGCTGAAAAAAGCGGAGAGACACATAATGACTCAGGACTGTCCTTTCCAAATCAGGACAGTTGGTGGGGAGGATGTATTGAGGGCTAAATTAACAGTGGAATGCAGATCAGGCCTGGGGAGAGCCAGGTAGTGAAGAGGTATATCTCTTGCTTTGTCCTCAGTCCTGCCAACTTGTGTGACTTTGGATGGAAAGTAGAAGTGGTTTATTGTAGCTGATAGGCCTGCATCAATCTGGAAGGGTGGGGCAGAGTAGCTTTGAATAGAACAGATCCAAAGCCTCCTCCTTTTAACCATGATCCTACTTCTGGAATGCTCTATTTTGGGTTGTTCTATCAGTTATTGTTGGCAGAAGAACCAGCAGCAGCAGCAGCTTTCTGCTTGTCTGGTCATGGAAAGGGCCTTCACTTCAGCACAGCCAGCTCTTACAACACATACTTTATTTGCACTTCACTGGGGGTGCTGGGCAGACCGACAACAGCTCGCCATCTTAACCACCATCTTTTTCATTCCTGGAAGTAAGGAAAAGATTGCATTCATAGCTGACTTCGTGCCTTCTTAATTGAGACTTCTATGTTTGGAACTGTGTAGGTTAAATCTCTGTGACTTCTTCTGTGGAGTAGCTGTATTATATAAATAAGATAAAGAATAGAACAGCACAAATGAAACAAATATATAAATACTTCCATACAACTTGTCAGTACCCTCTAATCATTGTAAGCTCCAGGAGAAAAACTAATGAATGTGTGTACTGCTCCTCCAAAGGTGTTAGAGAAATGGATTCTCAGATTACTAGCCTGTAGCTGTTGCTGCTCCCTCCTCCCTCCCCCATTTTCTCCTGGCTCCATTGCCCATTGTCTATGTGCTCGTATTCTAAACATTTTATGGCTGTCAACCTTTCTGATGCTGTTTCAGACAAGCCCTGTGAAAGGTGCTTGTTTAAGGAGAGCAGATGGTGCGTAGCTGTTAAACGCCTGCTTCAGAGTTGCCTCTGACAAAGCTGTGGTGATCTTGTGGTAGTGAAAGTGTCTTTGTCATATCTCCAAGAGTGAAAAAAGAAACGTGCATTATTTCTGCAAATGTAAACCAAATTAACACTATTTCTTAATGTGGTGATGCTGTTGATAGGTTTGCCTGCATTTTCATATCTAGTTATGAAAGGAATATTATTAATATGCAAAATATAGGGCAATTTTTTTAAAAAAGGATTTCATTATTCTTTGCAATAATCAAAAGACATGTAATCCATTTAGTTGTCCATTGTTGCATACCCTCCGTTATTTCACATATAAAATAGGAGCAATGTTAATCTTCCCCCACTGGTCATGACCAAGACAGAGAAGGAAAGCATGGCTGCAATTGGTTGTGAGAGGCCAGTTTCCCTTTTTTTCCAACTGTCATCTGATAACTATTCTATCAGGCTATAGAGAAGGGAGAGAAAGGAAGGGCAAGCAGTAAAAGAGTTCAAGCAAAATAGATGGTGCTTCCCCACTACACTCTGCGGGGCTGGTAGAGATTCAGCACCCTGGACAGTTCAAGTCATAGAGAGTATTGCCTGTTTAAATGTCGGAGCTAAAGGAACTCTCTGTCTCTCTGCATTTGCTTAATAAAAATTTCTCTATTCAGAATACTAGTCAACTTTAAAAGTTGTTCCTGGTGTCAGCCCCTTCTCCTGCTTAAAATTATGCTGACATTAATTGACAAAGTCAATGCCTAGGTTCTCAGCATTGGTTCTCAGAACTCTGCGTAACAGTATTTCTTACGTTTTTACTGCTGAGCGAATAAATGTGTCATTCAGGGCTCACTGTTGATTGTTAGCAATAAGTCACATTATTAGCAACAATGTATTAGAATTTTGAAAGTGGTGATTCTTGCACATGCATGGAATGCTTTGTGAGATCATTGTTGCCCTAATCTATTAAAAAATCTCTTCTTTTAGCAATAAAAGGTATTTCTCTTTACTCATGTAAGAAGTGTTTTGACTGTTTTTTTCTTGGGGTGGAGGAAGTCCTTTGGCCAAAGTTGGGGACTGATTCAGGCTGATTCAGCGCTAACCCACAATTGCATAGACTACTTGAGGTAGTCTGTGCAGACCTAATATTTTAGGGCTGACCCCACGGGTTTTTTGAGGGTTCAGGGATAACCCTAACAGATGCAGGGTCAATCTGTCATTTCTGCTGAGAGACCAGTAATCTTCTCTTTTTGGAACAGAATCTATTTCATCTGCTCTTACTAAGAAGACCAACTACTTCTAGCTGTATTACAGACCCTGCAGTATCACATATTCTCTGCAGTTGGTTCTCATAAGAGCCATATAATATCAAGAATTTGTGACAGAAATTTCATATTTTTATTTCCATTATTCATCTTCTTTTTTGTTTGTGCATAACTTTTTAAGCTGCAAATCTGGGGACAAGGGCCATCTTGTTTTTGCTGACTTGTAATCTGCTTCAGAGGACATTCAGGCTGAAGAGTGGTATATAAATGCTTTAAATGAAGAACAAACAAACAGAAAGAAACCTGAATATAGGACAAATTTGTCACCACTCTGAACACATGTTCTTAAGCATTCATAATGTTCTTCTCTTTTCCTGTTTTTCTATCATTAGATGAGATCTCTTAGTGAAGCTACCTGGTGGGAGATTTCAAGACAAAAGGAAATATTTCCTCACTCGATGTATTTTTAAACTCGAATTCACTATTAGAAGAGGTAGGAATTCAGCATCAACTTGGACAATTTTAAAATAGAGTTAGAAAAAGGCATGAAGGATTTTTAAGCCATTTTGCTATTTACAGTCATATAGTCATTGTGGTGTATGGTTAGAATATTGGACTACAGCTCTGGGGACCAAGGTTTGAATCCCCACTCAGCCATGGAACCCACTAGGTACCTTTGACAAGTTGCCTTCTCTCAGCTTCAAAAGAAACTCTCTCTGAACAAATCTTACCAATAAAACTACATGATAGGATCACCTTAAGGTTGCCATAAGTCAGACTTGAAAGCACACAACAACAAAGCTGTTAAGCTAGCAATAGCTATTAGATATGATGGCTTTATGTTCCAGTGTGAGTGGCAGTACACTTCTCAATACCAGGTGTTGGAGAAACACAAAATGGAAAGTCTGACAGTCTTCATGTTCTGCTTGTGTGTTTCTTCTAACTTCTGTAAGAAACAAGGTACAGGAGTAGATGGGCATTTGGTCTAATCCAGCACAGTTCTTTTTATGTTCTTAAATTCTTTTGCAACAGAAAATCCTGTATGGAATTGTGAAGCAAGTGTTAATGGATCATTGTGGCTTCCTTGTGAGGTAAAACAACAACAAGAAGTCCATCTTGACTGTATGCATTATGGGACAGCTGCAATTCAAACATATTCAGCAACATTTACTTTCTGGGTAGGCAGTTATGAGGAGGCATCAGGAATGGAAAGGAAACTACACACTGGCTAGAATAACAATTATAGCACGTGTGTATACAGGACAAAAAGTTTAAAATTAGCAAAACTGATTAAGGCACTGGTTTTGACAAATCAAGTAGAGAAAAGTAAATAAAATAAAAATAAATAAATAAATTAAAAGTCTGTTGGAGCTCTTCCTATGACTGTAAAAATGCTGTTGGTGTTATTAGTTCTAACCCAAAAGGTTATAGAAGACATGTCTGGAATTTTAAAAACCTCAGTGTTAACAGGCTCCTAAGATGTGAAAAGGTAATTTCAGATAGCTAATGTGTTTGTGTGACAGTCCTGAAGCATGAATAAGTGAGTGTCAAAGACATTTTTGCTGGTAAAGCCTGGAGATTCTGCTTTTGCAGGTCTTAAAGACTTGTGATCCTAGACCGGCAGATGCAGAGACAAGAAAATGAAACTTTAATCATTTTGACACTTGTTCAACTGAAGAAGGTAAAAATTTGTGCTTAAAGCAATATAAGACCTCATTGAAAAGAAAAACTATTTGTTTCTTACCCATTCCCTAGGACTTCCTAAGGAAGCCTTACATGCCATCCTAGTCAGATATGAGAGATGAGGTAAGGTAAGGAGGAACCAAGAGGCTGGTTTTGGCCAGCTGGAAAAGCTGCTAAGGTTAGTTTGAGGTCATAGTGGCACAGTAAGTTTGCTGCAAAGTATGTGTACAATTATGTTTCATAATGAAAGAATCTAAATACCTAAAGGTACCAGATCCCATCTGATCTTGGAAGCAAAGCAGAGTCAGGCATGATTAGTACTTAGAAGGATGACTATCAGAGAATACCAAGCACTGTAGGATATATTAAGAGAAAGGCAACAGCAAGACACCTCTGAGTATTCCTTGCCTAAGAAAACCCTATGGAATGCATGGGGTTGCCATAGTTTGACAGCTAGCTTGAAGGCATACTACCTAAACTCATAATAACTGATGCTTAACATTTTCCATCCCTCACTCTTAAATAGCTTTTGTATTGCTTGTTCAGGGTAATACAGACACCTAAGACTTGGATGTGATCTGGAGGGCACTATGTGTTTAACCACAAGAGATAAGTCCTATAACAGAAAGAAGGAGGAGATGGCCAATTTATGTCCATTTTCAATGTTTTATATTCTTTTTGTTGATGACAGAAAGTTAAAATATCGTGGACAGGAAGAAGAGAATTAAAATAGGTTATCAGAAGTTGTGTTGTGATGATATGTATACATATATATATATATGCATTAGAGGCAAGATGTGAAATTTCTCAGTGAGACATTTTGAGATTTAACTTCTGGAGACCTTAGATCTCATGTATGTTGGCAGTTGGCCATCGACAGCTACCTATCTTGAAGCTGCCCACCTGCAGTTAGAATGGAGGCAAAGTGCTGTAAGTTCCCTGTGCAGAAGCTAAGCGAGGAGTACAGTAATTGGGTTTCTTATTTGTCTACACATTTGTTAGCTATATGAATATATGCTAATTTGTTTTAGAGCCCACATTTGAATGTTTCATAGTTTCATTCTCCCCTGCTTGAGTTACCCAGTAGAGAGATGTTAAGCCTAACCAGAGATGTAGTCAAGCTCATTGTTCCAGTTCTGGTGCTGATAAGAAACTTCCTCTCTGAGAGCAAGAATCTTCTTTCTCCTCAGTCTCACAGGGGAAGGAAGAAGAAACCTATATACATCCTGATCATGATCATGATCCTGAGCATCATCTCATAACTTCTAGAAGGCTTATCAGGCTAAGGTCTATAACCTCCATCTGTAAAGGATTTCTTTTGTCCTGGGCTTGGGAAAGGCAAATGCTGGTCCTTTGCTCAAGAGCTTGAAGGTCCACCTGGAACTATGGCCATTTCCACAATATACTGTTATAGTGCTATTATTCCACTTTCAACTTCCTATGGAATTCTGAGGTTTATAGTTTACTGAGGCCAAAGAGCTCTCTGGCTGAGAATTCTAAATGCCCCTCCCTAAACTGCAAATGCCAGGATTCCATAGGATGTTGAAAGTGGAATATTGGCACTATAATAGTGTAGGGTAGAAATGAACCAAGAGAACAACATAACACCTATCAGTGATAGTCCGGGGATCATCTGCACCTGAGGTGGTGGCAGAGTTTTGGCTGAAGGGATGTGAGAACATTTTCTTTGCTTCTATTTCCAGTCACTGCATCCTCTTTGAATCTGGTTAACATCAGTAAAGCTATAAAGCCATACTCTCAGTAGCTTAGTTTTACTTCGCTGTATCTTTTGATCCTAAGTTGAGGAAGACCTTAATGAATCCCTACAGAAGGGCACACTGGTCACCCAATCATAACCACCTAAATTATGGTAAGGTGTTCTATGTGTCTATTTAAAGTATAGCAATTTTTTCTAAATTTGGTCCACAGTGTATAAATTAGCACACACACATTTATGCAGATCAGTGTCATCTTTTATCTTCTGTTCTGGTGATACCTTTTTTCTTTTTTGCCAATAAATAAGTGGCTGCACTACTGTCAGCACTAAGTATGAACAAATCCAATAATCTTTTATTTAGTTTGTGAGGATTCTTCAGGCTTTATAGGTCAGGTGCCTTTGGATAATATGCATAAGTTTTCCATTGTGGTTGGGGAGAGTATGATCCCTGAACAGTATGGCTGGAGAAAATTTGGTCCAGAGACTGAAGAAATTAACACTGAAAAATTTAGAAGACACCAATGACTTAATGGCACTTATTTTATGTCTACAATACAAGCAAACGTGTATTTCTCTAGGTTCAAATAGGATGATAATTAGAGCCAGTGTGATGCAGTGATTTGTGGGATGGGGAAACAGGGTTCAGATCCTTGCTCAACAATGGAAACTCATTGGCTGATCATGAGTAAATCACACTTCTCCAACTTAAAGACCATAACAAAACTCCACTGAATAAATCTTGCCAGCAAATGATATGGTTGCCATATGTCAGAGTTGACTTGAAGGTACCTAGCAAAAGTAACAGCTTTTCAAAGCAAAATCCATTTCTTTAGAAGCTGAGAGCAGATTATAAGACTACATTTAAATTTATGATTTTTAAAAAATCACAAAATATATTAACTCTGGAAATATGTCCATTAACAGGCAGATATTTTTTCTAACTTTAATATAATCTTGTGATTTAACGGTTCCACTTACCATTTTATATTCTTCCAAGATAAAAAAAGAGGCTTGCTGGTACAGGATGTGAACTACAGGTGATAAAATAGTTTTAATACAGTAAAATTATATATATACTATGTGCCAGAGATCTCCAGAGTATTCCAAGACCTACTATTATTCAAAAGCGAACACAGAGTAACAAACAAATGCTATTGCCTGTGCTTTTGAGATACACCAAAAATCTGTCAAAAATCTTTTGATATTTTCTTACAGTCATGGAAATCAAACCTTTCCAAAGCTGACACATACATGTGACTTAGATCTTTCCCAGCAGCAACAGCACAGATCTTTATTTCCTGTTGACAGACTCATCCTGCTGTTACTTCTTCCTGCCATGCTGTTGCCACTGCAAAAAAAAAATGTAGCTTATTGGTTGGCAGTAATAATTGCAAAACCTGCCAAAAGACAAGCTAGAAGCAAGATCTCATGTGAAGAACCATCCCAAATCCCTCAACATGAGTGCATAGCATCTGTGC
This sequence comes from Iguana delicatissima, assembly GCA_948472985.1. Taxonomy (NCBI): domain Eukaryota; kingdom Metazoa; phylum Chordata; class Lepidosauria; order Squamata; family Iguanidae; genus Iguana; species Iguana delicatissima. Next base: position 95,567 of record CAOKZL010000515.1, read on the forward strand.
ATTAAACTCTAAGCATACACTGTTCACTTCTGATAAAAAACAGAATTAAAAGACATTTCATATAAAGCTTTCCATTTTGTCTAGCTATTTTTAAACAGAAGCAATAATGGAAACACCTATGAGATTAAAAAAACAGTGGCTTCAGTGCTCAGCAATGTGGTAAATTTCACAGTGATTTTCAGCAGAATTATACATTCATTTACACTGGTATCAGAACATAAGCCACACAGATTTTTTTAAAAAAAAATAAATACCTAAAAATACAGTGCAACCTACACATTTGCTAGAGTTAGGGGCACAGGACCCTTGCAAAACTGTTAAATTCACAAATAACAAAATGTGGGGTGGGGATGTGTGGGAAGGAGGCTGAAGTATGATGGGGACAGCTGACACCCAGGGTCTAAACCAGATCAGGAAAAGGAGACAGAAGGGGAGAGGGTTGGCACTGTGGCCCTGTACTTCCTCCCTCTTGCCCATCTTCTTTATTGGGTGTGGAGAGCATCGAGGAAATGCTGAAATTGTGGGAGAGTTTGTGGTGCTGACAGATAAGGCTGTGAGCTGTCCTCAAGTGGCCAGGCAGCAGCTAGTGCAGTGGTTCTCAACCTGTGGGTCCCCAGATGTTTGTGGACTTCAGGTCCCAGAAGCCGCAGCCACTATGGTCAATGCTCAGGGCTTCTGGGAGCTGAAGTCCAAAAACATCTGGGGACCCACAGGTTGAGAACCACTGAGCTAGTGTAAGAGGAGGACCAGAGGTGGGTTTAAAGGGAGCTGCCAAGAGGGAAGGTTCCCCTAGAAAAGAAATGCTGGGGGGGAGGCACAGGAGTTGAAGAAACTGGCAAATAATCAAATATGTGAATGTCAAACTCACAAATGGATTCCTTATTTAAAAAATGTATTGCCTATTTAAAAATGTGTCTGTTTAATCTACTTCCTTTTCTTTCTTATGTACTACTACTACTGTTGATATTAACTTCATTTATACCTCTCCTGTACCCCAGGTATTCAAGGTAGCTTACATTACAATAGTTAAAACAGATATTTAAAATGAGTTTTAAATATTTACTATTTCAACCTTCTTTTAAAACTATCTAAATCAGTAACTGTCCCTACAATTGTTTTTCTAGGCACCATAAGAGGTACTTCCTCCTATCTATCCTGCATCTCCCTCCACTCATCTTCCTTAGATGAACTTGGGTTCTAATATTGTAGAGAAATTCCTTTCCACATTGTGTAGTGTTACCTGGCTTTTAAAACAGCAAGAAGGGACAACAGAGTTGACAGCTGCTAGCAAATAAGTATTCTACCTAAATACCAAATGAAAATATTCAATTCACATAGTCAGTATTTCTCTATGAGATTAAAGCATTGTCCATATTCATAAATTACACAATAAACACATTTTTGTGTTTATGTAGGGCCCACAACCCCAAAACACAGGATTTTCTTTTTACATCTTATTCAGTCTATGTAAAAGGAAAAAAATTCCAACCCTCAAACAGAGGGACATCTCTTATAATAAGAGACACCTGCCAACCATATAAGGGACAAGGTTGCTGGTCCTCAAATAAGGAACATCCCTCATAATAAAGGAAATCCATAATAAAGGACATCTGGTGAATGTAACACTATGCCTTATTGTATATAGCTCTATGGTTAACCCAGTCACTCACTGTTTTTCTTAAGCTAAACAGCTCTAATGAACAAGGCCTTTTCCTCACAGGAGAATTGCACCAGCTCCTCAATCATTTGTGCTGTGATCCTGAAAATACCCACTATATATCAAAAGTGCCCATACCGTAGGTTTGTGTAAAACAGAACTCCTAGCCTCAAGATGCAATGTGGCCAACCAGGCGAACCTCTCTGGCCCACAGGACCTTAAAATAAGTCCCCTCTTCCTTGAAGCCCCACCAGCTCAAAAGTGGGCAAGAGAGTGACTGCTCTGTAGGTACAAGACCATACCTCAGTAGCTTTGGTTCTCTCTCCTTCTTCTTGTGCTGTCTCAATGTGCCAGCTGAGTACATTTCTTCATCCACAACCTTCTCTCCATGGAGAAGGTGAAGGAAGAGCAAAGTTGCCCCGGGTGACTGAAGGTGAAGGAAGAGCAAAGTTGCCTCTACTTGAGACGTTATTAGACCTAGTGGCTGATGTCCAGGGGAGGAATCAAAAAGGTTTCCCATTCATGATACAAAATCATAAGATACCAGCAACTGATAAAACACTCTTGAGGCACCAAGTGGGAAGGCTATTCCATGGGGAAGTGATATGTGCATTCCTTGACACAAGCCATTTAATAATCATTTCCCCTTTGCTGGCACAGCACTGCTCATTTATTTAAAAAACAATTGTTCCATATATTTTTCAGTGAAGTGCAACTGTGCTTGTGGAGAGTTTTGAAAAATGAACAAGCAATTACTTTGGCTGCAGAGGAGAAATTAATCTTTGACGAGACTGTGGTCAGCAGGGCAGAGGAAATCGCTAATGAAAGGGCCACTTTTAAAACACGGTAAATGAGAGAGGCAGGAGCCAATCTGATCTACTTTGCAGATTGATTGTTGCATATTGAGCCACGTTGGACTAACTTATGTAGAAACACTGTTACTTAAAAGCTTGACTATAGGATTGGATGTGACTGGATTTAATGATGACTATAGCACTGTTTTAAGTGCAGTGTGCAGTCATGGCCCATGGGAAAACTAGGAGCAGTGGGGGAGGCAGAGGACAGATAAGTTAGGTGTGATTTTGGAGCAACGTTAGTCCCTTAATCCTTCAGATTTTTTAAAAATATTTTTTATTAAATAAAGAAAAAGGGAAAAATAAACAAAGAACCATATTGTTATCATCATCATAAACAAATTAATAAGTATCTGTAACTGAAATTCACAGTAATCTCTACTCATGTGCTTAGTTTATGTACACTGATTAGTTTATAGATTAAACTACTACAGTTTTAAACTTCCTTCTTTCCTTATTGGTACTTGATAAATATCAGTGTACATAAACTAAGCACATGCCACCCTCAAAAGTATATTTTCACGGTTGTTCCTGAGTTTAACAAAAGTATCTTAACTTCTCCTCTGCAAGTTTAATTGTTTAATCACTATAGCTTCGAAGATTAACAAAAAGTATATGACAGTGGTCAGTTTACCACCCCTCATTTAGACTCATTTATACTATTGATGGAGTGGTATTTGCTAATCTTTCCATCTTTATAGGATCCCATTCTTTCTGAATTATTCATTCTGCTCTTCTAATTCTATATGAGATTGATTTTATTCATTTCCAAGAGCTCGTGAAGCCATTCCTCCATTTCTGGAGTATCATTTTTCTTTCAAACTTTCATGAAAACTGTGCTGGTGGATGTCACTGCATAAAGTGAAGGGGTTAAATCCAATGCCACTGGAATAGGAAAAATAAGCGAATTGAATTGTGCCTCTGAGTAAATTGCAGATGTCTTTGTCTTATCTCAAATTTTAGGAATGGCCTTGCAACACTCAAAGGTCTGGGAACTAAATGGGAGTAGGCATACTCCCTTATTTTGGCTACATGCATCATTTTGTATCATTTTCTAACTAACTCTTTGTTCATCCCTGTGCCAGTCAATGATGTAATGGAAAAGTTAACTAAAGATCTTTTTCTTCAGTGATGGGCGGGCTAAATAAATGATTGATTGCTGACATAGAAGGCAAAAGGTATATAGTGATGCTACCTCAATTAATTGACACAACAGTTCTGGGATAACTGTTGTCCTTGCGCAAGTGATTGTTAAACAATAAAATGGCTTTTTGATTTTTCCCTGGAAACCTGGTCTTCGTCTCTTTCCTGGCCACAACAAAAGTAGAGTTTTCCAGTACTTTCTAGAGAATTTAGGATTAAGTTCATGAGTCATATTCAGTCTCTTGAATTTTGAGGCCAAAGTTCTCACCAAAAACTTTTCAGCTCACCTTTAGGTTTAATTCAACTTTCAAAAGGACTGTACATGAAGATAGCAAGAGAAACATTTCAAGTGTGGATATAGAGTCCAGATCCCAGGCCTGTTACTGAATATGGTCAAAATTAAACTCTTCAAAAGCAAGGCATCTAAGAGCATATGTTGTGATTGCTTTAATAGCTTGGAAAAATTATTTTGAACAACAACAACAACAACAACAATAATATTTATTTCTATCCTGCCTCTCCACATGGATCGAGGCAGCAAACAACATGAAATACATTAAAAGACATTAACAACATACCCAACACTCCTCTCAGCATCCCCTGCTAGCATGGATCGTAACACCTAATTGGTGACCATGTTGGTCTGGGGATTTAGAGAACTATATTGTCCAAAAAAAATCTTTTCCAAATTCTTTTTACTTTTTATATGTAATAACAACCAGTATTCAAGATGCTCCTCATGAATAATCTGTGATTTGAATTGTGAGTGTATGTCTCTGAGAGAAAGAAAGAGATTTCTCTTCTGTAAATGACACAATTGATATTGGTTTGTTGGTGGAGCTTGGCTGTAATAAAGCTGTGATGTGTTGCTTTTATAGTGTTATAAGGCAACACAGTAATTTTCACAAAATAAAATGATGACTGGTAACATTGCATATAGTACTTGGACTAGGAATCTGGGGTGGCAGGGCTTAAATCCTTGCTCAGCCATGGAAATCCACTGAGTGACCTTGGTCAAGCCACACTCTCTTAGTCTTAGAGGAAGGCAAAGATAAACCCTCCCTGAATAAATCTTGCCAAGAAAACCCTAGGATAGATCACCTTTGTCAGCTTGAAGGCACATAACAATAACATTACCTTTATGTCTAATTAGTAATATTTACTTCTTACCTAGTAATGTTAATTGAGGTAAATATTTTTGCCCTTTCTGTATTAGATTTTTTTATTAATAACTTTTAAAGTAACAAGGATAAGTTTTTTTCTTAAAAAAAAAGATAAGGCCTCATGGTGTTACTTTTCCAAAGTAATATTCCAAGCTCTGGTTGTTGGTGTCCCATAGCTGCAAATGCCTCCAGGGCCATTTCCACACTAGACTATTATAGTGCTATTATTCCACTTTCAACATCCTGTGGAATCCTGAGGCTTGCAGTTTAAGAAGGGGCCTTTGAAGAGGCCAAAGTAGATTCTGAGGAGGGAGACACTAAGGCATTGTTTTTATTCTGGTGGAGATTTTTTTTTCTATCTACCAACAGCCAGATGCTGTTGAAATTTTCTCCCAGTTCTTAATCTGTAAGTAGTTTGCAAGCGGGTGGCAGAACTACAAGAATTTGTATATGAGAAACCTCAGCCTTGGAAACTTGAGGGAGACCTATGTTAGAGATCAATCTCTGGTAGCTTGGCTCCTTTGGAATATTTTCTTTATTCTTTAGTAGCAAAATCTCTTTGTTTGATTAAACATGTAAGTATAACTCAAAGTGGAACACAACTCTAAGAAACTACAACTATAGTAAAATGATATTGCCATTCACTTGTCAACATTACGTATGTGAAATCAAAGTATTTTGTTTATTAGGGCAAGAAATTGTTTCCCAGAACATGATGTATGATGTTAGGCAGACAACATAAGGCCTTATCTGAATACTTTAAGAGAAAAGCCTTAAGTAGCAAATAAATAAAATATGGTGACTGTAAACTTGGATTAGTCAGCAGTTTGCCATAGCTAGTTTTTCTCTGTTTAACTGAATTGCTTGGTGCTAAATAAATATGTACATACTAGAAAACAAAGCATTTCCTATTATTTTCACTGAATTTCCAAATGAAGCCGTGTAAGCAAAGTAAACTGAACATTAATAATAGGTTTAGAGAGAGACCATGTTGGAAAAATCCACTGCTAAGACCAATTCAAATGTAAATTGAATTATTTTTTGCTAGGATGCTTAACAGCCAGTGATTTTTTTTTTTTTTGGAACTAAATTATTTGTACTGCAAACGTGTATGTGGGCAAGTACATTTGTGTTGAAAGACTGCAATTTTGAACACATGTATCTGAAGAAATATGTATTATATCAGTCTGCAGTCTACTAATTGAGTCTTATGACAGTTATATTGATTCATTGATTGATTGATATTTTTGTTAATTACTTCCCTGCCCCCCCCCCAGCATTTTCAAAGCAATTAATAAGAGGAATCAAAAACAGTCTTTAAAACCAGGTTTTAAAAGTCTTCAAAAAATGAACAGATCAAAATCCAAAGTCAGACAGAATTTATTTTTGTTTGCCATTAAGTTTGCTTTGATCTATAGTGACCCTATGGATGAGAGATCTCCAAGTCATCCTGTCATCAGCAGCCTTGCTCAGGTCTTGCAAACTCAGGCTTGTGGCTTCCTTGATTGAGTCAAACCACCTGTAATGCAGTTGTCCTCTTTCCTACTGCCTTCCACTTTTGCCAAGGCTTACTTTAGTCATTTTGGCTTTTAGGGAGAATTCAACCTTGATTTTATTCTCAGACCCTTTTAGTTGTCTTTTTGGCAGTCCAGAGTATCCACAGAACTCTATTCCAGCACCACTGGTGTACGGACGGGGTCGCGATAAGGGTGATGTGCCTGGTTGGCAATTTTTGGGGGCGCTCCATGTGACACGGCCATACCTGTGCAATGTGCCCACGGCCACATGATGTGGCCATGCCCCCGTGCAACATGGCCATGCCCCTAAGTGATGTGGCCACCCCCCTGCCCCTCCATTTGCCTCCGCCACCCCCACACACTCCAAGCTACATGGCTGTCCAGCACCACATTTCACATGAGTTGATTCTCTTCCTATCAGATTCTTCATTGTCCAGCTTTCACAATCATTCATAAAAATGGAAATATGAGGGCATGGATAATCCTATCTATGGTATTCGGTGATATTTCTTTAAACCTGAGGACTATGTCTAGCTCTTTCATAGCTATCCTTTCAAGTGCTAGTCTTGTATTTTCCTGAGTACCATCTCCATTTTGTTTAATGACTGGACCAAGGTATAAAAAATCTTTAACAACTTTAGTATCTTCATCCTCTTCCTTAAAGTTATGTAAATTGACTGTGGTAATTGTTTTTGTTTAACTATAACCCTGCTTTTGTACTTTCTTAACTTTTCTTTCTATTGTTCCATGACTTTGCTATTTTCTTCTAGTGGTATGGTGTTATCTGAATATCTTAAATCGTTGACGTTCTTTGCCCCAATTTTGATGCCTCTTTCTGAGTCTGATCTAGTCAGATAAAATAATATTTTAACTATGTGTCAATAGCTCAGCAGAGATGAAGCCAGACTGTCTACCCCTGGGAGAGTTTACCATAAGTGAAGTGTTGCTACAAAGGAAGCTGTCTTGTGTACTTACCAACCTAGCCTTTTGGAGTGGTGGGATTTGTTAACAGAGTCTCTGTTCTTAGATTCTCTGTGGAAGATAGGCAGAGAGACACACAGACAGGCACAATGCAATGGAATATAGAGTTGCACAATGTTATGAATAGACAATGCTTTGAGTAAAATGCTGAACAAATTTCCCATGGAGTAAGATCCACTGTATGCAATGGGACTGGCTTCTGTGTAAACATGTATAGAATTATGCTGTGTAACAGAATCTAACACATCGTTTCCTGGGATAAACCCCATTGAACACATTGGGTCTTAATATGCATAGGATTATTCTGTAGATCTTTAAAGTTATTGTGCTTCAGTACAGAAAGTGCCACAGGCCAGTTTCCTGGGGCTATCTTCCAGAGACTCACTTGAAAAATTGTTTCAAAATACAAAACAGAAATTATAAAGGGATCTCACTTTGGATGCTTTTCTTTTTCCTATCATGGCAGATAAAATAAATTTCACAGCAAAACCTGGCCTGGTGACTGAAAAATTCTATTGGAATGTGCCCAGTTTCGTAATAAGTGCAGAACTACAGATGGGAGCGTGCAATACACAAGGCTCACCACCTGCTGTTATCTCTAATGAAGAATAGTTACTGGTTTGCACTGAAATATTTCCTTTTAGCAAGTTTCCTCTTTTTTTCCTTCAGATTTTTTACTCACCAATCTTTAATTCACATAGTTACCTCTCAAGTCCTGGAAAAAGACAGAAAAGTGGGGGAATAGGAAAAGTATGTTATTTTTGGCTGTTTTGACTATGTCTATCTCATCTTTTTTTGCTGATCTTACTCAACACTGAGGGAAAAGGACTGATCTGCGTTCCAATTTGAGAACTTAGGGCACCGCTTCATGTATTATTGATCCTGACCTAGTGGAAGCAAGTAGCTGTGGCAAAGGAGACAAAATGAGGACATTGCCGCTAAATAAGAATTCTAACCCTCTTCCAATGTCTCCATCATTCCATACATTTCTAGGATTACAGACACAGGCCCTTTCTGCATGAGATGGCAGAAACGTCTCATGGCGTCGTAGGAGCAGAATTTACGGCTATGTTTCTGCAACATCTCTGCAACATAGCATTCCGCACCGTCCTCCACACTACAGCATTCATCACCACTCCCCTGCTCCACCTATGGCCCGCCCCAGTCCATTTCATTGGATCCCTTTTAAAAAAAAAATATTGGGAAGGACGTCCCTACGCAGACACGACATCTCATGTGCCGAGCCGGGCCCACCCTGAGCCCGCCCATTCCCGTGAGAATGCACTTCAACGGTTCCGTATGTAGTTGTAGAAATGTAGTAGAAGCGGTCTCAGGGAGTGAAAATGCATTTTTTCCGTTACTCAAATATGATGCTTCAGCAACATGTGAAGGCACGCCAGCAACTTAACATCAACTTAATAGCAGCGACGTTGTGCGGATGCACGCTTCCTCAAGCTGTCGCAGCTACACAGTGACTACACCGTGCGGAAAGGGCCACAGAAACAATGAAAATTGTTCACACTTAGAACTGAACCTTTTGGGTACTGAGAGAAAATTTTTTTTGGAAGGCAGAATTTTTCTTTTGGGGAGGGGACAATGCTTTTATCTTGCTATTACTATTTAACATTGCCATTACTATTTAACAATAAGAGTTCTACCCTCAATCATAATGCCTCTTGCAGTGTGAGGATACAAAGGTGAGGAACAAAAATAATTGACAAGTTTGTACAAGTGTAGGCACTACTTAATGGATTTCCTCTGCTCATTCAATATATGCATTAAGGAGGCAAGAAGCATGCATTGCCCCAATGTCCCAAGTCCCACAGGCCCCACCCAACATCAGCACCTTGAGCATATTAGTAGATGTATACCTCAGCTCCTCAAATTTGGCCATAAATAGAAGGAAGTCTTACCAAGGTGGACTGGACTAAATTATTGTGAAGAACTTTAGATGGAGAGGGCCCCATGTAGCAATAGTAGTGTGGTTCTTCCAAAGTCAGGCAAAGTTAGGGCCCTACTTACTAAAGTGTTGCTAGACCACATCAACAGAAAATTATATATTAGTTGATGCGGAGTAATAGCATTCTGTTAGGGAAAGAGAGTACTACACACATGAAAGGAGTACATGAGGAGAGTTCGAGTCTCAAGCTATTACAGGGTTTCAAAATAACCCCTCCCCACATAAAAGAACACTCGAGCTGACCCTGGAAACAACTTGGCAGCAAGTGAAACTCATACAAATTGACAAATAATTTTCCAAAAGCAGGGCTGCAAATACAGCCTTGGCTAGAGACTTGTTTTAATTGTCAGTCTTTCTTGCTTTCAGATTGCTTCCATACTCTCCATGGTTCAGTTTCCAATTTTGCAAAAGGATTCTCGGAGCAATGTATTCACTGGGCTGCAGTCCTATAGTCACTTACCTCGGATAAACTTGAAGTGAGTGAGAGACATGCATAGGGTTGTACTGTTAATCAATTAATTAACACCTGTAACTTGCCCTGTCCTTTTGTACTGGGAGATGCTTTAAATTTACTCAGTTTTTAAGGCTAGAGAGGGCAGTTGTGGCAGCTCCAAAGATCAGTTTTCTGAAGAAAGAAAGGACTGAAGGGAGGAAAGGAAAGGAAAGGAAAGAAAAAGAGAAAAGAAAAGGAAAGGAAAAGAAAAGAAAAGAAAAGGGAAAGCTGATTGAGAAATCAATTTCTGGTTTTAAAAAATTGGGAATTTCTTTCTTTCTTTCCTGCCTTCAGCCATAAAGTTTCCCAGAGCACCTTACCAACTGTTAACTTCACAGTTCTCTGCTCTCAGGCTTACAATCAGGGCACACAAGGAAAAGGGAATAGCAGTGAGGGAGGGAATGAAGTTCATCAGATGCTGGCTGCTCTCCTTCAGAAGCCAGAGCAATGGCAGTTGGAATCTGGAAGAAGTTCCTGATGTTAAATTGCACAGGGTGCTGCAACCTAACTCAAAGGCAAATTGCCTTTCTCAAAAACTTGCAGGAGAGCCAATTGATTCTTTTTCTTCTTTGGGTCAGGAAAGGGATGGTCTGGAGAGCCTGGAGTGATCGAGAGTTGCAAAAACAACCAGGGCTGTACTTTGCCCACACTCTTTTTGGGGAGGGTGTTCCATCTGCGCAAGAGATCTCAATGACAATATTTTATCATTGTGGTGCGCTCAACTGCACTACAGGTTTTTACACAAGATAATTTTCTGGTCGGTTTTGTTTATGGGCACTCATGACTTTGGAGGGAGGTTGTGTGGCAGCAATGAAAAATGCCTGTAGTTCTACCCCCGCCCCCGTTAAAAGCCTCAAACTTGATGTGCATTACAGAAATTGTGCTAAGTCCCTTAGAAAGAGAATACACTGTCATAATCAGGCTTGCTCAGAAGTAAATCCCAGTAATTTCTGCAGAGGATGCTTCCTAATGAACATGTGCAGGATAAGACTTGAAGATCCAAGCTAGTATTCATATATTTTGTGGTTTATTGAATTTTGTGGTATATTTTATAACATATTCATTATTTACTCAAGTATTGTGGCTTCAAACCAAATAGAGCACGTTCTTACATTTTCATCGTGTTTCAGGTGGAAACTTTTTCATTAACCAATACACATAAGTCCATTCTGCTCCTAAATGTTCTTGCCACCATGCATTGCTGCTGCTTATGAAGAAAGGCAGTAAATAATTTGAACATGCTTAAAATGGGTAACTGAAATCATCACCTGGGAATACAGATTGTCAATATCCCCACCACCCCTGGAATTACTCATCAATAGAGGAAGAGTTCCTGACTGCGCGTGGGTTGTGCTTTCTTTTTTGAAAGATGCAATACGCGCGCGCACACTAATCTAGTGAAATGGGGGCGAGAGCGCTTTGCTTTCATTAACATTTCCCTATTATTGTGCTGTCGAGAAACATTTGGAGCAGGAGGGGGTGCCTTAGTGAGGCACGGAGCGCTTCCCGCAACGCTTTCCCGATAGCTTTCTGCCTGGAGGGACGGGGAGGGCAGGACTAGTGGAAGGTGGCTAGTTGGCTGTGGACTGGGGAAGGGAGCTCAGCCGGTTCTGGCAGTGAGGGGGTTGTCTGACAGTCTGCAGTGCAGTGGCGTTAGCTGGGCTCCCTATATGGCTATGGATTAGCTATATGCTAATACAGCTACAGGAGGAAAGGAGCGGTATCGAGCCCAGCGAGCAGCCGCCAGTGGAGGCAAGGCGAGGCTAAGCAGAGCTCCCTCTCCAGAGCCATGGCTGAAGGGGCTGAAGGAGGGGAAGATGAAATACAGTTCCTACGAACTGTAAGTATCTGTTTTTCTAGGTCAGGAGCCAGGTTCCCTTCCTTTGTTTCCTTATCTATTCTTGTTGCATTGCACTAGAAAATAACATTTCTCTCTCGCCTCCTTTTTTCTTCCTGCTGGTTCTTGGTTGCTCAGGAATGAGTGTTCAGGAAGTGGAAAATAAGGCATTCCCTTTCTCTCTGTGTGTGTCTGTCTGCAACGGAGGCGCATTTTCAGCGCCGTTTCCCTTTAAATCTGCTTCATAGCTCATCTCAGTCCGAGCTGGGTACCGAAAGGGAGCTCCTTTGCGCTGCCTTCTCTTCTGTCCCTGCCTCCGAAGCATCCTTGGCAACTTTGTGCGGGGGTCTCTAAATGCTGTACGCCAGATGCCTGACCTCTGAAACTTCTTTGTCGGCAGTGAAGAGAAGGTGTGCAGGGGCAAGAAGGCAAGAATTACGGAGAAGCCTGGCGCGGTGTCGGGGGAGGTCTTTCAGATTTCTCTAACTCTCCCCCTTCCCTGTTTCAATCAGCATGTATTTAGATGATCAAATGGCCTTCTGGAGGAAAGCAGTGCCTTTCCTAAGCATGAGAGAGAGAGAGGGGGGTTTATTTGCAGAGCTCTGGATACACAGGTTTTCCTGGGCACGCGTGTTGATCAGTGAAAAAAAATAACCTATGTTCCATTTTACACTACCTTGCATGATAATCTATCCTGATTTTGGACTGAGTCTGGTCCACAGGGTAGCCTCACTGGGTGTAAGATGGGGAGATGCTTTTCTTTTCTCTTTGTGGGCAGCCATAATATGTTTTGCTTCTGCCACCCTAGTCACCGTTTCTCACCCTCACAGGGAAAAAACACACACCAGGAACAAGCATCTCTCATACTGCAACTTTTTTTTAAAGCAGTGTTTCCAAAATAGCTATGCTTGCTGTCTCAGATAAAGATGCCTCATTCTCAGTTGAGGTTAGGAGAGAGGAAAAGGGGGATAAGAGAAAGGGTGGTTAGTGCAGCTCCATAAAAAAGCTAGTTATGATTTAATGTCATTGACACCATTGCTTCTGAAAACCTCATGATGGAGAATTAATTTCAGCAAAGATGAGTTTTTATCCTATTATATTTCCCCTTGCTTTATGTGATGGGACAACTGTACAGCCATGCAGTGAAACAGCAAAACAAATACTCTATATTGAGCAGCAGTGAAGTTTTTCTTTTGAAATAGCACTAACCTTCATCTTCCAAACTATGAGTTTAACATGACACCCTTCCAAAGACCTGTCTAAGGTGCTTCATCTTCAATCCCCGCTGAATAACAAAGTGAAAAACCTTTCTCCCATTCCCAGACAGAAAATGTATCTCTTCTTTATGAGGCAGTAAGACTGCAACCTGTGTTTCAGAGTGACAGAAACTCTTTTTCATCTTTAACTGAAATGCAGTGTTCATTACTCAGTATATGGTGTATGCTTTAAACAGGGATATATATACAGAGAGAGAGAGAGAGGAAAAAGTGTATTCCTTTTTGACATCACTAAATAATGCATAGCAACAGGGCTGCTGTTTCTAATTTGACACTACTTTTTTAGGTTCTGTATGGCTCTACTTTTCATCACACAGCAGAGTATGCAGATATTATCTCTTTTCTAGACAACTTCCCATTCAGAGATTAGTATCAGCTATCAAACCCCTTTCTACATACCAAGGGGACTGGTATTATTTATTAGGCTCTGGCATGCTACTTTGGCTGTGGCTATAAATACTCAAGATTAATTATACACTTTGGTTGTATAGTATAGCACACAAGCAATATGAAAGTACTTTCATATCTAAATTATTATGTCTCCTGTTGGAATAAGTCCTAACTCAAGCCATCAGTCAAACTCTTCTGCACAGCCATTGTACATGGTTATTCTGTTTTCTGATGTACTAGCAAAATCCGTGTAAATCAATTCACAATAGAAAATCTGATCTGATTTCCCTCCTGCACACCTTCATTTTAGTTATTTTAAAGCAGCTGCTTTTTACCTTAGAAGCAGTCATGTTTTAGTAATAACATAATTTGCACTCTTTTCTCCCCCTCAAGTTTCCTTGGTATTCAGACTGCATATTTTGGAGTTTCTAACTTGGGACTAGTTAAGACAACTAAGGATTCAGAGATGGTTCTCACTAGCTTGCTATAATGACAATACAGTCAACACAGAAAAGGATGTTCAGACCACAAAACGGCCTTTGGCCGTTCACTTGCATTACTTTATTTCTAAAACTTTATTGCTAAAATAAATATACCAGGATTCAAGTCAACCTGAGAGAAATCACATAATCTGTTTTATGATGACCCAAGATATCTACCTTAAAAGAAACAAAAACATACACACACACCTACAGTTAAGTATTTAAAATTACAAAGCAAGAGTGTGTATGAAAGATCACTTAACAAACATAAACTGTTATGGTGTAACTACTCTTTATGATGTGATCCTGATGGGTATGCACTTTTGCTCAGGAAGACAAAAATTGCTTTTGTGGAATCAGGTCAAGATCTATTCAATCCAATGTCCTTTTATTATAAGGTCAGCAGAAGCCAACATACATTAAGCAGCTCACTAGAAATTGGAAGGGAGCGGCAAAGCAGTGATCACATTCTGACCACTAATATACCTTAACATTGCAAGAGATCTTGGTACCAACCTTGGGTTTTGCTTGCTGTTTCATGCTGCTTGAATAGTCCGACCAGCCGCAACTTTGCCCTGCATATCTTTATTGCTAATCCCAAATGTGTGAAGTTGTGACTAATAAGCCAACCTCTTCATTATTACTTCAGGAGGCTATGGCACTGAATTTTTTAAATAATACTTTATATTGCAGTTTAGAGTATTCTAGGCACTTCACATACTTCACATCACTTATCAAAGTAATCCTTACAAAAAGCCTGCAACATAGTTCAATAATCTTATTATCATTTTTCTGAGGATGAAGCAATGGGCCAGAGAAGAAGTGACTTGCTAAAGCCACCTAGTGAGTTTATGGAAAAGGTATAAAATGGAAACTTCCTGGTTTTCACAAGACTATTCCATCAATGCCTACTGAGAAGTAAGTCCTGCTGACTTTGGTGGAGCTTAGTCCCATGAAAGGGTATAGGAGTGGAATGCACGCTATGTATTGCCTTGATCTTTTAACTGCTGTACTGCAAAATTTCTGGATATAGTTTCTAGAATAAACGAGTAAACCTTGATTTGAACTGAGTCATGTATACTGCTCTGCTACTATTTCTATGCCTCTCCCAAGTTTGAACTCTCAGTATATCGGCAATACATCAAACTTATTTCTGTTAAATTTACTTCTGTTCAAGGGTTACACACCATACTCAGATACTGCTTCAGATACTGATGTACCCATCATCTTGGCATGGTTAATAATTTATTTATTTGATTTCTGTCCCACCTTTCTCTCAAAGTTGGATCTAAAGCTGTTTGCACCCAAATTGCTGAACACACTGGACTATGGCTAGTATTGGAAATGACGCAGGAAGCTGCCTCACACCGAGTCTAGCCTGGTATTCTCAGCTCTGTCTGGCAAGGGTTCAGCAGGCTTTCAGGATTCTTTTCTATCTCCACCTGGAGTTCCCTGGTATTCCCTGGTAGCCTCCTGTCTAGGGACTAATTATTCTGGTATGCAAGACCATTGGTGGAAGGAAAAGATACAGTTCTTTTTAAGGTGTAACAAATCAGGGTTATTATGATGAGGAGACATTTTAAGGAAAATTATGCTTACTGAGATGAAGAGGAAAATGCAACTTCATGCATTTCACAAAACCTGTGGAATTGATTGCCACAGTATGGTAATAAACTATGGGAAACCAAGTAAGAATATTTTATGCAGTATTAGATGAAAGGCTGATTTGCTACAAGTCCAACTTGCAAATAAAGAAAAATATCTCTGACTTTGCTGAGATACCTCTGAAGCTGCTGGGGATAAAATAGAGAGGAGAGATATTGCCATTTTGTCCTTTTTGTGATCTGCCCTGGGGAAAGAATGCACTTTTGGAATACCAATAACAGTTGTAGGAAACAATTGTGACATCATATTATGGCTGTAAAATGTGATTCTTGGAGTCTACCATGGTCAGAAAAGGCTGCATGAGCACAAAATACGCAGGAACTTTTTGTGGAATGTATGAAGCTTGTCCGAAATCCTGTACAAAAGTGAACAGTGATTATTAATATCATGTTTGATGCTCACATCCCTCTTGAAAGTATATGAGGACAAACATCCTCTGTACAGGCAGATCTTCAGAACCATGCATTAGTTTAAATGTAAGAGATGTTTTCAGCTTTCTCCAGGGGAAGGAATAGAAGGTTGCCAAAATCAGAGCTACAGATCAGAAATATAATTATGAAAAGCTTTTCTTTCTCAGAAAGAGCAGTTCAGTAAAGGATTGGTGACACACATTCTCAATAGCTAAGATATGGCTCCACATATATACAGGCACATTTAATTCAAAGGTACTCTGTGCCACTTGCACTCAGTCGCCTGAGTATTAAAACATGGGGGAAGGTGAAACAAATCGGCATATATCAAAATAATCTGACCAGCAGGAACCTTTGGAATTGCAGGTTCTGTCTTGTCTCTCCCTTAGGCAAGATGAGGCCTTTCGCTCCTAAATTCATTTCCCATTCTATTAGAGTTTATGCAGTTAGTAATGTTCCTCTAGAAAAACAGCTATAAAGAAGAGGACCTATACAATCTGGGGAATTGAGAAAGCAGCCCTTCTGCTAATACATGCCAGTGTCACAGACAAAATTCTGCACACCATTCACTTGAAATAGATGTTAGAGAAAGAACCACTTTTCTCCCACCTAAGAGAGGCCATTACAAATATCCCCCCAAAGCCTGAGTCAAAATAGTGTGATTAAAAATAAAGAACATTTCTCCTATATTTTCATTAGCTTATATATGTGGGAATATTATCAAAGCACATAGGAAGGTCCTCTATGTAGATTAGACCATTTGTCTATCTGACCCAGTAACATTAAATCTAACCAGGACCAGCTTTCCAGGTCTTCAGGCAGGATCCTCTTCTACTCCTACCTGGAAATCACCGGTATTTCCAAATCCTCCTCCATTCAAGTACTAGCTAGGTCTCACAGTTGCCCAAATCAAATGGAGCTGAATATGTTCAAGGTGGTGGAATATGAGTAAGGCAGAAATAGAAAGCTGCCTTTTATTCAACTGCTGAAATGGAAGAAGGACATTCTCTTCTAATTTTGCACTTGTTCATAAAAATTAAGAAGACTAAATAGATACTTCCTGCCAAGATGGTAAGAAACCAACAGCATCAATAACTGGCACCATTCATAACACATAACTTCCACCTGTCCTGATAAATTGTCTGTTGTCTTACTTCTTCAGCTACTTTTAAAATTTCATAGTTTCTCTTTCAATTTCCCACTTCCCTCTTTATACTCAGATTACTCTTGTTGCTGCAAACTGAGTTCAAATGGAAAAGGTAGTTTACACTCAACTCAGCAGAGGGAAGGGAAAGGAGGAAATATAGTCTTGTCTTTCCCAGGAAAAAGCAAACTGCTGCAGCCTTCCCTAGCTTGTTTGTTCTTCATCAGTGACTTTTGCCATCTTGACCACACTCTGATGTTGCTTGCCCTCATGTGTCCCAACTTTCATATGTGAAATGCTGGGAGGAATGATGAAATCAAGTATGATGCTGAGGAAGTGCCACATTTCGCCTTTGAATTGTAGGCCATCTTTAACGCTTCTCTCCTGGAAATTAAAACTGGGATAGCCAACAACATTTTATTCTACTATTCCAGTAACCATTCTGCGTTATAGCAGGGAAGTGTACTATAAGGTGTCCCATAGACCTAAATTCGGGAGCAAAAGGCTTCTAAACAGTATACTGCATGGGGGAAGAACTAATACAACAACAAAGAAGGAATTCCCATGTCCACTTTCCTGATTCCTATTGTGTAGAAGATTGGGATGCTGTAGTAGGATGAATACTCAGCACAAAAGGGTTTCTTGCTAAGTCTGAGAATCTTGAAGATCAGAATTCTGAACCATGCTGGGAGCTTGGACAGTCTCCATGATAGAGACTTTAGTCCTCCAATGCATGGGGAATGTTGGACTGGATGATTGGGTCATGACAGAGTGGAAAGGGCAGTGAGCACATCCCCAGTCTCCCCGATCATGTGAGTAACAGCATGCCTGAAGAGGGTGAAATTGCACTTTAGGGTTAAGGTGTCAACTGTCACCTGGAATGAGTCAGAAGTGAAAATATCAGGTTGCCAAATAGCCAAGGTTTAAGGACAAAACAGAAGGCTGGAGTGAAGAACAAGCCAGCATCTGTGAACAACCAGAAATCAGGATGAAGAGCAAGAGTAGAAACATCCAGATAGAAATATGCTATCAAAGCTCAGATAGACCTTGTTGCTCAAGCAAGGCTCATTTGGGACTGAAAGTCACTGTTCTTTCTTCATGCTTAAATGGATACAGTAGTCAGGCTAGGTGAATTGAGTCAATCTAGAATATCTTTTATGCTGCATTATAAGAATCAGCCCATTAGGCAATAGTCAATATTACCTGACAGAAGACTCTCTGTAACAAAAGACGAAACAAATCTTCAGTAGGAAATGTCAGCATTTACAAAATACTATTATGGGTTTTTCACTTTCATGTGAGGTTAGGAAAAAATGTATGTATGTAGAGATGCTGGTCTGGACGTTATGAAAAATTATTACTTAGCACTGTAAGAATAAGGCAACCCTGCCCACATTCACCACTCCTTCAGTGCTGCTGTGAGAGAAAGATCAGGAGTTTTTGTTTGTTTGTTTGTTTTTTGTTAGCCTGGAGGCTTTTGAGCAGAAGCTGGATGGCCATCTGTTAGGAGTGCTTTGGTGTGGATTCCTGTATGTCAGGGGTTTGGACTTGATGGCCCGTGTGGTCTCTTCCAACTCTATGATTCTACGATTCTATGGTTCAAGTTGATATGTTGCCTGAATCTGGATAAATTGTGGTTAATATTAATGACTAATGAAAACAAGACAGCTTCAAGCCATAGTTTATGAATCTAGTGTCTTTGTTAATATTAACCACAATTTACAAGCTGGAGAACATTTAAACTGGATTTCATCTGAAATGAAAGTGGAAGCTTACAATTTCCTCTTTATGGCCATAAAGAAGGACAAAGAAAGGGGAGCTTAGGTTCATTCTTGCAGCATTGTGCTTCATGTGAAGAACAAACAGCCAGCCAGAAACAATGGAGTATCTCCAACTTAACTGTGGGGACTTTTAAGTGAGCATCTTTTTGGTTACGAGTTCAGACATAGCTCTCCTTAAAGACTGTAAGAAGCATCAGAACTGTCTTAGCTTCTGTCTTTCATCTTTCATTAGCCCTGGGAGATGTGGACTTTCACAGAATATATGTCTATGCTGTTTGACAGCTAAAGGCCGTAAACAAAGCAATCCACCAACTATCATCTCAGAAATGTCTGTTGTGTAGCAACCACTGTGCTGATTGTGTCTGCCTTTGCAGTACCATGTAATCTAGCCCCTGTAATTTTCAGTTTCTAAAATCTGTAGCTTAGATTGTCTTGAGAAAGTGGGCTGTGTTGCATGTGCTCAGTAATGTACTGATACTCACTGAAAAATTATGTTATAATCCTGGTATTTTAAAAGGAATTCAGGATCCATGTGTAAATATAATTTGGTCTCTCGGATTGCTAAAGTATTCTTTCATGTGCTATGTCTTAAACAACTCATCTTCTTGTTTTTCATCACAGTTACTGTTTAGCAACAGCCAATCTCCCTCTGCCCCCCACCATATTTGAAAAGACTGGAAATGCTTGGTGCTATTCTGGGTGTTTTCATCCTTTGTCAATATCTTTACATTGAGCAGCATAAACTGGGAGTGCTGGAGTGTGCTTACAACAAGGGCTTTCAAATGTCACCTTGCTGGTGCAGATTGGTTGAGTAATCTTGGATCCTTCTGCTGGAAAGGAACAGATTTGTAAGGTGTGTGTTCATTGACTTATGTAATGTCATCTTCACTAATCTTAAGAAACTCTGTCTGTATATTGGTATGATTTACTGTGCTGATTAGAGAAAGTTCAAGGATGCACAGTTCAGTTCCTATGAAGCTCTACATTGGATTGCTTTGTGACCATCTGGTTTGAGCTTGTCTTTAATGTAAGTGCTAATGATCTGTAAAAAACTGTCAAATGATACAGCATGGCAGATTATTTTAAGGTGCAACATTTATTATTATTGGCAGGCACCATCTGATTCCCACCTTGTTTACTGACAAATATCCTTTTTTGTCCACTGTACCATCAAGTTCTGGTTAAGACAAAAGACGGGAACGAAACCACTATACCTTGCTTCTAACTCCAACATTTGTTCTGGTTAAGAAGTGCAGTGCTATCTGACGACATTGGTTTTATACTTTTCCTAACTGCTTTTTCTCCTTCACCATCACTGTGGTGCAAGTGCCGATTGTGTCTGCTTTTGCAGTACAATGCAATCTAGCATCTTTAATTTTCAGTTTCTAATATCTGTAGCTTGGATTCTTTTGAGAAAGTGGGCTGTGTTGGCATGTGCTCAGTAAGGTACTGATAACTTGCAGAAAAAGGATATTGTAACCTTGATTTTTTAGAAAGTTGTTTGTGATCCATGTGTGATTATAATGTGGTCTCTTAGATTGCTGAGTGTTCTTTCGCATGCTGTATTTTGATCAGCCCACCTTTGTGTTTTTCAAGACTTTATGCCAAATCTCAAGCCATTTTGTGCCTTTATATGTCACCGTTTCTCCTTTCCTGTTGGTGCATTCCCTATTCATAAGGTGTTAAATCCTTTTAATGGGTTTCTCACTTCCTACACCTGCAGGTGCTCCAGGATTTACCCACCCCCCACATACACACATCCTCTTTCATAACAGTCTGGTTTGCGTGATGCCAGAGAATGGTCACAAAAGATCTTGGTACCATTTGAGTTCTAAATCAGAACAAAGTATTTTCATCTGTCAAGATTGCAAATTCAAGGGTTTGTTTTTACTGGGCTTTTTCTCTTATAATGCAGATCCTTCTGGCATGAGGATTTACCACTTCTGAAGCAATTGAAGAACTGAAGCTATCCTAGATATTGAATATCAGATTTACGTTAAGTCCTTTATACAAAATAGGTGTCATGTTAATTTAAATGTAATTTTAAAAAATGCTCAGTTGTTTTAAGCTGTTCTTAGCCAGTTCAGCCATTCATTAAAAAAAAATAAGTTTTCTATATTACAGAAAACATTTCATGATAAATCAGTCTTAACAGAGTCAATAGAATAGTGTTGGTACCAAAATCGGAGAGATTTCTGTTGAATGTTGCTATGACATCATTATGCTGATTGTTTTTTTTAAAAAGTCATACGTTACAGAAATAGCCTCTGACATTTTATTTCACAACAGTATTTTAGTTAAATATAATAGATTATGAATCATACTGTGTGAAAAGTAATTGTCTCTGAATGGTCTCTTTAAATACTTTGCAGAACCACAGCCTTGTGTATTTACCATTGCTATTAATTAAAACGTAGTTCCTGAATGTGACATAGAAAATTGACTTATTCCACAAACTGATCAAAATTTCTAAATTCTGTAAAACAGTGTTAATGATGGCAATTAAAAAAAAAACACCATCACCTTACTGTATGTGATTTCTTTGCGAACTGAAAGCTTCAGAATCCTGCATTGGAGCTCACTCACCAAGAATACCCACAGTTGCCACAGCACATTTAAAACTGTAAGTGTTCTGACTGGATATTGTGCAGCGAAATAGCTCCAACAAAAAGTAAATAGTTATTAAATGCAAGGCAAATGCTGCATGTCTTGAATACAGAATATCATGTGTTAAGCAGTAATGTAATAGATGCCTGTGGCCAAATAACTTCAACCACCCAAGAAGTGAGCAACTATTCTGAAATTCATTGCCTACAGTTCTTTAGTGCATGCAAGATATACATAAACATTGGGAAAGGTATATATTCTACATCTCTAATAAAAAGCCAGTTTCTTTCACTTAGGCACAGAATTTGAAGGTCATTTAATAAGCCTTAATATCAGTTTGGAATTTCTATATACAATTGCGAAAGCTGGACAGGAAGGAAAGCTAACAGGAAGAAATGTGGTACTGGAGAAACATTCTATGAATACCATGGCCTTTTAAAAATACAAAAGAATAGGTCTTAGAGCAAATCAAGCCTGAATTCTCATTAAAAGCAAAGATGACTAAATTGAGGCTGTCATACTTTGGACATATCATGAAGCAATATACTCACTGGAAAAGACAATAATACTTGGTAAAGTGGGAGACAGTAGAAAAAGAGTGAGACCATATTACATTTTGATTCATTCAAAAAAGCCACAGCCCTGAATTTGCAAACCTTAGCAGGGCTGTTAATAACAGGGTATCTTGAAGTTCTCACATTCACAAGATCACTATAAGTCAAATCTGACTTGATGGGAAATGATAGCAACAATAACAGAGATCAGTTTTCATAGAATCATGTCCAGTGGCTAAATCTGATAAGTGTTACTAACTAACGTATTTACCCAGTATTGCCCAGGATTTTATTTTCTCATAAGTAACACTTGTTAGAAATACCTTAGGAATTACTTTATCTTACCTTAGGAGTTAGATGTGGTCGAAATATACAGATTTGAGAATTTGTGTCTCTAATTCCCCACACCGTGTTGTTGAGTACCTGTAACTTTTGCCCATATTCCCCAATCCAGTCTGTATTCAGAGTTGTTAACATACAGAGGGTGGATCTGTGAGGGGACTTGCTGCTAGGCCTCATCTCCATAGCAATCAGCCTATTCTAAAAGCCCCTCTCTGAACTGCCAACCCCAGGATTCCATAGAATCTTCATAGCCAGCCAATCATATGAGGTCTTCTCGTGTCACACAGCCAATCATATGAGGTCTGTGCCTGCCTGATGCAGACGAACAGACAAGGACACTCACAAACTTTGGCTTTTATATAGTAGATTGAGAATATAGAAGGTGATCTCAGATGAAGCAAACTTGTGTTTATGCTACAAACGACTTTCTCTACAGGTTGTTGTGGGTTTTCCAGGCTTTGAGGCCGTGTTCTATTAGTACTTTCTCCTAATGTTTCATCTGCATCTGTGGCTGGCATCTTCAGAGGATCTGGTGGCATGAAAGTGAGACAGAGTATATAGACTTGGGTAGTCCCCGGGTGGGAGGAAGCAATTTGCATATGTTACAGTTGGCCTGTGTGATGGCCTTTTGTTAAATGGGATATCCTCCAGGGTTGATTGTTAGTCAGGGGATATGCATAACAGTGTGTTAATTACATTAGCAATCCATTGTATTGTTTCTTGTAAGAGACCTCCAGAGTCTGGGTGATGTTCACTGGCATATTTTGAATCTTGATTTTCGTGTTCTTCAGTACTGGTAGCCAAATTCTGTTTGCTTTCTGAGTTCCTTCTTTCCTGTTGAAAATTTCCATGCGTTTATGGATTTCAATGGCCTCCCTGTGTAGTCTGACACAGTAGTTGACAGAACAGTCCAGAATTTCTGTGCTTTCAAAAAGCATTCTGTGTCCAGCTTGGTTTATAACATGTTCTGCTACTGCTGATTTTTCTGGCTGGATCAGTCTTCAATGTCTTTCATGTTCTTTAATTCGTGTTTGGAATGTTGTGTTTTGTAGTCCCTATGTAGACCCGCCCACAATTGCAAGGTATGCAATAAACTCCAGCAGAAGTTAGAGGATCCATCTTGCCCTTTGCTGAACATAGCATTTATTGAATTTTCTTGGTCGGTCTGTAGATTGTTTGGAGGTTATGTTTCTTCATCAATTTCCCTATGCAGTCTGTGACCCCTTTGATGTATGGTAAAAACACATTCCCTTTGGTTGGCTGCTTATCTTCACTTCTGTGGTTTTTTCTGGGTCTTGAGGCTCTTCTGATGTCTGAACTGGAGTAACCATTGGCCTGATTATAAATACACAAGTATATATAAGCTGTCTCACTTCCATGCCACCAGACCCTCTGAAGATGCCAGCCACAGGTGCAGGCAAAACGTCAGGAGAAAATACTAATAGAAAACAGCCTCAAAGCCCGGAAAACCCACAACAGTCTATGGAGTCTGGCCGTGAAAGCCTTTGACTTTCTCTACAATTAGTCTCAAAGGTGCTATAAGATCACTTTGTATAGAAAGCTGTTGTTGTTGTGTGCCTTCAGGTAATTTCCAAGTTATGGTGACCCTTAGGTGAACCTATCATGAGGTTTTCTTGGCAAGATATGATCAAAGGTTTGCCATGGCCTTCCTCTGAGGCTGAGAGAATGTGACTTGTCCAAGGTCACCCCGTGGGTTTCCATGGCTGAGCGAGGGGATTCAAACCCTGGCCCCAGAGACATTGTCCAACACCCAAACCATTCTACCACACTTACTCTCACACAAAAAGCTACTTTGTACTAAAATATAGACATTTGGGCTATGTCATTCATTGTCATCTGCATATTGACTGATTACTGCTCTTGAGGGTTTTAGAGCATAGTCTTTTTCAGCTTTACTAATGGATTCCAGGGATTCAAGCTATTTTGATTCTACATACCACAGGATTGGGGGATATATGACACTCCAGGTGTTACTGGATTATAAATCCTATAATCCCTCACCATTAGCTATACTAGCTAGCTAATGGAAGTAGAAGTTCAATAGCATCTGGAGGGCTAAACATTCTGTAGCTACAGGGTTTCACAAGTTTGTTTGTATCAGTGACTTTAAGTTCTGTTTATCATTGCACATATAAAAAAGCCAACATAATAGAGCTGAAGGAGATGTAAGGCCAGCTAAATGAAGGTTCCTGGAATGTCATTTCTCAAGTGAAAGGCTCAAGGTTTGGAGATCCTCACTTTGTAACAAAACTACTCTACTGCTTTGAATAAGAGAGGACATTTTGACTACTAGCAGTTCAGAACAAAGAAAAGAAAACACTTCTAAGCATTATACTACATATTAATGAAAGTCAGTATTGGGGATGCCCAAGATGGCTTTTGAAAGGGATTACTAGGCAAATTTACATATTGTGTATCTATCAGTAGTTATTAGTCATGATTGCTAGATATAAATATTTCTGATTTTTACTTGCCCTGGACAAATAGATGGAAAAAATCCCCAAACAAACAGATGATGTTTATTGATTGCATCCTATCTGTGAGATTCCCGGGAGCATACTGGTAACAAAATGCTGTACTTGATGACCTTTAAGCAGCAGAGTTATTTGTATAAATTAAATAAAAAGCCTTAATTTTATAAAAATCTTTTAACTTGGAAATTCTAAATTGTATTCGATAGAGCCATTCAAAATCTTGCCTATATCTGCCAGTACTAATATACTCCTGTATAATTTAATTTATAATTTATAATTTAATTGAGGAACTGGAAGGATTCCATTGCTAGGAAAGTGCTAATGTTTTCAAACCCTGTCACTTCTATCTGTGTATCATAAATGCCTTATTAGCATATTTATTTGACATAGCAATGGGTGGTAGTGAAGAACAGATGAAAGCTAGATTCTTCTACTTTGTTCAGTGTGGGTAACCAATTTGGACAAAGCTCCATCTCAGCTGCAACTCAGCTCACATACTCTGCTTAGATCTGAATGCTTTGGTGACACCTGCTGTGTTTCAGTCAGTTTAATCTCACTATGAGGAGTCCCCTTGATGTTTTCCTTCAGCTTAAATGTCATCAACAATATTTTCGGTCATTTGAGTATTGATCTCAACCATACATATACTGTGGTAATTGTATAGCTAGCAGAATACAAGTGCTTTTATTGAAATCAAATTGCATAGCTTTTAATTGGTTACATTTTTGGTTTGGGTTCTGTTTTGTTTGTTTGTCCCAGAACTGGGAACCAAGCATACAACAAAATTCAGATACAGACTGAGAATACAACTACAGTTAGCCCTCCACTGTTGCAGGTGTTAGCTGTGCAGGACCTCCATGAAAGTGGAAAAATTACAAATATCTTTAGCCTTCCAAAAACACAAAAAAGTACCAAAAAAGTGTCTAGAGGAGGGTGACCAAAATGGTGAAGGATCTGGAAGCCATGCCTTATGGGAGCATCTTAGGGAGCTGAGTATGTTTAGTGTGCAGAAGAGAAGGTTAATAGGGGACATGATAGCCATGTTTAAATATTTGAAAGGATGTCATACTAAGAGGGAACAGGCTTGTCTTCCATGATTCCAGAAACCAGGACAAGGAGCAATGGATTCAAACTACAGGAAAAGAGATTCCACCTGAACCTCAGGAAGAACTTCATGATAGTCAGAGCTTTCTGGCAGTGGAATATGCTGCCTCAGAGTGTGGTGGAGTCTCCTTCTTTGGAGGTTTTTAAACAGAGACTGGACGGCCATCTGTTGAGAGTGCTGTGGTGTGGGTTCCTGCATAATGGGGTTGGACTGGATGGTCCCTCTGGTCTCTTCCAACACTATTATTCAGTGATTCTAATTGGTTAGGTGGCAGGGTTGAGCCACACATGTGTTTGCTTATGCACTTTCTCAGGTGAGTGGACAGAGGAAGGGGATGGTACAGAGGAGTGGGAGAAGGGAGGGAGTGTGATGTGTAGGCCTCTGGGACTGATTGAGGGAGTGCCACTGCCATAAGAGCAGCTGCAACAGCACTTTCCTGCTGCCCCTGCTCTCCGCCCACTGTGGCCATCTTGCCTTCTCGCCCTGGCTCTTTCCTGCTCCCTTCTCTTGTTCTGCTCCTTCCATCTGCCCCAGAGATCTGCACACCATCCACGCGTCTTCTTCAACTTCCCTGTCCCATCCCCTTTCCCCCAACCCGAGTGAGTGAGTGAAGGAATGCATTTGCGCATCCTCACTCTTCCTGTTCCCCCATCTTATCCCCTTCCTCCCATCCACTCACTCACATGAATGAGAGAGTGCACAAAAGAATGCATGTGCCCTCCCACCTTGTGCTGCCCCCCTTCCCATAACCTTCCTAATCTGCCCACCTCCATGAGTGAATGAGTGAGGTAGTGCATGCACACACCTGTCCCCTCCTCCTATTCCCCTTCCCCCACCTAATTGCCTGAGGGATTGTGTGAGCGATGGTATACATACGTGCACCCTCCCTCCTCACCTTCCCCACCCCATCCCCTTCAGCCCCACCCATGCAAGTGAATTAGCAAGGGAACACATGTGCATGCCCTACTTCCTCACGTTCCCCCACCCCATCCACTGTCCCCCGCCCATGCAAGTGAGTGAATGAGGGAACACACACATACACATTCCCTCATCATGTGCCCCATCCCATCCCCTTCCCTGTCTACCCACCTGCACGTGTGAATGCACGTGCAAGGAAGTGCATGCAGGGCCAGGCCCAGCCAACCCACCAGTTTGATTTCCTCCCAGTGACCAAAGGTTTGACCACTGGCCAAGCCTGACTTAGCTAAACATAGGTCAAGATAGACACTGGTATGGGGCAGCAGTACAGGCGGCAGCAAATAATCCACAAATTATCAAATCTGCAAAGGTCAAACACATACATGCAGAGGGATGACTGTAGTGCTAAAGCATATAAGAAGTAATCAACAATTAAACACAGTGTAATAATAAATACAGATGAATTAAAACAATTTGAATTGTATTATTAGTAATGGCAGGTATAATCAAGACTTTCAAGTGGCTCTCTTTAATATAATTTAGAGTTTCAAAGGCAAAAGTTTTTCTTTCCTCAAATTAATATTATTTATTTATACAAGTAACTAGTTTACTTAATGGTAATTAAGTATAAAAGTTATTTGCATAAACTAAGTTATTCATATAAGCTAAAATGTTGTTGTATGCCTTCAAGTCATTTACGTCTTATGGTGACCCTAAGGTGAACCTATTATGGGTTTTTCTTGGCAAGGTTTGTTCAGAGAGGCTTTGCCTTTGCCTTTGCCTTTTTCTGAGGCAGAAAGTGTGTGACTTGCCCAGAGCCACCTACAAAGTTTCCATGGCCAAACGGCGATTCCAGAGTTGCGATCCATTGCTTAAATCACTACACCATGCTGACTCTCATTAGCGAAATACATAGCTGTAATTTTAAAACATCTTTTGCCTTGGAAATTCTAAATTGGATTAAATACAGCCACTCAAAGTCTTGCCTATGTCTGCCAGTATTAAAAATATTTTTTAAATTGTGTTTATTTCAACATTTTAATACAACAATCTAATTCAATGTATTTTAAAACATTTTTAATTCAGCATTCTAAATTACTGTTAACTTCAGAGTGTGTTCTTTGAGCAAGGGGTTATCTTGTACATGACATTCTAGCCTTCCTAGGCCATTTCTGCACTGGACTGTTAAAGCGCGATGATTCCACTTGCAACATCCTATGGAATCTTGGGGTTTGCAGTTTCAGGAGGGGTATATTTTTATACGTTCCATGGATTTATGCCCAAAAATTTAAATACAAATAATAGTATCTTTTATTTAGGGCATTATATTTATATTGTGTCGTTAAATGACTTGAAAAAACAAGTACTAGGCATTGTACTAGGCATATTGTGTCATTAAATGACTTCAAAAAACATGTATTAGGCATGGCTGAATACATCCTCTAGTTGCCTACAAAGAACACATTTATTCTGATTGGTGTTTTGGTTGGATTGGTGGATTGGCTTAGTCAGTATGTGAGGAGGACTGCTATTCCTAAATATTGAGGATAGCTCATGTTTCCTAAAACTATAAGTTTATGTTAACTTAAATTAAATTTGGTGTTTTTCTTCCTGCTACATCATTCCTACATAAGACTTGATACCAACGTTGCAAGGTTTGTTTTAATTGTATGTTAGGTTTGCTTGTTTTGATTTTTTCTTCCAGTTGTACACTTTGAAAAATACAATCACAGCATTTGGCTATAAAATGCGAACTATTTAACATTTTAACTGGAAACTTTTGAACAGGGTATTTTCAAAAGTGCTGTATAAATTGTATACTATGATTGCAGCTTTGCATTTCATCAAAGCAGAACGTATTTAATGTAACTGGTTTTCATAGAATCATAGAGTTGGAAGACACCCCAGGGGTCACCCAGTCCAACCCCCTGCTATGCAGGAACACCCATCAAAGCACTCCCAACAGATGGCCATCCAGCCTCTGCTAAAAAACCTCCAAAGAAAGAGACTCCACCATACTCTGAGGGAGCATATTCCACTGCCGGACAGCCCTGACTGTCAGGAAGTTCTTCCTGAGGTTCAGGTGGAATCTCCTTTCCTGCAGCTTTAATCCATTGCTCCTTGTCCTACTTTCTGGAGCAGCAGAAAACAAGACGGCTCCCTCCTCGGCACAACATCCCTTCAAATATTTAAACATGGCTATCATGTCCCCGCTTAACCTTCTCCTCTGCAGACTAAACATACCCAGCTCCCTAAGCTGTTTCTCATAGGGGATGTCTTCCAGAGCCTTCATCATTTTGGTTGCCCTCCTCTGGACCTGCTTCAGCTTGTCCATATCCTTCTTGAATTGAGGTGCCCAGAACTGGACACAGTATTCCAAATGAGGCTTAACCAGTGCAGAATAGAGTGGTACCATTACCTCTCTTGATCTAGACACCATACTCCTATTGATGCAACCAAGAATCATGTTGGCATTCTTGGCTGCCGCATCACACTACTGACTCATGTTCTGCTTGTGATCTACCAAGACTCCTAGATCCCTTTCACACATACTGCTGTCCGGCCACGTGTCCCCTGTCCTATATTTGTGCACTCCATTTTTTTCTGGCTAAATGTAGGACCTTACATTTCTCTCTGTTGAAATTCATTTTGTTAGCTTTGGCCTGGCCAAATTCAATTTAACTTTACACAAAGGCTTTAGAATAGCAGTTTATTTACAGTTGTGTTGCATGTCTAAAACTTTTAAAAGCCAAAGCTTTCTCTGAAGCATCTCCCTGTCTTATTATTATTCAGTACTACCATTTCTCTTCTTTGTGTAAAACTGCTTTGGCTTTTATGATGGAATTGTGTAATAGGCACTACCTTTCTGTGGTGGTAGGACTATGTTTTCCTGTGAATCAAGAGGCTACAGCCGTAGTAAATGCTGCTTGTAGAGTCTCCCATGTCAGACAGGCTTTTATTGAGGAGTCAGACTAAATTTGCCAAGCAGCAGTAGTGGAGGTGACATTGGTGGAGGATTTCTCAGAGATAATGGCAGTGGCACCATAGCAAACAAAAGTCCTTACTGTGCAAAAGGAGGCAGGGTAAACAAACTTCTGTTGAATGTCTTTCACCATGAAGTTCCTATGATGAGACAGTTCAAATTGTAGCAAAAGATAGTACCAAATGGTAAAACTTCCAGGCCAGAAAGCACTCAGCAAACTACTGGGGTACAGCAGAGAACAACTACAAGTAGCACTGTGGCCAATGATGCAACTGGATTCAAGCCAAAAGGATATTTAGCTGTTGACATGCTCAGAGGTGATAGGAAAGTCCAAAGCTACATAGTACATATTATAGGAACATGGTATAATGAGAAGCATGAATCAGAGGAAGCCAGACATATTAAAACAAGAAATCAAACAGTCCTTTGAGCTACAAAGACAGAATCTGCTCTAGTTCTAACTAAAATCTGTCAACAAATATGGAAAATAAAAGAACAGCCAACACATTGCAAATGCTCAATATATATTCCAATCCCCAAGAAAAGGGTTACCAGCGATTGCAGTAACCAAGACAACTGCATAAATTTCTTATGCAAGCAGAGTGAGGCATAAAATTCTGTAACAAAGACTTTTACTATATATGGAGTGAGAAGTTGCAGATGTTCAAGCTGGCTTCAGGAAAGGAAGAAACATGAAGGATCATATTGCAAACATATATTGGAAAATGGAGCACACCAAAGAATTTCAAAGAAAATCAGCCTGTGCTTTATAGATTATAGCAACGCCTTTGATTGTGTAGATTGTGAAAAACTATGGATCACTTTTAAGGAAATGGGTGAACCAAAACATTTGATTGCCCTGATGTATAATGTGTACCCAGGACAAGAGATTACCATCAGAACAGAATACATTGGAAAGAGAGTTAGAGCAGGAAGGGGTCAAGAAATATATGGTAAAATGGGCCCAAAATATTGGCCACAACATAGAGTTGATAAAATGGGAAAGAGCATGGGGTGAAGATACAAAGTTTACTCAAAACTTGAGCTTAAGAGAAAATTTTTATAAGTCAATGCATTGGTGGTATATGACTCCTCAGAAATTAATGAAGATAACACAGAAAGGGAACGGTCAATGTTGGAAATGCGGAAAAACAACAGGAACTTATTTTCATACATGGTTGTTATGCCCTATAGCAAAAAAAAAAAAAAAAAGGAAAAAGATCCACGATAGTATCACTAAGTTGTTGGATATGAAATTTGAGATGACTCCGGAAACATATTTATTAAACATGATTAAAAGGAACAGCCAAATGAGGACAAAAAGGAAAATATTATTAAATAACAGCAGCAAGATTGAATTACGCAAAACATTGGAAAGAAGGAATAGAACTCTCCCAAGAAGAATGGAAAATAAAAGTGATAGATATTATCGAAATAGAAAAATTATCCAACATGCTGAAAGGAAATTCAATACAACAATTCGAAAAGCGATGGAAAGAAATTATTAGATGGGTGAAAGAGAAGCGAGAGGAAGTTACAGAATTGAATAAAGGATTGAGAGGGTAACACTTATACTAAGGAGGGAATATAGATTGAGTAGAAAATTAGGGTAGATTACAACAACAAAAAGATCTCACATTAAGGAGGTTTAGAACAAGAAACAAAACTAGAGATTGGAGGGGAGAAAATGTGTAATAGGGAAAGGAAGATTGCGGGGGGAGAGGGGAAGTAACATAGAAAGAGAAGGGGAAGGGAAGGAAGAAAATGGATATAAAACATATATTGTTAATATAAAATGTGTTGTTAATTATGGGGAGCGGATAGGATAGAGAGGGAGGAGAGAAGAGAGACTGATTAAACAAAATATTAAGGAATATTTAATATTGTACAGAAAATATCAAAATAATTGAAAAGTTGTGTAACAATGGGGTACAACATGAAATAAGGTAAACAATATGTGATATATATAATTTTTTAGTTTCTCCTACCACCACCACCACCACCACCACTACTACTACTACTACTAATAATAATGAACAGAATACAAAGAAAGGGAATGGTTTCCCATTGGCAAAGAGGTCAGGCGAGGCTGCATTTTATCACCCTATCTCAGTGGCTCTCAACCTTCCTAATGCCGCGACCCTTTAGTACAGTTCTTCATGTTGTAGTGACCCCCAACCATAACATTATTTTTGTTGCTACTTCATAACTGTACTTTTGCTACTGTTATGAATCGTAATGTAAATATCTGATATTTAGTTCACCATAAGTGATATAAAGTTTGAAGATTTGGTTTCACTGCATTCAGACTGAATTATATCCAAAAATAAATCTGGCATGGGAATAACACTAGATTTTGTGGGCTTATTCCTTACAATTGATGCAACATTCTTGTTTTTATCAATATCTGAAGTGGCACTCTCCAGACTGTCCAGTCCCAGAGTTACCAACACCTTTTCCAGCAAATTTTTAAAAGAATCTGAGGAAAATAATCTCACTTTATTGTCATCTTCTGCATCCTCCTCCTCGGAAATAGAACCATCTGATGTAGAGTCATTATCCCCATGAGTATCTGCCAAATCTGGTTCCTCATTACTTTCAGATTCAGTGTTGATTTGTTCAGAGTGTGACAAAGCAGATTCCTCAACTCTAGTCACTTTGGACCTACAGGTAGACTTTTTTGGTAAACACACACCAGCATCATTTGATTCAGCTTGAATAACTTTTGTATCATCAGGAAAATCACATGAAAATGAAGGATTCGTGGAAGTAGTTTGCTGACTGCTTAATAATGACATTACATTCAAAGTCAATGAATTGTCCAACTTGCAATACATTTTTTAAACTTGTTATGTATTTTGTGAAATCATTTCACTAATATTGTTTGCCTGTTAACATGCGCCTCCATTTCTTCAGCAATCATTTGTCCTACCACTTCCCTACTACACTCAGACACATTCCCCTGGGAAGACACTGAGGACAGAGGAGGTTCAAATCTTACTTCTTTACATTCCATAGGCATTGCAGTTTGACTCCTAGTGAATAATAACACCACACACAATGCTAAATTGCCCTGCGCTGCTGTATTCGCTCATACAGAAGGGCCAGGAACTGCCGACTGAGCGGCTGCCACTTCTCCTGGCAGAGGCGCTCGCATGCTTGAGTGTGATTGGTTGTGTTGCTGGCGAGCTTGGATTGGTCAGGAGAGCTCCTTCCTCTCATGGCTCCCCCCTTGCTTTCTGAACGCCTCTTTTCAACATGGCGACCGGGAGTTAAAGGGGCGGTTGGGAGCCCTTCCCCTCCCGTAACAGACTTAACTGCATTACCAGGTAATTTTCCTTTCACCTTCTTTTTAATTCTTGCCTTCACAGACTTCCTTATACCAGATGTTTTTAGCTTTGTTTGAGCCTCGGAGTGGCTGGTTGGAGATTGCCCTTCCAACTCACTCTTGCTCCATGCCAAGAAAATTTTCTTTAGTAAGGTACTTCAAAGGGGGCAGGAGAACGCGAGTGTGTGGCTCGCGCTTGCGCACCACCACCGAGGAGGGAATGGAGCCTAAGACCATTGGAAGTACGTATTTTCCGATGGTCTTAGGCAACCCCTGTGAAAGGGTTGTTCGACCCCCAAAGGAGTCACAACCCACAGGTTGAGAACCGCTGCCCTATCTGTTTAACTTGTGTGCTGAACATATCATATGTAAAGCAGGATTAGACTTGGAGGAATGAGGCATGAAAATTGAAGGAGGGACCATCAACAATTTAAGATATACAAATGATACCATAGTACTAGCAGAAAATAGCAAAGACTTGGAATGATTACTGAAGAAAGTCAAGGAATAAAATGCAAAGGCAGGCTTAAAGCTGAACATTAAGAAAACAAACATGATGACCACAGATGATTTACATAACTTTAAAGGTCAGTCATTAATCAGGATGGAGACTTTGGTCACAATATCAGAAGACTGAGACTTGGAAGGACAGCCATGAAGGAATTAGACACGTCAGTGCTCCGTGTCAGATAGCCTGAGAAGCACTCTTCTAGCTGACGTAGCAGAACGAGTTCAAGCAATTGTCATCAGAAATATTACAGGAGATTTTCATGGTCATTACCCAGGAAGATTGGCAATTAAATTGATTTAATTTTCAATCTTATTCTGAAAGGATAAATTGGCCCTGCAAGAATTAATAGGCTCAATTCTTCTTGCTTTTGTCAGCCACTATCCCAAATGAAGCAAATAAAGTGAAGCATACTTTATTGCACAATAATTAAAAACACAGCCCGTATCATGAACCCATGGATGTGGGAACTCTGGAAGCAGTTTGTGCATCTATTAAGCAACGAGCAACCAGCATTGTTCATTTGGATTAAAACTGAGACTATGTCCAGGGCAACTATTGTTACAATGACCATTCAAATGAAAAACCTAAGGTGCTTAAATATCTTGTGAGATATATAGGATATGCAGGCTTTTGTGGAGATTGAGGTGTTTTTTTTTGTGTGTTTTTTTTACCAAAGCCTATTTATTCAATAGTTATGAATATTTCTGTGATGGAGCCAGTGGCCTATAAATTGGCAAACTACAAAAAGGTACACTTACTCTTAAGATACTAATTTTAGGGTGAGCTTGCAAGTTAATACCAGAGTGGTATTCCACTACTTACCAAGAAAGTCTGTCCTGTTAGGCAGCTAGCTCAGCAAGAAGATTGTGCTGCAGACAACAAATAGGCTATAAATAGAAGAGAAGGCAACAAGCAGAAATTTGGACAATATGGAGGGATGGTAAAAGTCTCTTCTTCACATGGCAGACAGCTTTCCCTATTACCATTTATTATCTGTAATCAGCCAGTACCTTTACTGGTCCTTCTTTGCTATTCAGGTGATTTAATATATCTTTCGTATCTTCTTCTCTATCCTTCCATCTGTGGTCACCATCCAGATTTAATGAGTGTTGCTATAAAAACGCTATTCCCCCAGTCCTTATTTTCTATCCCTTTCTGCTCTCTCTCGTGTATAACTGTTTCCATAGTGCTATATTTTCCCTGAATCTACAATACTGTGTCATTCATTTTTGTCCCTCATAATTCATCTTGCACTAGGAGTTTATGGAATGGGTCTTTGGGAACACAAATCCACAGTGGTGACAGTGAGTGTTAGCCAGTTCAACAGAATGAAGTATTACATGCATAGGTATTTCATCCACATTATGCCACAATCTTGTAAGACTTATAGGATTCAGAGAAATAACTCAAATATACCAAATAATTTCACCGGGCACACAGATATAGCTTTAAAAGTGTATAATACTTAAAGGCAATACAATATTTTATTCTGGCAAAATGAAAGTGATTTCCTGATACCATTGGTCTTCAATGAGGAAGATCATTCTGGAACTGTGAGGTTAAGTATTGTATCAGCAATTCAGAATTATATAATGGTGCTAGTACCTGCTGTAAAATACACATCAGTAGAATTGACAAAGCACTTATACAGGTTTTCTAACTTCTTTTTCTGCTGAAAGCAGACATTCTCTTAGATACAGAGGAAATTCACATGTAAATAAACAAGTAGCTGTTGACCTCATGTTGTGTATGATAAGAAAGAAAAAAGGAGTCAGATGAACAGTGATGATGGGTGCTGGGTTGAGTTTTATGTAATGTTTCAAAATTCCTTAATCCTTTGACATTTTATACGTGCCAGATGTTCTAGAGCCAATTCAAGCTAATATATTGTCTAAACAAACAATTTTCAGAAAGGTTATGGCTACAGTAAGGACTAGATTATTTGATTTTTTAATTATTTCATATTTTTGTTATGTGCCTTCATTTCTGACTATTCTTGGCAGAATTTGTTCAGATGGGGTTTGCCCTTGCCTTCCTCCAATTATTTTACATACCTTAAGGAAAATAAATTTGATTAATGATATTTAATATTGAAACAGATAGCTACATCCAATTATTAATCTGAACTAGACCCACTGAATCAATGGGGAATTGGTAAATTGACATATACAAGTTCCATTGCTTAGATGGGTCTGCTCTATTTGAGTTTAATAATTGGATTTAGCCCAGAACTCAGCAGTTGGAATCCTGTTAGTGACATCAGCATGCTTTAAACATGTCTTGTTTTGAAGGGGGCATAAGAGGTATTCTCTACTCTCTTGTGCTTCATCTGAAACCGCCCTCTAGGCAGCTTGGGATCCCCACCGTGGAGGGAGAGGCAACCAGGCACTGGGGACTACGTCTTGTCCCCACTGCAGTTTGCTAAACAGGGATTGAGAGAGAGAGAGACTGAGAGAAATGAGTTTATTTTTGCTTTACCTCTTTATCAAATTACAGGAGGGATGAGAGGCAGTTCCTGCTGACTGATTCATTTCCCCCTTTCCCTCTCACCCTTCACACAAGGATCTGTGAAATGGCAGGAATCTAAGTGTAGTGCTCAGCACAAATCCATGCTTCCACCACTTCACAGATCCTCATGTCTCTCTCCAACCTTGCATCTTTCACAGAATCATAGAATTACAGAGTTGGAAGAGACTCCAGGGGCCATCCAGTCCAACCCCCTGCCATGCAGGAACACCCATCAAAGCATTCCCAACAGATGGCCATCCAGCCTCTGATTAAAAACCTCCAAAGAAAAAACCACACTCCAAGGTAGCATATTCCACTGCCAGACAGCTCTGACCGTCAAAAAGTTCTTCCTGAGGTTCAAGTGGAATCTCCTTTCCTGCAGCTTTAATCCATTGCTCCTTCTCCTGCTCTCTGGAGCAGCAGAAAACAAGACTGTCCCTCCTCAGCATAACATTCCTTCAAATATTTAAACATGGCCATCATGTCACCTCTTAATTTTCTCTTCTGCAGACTAAACATACCCAGCTCCCTAAGCCGTTCTTCTTAGGGCATGTCTTCTAGACCCTTCACCATTTTGGTTGCCCTCCTCTGGACACGTTCCAGCTTGTTGATGTCCTTCTTGAATTGAAGTGCCCAGAACTGGACACAGTATTCCAGATTAGTCTTAACCAATGCAGAATAGAGTGGTACCATTACTTCCCTCGATTTAGACACCATATTGATACAACCAGGAATCGTGTTGACTTTCTTGGCTACTGCATCACACTACTGACTCATGTTCTGCTTGTGATCTACCAAGACTCCTAGATCCCTTTCACATGTATGACTATCCAGCCATGCATCCCCCATCCTGTATTTATGCATTTCATTTTTTCTGGCTAAATGTAGGACCTTACATTTCTCTCTGTTGAAATTCATTTTGTTAGCTTTGGCCCAGCTCTCCAATCTGTCAGGGTCATTTTGAATTTTGATCCTTTCCTCTGGGGTAGTAGCAACCCCTCCCAATTTGGTGTCATCTGTAAATTTGATCAGAATGCCCGCTACTCCTTCATCCAAATCATTGATGAAGATGTTGGATAGCACTGGGCCCAGGACAGAACCCTGTGGGACCCCATTAGTCACTTCTCTCCTGAATGAAAAGCAGCCATTGGTGATCACCCTTTGGGTTCAGTCGGTCAACCAATTACAAATCCAACTAACAGTAGCCCTGTCCAGCCTGCATTTCACTACCTTCTTTGCAAGAATGTCATGGGGAACTTTGTCAGAGGCCTTACGGAAGTCAAGATACGCCACGTCTACAGCATTCCCTTCATCTATCAAGCTTGTTACCCTATCATAAAAAGAGATAAGATTAGTTTGGCATGACTTATTTTTGAGAAATCCATGTTGCCTTTTACTGATTACAGCATTGCTTTCTAAGTAATTACAAACTGACTGTTTAATGATTTGCTCTAGGATCTTTCTTAGTATTGATGTCAGGCTGACCGGGTGATAATTATTTGGGTCCTCTTTTTTCCCCTTCTTGAAGATGGGGATGACATTTGCCCACCTCCAGTCTGCTGGGACTTCTCCTCTTCTCCAAGAGTTCTGAAAGATTATTGCAAGTGGTTCAAAAATGACTTCTGCCAGTTCTTTTAATATCCTTGGATGTAATTCATCTGGTCCTGGGGACTTGAATTCATCTAGCCAGATATTCCTGTACTCTACTTATTCTGTGCTGTATTTCCTTCATTCCTCGCCTGCTTCCCAATCCCCAGGTTGGGTATTTCTGTCCTTTTGGGAGATAGCTGAGGCAAAGAAAGTGTTGAGTAGTTCTGCCTTCTCACTTTCTCCCATTATTAATTGGCCATCTTCTCCACACAGCAACCATATCATTTCCTTGTTTTTCCTTTTGCTGCGGACATATCTAAAAAAGCCCTTTTAGCTTTAGCTTTTCTGACCTTCTCTCTACATCTCCTGGCTGTTTGCTTGGATTCCTCTTTGGTGGTTTCACCATTCTTCCATTTCCTGTACATGTTTCTTTTAACACTTAGCTCAGCTGAGAGTTCTTCAGTCAACCATTCTGGTTTCTTTAGACACCTGCCCTTTTTCCTCCTTATTGGCATAGTTTTCAATTGTGCCTTCAGTACCTCACTTTTAAGACACTCCCATCCATCATGAACTCCTTTCTCTTTTAGTATTCTTGACCACGGGATTTCAGCAAGTAACTTCCTAAGTTTAGAGCAATCAGCTTTCTTAAAGTTTTGGATGTGTGTCTGGCTGCACTTGACTTCTTCCCACTGAATGACAAACTCCAAAAGAGCATGGTTGCTCCCTCCTAAGGATCCTACCACCTCCACCTCAGCAACAAGGTCATCCTTGTTGGTCAGGATCAGATCTAATACAGCTGATCCCTTTGTTGCCTCTTCCGCCTTCTGGACCATGAAATTGTCTGCAAGGCAAGCAAGGAGCCTGTTGGACCTTGCAGTCTTGGCAGGGTTTGACTGCCAACAAATATCAGGATAATTGAAATCTCCCATTAACACTGCATCTCTCCTTTTTGAATGTGTGGTCATCTACTCCAGGAAGGCCTCATCCAAGTCCTCAGGCTGGCCCGGAGGCCTGTAGCAAACCCTCAAAAGTGCATCCCTGTTGTTTCTCACTCCCTTAAT
The DNA here is from genome assembly GCA_948472985.1 of Iguana delicatissima. NCBI lineage: Eukaryota > Metazoa > Chordata > Lepidosauria > Squamata > Iguanidae > Iguana > Iguana delicatissima. Next base: position 134,323 of record CAOKZL010000515.1, read on the forward strand.
TTTTATCCAGATGCTCTCGACTTGGCTTCCCAGATTTAAGTCATGGATCTCTTCACAGGTGAAAACATCCTTGACGTATAAAGCCACTCCGCCTCCTTTCTTGTTTGGTCTATTTCTGCGAAATAGGTTATACCCCCCATTCCTACATTCCAATCATGAGCTTCATCCTACCAGGTTTCAGTGATGCCTACTAAATCATATTTATTTTGTTGTACTAAGAGTTGGAGTTAATCTTGCTTTATTTCCCATGCTCTGTGCATTTGTGTAGAGTTCTCCAGTTTTGTGCTTCATTTGTTCAATACTTGTGTTATGTATGAGATGTAGGGGTGGAGGGGGACTGAGGATCTGAGATAATGGAGATATAAGGGATCTAGTACCTGCATTTGAAAAAAAAATCCAGGACTGTACAGGAGATCTCTGGGGAGCCTGCCAGCCACCTGCTTCTGCCTTCGAGGCAACAAGTAGGCATTCCTACTTGTTCATCTGTGGGCTTCCCAGAGATCTCCTGTACAGTGCTGTATGTTATGTATATGGAAATATAGGTATTCCAAAAATCCAAAATATGAAACAGTTGTGGGTTCCTAGCATTTCAGAAAGGGATACTCAACTTGTATATGTTGGCAAATTATAGTGAAATAATAGGGCTTTGAGAATATTGTGGGTCTTCCTTCTCCAGTCCACATTCCTATCTGAATTATGCTGCCTTATTTATTATCATCAGCTTCCTCCTCTTTGCAAAAAAATCCTCCTTCTTTCTAGTCTAGTTTTAATACTTTATGGGATTTGAGCCTATCAGTGTTTAACCAGGTGAAACTGAAGTGTGACTGCAGCAAGTCAGCTGGACTCAATGTTAAAACTCCAGCTAACCAGTAAATAAGACATTCTGCCTATCTATCCATTATCCACTCAGCTCCGGATAAACGAGGAATGTTACAACAAAGCAACAATGTGCAATAAAATTGCCCATGAAGAGAAAAGAGCAATTTGTTCAAACACGGGTGAGAACTACAGGAGAATTCTTGCCCTTAAAATGAAATTTTCTTTCAATCTCCAAATTTCTAGCATTACAGAAAATGAGAAATAGAACTCTTATATTTGCTGTGTTCGCATTTCATTGGTCACTTTGTCTGCCCTTCTTTTTTCAATGCCTAAATTGTATTTCTAAATGCTCAACCTAAGTTTTAAGTTACTGCTGTGCTGGAAACTTGGGAACTAATCTGGGGACTTGTCTTTGAGAACAATCTGCGTAGTGGTTTCCTTAAAACTGTTTATGCACGTACACAACAGCTCTCTATTTGAAGTGCTGTCAAAGACTAGTTCTCCATTTGGAGGATGGGTCAGTCCAGCTGTGCTTTGTTTAAGTGTAAAGAACTCCAAGAATATGCGCCTTAAAGTAGCCCATCAGCAGCTGGCATCAGAAAAGCAGGCTGAGCAGTGGGCACTCAGGTCATAGTTTTCCCCACTATGGTGAGATGGATTGTATTTCTATTTAAGTTATAGCCATTATTTGTGAGTAGGTTAGTATATGCACATTTTATGCAGAACTGTGCCTTATTTTGGGTGTGGGGGGTATAAGGTATAAGTAGACATCCTAGTATGTCCAAATCATTGTTGTTGTTTTTGTTGTGTGCTTTCAAGTCACTTCTGATTCATGGCAACTCTAAGGTTAATCTATCATAGGGTTTTCTTGGCAAGATTTGTTCAAAAGTGATTTGCCTTTGTCTCCCTTTGAAGCTGAGAGAGTATGACTTGCCCAAGGTCACCCAATGAGTTTCCATGGCTGTGGGGATTTGAACCCTGGTCTCTGGAGTTGTAGTCCAGTGCTCAGACCACTACTTCATGCTGGCTCTATGAAGCATACTGTTATCTTTATGTGTTAGTAATTCAAGAGTTGGGGCAACCCGCTTCTGGAAGGATCTTCTAGGATCTTAAAGAGAAAATATACCCTAAGTGAAAGATTAGTAAAGACATTTTTTTAAAAGCCTGTTGGTATAAGTTTCATTCTGCCTACCTGAATATAACTATAGCACTTAGGGAGTAAGTGAGGGAATTCTTATCAGAAGCATTATTGAAGGTTATGCCATACAAAAGTCTTTCTTGAAGAATGTGTGTTCTGTATTCGGAGATAAACAAACCAATGCTAGGACTGTTTATATTCCAACTGCTGCCAAGAATAGATGATGATTCTAGTATAGATAAGGCCTGAATTTGACAAGAAATTTCATTACAGATCAGCATGCTTATCTTTCTAGTCAGTGATAAACAGGGCTTTCACCTCTGGCTGGCGAAAAAAAAACCTGTGAAAAGGACAGAGGAGAGAGCTTTCTCTTGAAGTACCATTTTTGCAGGTAAAATTTAAGTGACCTAATAAAGCCTGAAATTGCTACAGTGTCATTTATTTGGCTGACCGGTAGCCTCCAACAAGTACTTTAAAATGCTGTAATTTTTTCCTGTGGTAACCTTGCCTCCATGGAAACATAATCCCACTTGAATTCAATATATTTTTTTTATTTCCAAAGAATCCACCCACCTACTTACTTTAAACAATACCAGTTTACCCTTGAAATAAACATTTTGTTGACTAATATACACTCTTTTTTTAAATCCAGAGATTTTGTTTGTTTAGACATTCCATAAGTATTTTTGAATCAAATTATCATCTTTCTTGATCCAGAAGAGGAGAATTTAATGAGGACTAAACAATGTTAGCATCAGCAATCAGACTGCATTCATCATTCTTTGACCGGTGTATTACTAAAAGGAATAAATGGTAATGATGACTTCGCATTTAACAAGGATGAGCAAGACTCACATTTGAGGAAATGGAAATACAGTTGCAAAGTGACAGTTTATACAGGGAAGGGTTCTTCTCCAGATATTCAGAAACTATGGTTTTGTAGTGTTTCTAAATGCAGGGCAGGATATGGAGTCGAGACTGCCATGGTCGCCTTAGTGGATGATCTACGTCTGGGTATCGACAGGGGAAGTGTGACCCTGCTGGTACTCTTGGACCTCTCAGCGGCTTTCGATACCATAGACCATGGTATCCTTCTGGAACGCCTGAGAGGGCTGGGGATCGCGGGCACTGCACTTCAGTGGTTCCGGTCCTATCTCTCGGGTAGATACCAGATGGTGATGCTTGGGGACAGCTGCTCCTCGAAAAAGAGCTTAAATCTGGCGTCCCTCAGGGCGCCGTCCTGTCCCCAATGCTATTTAACATCTACATGAGACCGCTGGGAGAGATCATCAGGAGGCATGGAGCAAGGTGCTATCAGTACGCTGATGACACCCAGATATATCTCTCCATGCCTCGGATAATAGCATTGACTAAGGGTGGCATCTCGCCTCTAAATGAATGCCTTGAAGCAGTAATGGACTGGATGAGGAAAAACAGACTGAAGCTGAATCCAGATAAGACGGAGGTACTTGCTGTCAAGGGCCCTAGCCCAGGTATGGAGGTTTGTCAACCAGTTCTAGACGGGGTCACACTTCCCCTGAAAGACTGTGTCCGCAGCTTGGGGGTGCTCCTGGACTCGCTGCTTCAGATGACAGCTCAAACTGATGCGGCAGCCAGGAGCGCCTGCTATCAGCTTCGGCTGATACGCCAGCTGCGCCCCTTCCTGGACTTGGAACACCTAAAAACAGTGGTACATGCGCTGGTAACTTCACGGCTTGACTTTCGCAATGCGCTCTACATAGGGCTACCCATGTGCTTAGTCCGGAAACTTCAATTAATTCAGAATATGGCAGCCAGGTTGGTCACTGGAAGATCTAAAACTGACCACATAACACCTATATTGAAGTCTTTACACTGGCTGCCTATTAGTTTCCGGGCACAGTACAAGGTGTTGGTTTTTACCTTTAAAGCCCTTCATGGCTTGGGGCCAGCCTACTTGCGGGATCGCCTTCTCCCATATAATCCGCCCCGCACATTAAGGTCCTCTGGGAGGAATCTACTGCAGCCAATCAGAACTAGGTTGGCTGCGGTTTCCAGAGGACCTTTTCTTCAGTCGCTCCCAGGTTATGGAATGGCCTGCCGGAGGAGACCCGGCACATTACCAGTCTTGACTGCTTTAAAAAAGCAGTCAAGACTGTTCTCTTCCGACAGGCCTTCCCAGACTAGTGTTCCACTGCCTCTCATCAATTGTCCCTTTGTTTTTAATTGTTTTCAATTGTTTTGTTTTTAACTTTTAGTTTTAATTTTATTTTAATCTGTTTTAATAGTTGGTGTGTTGGGGGGATGGTAGGGTTGGTGAGTGGGGAGGGTGGGCTACATTTGATATTTTAATATTTATATGTTTTGTAATGCCGCCTCGATCCATTTGGGAGAGGCGGGATAGAAATAAATTTTATTATTATTATTATTATTATGAGCATAAATTTAGGCAACACTGAACATGCAGTGTTCAGGGATGGAGTCTAATGCCACAATGCCCCCCTCCCCTTAAGTACATGCATAGGCACAGTGGATTAAGATTAATTGGAATAATAGGATTTCGAGCATGGAACAAAATAGAGCAGAAGCAGGGAAACAATCTTTATTCATTCCCCCTGACTGTTCCTATCCTCCACCCCCATCCACCAAGAGCTTGTTCTGGAGGGCTGAGGGACCTTCAGGGTGAGAGAGAGAGAGAGAGAGATGCCACAGGAGATTATAGAAGAAGGTTAAAAACTGCCTCCTTACCTTCTGCCAATGGGAGTCTCTGGTAACTGACAGACAGCTCTTGACTCAGGCAATTTGAGAAAAGGCAATAGTAGCCATATTGACCATCAGAAATGGGGCTGGTGTGCAACACTCAGGCTTAGTGATATGGACAAAAGATTGATTTTGTATACACAAGTGGATGGTGTTTGTACGAAAAGTACATATATGGTTCAACACATAGAAGCCTGTCCCCTATTTTCTTTGATTAAAATCTTTAAGTATTCACTGCCATCAGGCCATATTGCTTTATGTTATATCTAAATTGCACCTGCTTGGGCATCAGAGGATGTCTCAGCGTTCAGCATTCAGATAAATGAGTGAATTGCTGTCATTTTAAAAATGTTGTGTATATATACTTGAAGTAACACAAAAGCTCTGTGAGCTTGAAGCTGCATTTCTTAAATGATGAACTCACCCTGGGATTGGCTTATATAATGGAAACCACATCAACATTCATGAAAAGGTTTTCATTCCAGAGGAAAGACCACTATACAGCTCTTACTATTTCTTGTCTAGTATCTTTAACTTTCAAGCTTTTTTATAATTTCTGTTGTCTGGAATCTACAGAATGTCTTGTTTTGTGCATCCTTCTCTCCTTGAGTACAGAAAGCCAGTTAACTTTGGCTAGGGTGTGCCTTTGAAGACAGGGGTCAGTCTTCTGAGGACTCAAGACATTTTCCACAATCTCCAGTTGAATTTCCTGCCTTATGGTGGGAATCGAACTCTGCAGCTTCTCTACAGGTCCTCAGAGGGAAAACTAATGCAGAAAATATTTTTTTAAAAAACCCCTCAACCTCGGGAAAATGCGGATGGGCATAGAATAACTGTTTAAGGCTTTGTGCAGCCCTGATTGCTGTTCCATCTGCCTGGTGGGAACGTGAAGACTCCTCAAGCTCCTCCTTCTTCCTGCTTTCATCAGTTCTGTTCCTGCCAGGAAGCCATTGAGAAAATGGCTATTGCCACAATGGCAGCAGGAGCCCTGGGCTGAATCCTGAAAGGCTCTTCATCCAGTGACTGCCATATTGTGGCACTGACCAAATTAAAACTTCCATGTTGCCCCTGCTGTAATGCCTCCCAATTAGCTGAAAATAGGTTATAAATTCTGCTCTTGAGAAGAAATAGCTTCCAGTTTACACTTCCGGGTTTTGGGAGAGCTATCAGGTTTGGGGGGCTGAAAAAAATGGGAGTGTTGTTGCATATAGCCTATGCTTTCTCCACCACTGAATAGTTCCAGTTCAAGGCAATGTCATTCAGGGCTTTTCTGCACTTTGGGGGGAAACGGGGCAGTCTGTTACTCACCGGACTGGCACACTCCCCCCTGACGATCCACGACGATCTGGAGCAGCGCATGCCCACGCTACACACTCTCCGGAGACGAAAATGGAGGCTTCCGGTTGGTGGAGGCTCTCCACCAACCAGAGAAGCTCGCCAGCCGGAAGCCTGTCCCTTGAAGATCTGCAGCCTCGCGCTGGCGTGAGCCTGCAAATCTACACTTAGGGCAGCGACGGACTGGGGTGCGCCGGGCTACTGAAAGTCCTCTTTTAATCAGTCTTTTAATAGCACAGGGAACCACCAGTTCTGGGTGTTCCGGAGCGGGCTGAAGTCCGGACAAACATTAAGTAGTCCGGATCCAGTTTGCCCCCAAGTGTAAATGTCCTCGCTGGAGGACGCGCCGCCCCGTTTTAAATATAAAATGCGGAAAAGGCCTCAGTCTGGCTTCGGCCTCCTGAGTATACTGTACTGTGGCTTTGCCTACCTCAAGGTGGTGGTTGGTGGCCTGCAGGTCCATGGCTTTGGCTAGAATCCCAAGTAGTTCAGTTAGCCTTCTTCGCCAGTTTTTATTCCCTGACACACTTACAGCAAAGGTCCACGAATCTTTTCATACAAGCACAAAAGAGAGGATGGGGGGAACCCACAACCACTCAATAAAATAAATTGAGAATTAATGATTCCTAAGAGTGAGGAGGGGAAATTCCCTCAGATTGACAGGATACCCTGTAACACAAGGGCTTCCCCTTCTAGGCAGCCTCTTAGTTCCCTCTCTCTTATGTAATCCATCTTCCATCCCACTTTTCCCTTTTCCATGTCCTCTCATTCAAGCCTCTCATTCCCTCTGTAATCTCTCCCCCATGACCACTGGGCCAGTTTTATTCCTTCTTTCCTGCCTCTTCCAACCCCTTTTGATCTCTCTCAGTCTCCATCTCAGTCCTTTCTCACACACCACCACAGCCACCGTTATCATTGTCTCTGACTCAAATGCTCTTTTCTTTCCCACTTATTCATTCCTCCCTCTGTTTCATCTGCTTTCCAACCCTTCTGCTTCCCTCCATCATTGTTCCTCTCCTCCGACCTATCCATTCCTCATGTCCTGTAACCTCCATGGCTTTTTTCTGCTCTATTCTTTGTTGGTTCTGTTCTGCCTCTTCCCTCTCTGCATCTGTCTTCTTTATTCCTCTTCCTAAATTCCTGTAATCACTTCTGCCTCTTCCTTGACTCCATTTCTATCTTCCTGCCCTTCCTGCCCAGTCCTCTTTCCTCTCAGCATTCACCCTGTTCCTTCTTCCATTTCCCTCTTAAATTCCCTGCTGTTCCCTCTAACTCTTCCTCCAACAGCATTTCAGTTGCTGCATCTTTCCCCTGCACAGTTGTGTATGCTGAAGCTATGCTGGTGGCTTTTGCCCTGCCAGACATGAGGATTCGTAGCACCCTCATGGGGCATGTCTCCCGGCCAGGTAGCATGGAGCAGGGGTGGGTGGGGTGGCAAGCTCTCCAAATCCCCCTTGCCGTGCCACACATATACAGATACCTTCATAGTTTCAGTGATCTTCCTCAGAACTAAGGAAATCAGAGTTCCTTAGAGTTGTAAATTTTCAGTACTATGAGAAAGCATTTGAAAACTGCCTGATTTTCAAAGACTATTTGCATTTGAAGTTGTTGTTATTTCTTACCCGCCTCTCTCCATGGATCAAGGTGGGCTACAACAATAGATTAAGGATATAACAGTTACAGTAAAAACAGAATATCAATTAAACAGTAGTTTTAGAGCTGTAGCTGCATGTCATCTTTAAAAAATAATACAAATACATAAAAGGCAATACATATTTAAAATTCATTGTTAAAATTCACAACTTAAAATCATCAGGATAGGCCTGCTGGAAGAGATTGGGGTCTTTAATTCTGTTTTAAATTTGGACAGTGTATTCAGCTATCAAATTTCATCTGGCAGGCCAGTCTAAGGGCAGCTGAAGAAAATGTCTTGTGGGTGACTGTTGCCAGTCTAGTCTTGGCTGGTTGAATTAAATGTCCCCCAGAGGACCTGAGTGTTTGGGGCGGATTATATGGGAGGAGGTGATCCTATAGGTGACCTGGATCCAAACCATGTCAGGTTTTAAATGTAACAAGAAACACTTTTTCAGACACATGTGCTCACTCACTTACTCATGCAGGTAAGAGGGGAGGAAAGGGATGGGATAGGGGAGAGGGAAGAAGAAAGGGGACACCTGTTCCATCCCCTTACCCTTTCCTGCCTATGTGAATGAATGAGCCAATGGGCACACACCCTTACCTGTGAATGCAAGCACGCCCCTCCCTCCCTCCCTCCTCCCATCCCATCCCATCACCTTCCCTTTCTCACCATGTTAGTGAGTGAGCAAATGAACATGTCTGTGCCTTCCTGTCCCATCCCTTTACCCTTCACCACGCATGTTTGGCAAGAGAGGGAATGCACACTCTGTCCCTCTTCCTGTCACATCATTTTCCCTCCCTTTCCCACCATGTTGTGAGTGAGCAAATGCAAATGTGCATCCTCCTCTCTTCTGATCCCCTTCTCTCTTCCACCCATGCAAGTGAGAGAGTGAACACACACACACACACACACACACCCTCCCTCCTCCCATCCCTTTGTCCCAGTAATCCTCAAATAATCAGCTCTGCCAATACTTAACCCACAAATGTGGAGGTCTGATTGTATTCCAGTTGGGGACTAGAGTCATAGAGTCATGGAATTAGATTTAGTTGTGTATCTTAGTATCAACATAGTCCTAAGTGCATTTTCCATAACACAGGCTCACTCCACTTACCTTACAAGTTAGGAGCCAGAGCACTGTCAGTAAACAGAATTGGTTGAAAAGTAGAATTGATGTAATAATAATAATAATAATAATAATAATAATAATAATATTTATATCCCGCCTCTCCCAACGGATCGAGGCAGTACTACAACAGTATATAAATACATTAAAAGCAATTAAAACATAACCCATCCTCCCCACCCACCAACCCATCTAAACCCCCTAAAACACATTAACCTTTAAAAACAAGGACATTGTACATTAAGAATGTACATTATTGTAGGGAGCATGAAGAACTTATGGAAGCTCACTTGGGACTGACTGTGCACTGCTTGCAAAGTTTTTCAATTGGATGGCTTGGCACTTCCCACCCCACCCCACCCCACCCCATCCGCAACTGGCTTTTCAAGCAGTGTAAGCATGTAAGTGTTTCTGAGTGAGCCTCCGCAGGCAAGAAGATCTGATGAAAGAGCAGAACCCCTGCCAAATTAATGGAATTTGACCTTAATTTTGAAGCATCAAAAGAGTGAGTCATCAGATATTGGGGTGTCAAAAGGTGGGGGCTTCCTGTAAACATTATTAAAGGAATTTCTTTCTTTCTATAGTAAATATATTCACAATTGGACTCTTAGTACCTGGCAATCACCTTTGCATGTGCAATTTCCAAAAGCGATCAGCTGATCTGCTCTAAAAGATGTGTGTATATTTTTCTGAAGGTCACTTTCTACCTCTTGTTGCATTCATAAACTTCAGAATATATATTGAAATCATATTCAGTCTGTCTTTTTCTCCTCTTGCATCTGCTGGCTGATCAATTGTAATTGTTGATTCCTCTTATCATTTGAGCAATTTGAATGTGTCTGAAATTGAGGAGCTTTTGAAGTCCTACTACATCTGTGCTGTGCTATATATCATCATTATGAAAGAATTTTAACAACTTTTCTGAGTCATTGTAATATTCTGCTTATATTGAAATGAGCTCCTTTCCCACAAAGAACAGATGCCAAGCACATCAGTGCTAATTATGTTTGCGTGTTTATGTGCCTTCAAGTCGCCTGTTGACTTACAACAACACCATGGATTTCATAGGGATTTCTTAGGCAAAAAGTACTCGAAGGTGGTTTTCTCAGTTCCTTTCTCTGAAATATAGCCTATAGCAACTGGTATACTTTGGCAGTCTCCCATCTAAGTACTAACCAGAGCTGACTCTGCTTAGCTTCAAACATTATATGGCATCTGGTGTTTGCTTGGGAGTAAATTCAATTGCCTGCAAAAGTTAGCTTGTTTTGATGTAAGTATCATGGTCTCTGCTTTATTTAGGTTTATAGTGAAAGGCTCACTGGGTAGTTACTAGTGTGGTACTATGGAAATATTCCATTATTCGAAAATTCCACTAATGTGGAACTAAAATGTAGCATTCCATACTTAAATATGGAAACATTTTAAAAACTTGTTTGATCAATTGTACAGTGGCCAGACTAGATGTAATATGTATGAAAATGAATAAAATGAAATGCCAAATTGAAGCTAAATTGGATATATACATACATACATACCTCCTCCCAAACTGTAATCTTTAAATCATTTAATCTTTAAAGTCACCCCATCCACAGAACTTAGGAGATGTACCCATACTTAAAACCAGAACCAGCTCAACAAATCATGTCTTGGGAAGCAATGGAAGGTGTGAATTCTGTAGCCTCTAGTAATGAGAGAATGCCTAGTATTGGCATCACAGAGCAAATACAGCAACAGGCCAGTTGCCAAATCTGTTTATTGGCAGGTTGATGCAGGCTCCCATTTGGCATCTGAGGAAAAATATCTTTGCAACCTCCTCATCACAGCCAATGATTGAAAATAAAAGGGGAATCCTTTGGGACTTTCTATTAGGTTCATGTTGGCCTATTGCCTAGAATCTTTTTGACAATAATCATTGCAGTCATGGCAAAAAGCAGAACAAAGTTTCCCAGAGAAAGGTGGCATAGTATTCTATTCAGTTAAATATCCATTGTCCAGTGGTGTACTGAAGATATTGGGTATAAGAGGTGGGCATGACTGGTACGCTGTAAAAGTCAATGAGAAAAAAAATGTTTTCATATTATAAGGCTATAGTTTTATGATGGCTTTGTGGCTATGACACCTTGAAATAGGACTGAGTAACTTCATTGGGTCCAGGGGCCAATTTCAACCCTTTAGATCCTGTGATGGGCTACATTCCCACTTGTCACTCTGTGTTGCTGTAGTTGATAGTGCAACAACAACAGAATCCCCCCGTCACCACTTCTGGTTTAAGTAAAAGCACAGTTTCCTACTAAAAATAATTGTGCATAGAGATCATGCCTTAATTTAGAGCATAATCATAGTTCCTAGATCCTTATAGGAGTACAGTTTTTTTTTAATTATGCAAAGATGCTAGTTTAAGTGCGAAAAATTGCATTTCCTCAGTGACATTGGTATTTCCATGACACTATTTCTTCCTCAACTATGATCTTTTTAAAAAGCCACAAGATGCCTTGTTCTTGTATCTTCTTTCTCATCACTTTTATTTTGGCCTGAAAGCTTTTGGTTTGCTGCTTGCTGTGTTTAGACTCTGTTAGTGTAGAATACGGATCTATTGATTGTGGTTGATGTTTTATTGGTTTTGCTAGCTTCATGGTTAATAAATCTTTTAAATAAGATTGAAGACAAAAGAGGGTCAAGCTAAAAACACAGAAGGAAATACTACACAGCATTTACTGCATAGAATAGAATCATAGATTCATAGAGTTGGAAGGGACCTCATAGGGCATTGAGTCCAACCCAATGCTCAATGCAGAAACACCAGGTACAGCATGCCCAGTAGATAGCTGCTTAGCCTCTTTTTGAAGACGTACAGAGAAGAGACTCCATGGCCTGTCAAGGTAGTTGTTTTTATTCTATTGTCAAGAAGTGCCATCTAATATTCAGTTGACATCTACTCTTGTATAACTTAAAACAATTAAACCTGGCCCTACCCTTTGGGGCACCAGACAACAAGCTGCACCGTCCTCTCTATGACAGCCCTTTAGAGATCTAAAGAGTGTAACCATGCCATTCCAGAGTCTTCTCTTCACTTGGCTGAAAATGCCAACTTCTCAGCTTTTCCTCATATGTTTTGTCTTCCATACATCATATCTTTATTGCACTTCTCTGAATACGCTCCAGCTTATCTATATCCTTCTTAAAATGAGGCAGCCAGAACTGAACACAATATTCCAGATGATTCCTTTGAAAATTATGTAGAATGCATAAAATAAAACATATAAAAATTTTGAGTCTTGCAAAAATTATCAGTCAGCCTCAATAAAAATCACATTTACAGAAGAAATTGCTTTCTCCCTTATAGACCCATTCATGTATATTCACCCAAGCCTTTCCCATATAGTCAAAACAACTAAGAATTTCATGGACCACGTACCTTTTTATATTAATTTGTATATTCCATTGTGTACTTATGCATTCTGTATATTGCATGTTTTGTTTTTACAGTGTTATACTGCTTTGAAGTGTTTGGATCAAAGTCATTTGTAAATTTTTGTAAATAAATAAATGATAACAGGGTATCTTTTATAGGACATTTAACTAAGTTCATTTTACATATTGTACAGGTAGCTTGCAGTTTTCTTAGACCATATATTCCTTGAGCTTTTGGGAACATTAGATAACTATTTAGAACAAAAATCATATTGGCAAAATTGTTGCGTTTCATATATTTTTGCAAGTTTATACATCTTTCCACTTTTCTGTGTACTTCAAATTGAACATGTAGTTCTCATATTCTGTTCAAGTTATTTTTGAGTGCATATTATCTCAGTGATAGCAATTGTATTTTAATATAAGCCAGTAATAATGAGAATTCATTTGCTTTTGGTGACTCATATGAAATAATTGTCAATGAAGGAGAGGTGGAATTACTTAGAATTTTGATTTAATATAGCTTGGCACTACCTAACACGTATCCCAGCAATGATTACAATATATATGAGGATGCTAACCCCTCCATCCTTTCTTTATCTGAATTCTGTGTAGAGAACCAGAGTATTTTACAACTATATAGATAAGGATTTTTTTTTTTAAAAAAATACCATCCATTATGACTGAATACTTGTTAAATAATCTTACTGTCAGGCTATGATGTGCCATGAGAGTCTGCCAAGGCTTTGTGACACATTCAAGAGAAAATGTTCTTTCATTTATATATGGATGATGCAACTATTGTTGCAATGTTTTCAACAATTTCCTGACATTAAATAAATGTTAATAGGCAAGTAATATTTGCATTATGGAAAACCACTGTCCCATAAGAACACTTAGGATTTTTTTCATAGAATGTTTAATTCAAATAGAGTGTTTTTGATTCAAAAAGAAGATTACCTTTAAAAAGAATTGTTTATATAGTTTTAAATCAAATAAATGTCTCAAAGTCTTTCAGCTAGGTCCAATTGATCAACATTCAGCTTCACCATCAACAACTACAGCTAGATGAACTATGTATAAAATATTCTGTCTGCACATTATGCAAAAAATAGGTACCCAAAATCATATAAAGAAATAAATTAGTAATGACCTCTCCGTGAGAAAGCTAAGAAATCCTGTCTGCTTCCTCTCTTCACAAGTCAAAAACATTTTGTAATATATCAGAAAATCAGTTATCTACTAGAAGGCAGAGTAAAAAAAGACTTTGTTTACTATAGTAGTAAAGCAATAGGTAATAGTAACTACCTTTGCTTTCTGTGCTTGTCATCTCATTTCTTCTGTTTAATACATAATCTGAAGCCAAAAGAGATGCTATTTTTTTTAATTGGAGAATGAGAACTTTTAATGGTATATATTGTGTATGGGTTGTTGTTATTGTATGTATCTGTTTAGTGCATTTATCTGTTTTATTTCTATATACATATTGCTAGAGTTCTTATCGGTCACAGTATACATATAGTAAAATCCTATGCATGTCTGTTCAGAGTATTCTCAGGTAAGAGTGTATAATATCGTTGCCTAAATCAAAACACAAATCACTGATTTATAGCTCATCTGATATATAAAATATTTTCCTTATATTGGATATCCACACCTTACTTTAATATTTCTATGCAAAAACAGGAGGTGCTGTCAATTGATAGGATGTCATAGTAGGGACAATTTATGAGATATGGTACTTCATCTTTATAAAAATCTAAGAATCTTGTTATCTCAGCCTGACCATTTATATGATCTGTTTTGCATCTGAATGACCCTGAAGAATCTGGAATAGGTGCTCAGGACAGAAATCTAGCAGTTTAGTAGCTGATGGATATTGTACTGTTTTCCTGTTCAAAGGAAGTTGAAGCGGAGGAAACTGAAAAGCTGTCAAAAGCAGAATTATACCTTTCCTTTCTCATGCTTCAGCTCAAGAACGGGAGTTGGGGCAGGAGCAGGGAATCCTAGGCCATTTCTGCACTGGCCTGTTATAACGCTATGATTCCACTTTCAACATCCTATGGAATCCTGGGGTTTGCAGTTTCGGGATGGGCTGGCTGGCCCCTCCCAAAACTGCAAACCCCAGGATTCCATAGGATGTTGAAAGTGGAATCATAGCGCTATAGCAAGCTAGTGCGGAAATGGTCCTAGTGTGAAAGGAAGCCCAAAAGGAAAATATAAAAAGGAAACTTTCCTCAGCCACAGAAACACTTTCCTCAGTGGTGAGAGGTACCAAAAACGGAGCCAGAAGTCCAGAGTCGGTTTTGACAGTGTTTAGTCTATCAGTAACTCTTATGGAATCACCTGTAGTCCGAGTGCTCAGAAGTGCAAAATCAGATATCTAATGGGGACTTTCCAAAGCTAACCAACCATAGTGTCTGACAGCAGGACAGCTCTTGAATACGTTTCTGGCCCTTCTCTTTGTTCCTTTTAAATTTTTTCCTATTTTTTTTTTTTAGATAGAGGATAAAGGAATCCTAGATTCATCAGATCGATAGCCTCTTTTTACTTCTGTCCTTTACTCTTACTAAGTTACTAAGTTTAGATTACATGTAGCAGCTGCTTCCAGTGCTCAGCTTCCAGTGCTGGTTCCAGGTTTTGAAGAGCTGATGTGGAAAACTCCCTCCCTGAGCTCTTTGCCGTCTTCTCATCATTTCCACCACTGTTGCTGCTGCTTCTCCTCCACATTGCTATCGCCTACCCACAATACACAAGTATGCAGTAGCATCTATGACATTTCTTTCACCCTATCATCATTACCTAGCTCAGAACATGCACGTTGTGGAGATGAAATGAAGGAACAGGTCTCAGCGGTGTGAGCAGGTCCCCGCTGTTGTTGTGTAGGCTTTTGGCAGGTGTGTAATAATGCTAAGATTTGACAGATGCCCTGCAAGCGCCAGTATGCTCTGTGTAAGCAATATAAATGAACAGAAGAATGCAAGCAATATATTACAAGAGAAAAATATACTATATTCATATCTGTTTCATTCATTCCATATGGGCCAGATTATTTTTCTTTAGTGCTATGGACAGCATTTTTATGTATCTTCCCATTACAATTAGAGTGAAAATTGAGACATTTATTTTGAAATGCTGAAAGGCATAACAAAGTGTGTCTATGTTTCTTTCTGTGTGTGATAATATAATAAAGTCTATCTCACAGTCAATGCTTGGAAATATTACAATTTTTTTTGGCCTACAGTTGTAGCTGTGTTTGAATCTGCTGTACAGAGAAGTATTTTTTCATATTCTGCTCAGAATCATCTTGATTTATTCACCTTTAGCTTTTACATAATAGAAATCTACATGATGCTTTTTAAAATTTGCTTTCCAGCTATCTTTGTATCAGTATGCATATGAATTTCCCTCCCTCTTCTTTTGTTTAAAAAGTCCATTGAATAAATCACATGGTGTTTAGGCATTCTGTAATATACAATTTAAGTTCAGGAACTCCTTCTAATATAGGATGTGTAACATATGCAGTAATATGGGAAAGGAATTAAAGATCAACTGTGTTTTCTGCTGTCAAGGAAACTGTGTGTTTTACCTAAGGGTGGAAAAGGTTCTGGGAACACCTGGATTTAATATTCTCAGAATTGGGGAATATTACTTCCAAAATGAACAGGACTTTTCCCTCCTGGCATCCCATGGTAAGTTCTCAAGTACTTCAGACCATTTCAGTTCCCGGTGAAGATGAATTACACAGTTATCAGCCTCCTCCTACTTTCCATTTTAAAACTAACCAGATGAGAATTATGTTTAAATCTCAGATATAGTCTGTTTTATCTCCCTTCTTCATCTGTGCAGCCCTCCAGAATTCTGTTGGACAATAGTACCCTTCATTTATCATAGGGCTGAGCAACTGTAGAGATGATGGCAGTTATTCCCCATGAATGCCCCTCTGGTGAGCCATACTACTGTGCTTTGGCATGCCGGAAGTGATGTCTTGGTCTACTTTTCAGGCTGGTTTTCAGGAGAAAAGTCACCCAAAAAATCAATGCAAAAAATTTAGATGGGTGAGGTCTGTGGACTTCTGAGGGCTTCAGGGGCCACATTTTGGGATCCCAAGGGCTGCAAGCATCCCTCAGGCTGCACTTCATGAACCCCTTATTTACCACATCACCATTGGCTATGTGGGCTAGGGATGCTTGTAGCTGCAACCTAATAGTAGTTGCAACCTAAGAACATCTAGAGGGCTTCATGTTCCCAGTTCCCTTTCATCTTTCCTGATGAAAGTTCTGGAGAAGTGAAAAGCTTCCACAGTATTATTTGGTCTTTAAGTTCATCTAATAAAGGTATATCTTCTATCAAATTGTTAATTGAATCTTTCAGGTCAGAAAAGGATTTTGTCCCTTTCTGAACTGACCAAGCACAATATGGAGAAAATTATATTTGGAAAATTATATTTGGGAGTCCTGGTGGCGTAGTGGTTAAATGCCAGTACTGCAACCACAAGGTTGTGAGTTCGATCCTGCCAGGCTCCAAAGTTGACTCAGCCTTCCATCCTTTCGCAGGTCGGTAAAATGAGTACCCAGCTTGTTGGAGGCAATTAGCTAAAAATACATTGTAAACCACTTAGATGACACTTAGTTGATAAGCGGTATAGAAATAAATGCTATTGCTATTGAAGACTATTCCTTTAGATCTGGGGTAGGTAATGCCCAGGGCCAATCTTCTACTCCAGCTCCCTGTGGGATATCCCATCCCCTCAGAACAAAACCAAAAATGTCCTGAAATCTACTTTCAATTTTGTAAAAATACTTTTATGGAGAGAGTGATTAAACCAGATGTGGCAGTTGTGCTTTGATTTAGAGGGGTTGTTGCTCTTGAAGACTTCTGAGGGCGGCAATTCTATTTCTGAGTGATTTTTCGTATTCATTTTTTTTTAAAAAAATCACTGAGAGGCATCGTGGTGCAGTCCAGGAGGGGCCAAAGGCTCACAAAAATAGTGCTGGGGTCAGGTGTGACTGACAAGCCATGTGATTTCTATACCTGCTTTAAGACCCCATTGCAATTATTATGGCGACATCTGAGAGATACATAAAGGGACTTTCCTCTCAACATCTTTTTATCTATCAGCCCTTTGGTTTCATACAGTCTAACTTATTATACAGCTAACAGCAACTGTAGATGTTGGGTGGGGGGAAGTGGAGGACATTTGACTCTCTGATTGTTCACTTGTGATTGCTCGGTTGTAAGGAAGTGCAGTTCTCCCAAGCCAGGCTTACAAATGAATTAAAGTGGTTTGTTAGGTGCACCTTAAAATGAGTGGGAAGCTTTACAAGCCTAGACCAGCCAAATCTTATTTAGCCCATCTTCCCTGCCCATCTTCATTGCCCTCTTGTTCCCAAAAGCTGTTTCCCTGCTCGCGCAAGATAAATATATACCCAACTAGTTCCCAGAAAAGAATTTAGCAGATTACTGAAATACGAGGCACTGGGCAAGGAAGAAGGAATGATACAAAAAGACTTGACTCTTGAAGAATTCAGATATTTCATGCTCTGTACGATACCAGAAACAAGCAAATGTGTTCAAGTGTTGTGCTTGAAATCTAAACCACCACTGCTGTATGCCACGCTAATTAGCTATGTAAGATTGTTGTGGTATGAATAAGAAGTAGGCAAATGAAATGGTTAAGCCTCATTAGAGTCATTAAATAACCTATTACCTGTGTGTAATTGCTGTCTTAGAGAGATAGTACTAAGATGCCTTCATCAGAGGTTTTGTCTGGATTAGTCAAATGAGTTCATAAAATACAGCTAATTTTCTTTACTGCATTATTCCCTTAACCTTTTTCCTCCATGGAAAGAGATACACTCCGCTTCTGCTTCCAGAATCTCTGGCCTTGTCCATTTCTTTCCAATCAGCAGCATAGGCCACACATCCTTGCACTCTGAATAAAATTTCCCCCCAGGTCCTATTTGTTTTCCTCCAGGGTCTTTTTCTCGTACCTCTTGCCTCTACCTTTTGCTTTTACCTCCCATGATTCTGCTTATGGACCCATTTCTACATTCTTTGCCCTTTTTTCCCCTTTGTTTTCTTACATTCTCCTTCGGTTTAGTATTACTCTCCATATTTCCTCTGTTGAGGATGGTTGGTTGGAACAACTGCATTTTGAAGGGTTCTGGGCAAAAGTAAGTAAGTCCTGGAGATTAACGCTAGCTACTTTGGGCACACACTGAAGGTAAAATGAGTTTGAATAGGGTGAGTGTGTCACTATGGGGCTGGCAAAATGAGGGAGCTGCACCCCAAATAAGAATTTTGCCTGTGAAACTTTTCTCCAGTCCCCAAATTATTAGCATTTCAAAGAGTAAGATGGTGGAAATTATTCACGCCTAGAACTCTTAGTTTGTTGTGTCCACATTCTCTTGATCATTTTACCTGGTGGTTTTCTTTGGATGTGTAAGCTCTATTTCTAAACGTTCAGCTAAATTTTAAGTTAAGTTACTAGAAATGCTAGAAATTGAAACTGCAATGCTTTTGCAATGCTAGATTGAAGGAATTTTTTGTTTGGGAAGAAAGAATTCCTATGGGGGAGGGATGCCATCGTTTTGCCTCCTGCAGTAGCTACATCCCTAAGAAGGGACTTTCTCCTGCCTTGTGAGGTCATCCAGGTTCACATAATTCTAAAGGGTTGATAGTTTTGACACCGTCTATTTTTGTTTAGTTCTTATAAGAGATAGAAACTATTTTATCCTGGGCCAGACATAGCTTGTAGTTGCTACCCAGGGGCCCATTTATACTGCAGAATTATGGCATTATTATTCAGCTTCAACTGTCAAGGTTTTGTTCTGTGGAATGCTGGGACTGGCAATTTAGAATTCTCTGCCAAAATGCTGATAGACCCTAGGATTCTATAGGATAGAACCATGGCAATTAAAATGGAATAACAGCTGTAGTGTGAATAGGCCTCTGGGGATGGGAAAAAGAGAAGGTACATGAAATCTAGGATGTTCAGAAAGTGTTAAAGGGAAGGACTGGTTAGGAACAAGAGGCAATGGAGGGTGAGAACTTTTCTTCCTGTCTTTCTTCTTCATTCAACCTCCTGCTAACCTCTGTCGCAGCTGCTACTTCTTATATCTTTGCTGTTGTACTGCACATTTTCTAAGAAAGTTCAAAATGTATGACTGAACTTGCCTGACCATGATTGTGCTTTAGGTCATATAAAAATGCTTTCCAATATTTTTTTGGATCCTAAAAATATCACTGTCATATTAACCCCCTCCATCTATTTTTTTTGGCTTGACAGAGCAGGATTGTTGTTGTATTTTCTTTTTGACAAAAGCTTGGCAATAGGTAAGAAGTGTGTCTATGAAAATTCAGAGAAGGCAGGAGATTTACAGCATTCGTTGTACATACCCAGGGCTCCAGGGGCTGTTCACCCACATTTTTATAACATAGCTTTACTACTCCTTATGTACCATGACTTTCTGAAAACGTTTTTGTTTTGTTATGAATGA
The DNA here is from genome assembly GCA_948472985.1 of Iguana delicatissima. Lineage (NCBI taxonomy): Eukaryota > Metazoa > Chordata > Lepidosauria > Squamata > Iguanidae > Iguana > Iguana delicatissima. Next base: position 154,032 of record CAOKZL010000515.1, read on the forward strand.
AACAATTCAAGAACTACATAATGTTCCATATTTATTATACAGTCTAGGGAATTGCTTTTTTATGCAGGATTTTGCATGCCCTGGATAAATAGCGTGTCACAACATTCAGTGGAAGATGACAACCATCTTTGCCCTTGCAGAGACAGACACCAGCCTTCGCTAGCAGAAATAATTATATTCACAAATTGCCAGGAGCTGGGGACTTTAAAATTGAAAGTGACATAAGCTTAGCATTTGGCACATTTTTGCCTCTACTTTTGAAAGCCAGCTAGCTAATATGAGGAAGGATTAATGGATCTAGAAACTTCATCATATAGTTTATGTTGTTTGGAAGTCTACTACCCTGGTGAAAAAACAATGGATGTTGAAGATGCAGGGGTAGGACAAGACATTGTGCTGCCTGAGGAGAACAGACTCCATTTATTTCAGTTTAGTGATAAGCTGCTTTTTCCACAGTGGACTGTGTCAAAATTAGATTACAATAACCATCATCTATTGAAATCTACAGTTAATAAATAACAGAACCAGAGAAAAATCAACAGACCACTCCCAATCCTCCATCATAATACGTACAGGCACTGGGCCTATCATGTTCTAAGAGCTCCAACAGCCTTGCAGAAAGGCTTCTCACCAGTCTGTATACCCTCCAGCTATCCTGATTTCACAGGGCAGTCCCAATAAATCCCCTGTTGTTCTACTTTTTCAGTTGCTCTTGAAACGTCCCCTCTTTCCACTTTCCCCTTTGTCCTCTGCTTTCCTCCATTGATGAAAACTGAGTTCCAAGTGAAAAAAGTAGTTTGTGCTCAGTTAACTCAGCAGTGGGGAGAAGAGGGGAGGGGGCAGAATTTGTACCTTCTCTGTAAGCCCAGGCAAAAGCAAAATGCTCCAGCCTCTCCTAGCTTCCTCATATATAAATTAACCTGTTGACCAGACTCTGATATTGCTTGGCTGCAGGTATTCCATTTTTCATCGGTGAAATATTGGAGGGTATACATTACTCAGTTGGCTCTGTCATGTTTCTTCCAGTTAAAGCTGATAATATGAGGAAAATGGTGGAGGATATTGGGGTGACCCCTCTCCTTCCAGTTTTTCCAGCCAGTAGTGCTAGTTATACTAGTTATATATATATAGTTATAATATATACTAGTTATATATATATAGTTATAATAAGTGTTATTTCCTGCTTCAAACTAGATAGCAGAGTATCTTTAGTCAGCTCTGGATGGTCTGATTCAGTATATGGAAGCTTCTTAGAACTATAACTTTCAGAAGGAATTGCCAAAGAGGAACTTATGAACAGGAATTAGATTTAGAGGCCTTTAACTTAGGTTTCAGATCAGTTTATGGTTTATCATAAGTAAACAGCCTGGACAAAACTGAAGCTACAGTGCTAATTTTTGTACTGGCACTGCTGTCCCAGTTGTGGGAAATAATACACTGGCCTGCTGGTAACTGGCCGCATATGTTGCAGGGGATGAGAGTATCCATCAGAATAAGAAACAGAGAGACGCTGTGCTGTAACTTGGGAAAACTTAGCCTCACAAACAAGAATTATAATTCTTTGGCACTGCAGCATATATAGCACGGTTGGTCCTATTATGCTTTGATAGGCTGAACTGAATTTTCCTTCTTTCTTTTCCTCTTATTTTGTTGTAGGGATTAATGTTATTGTTGAATGGCATTAGAAGGCATTTGTATTTTACTTATATGTTGCTGTTATTCTTATAACAGTTGCTTAAAACATTTTGGAATCAGTGTCCATAATGCAGTTGCAGAGGGCACGTTTACAGATGTGGTGTGTCAGACATGCGGAATTTTGTTTAAGTAGCAGCCTAAGGTCCATAGACTTGAGCCAAGTATACAATTGTAGTGGGCCAATTGACAGAAATACAGAGAATGTGATATGTAGTATACCTCTGAAGCTTGCCTGACCTCCCAAAATGTATGTGTTTGGCTTGCTATGAAAACTAGACATGGGTTTAACATTTTGTATCAGAATTCATTCCTGGTCTCCCCTTCTACCCAAACCTCTTGCATTTCTGCAGCCTAGGTTGTTATGATGAGGAAGGAAGGGTTTTTTTTTTCCTGTTCTTGTTAAACAATGTAGAGTCAGACTTCCTTGTGGAGGTCTGCCTTCTGCCTATGCCTGTTTTATAGTCAGAAAGGCTCCATTTGAACCTTTAGCATTACAATACCTCAACCTTTTGCAGTCTCCCAACACATCTGCCTTGTCTAGAGCAGCTCTTACACTATAAATAAATGAAAACATTCTACACAGAACACCGGTATTGCATGTTTTCATGCCACATAGGAAATAAAAATTATAGCAGAAGATTGGTATGGTGTGTCGCAAAATTCCTCTCCCTAGGTGAACAATACATTTGTTAAAGCAGAGAATAAGTTATGCTCTCTACAAACAGAAATTTAAATTACCACAGCTGCTTGTCCAAATGTTGAGAATAAAAGCTCAGGTAGGCTTCCAAGTCCATTTGAGTGCCCTTTTTCATTTTAAACAGCCTGTGCTTTGATTGTTTAAACCCAGCTGACACAGTCATTTAAATACTGTATTTATCACGTGTTTTATTAAATTATAAAGGGTCACTTTTTAATTGAATCTAAGCACTGTTATTGAATGCATATCACTAGAACATACACTGATTTGAGGATAGCATAATACACATTAAAAACTTAAAATGTTGCAGACCTGTGCTAGAGATAATTTTTCCATCTTTGACAGTGCTAAGGACTCAGATTCTTCTGCAGGCAATCAATAAAGAGCTGAATCTTTTGCATAAGAACATTCAAAAACCAAGCTTGTCAATGCTGTTAAAGAGAAAAAAAGAAGCCGGTTACTGAGGGTTACTGCTTATGGTCTAACCTACCATATCAAGATCAGTATACATTGTTTTGCAAATGAAAATGAAAATTGTTTCACAGATAATGAATCAACCACACAAGAGTTTTTGCATCATATTTAAAAAAGTTACATGTGTATTTTAATATGCATCCATGCAATAAATGACCATGTGTATAGACAGTTCAAACATGACTCTGTACATATTTACACTGTGTACACATTTACTGTATACTTTTATATAGTGTAATTTACATTGTGTAATCTTTCTTCACTGCCCCTTGAATCTGTGGTTTATACATTGCTTAGGATCATTTACCATGTTGCTGTAATCATAGAATCATAGAAATGTAGAGTTGGAAGAGACCACACGGGCCATCCAGTCCAACACCCTCAAAGCACTCTGGACAGATGGCCATCCAGCCTCTGCTTAAAAACCTCCAAAGGAAGAGACTCCACTACACTCCTAGGCAGCATATTCCACTGCATATGATGTGCATATAACTAATCTCAGGTGATAAGAGAATGGAAACAGACCCAGATAGAAGGCACCGCATTCTAAGTCTTATGAGAATGGTATATCTTTCTAACACTGACATAAATTAGCACAAAACATTAGGCTGAACAATAAATATTTGAAGAGACTGATAAAGGTTGACAAAAAGGATAAACATATCTTTTCCTTTCCGTGGATGTGGTTTCAGCACAGTTATTACAATGTAAGAGTCAAATCACATTTGACATGTTGGGTTTTGGATTTAAATGGCAAACATGCATAGTATAGATTATGAACCAGACTATCAGCCATTACCATGTATTGAAATGCAGTAGTAGGACCAATTGGGAGCAGCTGTGAGTCAGAGCAACAGCTGATGCAACTTTTGGTTCTTGCAAACAGACCAAATGACTGACAGCAGGATAGGGAACAGCTGGTTGCCCAGAGGGGGCCGGCAAAGTTTCAGATGACTGGACTGTTCAAAAAACCCAGTACTGATGGAGAGAAAAGGAAAAAAAACTGGAGGAAAGAACAAGCACTGGACAGAGGGAGGGACAGGGAGAGACAGAAAGAAGAAAGGAGCAAGCGATATGATGCACTAGAGGGGAAAGGAAGAAAATATGTGTGGAGAAGGAGCAACAAAACCAGGCAGCTCATCATAAGACAGGTGACAGACATGACAAGGCTAAGAGAAAACAACAGTGGAAAGGGAAGAGCATTTGTGGAAGCCCTTCACTGGAAGCCCAAGCCAGATGCTACACGAGTGTTTGAAATGGGCTTTCATCTGACATAGAGTCCTGATCCTAACCAGGATTACAACCAGGGAGTACTACCCATGGCTGTTGATAGATTCTAAGCACAGCACATTGGTACAAAGACATTACCGTGGAGCTGACAAAGCTGTAGCTACCAGAATCATGGGTCTTTTGTTCACTCTACAGTGAACACTGTATGGCATAGGCTCAAATGGCAGAAAAGGATATTTTCTGTGCAGAATAAGACCCGAACTGTGAAGATTCTTATCAGCCCAGGACTTTTTCAGGGCTTATTGACACTTGAGAAACATGTTTTGATTATTTTTAAGAATATTTTCCAATATTCTTTCCATCCTTTCAGTCCTGTGATAATTGTATTCATTGCACAAGATATTATGTATAAAAGGAAAGAGACTCAGGACTACAAACATACAGATACAGTGGTTGGTCATGCGAAGAGGTAACCGAAACTGCAAATTGCAGTCAGATCTATTTTGTTTCAGAAATTAAGCACTGAATGTGGAAAGGAGATATTAGGAACAGTTCTGATGTGTAGAAAGAACAAAGCTTGAAGCAGTTCTTAGACTGTATCACTTGTACATTGCTTGGCTGACACAATATGGCAGTATATTTGTGGGAATTTATTTGATCAATCTCTATTCAAAGGTGTGTGCAAATTCTAATTTTTTAGGATAAGTAATTTTTAAAAAGCATTGTAACGTTAAGAGCAGCTGTGTATAGATTTATTATCTAGCTATCATATTTACACTAGTAGGTATGATAGGTGGCGGTAAAAGTGGGAGTAAGTATTATTGTCTTGGTCACAACCAAATAGGAAAGGAACAGCCTCATCATGAACAAAAAGTGTTTTATCAGTGTGGAAGAATGGCATTTGCAGGAGAAGGAGAGAAAATTCTGAAAACAACAAGTGGAAGAGGCACTGCCTTACAGAATCCCTTCTTTAAGGAGACCTTCCTGGGCCTGTCATTAAGTGTTCTCCAGTGCTCAGAAAGGATTGGGTTTTGCAGGAGACCTTGGGAATGGTTGATTGTTGTGGTGGTGGTGGTGGTGTACATTTTCTGACTTAATGGCAACTGTAAGGCAAAACTATCATAAAGTTTTCTAGGGTTGAGTGTGTATTCTCCAGAGTTGTAGTCCAAAACTCAAACCACCACACCACCACTATGAGCTTTTTTTCCCCAGATCTCCTAACAGTGTCGATGGGGTTGCATCCTTTTACTTATTTCTTTTACAGCTATTCTGTGGTTTTGACCAAGGTCTTGGTTTGCTGAGTGTTTTGTTTCTTGCTTCTCTGACAGTTATGTAAAAAAAGGAGGAGGGCAGGGGGAGGAAAAGAAAGAGAAATGTGGAAGCACTTTCCTTCCCGCCTGCTTCCTCTTCCTTCCTCCTTTTTATGCTGCAAGAGACTAACATGGCTACTTCTTTGAAAACTTGAATATTCTGTGTTAGAACTTCCATAGATAATTCTGATGGTTCCCACTGGTTAAGTTACAGGTCTGTACTATGTTACTTTAGAACATGCCCCACTGAAAACTTACTCCTGAACAGATAGAGTGCAGGTTTGCACCACTGGTTTTGTTATCTGCTTAGATTTTCTTTTTGAAAATCAAATGGAATGGGGGTTTTTAAATGAAGTAAATAAAAATGAAGCTCAGGTTTGTATTCAGAGGACACTGACAGAACCTGATTGACAGTTTCCATTAGGTGGAAGAGATAGTCACCCCTTCTTCCATGAGTCAGATCACTCAGTCATGATCAGATTTCAATCATACACATACTTTTAGCATATCCACCAATCTGATAAACAGAGTAGCTGCTCTTCCAAAGACTGGTGCAAATCCTACCCCAGCCCACCCCACCCAGACTACAGGACTTGAAAAATGGTAAGGAAATGGCTTCCCTACCAGAGTGCAGAGAAGCCTTCATACAGAAGTGCAGACTAGATAAGGTCTGAATCATATTATCTTTCTTTCAAGTACAACTATTGTAGATAAAAGTCAGTCGTCAAAACCTTTTGGAAAATGCATTACTTTTTGATAATTCCCCCTAACTTTAGAACAGTATGTCACCAAAAAAGAATGCTACTCAGTGTGACAAAAAGAAACAGTTATAATTAGGTATAAAATATCTTGCATATAATGGTAGGAACAGTTTTATTACAGGTAATGTGAGTGAACAAGTGTGTTATGACAGAACACTATAATAAAAAAGGAGAACAAGAGTGGCCCCTATGTAAGATGACTTGATAACATGCAGGAGTTGAAGAAATGCTATCTAATTTATGTTCAAGTGACTGTAATTGGTCCTCTTTTTCTTGTTTTAGAAAAAAAAAATATTGGAGTGTCTCAGCTAGGGAAGTTCTACTGGCTTCATTCAAAGGATTCGTTCTGACACACTGCTCTGCTCTTCTGCCCAGCATATTTAGATTCTGCTCTAGTCTTAGTGTCAAAAGCCATACCTCATATTGCTGCAGCTACAGCAAATGGGACTAAACTTCATCAAAAAGAGCAAAAATAGACCCTTTGAAAGCAAGTATTGGCTCACTGAAATGCATAACGCGAGGATAATATAAGCATTTTGAATCTGTTACTAAGGTGTGATTTAAATAAAAATGCCCTAGATTCAGGTTCAGCTGTTCTATTATAAGATCCAAGTTTTCCTTTTGAGCCCTGTATCATGTTTCTTCTACGTGCTCTGGCAGTATATAAAATGGACTGTCTGTCACAGGAATAGATGAAGGTTCCTTAGACAGAAACTTCTTTTTTGGTGGGTGAAGATCTAGTTTTTATTTCTTATTTTCTTACTTTTGCTTTCTTGGATATCTACATGCTTTCGTACCTTCCCTTTTATATATGTTACTCAGTTCAAATGAAACAAGCAGATTTTATTCACAGGAACTATATAGCATAAAATATCAAACATGGCAGAGTATTCTAAAAAAGAAAAGGGAAAATGTGGTTTAATTTGAAAACTAAGATGTATATTCTTTCAGGAGTGACTTAGAAATGTGAGGTTCCTATGTCACACTGAATAGAGAGATAACATGAAAAATGTTCAGATCAATGATACTGATATCCTAGATTATTTTCATATCAGGGACAGAGCTCCCTGAAGTAATGAGGCAGACTGATAAATGAAGCAAAGTTCAGTAGTATAGAGTATGGCATGAAGTATTTGGTGACAGATAATGGAAAAAAAAGTTTATTGTTAGTTTGGAAGCAGAAGAGTGTTGAAGCTAATATGACTGCAAAAATCAGCTGGGGACTAGCTGGATGTACTTTGATTATGACATTTTCAGTGGTTTTATGTATATTAGAAATATCATACACCATTCTATTGCTCTTGGAATTGTTTCAGAAAGAAAGAATCTCACTAGGTTTTGTTCTAACAGCAAGAAATGGGTGATTTTCCTTAGATCAAAGGTAAGAAGCAGAGCCTGAAATGTTACTTGGTAGAAAGGTACCTTGTTGCTGTCCTAACATCCACAACACATGAAGTAACAGAACAAACTATGGCATTAAGCAGAATCTGACCCATATAATATTCCTTCTTTGGACAAATAATTCAAACAATATGCTTGTAGTATTAGAAATGTTCAAAAATACTTGTGCTGAGGTCATGCTCTGTAAAAACTGGGCCAGCTGTGTGGACATTTGCATAAGGTACTTATAAATTCAAATATGAACCTTGGCTAATACAAGCAATATAAATTTGTAGCCGCCCTGATCAGCCATGGAAGCCCACTGGGTGACCTGTGGCAAGTCACACTCTCTTAACCTCAAAGGAAAACAAAGGTAAACTTCCTCTGAACAAATCTTGCCACGAAAATCCTGTGATAGGTTTGCCTAGTCATTATAAGTCAGAGATGATATACAGGTATACAGCAACAACTGGGAACAGCAGTTGAAGACAGTGCACAAAGATGAGAGACTAACAACTCTAATTGATAGGGGGAGTCCTAGCACTTACAAGATTTTGTGTTTCAGGATAAAAATAATTAATTGTTTATTTACTACAGTTCTCTACTAACTGAGTTCCCTGGACTGTTCACAAAACAAAGGTCAAAACCATGAGATGCAGAAATGTAATAAAACAGAGTGTAAATCTAACCCATTAAAAGAGCCAGAATAAAACTAAAGCAAAACCAACAACAGTGGACAGTAGCAATGGAAAAAAAAATCCAAAAATATGAAAACTTTTTTTAAAAAAAAAAACTGAGGAAGCAAAACGATTTTCACTCAGCACTGAAAATACTACAGTCTAGACATCACGTGAGCCTTTCTGGGGAATATATGCCATAAGTATGATATCATAATTAAAGGCACTCTTACGTCACCTGGGGAAGAGCAAAGGGATGTCCAAAGATATTTTAGGTTTGGGTGTATATGGTAGGAAAAGTACCTTCAGGTATGCTGGCCTAAAGCCATTTAGAGATTTAAAGGCTGTTTCTAACACTTCAACAACAAAAAATAAAGCCATGCTGGATCAGAAATCTCTTTTCGCCATTGCACAAATTCTGTGCCTTTTCCAAATTCTGCTGAAAAATGTTTATTCCCTTCAGATTATCAGAAATCTCCATTTCATGTCTGTGTGTGATTGTTGTGAGATTCTGAACTGATCCCATGATCTCTTTGAAATGTTTTTCACTATGTTCTTTAAAATGGTTTACTTGTCAGGTATCTCTAATCTTAACAAATTCCAGTTTCTAGTCTAAATTCCTATTTCTTTCTGTTACATGTGTATTCAAACCTAAAATCAAGTTAGACATCTCAGATATTGAGGCTTAAATTTAATGAGCACAGGGTCAGTTTAATCTAACCCAGCTCTGGACATTTTCCTGGTGGCCATGTTTATGATGTCATATAAATCATTCCTTCCTTAAATTCAGGCATCAGAGACAGTATTTATTTCCCCTTTTCTGAAATATGGTTTCCATATGGACCTTTTAGTTGTTTATATCTTGGAGATCCAAATCCATTTCTTATTTCCAGTCCAAAATGCCATTTAGTTTAATCTTCAGTTTCTGAGCACTATGGTATTGGTCCTTCTTAGTTTTAGTTTCACTTAGTTTCCTTTCAAATACTTCATCAGTGAAGATTATACTTTGAATATTTACGATGCAAATTGCCTGTATTCACTCAATAAGTCACCAACCAAGCAGGGAGATTGTCCATCTTTGTTCTGTATTCAAGGCCAATAATATTGTAAACTTTTGTAATATCACAACATTGTAATATTGCAAATACGGTAATTGTTTGGAGAAACTTCTGTCTCATTGACCTTAATGAATCCATGTGATTCTCAGCTTTGCAGCGGGGAATGTTCTAGTTTCCAGGGCATGCATCTCTGCCACGCAGCTCTCTAGCCCACTTCTGAGCTGGAGTGGGGGATTGTCCGGGAGGCTGCATTTCTTCCCTTATGGAATCCTTCCATATCTTTATACACTTAAAGATAATAATAAATTCTGCAAAGCTAGGAGCAGCACGCAAATTGTGCTATGCTACTGTTGGTCAGCCACTCAGCCAGAGTTTCCTTATCTGCCTTTTCATGGACAAGGAACACCTTTGTCATGTCTGGATGAAGCTTCAATTTGTTCTCCATAATAACATACAGAACCTAACTAATTTAGATAATTTGGATTTTATGTTATATTTTTCTACCCTAGCTTGCTAATTTTTTTAAGTTTAATTCATTTTTCCTAACAACAACAACAACAACAACAACAACAGCCTAGTTTTAATAATAGTAAAACAAGTCAGATACTGTTTGTTAGGTGAAAGCTAAATAATAGAACTGAAAGAGATCATGGATGTCATTTTGGGTTGTTGCTTTGTTTAATTTTATAATTTATATTATTGTAACTTGAAAAATCATAACCAACTAGGCACATACATTCTGGTATTTTCTGTGTATTTCATCTGTGGAACTTGAATACACAGAGGCCAGCTTGAGTCACCTTTGGCCAATTTCCTTCTTTAATGTTGCAAAAGCCAAGGATATATGGGTCACAGAATTTTATATGATGTTAGAGTAATGCCAAAGGGTGTGAAATTGGTCTGGAGCTAAGCCATTTATCATCCACAGAGAGAGAAACGGGATGTCATGTGGAGCAAAAAAATTCTCTGACTCGTTTGTTTAATTTTGTCCTTCTCCCAGTATCAATATAATTTATCTCTGAAAATATACTCTGGATGACATGGTCTGAGGACTACAGTTTTAAAACAGCAAGGAAATTTTCTTTTTGCCACCAGATTTCAAATCTTATTCTATGCAAATATGATCAGACGTTTGCATGCAAACACTGCCAGCCAAGGCCCTTATAACTCAGATATGTTGGTAACCAATCTGTTATTGAAATCTAACATGTAAAAGATACCATCATTCCCCTCCCCCAAATATTGTTCTGGACACGTTACAAATTGTTCTACTTTCTTTTTTTCACAATTTTTACATAGCCTTCCTCACTTTCCCATTGTATGCTGTTAGTACAGTAAGATGCCATACTTCTATATTATATTATAATTTTTAGTTATATTTCTATTAATATAAAAACCGCAAGTCTCAGGGTGTCATCACACACTAGTAAGTTGCATGATAAGTAAGTTGCACAATTACACTATTATGGCAAGACAGTGAACCATGACTTTGGAAGAAAAGTTACAAAATGGCAGCACGACAGGAAAGCACAATACCAAAATGATGGAGGAGGAAGTCTCCTGACATACTGAAATTGTGCAAATAAAAAAAGGGAAAAAATACAGTGCATATGTTAGGTAGCATGAACAGGGGAAGGGAGGTGGTTTCTGTGGGATAATGCAGAAGGCTGATTGTGAGAACATGCATTACCAAACCAGCAGCATAGCATAAATACAGAGACGGTGTCATAGTGATTGTTTCTGAACTGGTATGTTTTCATCTCCTTAAATAAAGCAATTGCTGCAAGACAACAGGCTGGTGTAATAGAGCCCTCACACAGTTTTCTGCTAATTTCTCTGAGTCAGATGATGAAACTGGCACAGTAAAAGTTATTCTCAGAATAGTAAAAGTTATTCTCAGACTTTAGTATTTCCTCGAAGTTCTGACCATTGGCTGTGCTAGTTGAGGCTTCTGGGAACAGAACTGCAAGATACTTGAAGGACCAAGGGCAGAGAACCATTGGCTGTTAGAAACACAGTACATATGCTGAAAGATAGTACAAATCAGATTTCCTCCTGATCTTGACTCAGGGGCTGACTCAGGAGTTATACATGCGCTCTTAGGTTTGGGTATGAGGTTTTTCAGTGATTTTGGACAGAAGACAGTTGGCACCAAAACGTAAAATGTAAAATTAAAGGAGAATTACATTCAAGAATGTGTTTGTGCCATTTAGACCCTGAAAAAGGCTGTAGAACCTATCATATATCCCTGCAAATTTTTACAGTATACAGTGTGGGAAATAATACACAAATACACTGATGACATCAGCAGGCCCCATCTTTTGCCAGCTGACAGTTTCAGTTACTGCAATGCAGTAGTTAGTTTGTGTATGCGTGGACAAGATAGTTAGTGATATAATTAGCTGGCATCAATGTGCATTTCCCATTCAGATTCATAGCTTAACAGTTAAGACATCCTTGTCTTTGAATGATCTGAATCCACTGGATGAACCATTTAACATCAGATGGAAAGCAAAGGCACACCACAATCCTATACATGCTAACCTAGTCATGTATAGGATTCCCGTGGTAATCCGCTAACAAGGGCACTTGCTCAGCAGCTCACAGATGTTTTCATCACCATTGCTAACAAATGTTCAAGCTTGACACATTTATTATTTAGATGAGGATTAATTCTGTGTATCTGCATTTGAGGCCGTGCGTGGAAATGACATAAACATGACATACCTTCCAAAACTACTTAAATGAACTTAAATCATAAAAAAGAAATGTAAACTGAAGAAAAAGTCCCTTCAGGTGTTCCATTGTTAGGGCCATCTGTTTTGATTTGCTACTCTGTTGGTTGTCTTCTGGTATTTATTGTTACTTAGATTGCAACATTTCTTCTCCTTTATTGAATAGATTGGAACAACAATTACTTGCAGCTGCAGGAGAAAATGGAACTTTCTAAATCAATAATGTTCTTTATATAGAAAGAGTGTGTGTCACTTAAATTTAAGCTGACTTGGTTAAATCTCGAGGTAAGATTTATTTTAAAAGCAGAGAATCTTTCTTAACTTCAGATGGCCACACGCTTTTCATTACTAAAATTATTTTAGCATTGGCTAACCTAGGGAGAACCTTATAAAAATGGCTAGGGAACATGGCATTTTTTTTCCTGACTAGAAAAAGAATTTTTAAGGTAACTGCAGCATATAAATACTTGGCAAAAGCTGGCATCCCAAGTGATAAAGTGAATTATAATCCAGAAATGTTTATGCTACAGTAAATCTTTTAGTTTTTAAGGAGCCAAAACGGTGCTATTTTGCTGTTGTAGACAAAGATGGCTGCCACTCTGTTCTGCTGATAGGGTGGGGGTGGAAATCATGTGGCTCACCATCTACTATTGCACTGGAGGTCCCAGCACTCCTCACCAGCATAGCCAATGGTGAAGAATGCTGGACTGCAGTCAAGCAACATCTGGAGGTCCATGTGACATAATCCTTGTGTTAGGTGACAGTCCTTCAAATTCAAATTAAGTACTTATTAATACTCTCCCTGTTTCCTTGAAGACTTGCAGGTCGATCTTGGGAAAAAGTGGCTGTGTGGTCTGAAGAGTTCATCCCAGGAGATTCCTTTTGATAATCTTTAGTTCTAAAATCTTTCCACAAACCGGTTGCAGTTATTGTGTTAGTACTCATGGAATCATCTCTAGCATCTGCCAAATAAATGAAACCCAGAGTTCAGAAAGTATGAATTAAAAAGCAATTAGTTATAGTTATAGCTCCAAGTCTCAAGAATTAATTAATTAATATTACAGCTACATTTTAAAAAAGTTTAAAAAAAAACCCTCATTCTTTAAAACTCACTCCAATAGTTACCTTCTAGTTACATTTTAAACTTATGAATGCTACAAACCACTGCCTTACAGTACAAAACATAATTTCTTGCCATCCACTTTGTCAAAATTTCGCCTCAGGATTCACATTGGAACATGAAGCACCAGTGAGGCTGTAGAAGGACTGAAGTAATTCTTTATTAAATTACAATTGTAATATGATGTAATTTAACTTTAGTTATTAGGAAAATGAATAAGTTGTAAGTTACTTGTCCTGATGAAGCAAAAGATCAATCTAATCCATTCTGTCTCTCACTGTGGTTAAGCAGATGTCTCCAGGAAGATTAGAAGAACTGAGGAAGGCTATAAATCTCATCTGTTTTTCCCCTTCTGTTAGTTTTTCTAACAGAGAAAGAAAGTTTGTATTTGCATTTGACCTCATCTGGCTATATTTCAAGATAGGAAACAGAGTTTCTAAAAAGTCTTTGAACTTGGAGCTTCCATGGAGCTACTATGGTTGATAGCTACTGATAGAAGTGACCTTTATGAATTTGGCTAATGCCCTTTTAAGGCTATTTAAACTAGTGTAATGATCATCATTACAAATTGCAGCATTGACTTCCATAAATTAAAATCAAGAAGTAATTTATTTGGCCTGAATTGACTACCTGTCAATTTCATCTGTTGAATTTGAGTTGTGGTATTACTAGTATGTTGGTAGAGTCTCTATCTACAAGTTTTCCAGGCCATCAGAGTTATCTCCAAACCATTACAGTTATCACAGTACGCAACTCAAGAATTTAGTTTCACCTTCATTTTATAGTGAACTGGCCTAATTTACACATTCCAGACTACTATGAAGACTGGAGAAGAGATATCCTTTGAGTTTTTGAAATACTATTCTTAGGGGTTTTTTTTTTTTTAAAAAAAACAAACAAACATGTAGCTAAACACATATAAAAAGTACATTTAGAGCAGCAGTGAATAACTCCCTGAGATTAGGGGGTGAGAATTTTGCCATCTTGGAGAGCCTTATCAAGGCATCATGTAGCCTATGGACCACATAGTGCGTACCACTGGTTTAAAAATATGATCTCTGAGAGAAAATGCATTTAGTTGTGTGTGAATGAAAATACATATACCAATCTGTATTTAAAATTAAATTTTCATGAGGATTTTTTTTTAAAAAAACCCTTAAATTAATGTGGAAGCACGATGGAATGGATCTAAAAATGAATATGAGTGAAACTGGCATAGACTAGAAATCAGGTGACCTGTTCATCCTTAATCACAGGCTTCATTTTGTTTGCATCAGAAAAATTCCAACCCTATTCCAGAGCCTCCTTGCATTTGTCACTGCTCTGAGGTATGTTGGGTCTTTTAGTCCTACCGCTGTTGCCACTTGTAATAACCCTTTTTTGGTGCCACCACAGGCACCACTGTACCTTACTTTATCAATAACTTAATCTCGATGCAGTGACCTCAAAATAAGGGCATGTATAAACCAAATAATTTATTCAACAGAAGAAGAGAATGATCCACAACTACCTGTTGTTCAAGCACACATGATTACAATACAGTGCAGAACATCACAGTGTGCCTCTGGCATTCAGTCTCTGAGTTGAATGAACAATCAATCAATCAATCAATCAATCAATCAAATAAATGAAATTATTAAGCAATGCACAAGACTATGACAATTTTATAGAATGTAGGAGGCAGCCTTGAGTGAAATGCATATTTCCCTTTCATATTTATGCTATCTAACGTGAGGGGCTGACAGTTTTATTCCCAGTGTGCCAAGGACTTGCAGCCGATAACTCATGGATTGGCACTGGTCCATGGTCCACCACACTGAACTGCGTTTCTATAAATGTTAGCATTTATTTTTGCCTGCTACCAAGCTTACTGCATACTTGTTTGTGTAACTTAGCTATTCAGGCTGTGGATCTAATATCACTAATTTTAATCTCCTCCACAGTATTATGTTTGTCTATCAGATTGCTATGCAATATGCAAGGTTTGTTTACCCAATAAAACACAAGGGACATTTGGAAGCCACAATTAATACAGGAGTGGGAAGTCATTTCATGTTCAGGAGTTTTCATAAACAGTTTACTGTGGTTATAGATTTATCCGAATAGGCAAGAAATATAGGCCTAAAATATCTCACATAGTTTCTAAGATCTGTAGCTTTCTCCACTGGCACCCTCAAGCAGTAGTTCAGACAAGACAAGCATATTCGTTCTTGTTAGTGCATGATCCTCTTGAATTAAACTACACTTCAGAGGATGTAATGTTATCAACTTTGTCAAAGAGAACATTTCAGTTAGTATGTTACCTGTCTTCCTTCTTAGCTGCTTTGGTTTCATAAGTATGCTCTGAATAAAAGTGTACTGCACATAAAGAGAGAAAAAGGATATAACTGTGTGTGTGTGTGTATGCAAAATATTCTGAAACTATCTTTACAGTGCAATCCCATACAAAATCACTTGGAAGTTAGTCTTCTTAAACATGATGCAGACACATGCAGATTGCACTGCAAATTAACAAACAAATGCAACAGACGTTTAGCTTGGTTCATCTGAACTCTTCAAAAACACACAGAGTAACTGGATTGGAGAGTGAACATATTTCATGTCAAATGACTGTAATTATGATTTTTATACTCTCCACGGGAATACATTAATAATAAATGAAAGTACTGTGATAAGGTTATCCAAGTCAAACTGGAATATTTACATGATTAAAGCTATTCTCTAGAGGAACATTAGATCTGTTGGTCTGCAGTTATTCTCTCTTCAGAGTTATTCACTTGATCCCTGTGGATATATCAGCCTCAGAATAATGTTGTTACAGTCCTTAGCAGAAGAGAGGCATTGCTCTTGTTTTCCACTGTGACTACGACTGGAACATCAGCATTCTCACAGTGGCAATCACATTCATATGGTACCTCTCATTCTCCTTTTCAGGAAAAAAAAATACCACAATACTTACCCTATATATAAGAAATTACATGTTGTTTGAAACTAATTGTTTGTCCAATGGGAGATCACATTTTCCTGCACCACTCTACATGCTCATAGCTCCCAAATCTGCTCTGAAGAGTCTCCCAATACCAGTGTACATTGGGGGGCTAAGAGGGTTATTTTCTGCACTGTCGATTCTTTCAGTTGATTGATATGACTGGATATCATCCATAATCATTTTAATTGTCACTTGATCATTATGTGTGCCTGTAGTGCCAAGGAATACTACCATAATATCAAAAGAACCCTTGGCAGAGAACTGCTAAGATTCAGAAGTGATTACATTAGAAATTTCAGTCCACATAATGTAATAAAAGTAATGTCAACGTTGCCAAAAAGCAGATGACACTGTGGTCAACTTTCTAATCTATGCTGAATTTTATGGTACTAAAAATTGGTGCTCTTTCTTCAAATTCATATTGTGCCTTAGCATATCAGTAAAGTTTGGTCTGAATATTCTATACGTACCATATTCAATATGCTAGGAAAAACAGGCATGTTTTAATAGCTAAGAAAAGTAAATCTGATATAATTGTTTTTATAAGCAAGGATACATACAAGTTCGTTTTACTAGAATAGCCATAAAGCTCCATGTCTAGTTACAGTTACTCTAAACATTATGTCTTTTTGTTTGTAAAGAGCAAGCACGCTGGGTTGCAGTGAAGCAAAAAACTCAGATTTGGACAGTTTTCCTCCCTAGACCAGTGATAGAGTGCATGCTTTTCATACAGACATCCACATTCAATCTGCAGGATCTCAAGTAAAGAAAAAGAGAAATGGTTTGGAATGCAGTGGACGGGAAAGATGCTTTTTCGCTTGAGACTCTGGAGAGTTGCTGCCAGTCAGAATATAAACTACAGGGCAAGAAGAACAGTTTGACCTGAAATGAGGCAGCTTATGTCCAAATACCAGCATCAAGATACATGGCTGAGCTCTGCAGCTTGTCACAGCAAGTTGTATTTGACTATCTCTGTACCCAGCTGCTTTGCATTATCCACTCTCAGAATCTAGCCAGAATCTTTGTACCTGTCTCTTGTCTTCCTGTCAACCCTCACAGTATGGACGTGATGTTCCATGGGTTTTGTAGTTTTCCAGAATAAAATATAACCTGACCTCTAATCTCATTAAGAATATTTCTGTCTGTTGCTTTCCCCCCTAAAATTAAGAGCTTTTTTCCCCCTTTTGGTCAGACTTGTCAGTATCTAGCCCAAAAACAGGGGGTAAGAAAAGATGATCCCCCAGATTACCACAAAAACATGATGAAGGAAAGCATGATGAGGCACTAATTGTGTATAATGTGTGTGTAGTGAAGCACATAAAACAATTTAAAATGGCCAGTACTCAAGAATACTAAAGAATGAAACTGAACAGACATTAACTGTGTATAGTTGCAGAATCAATTTTAGAAAATTGTTATGATTTATGTTCTTGTCAATTATCTCAAAATACAGCAATAACCAATAAGACCTTGGTCCCTTTGTCAGCTCATAACAAAATGATGTAAGTTGAAGGATGATTTGATTCACAAGTAACACCAAAATATCTTTGACCCTTATACAGTTGAGCCTTAGGCCTTATGTGTGCTTCCTTCCCATACTTTTTCTTCACCTACTCTGATTTCCTTCTTTCTGCAATAGATAATTTTCCTCACACTGAAACAGGCAGATGGTGCTTGTTCTCCAAATGAAAAGACTCCATTTGATCAGATAAAGACAAACCATAACTTGCTGGTTAGCAAGCAACACATGATGGTTTGTTACTAAAAGGAAATGGTGTGTTGGGTAGAGGGTGCATGTGAGTTGTGTGATGAACCGAGCTGTACCTTTTGCCTGATTACAGGAATTCGACAAAAATGGAAGGTTTATATCTTCTAACTCTTTACATGAAAAATGTGTGCATGTTACCATTTTAAAATAAAACATGCTGTTTGGGGATTTTAGAAGTGTAGCCATTCTATCACTGAGCCTTACAGATATATTATCTCACATGGTTTTCATGTCTCTTGACAGGATGATGAAGTAGTGCTTCAGTGTGTTGCCAACATTCACAAAGAACAACGAAAGTTCTGCCTGGCAGCTGAGGGTCTTGGGAATCGCCTGTGCTTTTTGGAACCAACTTCAGAGGCTAAAGTAAGCATCATTTCTACAAGGGTTTTTTGTCCAAGCAATTGTCAGTTATTAATCTACAGACAGTTATTAAAATTTTTAATTGCAGTTTCTGTATTAGAGGAGATCCATAAAATGAAAACCATCAAATTATTTCTCTTCCAGTTCAGTAAGTTTTGCTGGATTGTATATTTTCAAATTAAACATTTTGCTGCCTGGTACTTTGCAGTTCATAGTTTGAAGTGCCACATATTGGACTGCATGGCAAACTATGCTTTGAATAAAGACAAGTTCAAGTCACATGTTGTGAAGAATCAAAAAACGATTTGGATATATGGGAGCCCTTAAGGACACCTAGACTACAACTTTGGCTGCAGGCCCTTATGCAGCAGTTTTCTTCACTATTTTGAAGTTGCTACCATCTGATAGAGAGAAATAATCATATGACATCTCTATTAGACATATATTTGTTATTGCCGTTTTACAGATTAGGAAATAAGAGAGATCACGGTTAATCTAAGGCAGCTGTCTGACTTAGATGGGATACGAGCATAGCCTTCCAGTT
Organism: Iguana delicatissima; assembly: GCA_948472985.1. Classification (NCBI taxonomy): domain Eukaryota; kingdom Metazoa; phylum Chordata; class Lepidosauria; order Squamata; family Iguanidae; genus Iguana; species Iguana delicatissima. The sequence continues at coordinate 172,830 of CAOKZL010000515.1, forward strand.
CCAAAGCCAACGAGAAACAAAATGAATTTCATTTTTCTGCTTTCCTGAATTATACAGTTCAGTTTCATAAATGTTCTTCATAAGCATGTTATTAATGGAACTTTGCTAAGAGACTTTTTGTTGTTTTGGCATTTGGCTTGCTCATCTGCTGAATAGCCTCTGCCAGGGACACCATCTCCTTGTAGTCATTGGTATAAAATGTAGCTTCAGTGAAGGCTGAGTCAGTGAATAACTAATGCAGCAGTCTAATTGAAGGCTTCTAAGAATGTGGCTAAGAAACTGAAAAGATGAGGGAAGACAGGTATATTTGCAAGAAGAAACAAATAATACATTGGTGAATCAATGGAAATGCTGTAGGGCCTACAAAAGAGAGAAAGAACGAGGGTACCACAGTCGCTAAATTCCCACCTGTCACTTTCTTTGGACCTTCAAGCCTACTAGGCCCCAGGGAAATAGCAATGAGAGCAGACAGAGTGTTAGAGGATAGGGTAAATAAGTGAGTAACTAGAAGAAACAATGACTGACTTATTATTGCAAAATTTCCATAGGGATGTTTTGCATATAGGATGAGTCTTGTTAAAAGCTTAGGGATTATAGGTTACTAACCTTCCATTCATATGACTTCTTTACCTTTAAGAACATTAGGGCACTGTCTAGCCAGCCTAGCTAGGAACTGTAGAAGGAATGGCCAAGAGGAAAGAGTCAACAGCAGCAAATAATGGAAACTCAAAGCCTGGGTCTGAAGACAGTGGGCTTCCATGGTCCACAACTACATATCTGTACTGGAAGGTACCTCAAGGACCATCTAGTGGAATCCTCTGCCATGTATGAATCCATGATGAAAGCAATCCCAAGAAAGGATAATCCAACATCTGTTTAAAACTTCCAAACAAGGAGAGTCCACCATGCTATGAGGTAGCCCATTCCACGGTTGAACAGCATTTATTGTTAAAAAGCTCTTTCCAAAGTTTAGATGGAATCTATTTTCTTGTAATTTGAATCCATTTGTTCACGATCTTATCTCTAGAGCACCAGAAACAAAGTGGTTCATCTTCTATGCAGCATCCCTTCAGCATTTAAAAATGGATATCATATCGCCTCTCAGTCTACTCCAAGACCTTTTGCCATCTTGGTCACCCTCCTCTGGACACATTTCGGCTTGTCAGTATTCTTCTTGAACTGTGGTGGCCAGAAATTGACACAGTATTCCATGTGGGATCCAACTAAGCAAATTAGACCACTGCTTGCCATGATTCAGAAACTATACTTCTGTTGATGCAGCCTCGAATTGCCTTGGCTTTTTTGCCACTGCAAAGCACACTGTTGATTTATGTTTAGCTTATTGGCTGCTAATACCCCAAGATCCTTTTCACATGTACCCTTTTCAAGTCAGGTATCATCCATCCTATGATACTTCATTTTTCACTTCATTTTTCCTGCCTAAATACAGTCCCTTACACTTATCTCTTAGTGGTAAGCTGAAAGGGGTAAAACTACAGCTTAGAGTCTGCTGATGCTTTTGAGATGTCTCTATCCAGAATGTGAAAAAAAAAACAACCTTTCTGCACTATGGTTCTCAGAATCTGGGATTCTTAACCAGACAATAGAATAATAGACTTTGGGTGGGTAGTATTTTCATTCAGAAGAGACTTCTTAAAAAAACAAAAACAAAAAAAACCCTCCCAAAATCCCAATTGTAGTAGAGCCATTGACTCAGTAGGAACTTGATAAGTCATCAGCTATGTCCGTGTCATTTGGGACTAGGAATTGGATTTAGGCCTACGCGCGCGCGCGCACACACACACATTCAGTTATAAACATCATAACACTAGTTTCCCAATTTTATGTTCAGAGTTAAGCATCCAAACATCTTCCTTAGATTATGAAATCATTTCTCTACTTGTTATAATGCAAAATTCCACCTTATGGTAATAGAACTAGCCATTAAAAGATGTCAAGTGTAATTCAATATTAAAATTTTAAGGATTGGTTACTCCATCTGCATGAAAAGGTAAAGGTATTTACTTCACAAAAAAATGGCATAATCACATATTCCTGAAAGATTCATTCTTGTGTGTGACTGAAACGCACTTTAATAATTAATATGTACTTTTCTGTTAGCTTAGAGAAATCTTTATGACTGTTCTGTGACTTTGTCCTGTAAATGTTAGCTTTCAAATGGATGCCAGTTTATTTTTATAGTTTGCTAATATATACTGTTTTCATTTTTTTTTTTTAAAAAAAACCACTTCAAGTTACTTGCCAGATTGACTCATGGCAGACCATCAAAGAGTCCTTCTGCAACATTTCCTACAGTGGACCCTTCGTATCTATAGGGGTTTGGTTCCAGAACACACCACAGATACCAGAAAATGTGGATGATCAAGCTCCTATTAGTGAAATGGTGTAGGGCAGCAGTGGAGGCAGCGACAATCCCCAGCTGACAGGCATCCTGTGAGGTGCACATTCTTTGAGCAACTCCATCTCCTTTGCCATTTCTGTGGGACTGAAAATGTAGAAATAGTTGGAAAAAAATACTGTACTGGATATTTGGTACCACCAGGACAAGAAGAAATCCCAGGACAGCTGTGGAGGAGGTGAAAGAGCCCAGCTGCCAGACTTGCATTCTTAGGCTGCATTTGTCCAACTAAGGCCAGTATACCAAATGCATCCATTCCTGGAAAAGTCAGATGTGTCTATAGTGAGATATGACCTCTATAACATGTTCTGTGTGGGACTGCTTTTAAATGAGTTTGAAACTGGTCCAGAATACTTGTGGTTAGACTAATCCAGAATGCTTGTGGTTAGACTACTGGCCTAGATTAGCTAGTTATAGTCATGATGCCACTGGGAGTAGAATCTTATGCTGAACACACTGTTTTGTTTGATCTACTACTCTGTTCACAAACATCTTGTTTTAGGTGGCAGGGAGTGATACTATATCTGTAATGGCTCATCCACACCTACAGGCACCATTGGATGTTAAAATAATCAAATGCTGACTGTGTGAACATCCCCAGTACTTAACAAGAATCACAGCACCAGAAGGGATTTTACAAAAGCAAAGAGTATTTATGGAGGACCACATTTAACATTTCAGTGACTTAAATAGTTCTCTGTTGTTGCTTTGAGAGATCAAGGAAAGGATTATTCAAAGACAGAGTGCATATGCTACCAAAGGCAATCAGTTCTTAGTAGGGAATATGTTTTCAGCTAGCTCCATACATGCCAAATCATTTAACGGTCTCCAAGGAGGAAGTCCAATACTAGCTTGCCAATGTGGACTGCAGCTGGGAAGTTAAAGAAAGAGATCTTTAAAAAAAAAGTCACATAACCCAGTCATTTGCATTTGTTTGGGCTCTGTTAAGGCAGTGCAACTTTGAAAGGTGAAGGCTGTGTTTGTGTATGACTGGAATAATGTGTAAAATATATTGGCTAGAATCTTATTGGTGACTTGCAACTTTGTAAGTGAACTTGCATAGGTGGTCTGCAGGAATTAGAACTGGTTCCATAACGTCCGTACCCCATGAAGGGATGATGTTACATTCCTACACAGGAAAGCCAGAAAAGGGCACATGCACAACAGCTCCTGTGGGACATCTATACTGTTTTGCATTGGGACACCAGCTAGGGAGTACTGATGTGCATTGGAATACTCTAGTCAATGTCTCTTTACACATCTTTGCAATTCATTAATAGGGTTTCTTAGCACCTCTGCTATGTAGCTAAATGTGTGTAAAGTTACATAATGTAGACTGTGATAGAGGATTCTGTCTATAACCCTTCCATACTTGCTAATTTACTATGTAAGAAAATAATTTTATATTTTATATTTATATATTTATATATTTATATTTTATATTTTATATTTATATTGAGGAAAACAGAGTCTGTTTGGGTTTAAGGGAATTGACAGCCACCTAGAAAAAGCTTTTACATCCTGGTATGCATTGTTAATAATAAATCATAGAATCATGGAAGAGACCTCGGGGCCATCGAGTCCAACCCCTTGCTATGCAGGAACACCCATCAAAGCATTCCCAACAGATGGCCATCAAGCCTCTGCTTAAAAACCTCCAAAGAAGGAGACTCCACCACACTCTGAGGCAGCATATTCCACTGCCGGACAGCCCTGACTGTCAGGAAGTTCTTCCTGAGGATCAAGTGGAATCTCCTTTCCTGCAGCTTGAATCCATTGCTCCTTGTCCTAGTCTCTGGAGTGACAGAGAACAGGCCCGCTCTCTCCTAGGCATAACATCCTTTCAAATATTTAAACATGGCTATCATGTCCCCGCTTAATCTTCTCTTCTGCAGACTAAACATACTCAGCTCCCTAAGCCACTCCTCATAGGGCATGGCTTCCAGACCCTTCACCCATTTTGGTTGCCCTCCTCTGGACACGTTCTAGCTTGTCAATATCATTCTTGAATTGAGGTGCCCAGAACTGGACACAGTATTCCAAATGAGGCCTAACCAATGCAGAATAGAGTGGTACCATTACCTCCCTTGATCTAGACACCATACTCCTGTTGACACAACCAAGAATCATGTTGGCTTTTTTTGCTGCCTCATCACATTGCTGACTCATGTTCAGCTTGTGATCTACCAAGGCTCCTAGATCCTTTTGACACATACTGCTATCCAGCCACATGTCCCCCATCCTGTATTTGTGCCTTCCATTTTTTCTGCCTAAGTGCAGGACCTTACATTTCTCTCTGTTGAAATTCATTTTGTTAGCTTTGGCCCAGCTCTCCAATATGTCAAGGTCGTTTTGAAATTTGATCCTGTCCTCTGGTGTATTAGCAACCCCTCCCAATTTGGTATCATCTGCAAATTTAATCAGCATGCCCTCTACTCCTTCATCCAAGTCATTGATGAAGATGTTGAATAGCACTGGGCCCAGGACAGAACCCTGTGGCACCCCATTAGTCACTTCTCTCCAGGATGAAAAGCAGCCATTGGTGATCACTCTGTGGGTTCGGTGGGTCAACCAATTACCAATCCACCTAACAGAAGTCCTGTCCAGCCCGCATTTTACTAGCTTCTTTGCAAGAATGTCATGGGGAGCTTTGTCAAAGGCCTTACTGAGATCAAGATATGCTATGTCTACAGCTTTCCCTTCATCTATCAAGCCTGTAACCCTATCATAAAAAGAGATAAGACTAGTCTGGCATGACTTATTTCCGAGAAATCCATGTTGCCTTTTACTGATTACAGCATTGCTTTCTAAGTAATTACAAACTGACTGTTTAATGATCTGCTCTAGGCTCTTTCCTGGAATTGATGTCAGGCTGACCGAGTGATAATTATTAGGGTCCTCTTTTTTCCCCTTCTTGAAGATGGGGATGACATTTGCCCTCCTCCAGTCTGCTGGGACTTCTCCTGTTCTCCAAGAGTTCTGAAAGATGATTGCAAGTGGTTCAGAAATGACTTCTGCCAGCTCTTTTAATGTCCTTGGATGTGATTTATCTGGCCCTGGGGACTTGAATTCATCTAGTTTAGCCAGATATCCCTGTACTGTTTCTCTACTTATTCTGTGCTGCATTTCCCGTCTTCCTCACCTGCTCCTCCTGGCCCAAGTTGGGTACTTCTGTCCTGGGAGAAAACTGAGGCAAAGAAGGTATTGAGTAGTTCTGCCTTCTCTCTTCCCCCCGTTATTAATTGGTCACCTTCTCCATGAAGTGATCCTGTCATTTCCTTGTTTTTCCTTTTGCTGCGGACATATCTAAAAAAGTCCTTTTTATTGTTTTTGATGTCTCTGGAAAGCCTGAGTTCATTCTGCGCTTTAGCTTTTCTGACCTTCTCCCTGCATCTCCTGGCTATTTGCTTCAATTCCTCTTTGGTAGTTTCACCATTTTTCCATTTCCTGTCCATGTTTCTTTTAACACTTAGCTCAGCTAAGAGTTCGTCAGTCAACCATTCCGGTTTCTTTAGACACCTGCCAGTTTTCCTCCTTATTGGCACAGTTTTCTATTGTGCTTTCAGTACCTCACTTTTAAGAAACTCCCATCCGTCATGAACTCCTCTTCCCACTGAATGACAAACTCCAAAAGAGCATGGTCACTCCCTCCTAAGAATCCCACCACCTCCACCTCATCAACAAGGTCATCCCTGTTGGTCAGGATCAGATCTAAAATAGCCGATCCCCTTGTCGCCTCTTCCACCTTCTGGACCATGAAATTGTCTGCAAGGCAAGTGAGGAACCTGTTGGACCTTGCGGACTTTGCAGAATTTGACTGCCAGCAAATATCAGGATAATTGAAATCGCCCATTAACACGGCATCTCTCCTTTTTGAATGTGTGGTCATCTGCTCCAGGAAGGCCTCATCCATGTCCTCAGGCTGGCCTGGAGGTCTGTAGCAAACCCCCACAATCACATCCCTATTGTTTCTTGCTCCCTTAATTCTTACCCGGATGCTCTTGACTTGGCTTTCCGGATTTAAGTCCTGGATCTCTTCACAAGTGAAAACATCCTTGACATATAAGGCTATTCTTCCTCCTTTCTTGTTTGGTCTATTTCTGCAAAATAGGTTATAATATAATATAATAAATAAAATAAAATATAATTTCTTTTTTAGTTTATATATTGCTTTTCTTTCAATATGGAACACCAAGTACCTTATAGTATAAGTTAAAAGAAAATATAAATAAAATGAGATATATAGTTCAAAAGCTTACAAACAAATAAGCAATCATACTGACAAAACACTAGTTCAAAAACATTTAAAGCATAATACTGAAGATAAAGTTCAGCACACCTCATTAAAAGACCCTTCTGCTACAGTCTGTTAATAGCTGAAAGCCTGTCTTTGTCTGCTGGTTGAAAGAAAGCAGAGTGTGGGCCAAACTAGATTCATAAGAGAGAAAATTCCACAGCCTGGAGCCAGACATCAAGAAAGCTGTCTTCTGTGTCTTCATTAGACATGTCTGTGATGGCAGTAGGAGAAAGAGAAAGCACACCCCAAGTATCTCAAAACTCTTTCAGTCTTTCGGATAATCTGGACTCAAGCCATATAGCACTTTATAGGTAACAACCAGTACTTTGAATTGTGCTTGGAAAAATACTGATAACCAGTTAAGCTGTTTCAGCAAAGTTGTTATATTAATATATTATTGACAGCCAGTATGGTGTAGTAGTTTAAGCATTGAACTGGAGACCAAGGGTCTAATCCCCAATCAATCATAGAAACTCACTGAGTCACACTCTCTCAGCCTCAGAGAAAGGCAAAGCCAAAGGTAAAACCCCTCTGAACAAATCTTGCCAAGAAAATCCTGTGATAGGTTTGTCTTTAGGTTGCCAATGACTTGAATCAAAGGTGCTCATCATCATCATCATCATCATCATCATCATCATCATCATTATTACATCATTATATGCATCTGAAGAGAAAAAGATTATGCTTCACTCTAACCCAAATCTAGAGACTTAAATTGTTTCACTGCAGATTTATATTAAAAACTGACAGTAACAACACATTCCAATGATTTGGTCCACCCTCAGACATCAAGGTGTAAGAATGAGATAAAGGAGAATGTTCAAATAATTAAAATAACATCCACCTGCATGATGCATACTTTTCTCATGTCCTCAAATGCTAAAAAAAAACCAAATATGTAGAAATCAAAATTGAGTAAAATGGTATGGATATCACTGAAGTTTTATAATACTATAATGCATTCAATCATATCTTACTCTTAAGTCATTTCCTACAGTCCAGACTAATTTTTATGGCAAAGTGAGCCCAATCAAATTATTTGAAAGCCATGTTTGTTTCTATAGCACACTTAAAGACACACCTAACCCTTTGTCACTAAAATCAGCAGGACGTAAAAGTACTTGGCTGGATCTTGCCTATACGAATACTGGTGCAGTTATAATTCTTTTGCTTAATACACAGACAGCAACATATAATTAATTAATCTTCCAAATACAATGTTTTCACAGTGTTTGTTCACAACCTAGTGGCTTTAGGAATAATTACTGTGCATCCATGATACTTTGAAATCTATTCATTACCTCACGTTCAGCACCTGCAAAAGTGCAGCTGTTACTGTGTTCTCAATGCTCATTAAATTGATCTCAGTGAAGCTATGGATACAGTTTTTATTGTTTCAAAAATTTCAACATACCACAAAACTACTTGATCCTTGACTTTCTGAAAAACAGCTGTAATACTTTAGTTTTCTTCTGTGTTACTCTGTGGTGTCACCTTTCTGAAAGGATTAATGGGAGAACTATATCGCAGCAATTAGAATGTGCTCTACATTTCACTGGTTGATGAATGTGGGTTGTTTTCTTCATTACTCTGCAGGGGACAGCAGTTTGGTCAACAGTCTCAGTGTTGCACAGTATTTTCTTAAACAAATAACACAGTCAGAATGGCCACTTGTTTGTCAGAAAAGGGGGAAACACACTACCTTAAGGTTACAGATTTACATGCTAATTCATGGTAATGTAAATTTAGAAGTAATTACTATAATTTAAATAGAAATATAATAATGCCACTATAATGGGGGAAAACATGACCAAATAACTTGGATGCCTGCTTCGAGTACTATCCAGATGCCAAAAACTACTGGACCATTTTAAAGCCTATATTGTCTCTTTTTATGGTTCTCTGTCTTTAACCTGGAATTGGACTACAGAGCCCTTTAAAATAGACAATGCCATCAACGAGAAGAACGTCCTCTGTAAAGCATGAGACATTGCCACCTAAATACATTGCACCACTTTTCCAAACTATCCTTGAACAAAAGTTCATTCCCCTTGACAATTGGCGGATGTTCCAGTAGTTAATTGTTAGAAACAGTACAAGCAACAAGGTTAAGACATTAAAAATGTAATCTATAAGGTAAATTTGATGTGGTGTTTTCAGGTGCAGCTCTGCCATTAGGCAATGTCAGGAACTGTCTCTGGTGGCAGTTTCCGAGGGGTGGTCAGTCATGAGAAGATGTTGGGACAGTGTATGCCACATGGCCTATCAGGAACCTACTAAATTAGCCTGCTGCCATCAGGTACAACAGAGGATGTGGGGAATCATCAGTGTTGAAGTAAGATTCATTTGCCATCTGCTATACTTGCATACATGGAGTGGGAAGAGTCACCATCTTGTCCTGTCTCTCATGCAATAAAATGTCATGGACCAGCCTGGAATAGTTAAAGTACTGAAAGTCATTTTATTTAAAACAACCCTAGGATATTTTTGTATGGTTTTTCCTATCAAATATTGTAGGAAGTAGATTTGGCACACTCTGAAGACAAATTGTTCTATTTCTGAACTTTGCTTTGAACTAGGGTTTTCCTTCCAAGCTTAAATATATCTTCCCAGAATGTAAACAGAATTTAAATTCTTGTCTTATCTCCTGGGACTATGACGAATAGCTGTTTTTCAATTCTGTTTCAAGAACTTTGACTGGTTAAAGAAAAAAACTCACTTCATTTTTTTTTTTAATGGCTAACAGCAGCAGGACAGTTGGATAGTGTTAGGGATGCGGGAATCACTTAATCTGTTCCATGGGTCCCTTGGCAGAATGCATGTTCTTGCCTACTGTGCCTTTTGTCAGACAAAAATATTTATTCCTGCTGTGGATTATTTTATGTGTTTCAGTATGTATGGCTGTGAAAATAAACCCCATAAAGTACATATTTTATAGCCTTTTTGGGGAGGGGAGTAAAAGGATAAAATGTGCATGTCCCTTCTGTTTCCTACAGAAAGGAGGAAAAAGTGAATTGCAGTGAGATGCAAAATTACAAGCATCTAAGTGAGAAAACCTTATGTTTATCAGAATGCTAATCTGGTGTGATGAATTACTGTTCTTCAATATGTTTGAAGACGTTTGACTGGAATCCATGTATGACTTTACAATATGGTATTTCCTGGGCCCTCTAATAAACTATTCCACTGGTACATGTCATAAGCTAACTGTTCTTGTTTTTTAAAAAAGGTTTGTGATCTTTCTTTTGCTGTTGAGCAGTGCAATTGTACCTCTAGAGCTGAAACAATGTGGTTGGACGAGATAGATTCCCTATCCAGATTTGCCTGGCAGTTCTATCCCTTGAATTCCCATCACTCACCTTTTCCTTTTGCTGTCAGCATCCCTCCCTGGATCTGTAATTAGGCTGCAAGCTGACCACTATACAGGGCAAGTGGATGCATTGATCAATGAGTTCAGTTCAGTAATGTGTGACTGAATCCTCCTTATCTCTTATTATATGAAAATTTTCAAACAGAATTGTAGAAAATAAAACTAAGATTTATTATATAGGTTGATGCTCTTGTATCCAGAAGTCCAAAACCTCCAAACCCCAGAACTTTTTCTCACCAACCGCCCACTTCTGCCTTTGCAATGATGGCTATGGTGCTCCTGCATGTTCCTCTCTCAGATGAGAAGCACCGTAGTTGCTGCCTCAAAGACAGAAGTGGGCAGCTGCAAGCTTAACAAGAGAAACTGCGGATCTAGGAGACCAACAAGTACAAGTATCACAGCCACAGCTTCAAAGACAGAAGCAGGCATCTGGAGGCAGAAAGAGAAAGACTGAGGATTATTTTTTTTTATATATATATACACACACACACACACACACACACATACATACATATACCGCCTTTCTCCTGGACTGGGATCCAAGGTGGCTTCCAGCAATAAATAAAAATATAAAAACATTTAAAACAATTAAAATGTTAAAAGTATATACCATCATTTAAAAAACCTGTCAATATTCACTTCAAAACAGGTTGATAAATGAAGCTTTCCGGCTTACATAAAAGCCTGTTTAAAAAGGAAAGTTTTCACCTGCTGGTGAAAGGAAAGCAGGGAGGGACCCCACCTAGCTTCCTGTAGAAGAGTGTTCCACAGGGTGGGAGCAGCCACTGAGAATGCTCTCTCCCGTGTCCTCACCAGGCGAGTCTGGGATGGTGATGGGACCCAGAGAAAGCCGTCCCCAGAAGATCTTAGGGCTCTAGCTGGTTTGTACAGGGAGATACCTAAACTGTTTAGAGCTTTGGAGGCCATAACCAGCACTTTGAATTGTGCCCAGAAACGAATGGGTAGCCATTGAAGATGTTTTAATAAGGGAGTTACACTGTAACTGGCCCTAGTCAGAATTCTGGCCGCCGAGTTTTGAACCTGCTGGAGTTTCTGAACAGTTTCCAAAGGCAGCACCACGTACAGTGCATTACAGTAGTCCAAAGGAGATGTAATCAAGGCATGTGTCACTGAAGCCAGATCTGATGTCTCAAGGAACAGGCACAGCTGGTGCACAAGTTTTAACTGTGCAAATGCATTCCTGGCCACTTGTGAGATCTGGGCATCCAGGCTCAGAGTTGAATCCAAGAGAACACCCAGGCTGCAAGCCTGAGATTTCAGTGTTACCCTATCCAGCACAGGCAAAGTCCCTATTCCCTTATCTGCCTTTCGACTGACCAGGAGCACCTGTGTCTTGTCTGGATTAAGCTTCAGTTTGTTTGTCCTCATCCAGTCCATGACTGACAGCAGACGTTGGTTCAGGACCAAGACAGCTTCCTTAGAATCAGATGGAAAGGAGAGATAGAGTTTGGTATCATTAGCATACTGGTGACACTGCATGCCAAAACCCCAGATGACCTCTCCCAGCTGTTTCATGTAGATGTTAAACAGCATGAGGGGATAAAATGGAACCCTGAGGGACCCCACAGGTCAATGGCCATGGAGTCGAACAGGAGTCTCCTAGCACCATCTTCCGAGTTTTTCCCTTTAGGAATGACCAGAACCACTGCATAACAGTGCTCCCAAGTCCCATCCCAGAGAGTCAGCCCAGAAAGATACCATGGTTGATGGTATCAAAAGCTGCTGAGAGGTCCAGCAGAACCAACAGGGACACGTTCTCCCTGTCTAGTTCCTCGTGTAGGTCATCCACCAAGGCAACCAAAGCTGACTCCATCCCATAACCATGCCTGAAGCCAGACTGAAATGGATCTAGATAATCCATTTCGTCCAGAAACCCTTGGAACTGGGAGGCCACCACATGCTTCAGAACCTTGCCTAAAAAAGGGATATTGGAGGCTGGCTGATAAGTATTTAGGATGGTGGGATCCAGGGAAGGGTTTTGTGAAATGATGGGAGGTATGGTCCACACTGAGCACACTCTTGGATTCCCACCATTTCATCGATGCTCAGTCTCTCTCCAGCTTTGGGTCTTACACACAACACACAGAATAAATGGACAAGACTTCAGGCTATTCCAAAAAGGTACTGCATTCCAAAATCTGAAAAAAAAATTGCAAAATACAGAACACTTCTGGTCCAAAGTATTTCAGATAAGGGAGGCTGAACCTGTATTATAAGCAAGTTACACTAGAACTCCCTGAATTATTCTCCTACCACATACCAACCAGCTCCCATTACTCTTCTGATCCTTTTCCTAACTGGCCATATCCAACTCTTTTAAATATTTAATATTTAATCCATTCCTATGCACTCTAGTGCCAACCTCTGTTTCTAACTGGCCTTATTTCTTATTTCTTTCAGACAAGCCTCTGAAGTTTCTGTATTTGTCCCCATGATAGGCTTACTGACCCAGCATTCAATGAGCTGTGATCGTTTGACTCTACCCAGGCTTGCCAGCTTCTCATTTCACACAAGGATAGGTCACTGTAGCTTTTCTTCCGCTCAGAACCTATTATTCTTGCACTAGGGTGGAGAATAGAGGGAATGGGCATACTCCCAAGTTTTGGAGAGAAATTGGAAGCTGATGTTTGTTATCCCATGTGATTTACTGCTTGCTTGCAGAGCTGGCTATCAATAAGCACCTAAGTTCTGCACAGGAAACCTGCCAAAAGTTGCAACAAAATGCAGACACAAGCCTAAGCAAAAAGAGAATGCAAAATAATAGAACTGGGAGATACTAAATGGGCATGAGACCACTGTGAAGAAATCAGAATGAAGTGAGGTGGAAATAGGAATATTCTGTGAACGAGTGTTGGCAATTGGATATCATCCAATTGTTCCCATTTGTCAGGAATGGACCCTGTCATTCCAAATATTCAGCTGCTTTTAAAATATCCCAGTTTCTGTCTTTTCTTCCTGCTTTCCCTCTTTGTATTTATTTCAGTTGCTGCAAACTGAAGTTCAGATTGCAAAAGTAGTTTGCACTAAGTTAATTCAGCATGTTGCAGGGTGAGATTGTGGTGGAATCTTGCCTTTCCTATTGGATTTGGGCAAAAGCAAACTGCAGCAACCTCTCCTAGCTTGTGTGTGCTTTCTCATCAATAATTTTTGACCTCTTGGCCACATTTCTTTTGTTGCTTGGTCCTATGTGCTCCAATTTTCATCTGTGAAATGATGGAGGGTGTGCAATGGGAGTGGTATGATGTATGTGTGGGTTCATGTGTGTGAGCAAATCATTCAGCTTTTGTCAAGCACTTAATTCCTACCAACAGTGGATGTACAATTAGAAAAGCATGATGGATGTATTAAAGATTAAGAAAACAAAGCACATTCCATGTTTTTTTTAAATCATGCAATGTTTAAAAGAAATCCCATTAATTAGGAAAGCCAGAGTGCTGGTGTTGAAAATTATTCAACTATGCTATCTTCATAATAATTTATAGAAATGCTGCTTTAGTGTATGTTTTGTTTTGGTCTAGGAAGCTCAAGAGCCAAAACATATTTCTGTAGGGTAAGGGGAAAGATGCTGGGCATCATGTTTGCAAATTCAGACCAAACCCAAAGTATTAAACAAACAAAATTCTGGTGAAAGAAGAGTTTGTTTTAAAGTCTGCCTTTTCCCCAGTGCAGTCCAGGTTTTATGCTCTACTTTTCTCTCAGAATTGAAAGAAGTATACAGCTATAGTAATAGTGAATGAGAGCCAGTGTCATGTAGTGGTTTGAGTGGACTATGGGAGAGCAGGGTTTGAACTTCCATTTGACCACAGAAACCCACTGGGTGATCTTGGGCAAGTCAGTAACACTGAAAAATTGAAAAAGGCAAAGAAGTTCTCATAGTTAACCAAGCACTGAATTAAAATTTAATTCATTACTACATTAATGCATACAATAATATTAATGCATTTAAAAACATATCAGAGAGAGAGAGAGAGTACAAGAGCTCCATCAGAAGACCCTTCTATAGCAGTCAGTTAGTAGCTAGATGAATGTGTGAATACAAAGTCTGCCAGCAGAAAGAGAGCAGGGCGGGACTGGTCATAGGAGTTCCACAGCCTGGTAACTGTGAAAAATAGCTGAAAAGACGCATAAAACAATTTAGCACAGGATCGGCTGAAACATTAATGTTTATTTAAAAGTACGTTTCTGCAGAAGCGGGTGCTCTCCAGAGAGAAGGACACACCCACTATTGTTTTATCCCCTGTCCCCGTCGCAGGTTTTCCCTCCCCTGGGATCCCATTGGATAGGACCCCAAAGGTTACAGCCTATCAGGATCGCCTAAGAAGTTACATTTCCCCTTCCCCATATTTACAGTATGAATGATCACGCACTAATCATGCATTTCCCTCGTGATATCTTTGTTTCTCATTAGCAGGTTCGAAATGCCCCTAACAGTTTCTAACTGCCCCTTTCCCAAACAATGCCAATCTTCTTTCTTGTATTCCTTATCAACTAGTTTACTCCTTACAGATGGCTTTGTCAGACTGTCTTATCAGTCTGGTTCTACACCTGGAGATTCAAGGCCAAGAAGCCTCCTTCTGTTCTGTGGCCAATTTTAGAAAGTTGTTCTTAGACTTAGTGTATTACAGAAACTCAAATATAAAATATACTGAAATATATGTGTAAATATATCTAAAATATGTGTTATACATATAAACTAATATATATGCTTCTAATGCATGTTATTAATACTGTATACCCAGTGCAGAAGCTAAAATAGATTTTACTTCTCTCAGTAACTACAATTGAAAAGGACCCTTCAAGATTAGGAACTACTCTCCAACTTTGCTCACTCCTATGGCTGCCAGTTGCAATCTAAATTTTAAAAATTTGAAGAGCAGTAGTGTAGTAGCAAACTCCCAATTAATGATTCGTCAATAACATCTGGATCATAACAAAAGGGTTCTTTTTATTTCATTTGTGCAATCAGGGAGCAGCTGTGCTCATGCACCCAAGATAAACCACTCCAAAGAAATGGCTGCGCGCAGGCAGCTATATACCCTACTGAGCATGGCTACAGAAGAAAAAAAAAGCTAGTTAATAGGAACTGTGTCATGAATACATTGTTATGTCAGCATTCAAACATTGTGCATGTCCATATAGGTGGTCTCCAATTATAATACCAGATCCCACCTTGGAGGTGTAAAAGTTAATATTAAAATTAGGTCTAATGAGCTAAAGATATCTAAAGGTAATGACTAACTGTGTCTCCTTCCCCTCAATCTGCTTCTTGATTACAAAGTTGCAAAGCTGACCATATTCCAGACAACTCGCACCTACACTTCTGTCTGAGACATACAGAATTCCATTGTTCTCAGTGTTGTTATCAACACTGGCAAGAATGCATTTCAAAAACCTTCATGGCCAACTTCTCAGATCTTAGAATGTACAATAGTATATTTTTCTTTTAACTACAAGGATTAAAATAACCTCGAGGCTGGACTTTACTTAGCATAATTTTTAACACTGCATGTCCCATCTTGCTTTAACTGCAACTTAACAAATTTCCCCTCGCAAAATCCATATTTTTATTTCATGCCATCAGTAGGGTTAAATATAACATTAACCCTGTGAAGTGGCACATTTAATTTTTTTAACATATAAAACCAATATTATAAGTGAATGCTAACATTAAATCCAGTTTTAAGAGTTTAGCACACATTCACATCTAGACTTCTAGAAGAACCTTTTTGTCCTCCAGTTTGGAATAGCTGCAATTCTTTCAGAATCACAGTCCAGTGCTTCAAATTTTTCTTAGAGGGAATGGTTTGTCCTCATTTTGTTGAGATATTCTTGCTTTGAGCTGTAGTTTAATAGTACTTGACAAAAGGACATGTTACCTTAAGACCTTCTGAAGCAGTGTGTTGCACCTATATACTTCCCCTTTGCATTTGGCATCATATACAATGGCTGAATCTTCTCTATGATGCTTGGCTACAGATAGAAATCACATTTGTGTATGTGTCTGTTGAGATGTAAACTACCTTTAGTTCAAGAGGCTTGCTTTCAGGTCAGTGGATATACAACTGCAACTTTAACCAGTCTATTCACTCATGCCTGGGCCTTGCTATTGCTCACAATACAGCAGTAAAGGCCAGGGAGCTGCTTGTCTGCACTCTGATTTGTTCTTCTATTTCAGTAAATCCTTTCCTTCTGGGTTGCCTGTTTATTAAGCAAGTCTGGACAAGACAGCTTTGCTAGAAGGAGAAATTACCGTATTTTTTAGTGTATAAGACACACTCGTATATAAGGCTAACACCATTTATACACTGGCAGATACACTATTTGCGAGCATATAAGACACACCCAATTTTCAAACAGTATTTTAAGGAAAAAAAGTTAGTTTTCTATGCCAGCAAATACAGTACGTGTATACTACTAGACCACTGAATAACCTCTTTGTTGTTGTGGTAGACTACAAAAGTGGGGGGCAAAAGATTTAAGGCATATAATACAGAAATTTCCAAAGCAGAGAGAAGCAAGCTAATATTCTTGCCTTTTATTCTCTTGAGTTGACCTCCAAAGATGTTTTATTATACTCTCATTTACTGTAGCTAATAACCCAATGTAGTTAAAAACAAACAAACAACCTCCTGTATTTTTGCCCAGGGGCTGGCAGGAGGGTGGTACCAGCGATGAAGCAGTTCAGTGTGTTAGCAGACTCTCTTCTGTCTGCTTCTGGGTCTAAAATTGTTATTGAATCAGACAGCTGAACATATTTAAAATGCAAGAATCAAGATGGCAGAAAAACAAGGGAACTGTGGTCTGAGTTAGTAAAGCGAGAAAAAGGAGTAGCTTTATTTCTCACCTTCTTCCTGTCCTACCTGTGGTGCTCTGAACAAAACATTTTGCTATGGGCAGTATAAAAATGGCACTTTAAGGCGGTGGGTTGTTTGAATTTATTGAGAAGAGGATCATACTGGATGAGATGGCCAGAGAAATAAAAGGACCAGCATCCCCCAGTTGAAGAGATTAAAAGTGAATTGAGTTTCCTCAACTTAAATTTACACTTTAGGCTTACCTTCTTCTCATGTGCAGAAAGAACAGAACTGGTGGAATATTCATTAGGGCTGCTTATAAAAAAAATACTGTGCCCTGCCTGTAGTCATATTTTGCACAGGGATCCTCAGACTTTGATTAGTCCTGGTGGCGAATAGCAAACAAGAATGTATACTTTAGCAGAAATTTAGGCGTCCACATACCAAAAGGTGAATATTGTTTTGGGACATGTTCACCTTTGAAAAAATGCTTGGTGTATTATCTGACTGGTATTTTATATATTTTCCCCCAGTTTGTTACTCATGCTGATTTCATTTATCCTTTCTTTAAAAAACAGAAAATTATTCCAGTGAAGAAGACTTGGTCAACGCAGTATTTTTGTTGTGTTGTTTTCATGCCTGTGTTGATCTTTACGAGATGAAATCAACATACTTTTTGTATCTCATGCTTCTATGTGTTTCAACTGCAATTCTTTCTGGCAGATTCATAGTAAAACTAGCGAGGCAAAACAGTTATGCATAGCAAGGTCCTACCCCTTCTCTCCTCGCTGACCTCCCTTTGCACCTTTGTATGGCCAGGGCAATTCCAGACGTAACTTTCTAGCTCCAAGTGGCTTGCTGGTTTGGTCCTTCTAAAGACCTCCACAATATGGTGCTCAAAGATACTTTGGTGGTAGGGATCACTACATAACCATGGGCATAGCCCTCACGTGCTATCACAACTATGTATTTGGAAGGAACTAACCACTCATCACACTATGGCAACAGAACATTATTAATTGCTCTTTTTAAAAATAATCCTGTAGCATCTTTGAGGCTGAGAAAAGGAATTTTGTAGCATAAGCTTTTGCAGACCCCAGTCAGTTTCATCTTTCACCTGATGATGTTGATTGGGGTTCATTAAAGTTTATACAAGTTTTTTTTTCTTAGTCTCAAAGGTACTACAGAATTCTCTTATATCTCTTTATGCTGCAATGGACTACTCTAATTAATATGTTTATATTTTGGAATCCAAATTTTTATATATATTTGAAAAATAAGTGAGAGAAAAAAATGTATGACTGAACATCCTGTGTAATTGGCCCCTAATATCTTGGAAAACATATGACATTGTTTACAAACTTTTTTTTTTAATTTTACCACTCCCTAATAATGAATGTGAGGAATGAGTGCTAATGCTTGTGTAACCAAAAGAGGGCCACTGAGAAAGACGTGTCAGCTTGCCTGAGGAAATCCCAAAGACTGAAGAAGTATAAAAACCATCTTTAGAAAAACTGGAATTAAGATTTATCCCTCTTTTCTTTATTACATTTATATACATTATTTGAAGGCAGTGTAGCTGCTTCTCCTGTCCTCCATTTTATCCTCACAACAACCCTGTGCAGTAAGTTAGGTTGAATGATACCGAAGACCTAAGACGCCATGTTAATATCATACCTGAGTGGGAATTTGAACTGGGAACACCATGATTTTTCAGACCTTCAGGTGAAACTCACCAAAGCAAAAGGAATAAATGAGATATTGTGGTGGGAGTTGACATTAAAAAGTTAAAAACTCTAATATTGAGTGCAGAAAACAAGGACCAATGAGCTTGTCTCCACTGACAGTATTTTTTTCCAGCCTAATAGAACCTATAGACCTGTGATGTACAGGCTAACTCTGAGTTCCAGTAATTAGGCTTAGAGGTTTCAAAGCTTTATTCAGGAATGTTGAAGTAAAAACAGCACACCTTGGGTATTGCCAGGACTAAAGAACTATAAGATCTGCAGTGCTATATAAGTAATTACATTTCAAAATTAGCATGTGGGCTGTCTCATTTGTTGATAACAACACAATGCTTTTCCAGGGCTTTCTGTCTCCTCCTTCCGTATTCTCACTTGATCTGCCAACAGTGTGACCTTGCAGCTGTGTTTGTTCATTCTTACTGCATATCATCACCCAACCATTCCCAGGCTTACAGTTCCCCATCCATTACCTCATCCTGTCCTTCCCAGCAAAGCGTCTAGGCACTAATGTATGGCTACAAACATGGCAGGGAGAGTGCAGCTAACCTGACAAAAACTGACTGAATTCAATGTTAACTGCTGTCAAGTCAGTTTCAGCTTACGGTGACCCTATGAATTAAGGACCCCCAAGACACTCTGTCATTGACACCCCTGCTCAGGTCTGCTTGTTCAGGGCTATGCCGTTCTCAGTTGACTCCACAGGTAATGTGGTCTTTGTCTGTTTCTACTTCCTCCCACATTACCAAATATTACTGTCTTTTCTAATAAGTTATGTTGTCTCACAATATGCCCAAAGTACAATAATTTCATTTTGGTTGTTTTGGCTTCTGTGGAGAGTTGATCCTTCTCTAGGACCCATTTGTTGGCTATTTTGGTAGTCCATGGTATCCACAGAACTCTCCTCCAACACCACATTTCAAATTAGTTGATTCTCTACCTGTCTTCCTTTCTTCAGTGTCCAGCTTTCACAACCGTATGTAGAAACTGGAAATATGGCAATGGGCATTCTCCTCAAATTGCAGATAAGATTGCATCCTTAAACTGGTAGTGTGTTTGTTTGTTACATGCTTTTGTAACTTACCCATTTGTAGAATTAAACCCAAGCACTGATGTTTAGGCCTATATTTATATCATATGTGGCTATCTTTGTGTACCCTACAGATTTTTTTTTAAAAAAGCATCAAATATTCCTAGGCATAGTTAGTAAATGAATCAGAGATAACTTACTGATGAAAAAGCTGATTACACTGAAGTTGGAGCACTGTAGTCACAGTAAGAACTACCCTCAAATTATGCTTTACCTTATGTTAACCTGAGAAATGAGACTTAATATGTATAGAGGCTCAAGTTTTGGACTAGGACTTTGGGAGACAAGGGTCCGTGTCCCCTCTGGGTGGCCTTGAACAAATCACACTCTCTTAGCCTTAGATGGAGACATGATATATGTACAGTATTCCCTACACTTGAGATAAATTTTGAAGGGCAACATTACTTGGAAATCATTTCACAATGATATGTAAGAGTTTTACACTGAGGTCCTCAGTAGTTAGTTTTTTAAAAATTATGTGTTGAATTTATATTCTCCATTTCTCCCAAATAGGATCCAAGGTGGCTAGCAAATGTTGTCCGCTTACTGTTGTGGTTCCTGTCATCAAGTCAACTTTGACTTTCAGGGACCCTATGAATGAAAACCTCCAAATCACCCTATCATCAACAGCCTTGCTCAGGTCTTCCACGCTCAAGGCCATGACTCCCTTGATTGACTCTTATCTGTAATATGGTCTTCCTCTTTTCCTACTGTCTTCTACCTTACCAAGCATTATTGTCTTTTCTAGTTAGTCATATCTTCTCATGTCTTCTCATGATGTGTCCAAAGTAAAACAGTCTCAGCTAGTCATCTTGGCTTCTCAGGCGAGTTCAGGCTTAATTTGCTTTAGTATCCATTTATTTGTATTTTTAGCAGTCCACTGTATCCATATAACGCTTGTCCGGCATCACATTTCGGGATGACATGAAGGAGCAATCCACAATGGTTGGATTATTCCCCACATGCCAACCGGATCAGGCAGGAAAATAAAAATAATTGGCACGTGAGGAATAACCCAACCATTGCGGATTCCTCCTTCTGCCATCCCAGAATCCCAGAATGACCATTCACGGTAAGTCCAATCTCTCATTTTCTTCCTATGAGCTTTCTTCAGTGTCTAGCTTTCACAACCGTGCATAGAAATTGGAAATACAATGCTATCTCATTATCCTGGCTTATTGAAATGCCCGAATAAAACAGATTCTTGTTTGATTAGCACAATTCTGTTGTGCTAAGTAGCTTTGCAAAATTGTTAATGATTATTTTAAAGGCATGGCTAGATAAACAGTTCTATTTTTATTGCATATACTGGTTTTAAACCATAAACCATTTTCTATCCTCATCCCCCGCATGTTGCTATTAGTGAGAAATAGTATTTCTAGCTTGATGAGCAGCCATTGCTTTGTACTGGAGACGCACTTGAAAGACATAGCAGGGGACAGATGGGCTAGGGGAAACTGGTAATCAAGCAGAACAGTGTTGTGGACAAGGCTAATTGATAAAGAAGGGGAAACTTACATGGCTTTTTCTTCACCTGAGATTTTCCCGCTGGCAGCACTTTTTTGCTTTGAGATAAAAGTTGTGCAGTGGACAGAGGAAATGGAAGCTGATAGAGGAGGAGGAGGATGGAGAGAGAGAGAAATAAAGAAGTGAGCATTAGGAATGCAGGGGTTGAGCCTGAATGTTAAACTTCTAGTTTTGCTACCATTCAATAAATTTTGAGAACTTTTCCCCTTCCTCAATGCTGTTTTGACCTCTTTTAAATTTAAATTGTAATTTAGAATTGGGCCGTTTTGAGCCTGTTCCTCTTGCTTAGAAATATTTCTGGTGTCTATGGTGTCTATGTTTGCACTGAAAACATCTTATATAAGCCAGCAAAATAATGAAGTTGCAGATAGTTATACATATGAAAATATGTATAACTTAAATATATCAATTGGTTTTTTTTTGGTAACTTGGAATTAAAATGTGGATTTGAATATTAATTAAGAAAGTGAACCTATGTTCCCATACCATTGTTGTTGTGTACCTTCAAGTCATTTCAGAGTTATGGTGACCCTAAAGTAAACTTATCATGGGGTTTTCTGGGGTTGAGAGTGGGTGACATTCCCGAGGTCACCCAGTGGGTTTCCATTGCTGTGCAGGGAATCAAACCCTGGTCTCCAGGACCCTAGCCCAGCATTCAAACCACTATACCACACTGGCTGTCAGTACCTTTAATTATCCTTATATGGAGAAAAGAAGGATTGGTGACTTGGTGCAAAGAGGAAAATGTTAATGAATGGTGCTTAGAATTTCCCAGTATTTCCCATTCTGAGGAGTAAAGCAAGGGATGGTATATGAAGGTATAATACAAGTAGATGAAAAAGGAAAGTACTAATAGTTAAACGAGAAATTAGTTGGGGTGTTATGTGTAGTTACCATTAAGATATAGTGAGAAGGTTGGTGCTGGACATCTGGAGACTTAGGTATGTGCATTTTTGAGATTGTGCTTGCTTACAGTAAGCAAGAGTAATGGTAAATATATTACCTTCACTAGTAAGGTAAGACCAAAAAACTTCAATCAGTAAAATTCCCGAGAAGAGTGTTTTTGAAGCTTTCAGCAATATTTCTGAAGCTCTCCAAATCTTTATATGTTTTTCCTATCCTTTGTGTTATGGGAGGAGAAGCTTTTCTCAGATTTCTACCTGACTGATTGATGTTTCACACCTTTCCTGACCTTGGGGTGACTCCAAAGCATTTGAACTTGACGTTCCTCCTACAGACTGGCTGTCTTTAGATCTATCTAGTTATTGTTAATATGAAATATAAATGTGAATCTCTGGCATACTCCAGTCATTTCTTTCTAATCTTTCCCTTCTAGTCAAAAGTCCAGATATTTTTTAAAAATAGATTTGATTTTGTGGATTAATTCTGGTTCAGGAAAATAGAAGGGAATCCAAATTTTCTCTAGTAATTGCAGGTTGTGAGCAAGGGTTGGGAAAGAAACAATGTTGGTAGCAGTGAAAGTAATTTGAATTCAGGTTGGAAAGAACTTGGCCTATGTGGGTAGAACTGAAGAATCATGAAAACTAGAGCTAAAGACACTGAAATCAAATAAGCCACAGGGTTTTCTCCCTCTATTGTGTCACCTAATTAGCCTAGCAAATCCCTTGGCTAGGGATATGAACACAAGGATGTCTTGCTCCAAGCTTTTGTCCTCCGCTTGGCTCACATTGACAATTAGAAAACATTAATTGACGTGTATTTTCGAGTCTTACGTTCTGATATATTTTAATTCAAAAAATTACTTGTAAGAACATGAATTTCACAGAGTAACAGCGGGATATACTGTCTACATTAATGACTGTCCATTAAATTTATGGAGAGAAAAGGACGTTTTGCTTGTTTTGTGTTGATGAAGATAACAATGGTGCTATTAATTCAACAAAGAAGAATGACTGTACATGCAGTGAATTTTTAATATAGGTCTTTGTTGTCTATATTGTTGTTGCCTATAGATTGCTGCCTAATAGTGTAATGAAAATTATATAGTACAAATACACATGTGTTGTTTATATTTTAGTATGTGTTCTCCGAAACTGAAGTCTCTTCCTAGCCAGACACACTGAATGCTTTACTGTTTGTAATAGATTAGTGCTGTACATAGTAGACTTCCTCAGTAAGTTAGTGGCATTTTGTGCACAGAATTGAAAACATAGGCTTTAAACTATTCCTTATCAAAGTGTCTTCTGCTGTATAGAATTGAATAAAAGTTACATTTAATACCACATTATGGCACCCTTTATGAGGAGGGACTGATCTTTTCACAGAGTGAACCATGCTAGTTTATTTCAAGAAAACCTATGCAAGAGTTTTGAAAGACCTTAAAGACTAACAAACAAATTGTAGTTGAAGCATATTTAGATGACAGGCCCCTCCACACCAGAACGATCACTGATATTTGTTGCTTGTTTTATTTTTACAGTATGTCCCTCCTGACCTTTGCATCTGTAACTTTGTGCTAGAGCAGTCTCTATCTGTCAGAGCCCTCCAGGAAATGCTTGCCAATACAGGAGACAATTCCAGTGAAGGGGTAAGTAAAATGATCCTCTTTTTGACATGATAGGATATCAGGCATAGAAGTTTAAACTGTTTTTCTCCTTCCTGCTTGGATCTAAGACTTTTTGAGAAATTGAGCTGTTCTGAATGAGGTTGATAGTGTCATCAAACTTTCTTTTTCCTCTTTGGGGGATGTTTTTTACCTTCCCTTAAGCTCGTGCATTTCACAAGAAATTCCAGCCTGAGAAATTTGCTAGTTTTAAAATAAACAGTGAAATAAAATAAAATAAAATATATAAAATAAAAACATTATCATTTCTTCAGAGACCAGTTATTTTACTACCAGAATGGAAATGGCCACTGAGAGATGAAGCACATCTTTGAAGACACAGCTAGCTTTTGCCAGCCCAAGGTGTTTAAGAGTCAAGTTGCTTTCAATATAGGTCATGTACAGAGTGGCATTACTTTTACATTAAGAACCGCTGGAGCAGAATAGGTGAATAAAATTCTTTGTTCAGTTCTTACACTCAAATCAGAACAGATTTGGAGTTCTGGCTCCTTCCTTTAATTTAAATATTGTTTCCCAAATCTGATTGCTACTTAAACATATAGTATGTACATATATGTATGATACTATGGCCATTTCCTCACGTGGCGATGGAATTGCCCCAGTCCAGTACTTACCGGACTTACAGGACTTCTTGGCTCGACTTACCGGACTTCTTGGCTCAACTCTCGCATCCAGGCTGCTCCGAAGCAGTGTGTGGCCGCCGCTCTGCACTGCTCCAGGGATGAAAATGGCGGCTTCCGGTTGGTAGAGGCTCTCCACCAACTGCTGAAGCTCGCCAGCCTAAAGGCCATCCCCAGCAGATCTGCAGGCTCACACTGGTGCGAGCCTGCAAATCTACACCGGAGCACAAGACGGAGTGGGACGGAGTGATGCGCTCTGTGCTTTTTAAAAACCTGAAGAAACAGGTTTTTAAAAAGCACACTGCACGACCACTTTGGGTCATTCTGGAGCGGACGGAGGTGCGGAACTATGTAAAGTAGTCCGACCCAGTCCGCTCCCAGGTGCAGACGTCCTCTCTGGAGGACACTCTGCACCAGTTTTTTAAGCCCGTGTGGAAATGGCCTATGACAGCTGCACAACTGGCACTTTTGACAGAAGCTAATAATCAGGGACAAATGACCTTTGGCACTTTGATGGAAGCTAATAATTAGGTACAAAAGACCTGCACCTACAATGATCAGATACAAAAGACCTGTTTTTGAGGGAAGCTGATAATCCAAGTACAAAAGACATACACAATTGGTCTGGTTCTGTGATTTGATTACTCCCACTTGAAGTCCTTCAGCATAGAATTTCAAGATGCAGAAGCAGACCCATGTAACAAAGTCTGTAGATTTAGAAGCCTTGCATCATGTTTATTCAAACAGAATGGGCTACCAGGCATTGTTTTTCTGTGATATGTCTAGTAGTAAAAAGGCACACATATTTATCCTATGCTTCTTCAGCATTGAAGATAATTCTACAGCCTTTTGTAGGTTTGAAGGTAACCTTTCAACTAGTAAAATGCTTTGTGGTTGGTATGGAGCCATGATGTAGCAAAGAAAGGAACCAATTGCTGGCATAACTTTTGTCTACCAGATTTGCCAGGATCCAGCAGTATCTTATGAAAATATTGGTGTGCCCATTGCTGTGTTTTGTGGGCTGATCTGTAAGCACAGCAGATAAACTTGGACCTTTAAGCATGCTCAACCTTTAAAAAAACTTGCAGTTGCTGCAGAGAAACAACAACATTTTCCAGTACTTTATTCCAGTTATTTTAAAAAGGACATATGAATAACTTCCTTCCAACTGTACCGTCAGTGTTTTATACTTGATACACGAATATGCTATTTTTGTTATTATTGCTGCTCATATTAGACAGAGGGGAAGAGGAATAATGAGGCACAAATGAGATTAGTAAGGCAAGAGATGGAAATGAACATATTTTGTGTTTTCCCTAGTGGAACCCTCTCCCATCCCTCTTACTCCGTCTCTACCAGAAGTGAAGACACAGTTTAATTGCCTGTTTGTTTTTAAGATTTTGTCTTCATCCATGAGAACTAGAAACTTAGTATTTTCACATGCATGTATGCAAGCTGAATACTGTGTTAGATGTGCCTCGTAATATGGGCATGGTCCTACAAGACATTAGAACAGTGGTTCTCAACCTGTGGGTCCCCAGATGTTGTGGACTTCAGCTCCCAGAAGCCCTGAGCATTGACCATAGTGGCTGGGGCTTCTGGGAGCTGAAGTCCACGAACATCTGGGGACCCACGGGTTGAGAACCACTGCATTAGAACAACCAGCTGCAATTACAAGGTGTGGTTTCCATCCTCGCTTCAATACTGAAAGCAGCTCTACAGATAACATGAAGAAGGTATTTGTACTGAGGTCTTCTTGACATTACAGTGAACTGGAAAGTCTTAGTGCAGTGATTCTCAACCTGTGGGTCCCCAGATGTTCGTGGACTTCAGCTCCCAGAAGCCCTGAGCATTGACCATAGTGGCTGGGGCTTCTGGGAGCTGAAGTCCACAAACATCTGGGGACCCACAGGTTGAGAACCACTGTCTTAGTGTGTCCGGATTCTTTTTGTGTACATTGGGGCTCCTGTGGTTGCACTAGGGCCTGTATTTAACTAAACATCAGGATGTTTAGCTTTAAGTACCTCTGAGAAATAACTAAACATAGTTTTCTGCACAGATGAGAGTTTGTTCCAGTTAGTAAACCTTCCTGGGATAAAATATTTTATGGGTAAATGGACATAGGCACTGAACATTGGTGATGGTAAGAAGTCAATTGACATGAGAACCAGAAGAAAGTATACCAATGATTAATTATGTCTTCTAATTTCTTTCTGCAGAACCTAGTAAGATACCTTTTCTGTCTTATATACTGGCCTATTATTATCCAGGCAGCTCATTTAAAAAAAACA
Source organism: Iguana delicatissima (assembly GCA_948472985.1). Classification (NCBI taxonomy): domain Eukaryota; kingdom Metazoa; phylum Chordata; class Lepidosauria; order Squamata; family Iguanidae; genus Iguana; species Iguana delicatissima. The sequence goes on from CAOKZL010000515.1 coordinate 199,585, forward strand.
AAATCTGTAGAAGCTGTTTGGTATTCTCTTATTTTTATTCATATATTTAATCATGGAATAAATTTTGTTGCATGTTCCTATAAAAGAGCATAGCAAAACTCACTATTGAAGAAACATGGAAAGAAGCTATAATTATGCAAATGATGCTTCCTACTGCAAAATGTCCCAACAGTTTTCTCCTTATGGGGCATCTGGAAGGCACCTGTCAAAATCAATGCTAGAGAAAAGTGGAGCAGTGACAGATAAAAACTCCATTAGAACACAAGGGCTCCCAGAAGTAGGAAAACTGAACATATAAATATGAATGCTGGCGGTAATTTTCTTTTTGAATAAATGATTTTTTTTCTAAACTTGCTTCATGACTTAAAAGAAAACGCAGTCCTCCTTTGACTGGGGATTTTTGTGCTTCCTTCAGCATTGACTGCTACTGTTGCTGCTGCTGATTAAAACAGACTTCATGTTTTCCTTTTTCTTTTAGTGGTAATATACAAGTAGTACATTGATGGAACTGAACTTGTATATTAAATAACAAGTAGACCATAAGGTTTTATTTGAGCAGGAAAGCCCAGAAGGAATATTTTTTAAACAGGAAAGTGGCATTTGATTGATGGTAGCCTGTTTGAATTGTATGCTGTTTATGGAAAATAGCTGTAAGAAATACTGCAGGCTTGTTTGAATGGAATGTGGTTTGAAATAACACAAAGTGTCTCATGCCACAGAGTATGCATGGGGTTCTCAGGCAGGACCTGGGTCCTTTTGGACCACATTCTCACATGAGATAAAAAGCTGCTAATTATGCTTATCTGGAAATAAGTACAGTTGAATTCACTGGGACTTACTTCCAAGTAGACTTACATAGACAGCTGAAGTTGCATGAATGGCTACACAAGACTGCTTGATGCATGGTGGCTGCTTCAGAACTGCATTGCATGGAAGTTGCTTCTTCATAGTGAATGCATATCTGGAACAATCCGAGATGAGGCTGTATATAAAATATTAATTTTGAGTCATTTTAACTGGTGCTAAGTTATTTCACTGTCAAATAGGCCCCTATACCTTCAACTTGATGGGTGAGATACTTTGAGGGCCTCCATGCAGAGAAGCATTTTATTTCTATAACCAAAAAGAAATTAAATGGTCTTTGTGTGGTCATTAGAATAGGCTTTCTTGTGTGAAAGGGATTTCAGATAAACAGTGTTCTGCCCAGTCGTGTAGGGATGGGGAGGTGGGGGGGTGGTTTGCCCTGGGCGGCAATTTTTTGGGGTGTTCTGGCCCATAGCCACACCCCTGCACACTCTGGTCCCACCCCATGCACCCTGGCCACACCTCCATGCACTGCAGCCATGCCCCCATGCACAGTAACCATGCCCCTCATGCTGTAGCCCCTCCCGCACCCCCTCCACACACTCCAAGCTCCACCATTGGTTCCACCTGGAGAGAATGACTTACAGTTCGGAACATATCAGGTGGCCCTCCGTATGTTGGACTATACTTCCCATTTCCCTTCACTGTTTCCTGTTTTGGCTAATTCTAAACACAGTTTAATTCTAAATTCACAGTTTAAATGTAGTCACTTAAATTATCTTGTAAGATAAATAATGTTTAAATAAACTCATACTGAAAGCTAGAAATAACCTCTCTTTTCTATAAATCTTGGGCTATGATCTATGCACTTGTCATAAATTAGCTAGTTTTGTGTTTAAGAACTCAGTTCAAGCATAAAAGCCTATTACTGTCTGACCTAGTGGGAACTCATGCCATTAACATCCACACGAAAGGGAAAGGTTTGTTTTTTTGTCTTCTTGTTCATAGATAGCCCTAGTACTTAAAAACAACAACAACAACTAAGAATTAACTGATTAGCCTTGAGTGGTAGAAAAAGGAAGTGGAATTTCTTCACATTTCCTATTTTCGTGATATGTTGGCTCTTCTCCATGAAAAAAAATGTACGAAGAAAATCACTTCATGTCTGGTCCTTGTCACTTCTTTTATCACCTAAAGCCCCTTCCAGGTCCCTCTGCCTTCGGAGTAGTAACGAATGGCAGAATCATCTGTGATTGTGCCTACCCCTACCCACAGGTGTTTATGGATTTTTTTATTTTGCTTTTGCTTGTTGCTTATTTTTAGGCTGCAGATTAAGATCTTCTAAAGGTTTTGGTTCATGATATTATGCTTTCTTGCTACTTGTGTTGCTGAGTTTCTGCTTTGTTTTGTCTGATAATTCTTTGTTTATATTGTTTTTAACATTTATTAAGTTACATTTTTACATACTGGTTTTAAGCTGTCGTGAGCATATTGTGTGGAAAGTTGGGACAGTATTTTAATTTAATAAATATGTCCCTGTTTTGGAAAAAAATGGCTCATGGAAGGCACTGAAAGCTCTGTGTCAATTGGTTAATATAGATGACATATTAACCAGTTGGAAAAAAACCAGTCTCCTCCCGCCCGCCTGTGGGTGATCAATTCTGAAAGCTAGCTGCAGTGAACATTGCTTTGGCAGGTGTTAATGAGCCGGACTTTGTGTGCAATAAGGAATGTGCAACTGCTGGTTTGTCTGAAGATCTTTGGTTTGAATCCAATGCCTGCACAGTATGTGTCTGGCATTTACATGAACTGCTTTTCTTATTGTTGTAAGTAGGAGTCCTGATTAGCATGCTGCACTGATAAAATTAAGTATCAAACAAAAGCCAACTTGTGACTATTGATTAAAGCCAGTTTTTGGACTCTTGGCAGGGGAAAAAAATAGCAAATTCACCAGGGGATATTTATTGTAAAGAAAAGGAACTCAAAGAGGAACATTAAATGTAGCAGCTGAAGTATCATGATGGGTTTTCATGGTAAAAGCAGCAGTAGCTAACTTACATGCTGACCAGTTTCTTTGGTCAGATCAGTGTAGTTGTATAAATCTGCTGCGGATTTACTAATCCCTGCAGCTCAATGTTATGTTTAGCATGCTGCATACTGTTAACTTTCTTAGAAGTATTGGTAGTAAAGGACAATGTAGTGAGCACAGCTTACCTGTGCAACACCTTCTGCAATAATGCCTGCATTTTACACAGCAATCATTCACTGTGCATGTGTGCGTAACTTCTGTGGAAAAAACTCGTAGATTTTTACTACCATTAATCTTTGTTTCAATTCATGATTAACAGTGTATCCTATAGAAATACACTCAGAAGTAAGTTCTATTGAATTTGGTAAAGTTACAGGATAGCTACCTAAAATACATTCCCTTTCCATTTAGATATGTATTTCTTTGCCTAAATGTTGTTTGAATCTGTGTTTTATGTAATTGTTTGTTCACCCAAATACACAAACACTAATCGTGTGTGACACTAAATTTTCATTTACTGTTTTGTTTTCAATTTTGCTAGCCTAGAGATCTCTCCGAATGGGTATGTTCTTTGTTCATTTGTCTGAACTTCAACCACTGCATGAAACTCCATTTGTACTCGTGATAAATTAGATCTCTTGCTTATCAATGCTTTCAGTGGCTTCAGTCTGTATGCTGGTTGTTTCACGTAGTTTTTGTTGTAGCTATAAAACCTCAGGACTAATAATCAGACTTGGCCTTTGCTGGACTTCTGTTCTTTACACAAATGAGTGTTTGAATCAATAAATAAAGGATTTTGCCAATCTAAGATATCTGGAAGGACTTATGTTTATCTGACATTCAGTATAGTCCAAAGCATGCTTACTAAGAAGTAAATATTGTTGTTTTAATGAGATTTACTTGCTAGCGGATATGCATAGAAATCGCTGTCTAAAGCTTCATAATAAAGGATTGATAATTTGGCATAAAATCTTTGGACAAGGACAACTTTCTGAACCAAAAGATAGTATTATGAAGCTACAGATGAGATCTATAATAAAACATTGAACTGTATCATCCCTTCATAGTAGGAGGGCATCTGTTCAGATTGCCGGCAAGCCAGTCATACCCTCCTCTACTGTAACTGTAATAAGGAGCTCAAGTTAGGCATTCTGGACCCTTTCCCCACCCCCACCATTTGCAGTTCTCCATGTTTCTTTTCTTGCTGATGGAACATTCCATGGCTACTGAGCATGCTGAATGTCTGCCCTCTTAATTTTTTTTTAAAAAGTTTTCCAAACCTTGGAGTTTATTGAGCATCCTCACATATCTCCCTCTTATTTCTCAATGGCTGGATTTGATTCTCTTTTTGTCTAGTTTGCTAGTAGTTGTTGTAAGAATTAAATTGAAGTAAAATGAGGATTTGCATATTCTGCTGTTTACATCTCAGCTTTAATTAAGGCAAAGTGTGTTTAGCCCAGTGCCATCTATGTAGTCATACATGTCTGAAATCACACAAGCTAGGTGAGGTGGTGGGCAGTAAACATTTTTTAGTGGTGATGGTGGGTAAATGCAAAATTAGACAGGGCTCCATCATCTAATTACTGCAAAAAAGGTGAGAAGCTAAATTGCTGGCATGTTCTCTTCTACACAGATAAAGCAACAGAAGCCTTGTCTTCTACTGGATCGGAACATACTAGCTAGTGGCTCAATGACGGACTTGAGTGTTCTGCATAGATTTTTGCTTTCTTCATCACACTAAGGGCCTTTCCACCCTACACTGTTATAGTGCTATTATTCCACTTTTCAACATCCTGTGGAATTCTGGGGTTTGCAGTTTACTGAGACCAAAGGGCTCCCTGGCTGAGAATTCTAAATGCCTCTCCCTAAACTGCAAACCCCAGGATTCCATAGGATGTTGAAAGTTGAATAACAGCACTATAACAGTGTAGTGCAGAAAGGCCCTAAGAGAATAATATAGCTTGTCAAAAATAAGCACAACTGAGTTTGTTTATTCCTGAATTAAAAGATGACAATGATGATGTTGGTGATGAATAGAAAGATGACAACAAAGACGGTAGTAGTATAACTATTACTGTTACTATTATTTTATTGGTGCATTTAAGAGAAGAATAATTGAAAAGAGTGGAAAAATTGAAAAAAAAAAAAGGGTTTCTCTCAGTCCCACCAGCATCCTAGGCTCTCCTGGTGAGGACATGGGAGACAGTCTTCTTGGTGGCTGCTCTCACCCTGTGGAACGCTGTGCCACGGGAGGCTAGGCAGGCTCCCTCCCTGCTCTCCTTTTGCCAGTTTTTAAGCAGGCTTTTATGTAAGATCATTTCTGCATTAGGCTGTTATAGCACTATTATTCCATTTTTGATATCCTACAGAATCCTGGGGCTTGCAGTTTAGGAAGGGGCCGGCCAGCCCCTCCCTAAACCAAACCCCCCAGGATTCCATAGGATGTTGAAAGTGGAATAATAGTGCAATAACAGTCTAGTACAGAAATGCCCAAAGCTGGGATACCTTTATTTATTAACTTGTTTTAACTGAATATTGTTTTAAGTTTTTTTAAAATGATTTTATATGTTTTTAATGTTTTTAATTGTTCTTAAATGTTTTGATATTTTAATTTGTTGTTGCAAGCTGCCTTGGGTCCCATATTGGGAGAAATGTAGCATGCAAATATAATAAATCAGTACATACAAAAATACATACATACAATTGTGAAGAAAATAAATTGACCAATGAGATTATGGCCCTTTCCTCACGGGGGGCGAAACGGGTCCGCGCACGCAGGGGCAGAGCTTACCCGCGAGCGGGTTGCTCCATCCCTGCGGAGAACGCGGATCTGCCATTCTAAACGCCACCGAATTTCGATGGCGCTCGGCGGCGTTCGGCGGCACTTGGCGGCGCCCAAAACGGCGGCTGGCGGCTTCCGGCGCCGCTCCACCAATCAGTACAGCGCGCCAGCCAGAAGCCTGCCCCCGGGCAAATCTGCAGGGACACGCTACCGCATCTCTGCAGTTCTTCACCGGGGGCTGCCACGGGGCAGCACGGGTGAGTTTTGTAAAAACCACTTGCGAAGGTGGTTTTTATAAAACTTGCAGCGCCACCCCCACCGCTGCGCTAGAGCAGTTTGAGGTCTAGAGCCTCACTTTTTTTAACTGCGCTAGCGCACCCCGCGGTGAAGAAGACCTCCAAGAGAGGTCGTCCTGGCGTGAGCAATATGCCCGTGTGGAAATGGCCTATGTCTACCACCTCTGTCTGTGTTTCCCCATTTGGCAATGGGGGTCTGGGAAAATTGATGTGGTAGCACTACTAAATATGCTTTCAGCTCTATTGTCTTCATGAAGACTTGAACTGAGTGACTGCTGAGGCTAAACAGCAGCGTGCCTTCTTACAACATGTATGAAATTTCTGGTCCAGGAGTCATGCTTTCAAAGGCAGAAAGCTGACCTAACAAAAATGTATGTCATGTGCTGTTTTCGCAGCAATATCTATTTGCCATGAGTATATCTTATCAGACCCATCTGTGCCATGGGAAAGGCTTACAGTGCTCTTCTTCAGAATGGGTATTACATTGTGTTAAACAAAAGTAGCAGAATGAACCCATGGTGTAATTTCAAGAACAGAAAATTTCAGAACTAAAAAGTTACTCTTGTATGATTCATAAGATTGTATTTATGGAATGGAATTATATATTGTGTAGGAAAGGCTTATATTACACGTTTGTACTGAGCCACCTGAAGTGAGGTTTGGGCCTTGTTGATTCATATGGGAAATAGTAGCACAATTGTATAGTTCTGTTGAGTTTTGTTCTCATAAATCCCATACATTGTTTGAAAAAAATGCTGTCATTTACTAGAGCACTGAGGTTCAGGTTTTCCTGCAATACTAAATTATCACACTGTGTTAATTTTATTTTCCCAATCCATTAGGTAATTAATGCTTACTTAAAAACCTAACCCTCTAAGGGTTCAGATGATGTCAGCATGAGTAGGATTCAGATTCTGAAATGAAAGAACAGTGCAAGCTCAAAACTTGCTCTCAGCTGAGTTTTCAGTTGACCATTTTATTTTTTAAAAAAATTTAATTAACTATTTGTTCTCTGTGTTCACTGTTGCCTCTAGCTCTGTATGAAACACACAAATGCCAAGGGGTCACCATAGGGAGATCAAAAGGGGTGGCCCCAGAGGGAGGCAGTTACATCTACTTTGTGACCATGTCTCTTTCCTTGTAGAATGTAAATTACACTTAAGTAACCCATAATCAGTTTTCAGAGGAGTTTTCACCTGAAAACTGGCCACAACCATCCATATCTATAAATGTAGCAGTTTGATCCCTCCACTCCCAGGAACACAAATCAGCTCCAGATGAGTCAAAATGGTGGAAGAATGTGAGGTTAAATCACTCCCAGTGTGCCAGAACATGCTGGTGAGGCCCACTAGGTAGGTGTGGGAGGGAACACGACCCCCTTCACCCTGCAGGTGTCCACCCTGCCATTATGTTCATAACTATTGTTCTTTTGTGTTTTCAGCATAATATGAGTCAACCTAAATTGCCCTGCATCAAAAGTAATTCATGTATGGTGGTTGTTCCATGCGCTCACAAAAAATAGATAGATTCACAGAATCTATTCTTGCAAAACTTGTTGTTAAACTTGTTTCTACCTCCTTTCCTAAATGCCAGGTCAAATGATAGTCTGCATGTGACCTACCTGTATAGAATTTGAGCCGCACAATTGGGGACATAGCTGAGATGCAGATAAAAAAGCTCTTTAATTGAGCCATGCCATGGTTCTGAGTCACTGAGTGAAGAGAAGGAGACTGTGGAAAGAGTAGGGGTTGTGTGGAAAGAGAAGCAGCCAGAAGAAGAATTTCCTCTCTGTTGGAAATGGAACCAGTCTCTGCCACTGCTCAGCTGTTCTGTGGCAACCTAATCTGCCACTAACTAATTAGTTCAGCCCTGAAACTGAACTAGATTGGATGCAGAAAATGTGATCTCCCCATCTGCCAGAACTAATATTACTTTGGGAAGGAGGATTTGCATTGTGGAAAGGGCATGCAAGAAAGTAATATAACATTCTGTCCTGGAACAGTGCTTTTTTGATCTTCAAAACAACCCCCAGGGACTGCTAATTAACAAAATAAACACTGTGGGGGGATTTCTGAATCTCTTGTACAAAACTGAATTACTGCATTCACTTCAGCTAACAATTTTTCACTGGTGGAGACCTGGGTGACATAAAAAAAAAAAAGGAAAGGAAAGGAAAGAAAAAAAGGAAAAAGGAAAAACAGCAACTCACTCTCTTTAAAACATGTATGTTTTTCTGGCTTTGTAGCAAGCTACTGCTATCCACTGAAGTGAAATATATCCTAGGGAGAGCAATATATAATTGTCTAGCCTGTACATCTTGGTGTTAGGTTGGCACTCTTGGTCAATATGATTTGCCTTGCTACCTGCTGTGTTAATGCACTCAGAGGAACAAGTCATAGAATCTCCCCATGGTGCAATGCAAGATGTAGCTTTTAGCTCACTAAGTGACTTGACTTTAACCTCAGAATACCACACATCTGACCTCTACATTTAGTTAGATTAATAAGTACGGTAGTAATAAGAGGAGAAATAACTGTTTGCATTGTTGATTTATTTTTCATTTGATAATCAAGTGCCTGTGGTTGAAATCTCAATTTGGGCCAGCTTGATTTCTGATCTTGAGAGAGAAAACTAATAACATAAAAAATGTTGCTAATGTTTGTGAATTCTCACTTCCCAATTCCCATTTGGCCTTAGCTGTGACTTCTTATTGATCTCTTCTGTTAAAAGGCTATCAGCTGTTCCTTTTACAGTTCTCCACCCTTAGGATTGCTATGGATCTTTGGGGAGTTTTCTGTCTTCAGAACACTTCATCTAGAACCAAATTTCAAAATCAAAGCAAAGGGGAAAAGAAGCAAAAGTGTGTACAGCTGGTGTACATAATATCAAACTGTGTTTTTATGTTATATATATCTCATTGTACTGTTATTATATAATGTTACAGTTACAGTACAGTTCCAAAACTTATAAACATTTATGTTTTGCTTTTTTATTAAGTGCTTCTGGCTGTTGCTGTTGTGTTGGGTACCTTTAGGTCATTTCTGACTGATGGCAACCCTAAGGTGAACCTATCACAGGGTTTTCTTGGCAAGATTTGTTCAGAGGGGGATTGCCTTTGCCTTCCTCTGAGGCTGACAGAGTGTGGCTTGCCTAAGGTCAGACAGTACATTTCCATGTCTTTGTGGGGATTTGAATCCTGATCTTCAGAGTCATAGGCCATTTCTGCCCTTCACTGCTATTATTCCATTTCCAACATCCTATGGAATTCTGGGATTTGCAGTTCAGGGAGGGGCATCTTTGGCCTCGGTAAACTACAAAGCCAAGAATTCCACAGGATGTTGAAGGTGGAATAATAGCACTATAACAGTGTAGTGTGGAAACGGCCTTAGTCCAATACCCATTGTACTGTCTCTTAATGCTTCAGGGATTCCTATTTTTTGTTTACTTTCTCTGGATAAGGTAACTAAAACTTCAGTTTCAGCATTGTTGTAGCATTAGAAAAAATGCCTTTTATAAACAGGTGTCAGCTCACTTACAGCAAACTGTCAGGTTGAGTTTCTTTTGAGAATTGAGCATGTAATTGGAACATTTTTGCGGACATCTGTGCCAGTCAGTTATGCCCTTACGTCCACTTGAAATCAAGTCTTGCCAAGGATAAATTTGGGGGAAAATATGTTTGTGAAAATATTTGTGATGGGCTATAATATGAAACACATTAATTCTCTTAATGTATTTCAAAGGTTCCAAAGATTTTTATTATCCCATGTTATAGTCTTGAATATATAGAGAAAAACAAGGTGTGAAATAATGGCTTTGGATACAAATTTTACATTTGTTATCTAAAAACATATAAAGCAGTGATAACTGCATTCAGTGTTTTGTTGGCTGTGTACTTCCATCAGTTTTCCACAAGTGACAGATTCATCAAGAGTTAGCTAAGGGCAACTGTGCAGCTTGGTAAAGTCTTTTTTTAATTGGTGTTTTGGAGAGTAAGCTGATGTCTGCATACAGGTGGAAACAACCTGTGATGGTAAATTAAAAATACAATATACTACTTAAAATAAAATTATCATGATTAAAAGACATTTAATGAATCCAGATCCATGAGCAGCGTATTGGGAATTTATAATGATTATTCAGAAGCTCATTCTTATAATCTGTATTTTTTTAATGCTTCTGGAAAGTTTATAAGAAAGGTAAGATATATGTTCAAAAGTGTGTAATCTGAAGCTATTACAAAACACATTGTCTTTCATATGTATCCAAATATAAATTTGTGCAAAAGAAGACATGGCTTTGAGGGGTGAATTACATAGTCTCCCAGTAAGCTTAATATTTATACATCTTGAACTGTAATTCTTGACAGTGAAAGATTCCTTACTTCCTAGAGCACAATGCCTGCTTATAGCTGAAACCAGCTGCTGATATCATCTCTGCTATGCTGCAGTTGTACCACTGAAAATCATCAAAGAGTGTTCCTGCTGCCCTTAGTTATTTCTGTTATTGATAATACAATGGAACGATATTCAGGTTACATTCATATTGCGTTCATATGCTGTCATTTGTTGTGGTAATCTAGATAGTATACATGGCATTCCATGACAGCATCCTAGACTAACATTGACTTGACTGGGCTCAGATCAGCCCTGTTGCTGCACCATATATTTTCAGACCATGCCTTAGGATAGCCCTATAAAGATGTTGACTTTGGTACTTCTCTATAGTTTGAATGTCAGACCTTCTCTCCTTTAGTGCCACCAGTTGTGATGATTCTTCAGTCATGGTTTAGGGTCAGAAACCAATATATCTTACTTGTAGCATCCTGCACAAGCTTTAAGAGTCAATCTGTATGCTAACGTATTTCTAGGACTGGGTCATTTGAGACTGTAGGTGCAGTGTTTTATTGTTACATGCTTCCACATTTGAGTGGTTTTTTATAGACAAGTTTCATTTGTTATGTAATAGCATTCAGTTGTCCACCTGAATTTTAAAATTCTATTCTCTCAGGAGTATAGTGCCTGTCTTTGTTTCCCCCCCCTCTAGAATAGTCTCTCATTAGTTGATATTGAAGGGCATTGCCTTAATTTGAATTGTGAAGCATGCTTATGGAGAAATATTGAAGGTACTCTGTAAGTACTGGTCATTCTTTACAATAAATAGATGCAAATATGAGTATTTTGGTGCCAATGTGAGTGTGTACAGTTTCTGCTCTCGCCCTTGAACATCTCAGTTTAAGCCAGTTTTAATAGTTGCATGCAAAATATGCATTATATTTAGTTATTAAAGTAACAAGGTAATATATAAGCTTTTCCTACCCTAGTCCTTGTAAGTAGTAAGATTTCCATCACAATTTCTACAGGCAGCTCAAGGTGGTGGTCATAGAACACTACTGTATGGCCATGCTATACTGCTTCGTCATTCATTCAGTGGAATGGTAAGCCATTTTATTTATTATTAACCATGTTACTTGTCACTTTAGAGATGGAAAGAGGGGGTCAAGTTCTGCCCGTGGCAAGCTAGGCAGGTTGAACAAGAGAAAGTAGGTTAAAAGTTCCTTCTCCCATACAGCCTTGCCTGCTTCAGTCTTACTATTTCTTTATGTTTAGATTCCTAAGCTAGAAAATTATTTAAACTGTCCTACTCAATTCTATATTTCCTCTCCCACTTCCACCCCAAATCAAGCACCAAGGAGGGGCAGTGCTGGAGGGGTATGTTGTTATGTGCCTTCAACTTAGAGCAGCCCCTTGAATTTCATAGGGTTTTCTTAGCCAAAGAATACTCACATGTGTTTTTCCCATTCTTTCCTGCTGGAATCGAATAACTGGATTCCTCTTCTCTCCTATTCCTAGTAAACTGTTATCCATGCCACCTTCAGAGGTGGCAAAAACAGATTTGGCAGTATTCTAAATAATCAGCGTCATTTTAGATCATTTACGGTATCACAACAACTGTGTTGCTGTGTGATGTTTGTAGGCCTCATTCACTTCTGACAACCTGTTCATAGAGTATGCTGTTCTATGAAATGTGTTGCTTTGGTACTATATATATACATTTAGTTCACTGATTCTCCCCACCCCAAAATGTGACTAGGATTTCAAAACAAGTGAATTAAAAGAAATATCTCAATCTCAAATTCTCTCTTAAATCAATCATTCCAATCTAGTGATGGCCGATAAGCATGGGAATGCTAATCCCTGCAATGATCTCTACACATTCAAAGAGAGAAAGAATGTGGTCCATACCTGCAAATAGATATGGAAGACAGCAGTAGACAACAATTAGATTTTCCTCATGGTCCATCTTGAATTCACAAGTTCTCCAGTGTGACAGGCTCTTATTTCCCCTCAGATTGGTGTGGCAGTTTCAGTCAAATAAAATGCCTTCTCAATATCATTTCTATCACAGCTTTTGTGTAACAGGGCTAGAGTTTTTCTTGTTCTTCAGAACTAAACTGTTTATTTAATGCAGTGTGTTATATTTACTACCAATGACTTTAGACAACTCGGGCTGACTGAGTTATAAAACAAACTATAACATTTATTATAGTAATTAACAGTGTAAATAAAATATTTTGTTCAAGTTCAGTGTTATACCTTAGCAGTTTAAACTTCTGATAGACTTTGTCAGTCAATCCCTCCTTCAGATACCAGTTCCCTGTGTCTTTTCCTCAGTTGCATAATTACACCCAAACCACCCTCTCTCTGGCTGGTTCTCACTGAAGGCGCAAGACACACAGAAACTTTGCCTCGCATGGAATTCCTCTCATCCATAAGCCCCTCCTGAGGGACTATTCCTGTTGCCTAGCAACTTGCCTTGCATTGGCATTCCAAATAACTAACCCTCAAAAACAACTTTGTCACATTCAGATTCAGATTCAGATACAGCATTACATCATGGCATACTTAAATGTATTTATTTCAGTGTTTCTAATAAGGAGCATGTTTTTCAGTATTTGACTTGTTTGACTACATCAAGATCTCAGACCGATAAACTTGCATTTGACGTGGGACTACAAGAGAATGCAGCAGGTATGTATAATCTGAGATTACTTTGTAATCTTGGCCTGCAAAATCTGTTATTGTTGTTACTGTTTTATTTTACCTTTTTTTTTTTTAACTTATACCTATATTCTATCATTTCCCCAAAATGGGGACTAAAGTTGACTAGTAAAAATATTTTTTTCTTTTAAAAAAATGCTGTATACAATATGTCATGGTGGACCTTTAGTGGCCGCCTAGGATTGCAAAAATAAGATGTTTATTTAGCACTTGGCAGGTTGTAAAACAGCTGCGTTCAGTATGTTTGGGCATGCTTACTCTCTGGCTCATGATCAGTGATTCCCATTTCTTCCAGTGGTGACTGATGGCTTGCATTTCAATGGGGCCATGAATTGGCTCTATCTGAATTGGAATTTTCCCTACTCATAAAGGAACTATACAAGGTGTTGAACGCTTTCCCAGAATAAATGGAGTACCTTGGATAACTCCTTTAAAGTTGGGATGAAAACCCAGAGTCACTTTATGATCCCACTGACAGGGAAGCCTCCAGCTACAACTACTGATTATTGTTTTTATTACCAATAATACAGAATAATTTCTGTAACAAAAGGTATGAATTGTATTTGTGAACAGAAAATAATTAGATGAGCATGAATATTATTTTTAGAGGAAGGCTTTCAGCTTGCCTTTGTCCATATATACAAAATATAACTTTCATTAGGTATTGTAGCATGCAGAGAGAGTATTAAAGAAAACAAAAGCCTACTGTGCATGAAAGTGTAATTATCACTTTTTAAAATATGTGTCACTCCCATGCAGTAAAAATAACGTAGCCGTATGTAGTGTTCAGTCCTAAATGCAATTGTTCAGCTCTAGTTGGGTATACATTTCTTTTAGTGACTCACGGTCACACATTTTCAGAGGGGAAGATGCCTCTGGTTCACCCAGGAGCGTTAAACAGTTGTATATAGCAACTATCATGTCTGAGGATTGTTTAGAAACACATGTGGACAAGCTGCTTTTAGCACTCACTCGCTGACACCACCCACCCATCATTTCACTGTGATTCACTACTTGGTAGTGCCCAGCTGGTTGCTGCAGTAGGAGAAAGGAAATGAAAAAGCTGTTGAGCAGTTGGATATATAGTCTTGTTGGGCACAATCTTTCTGATAGCAACAATATGTATAGAACCTCTGAACTGACCAGATGATATGGGCCATTTCCGTACGGCATTTGCCATGCAAAAGGGCGCCTGGAGCGTTGCGTGATTGTGAGGAGTGATCTGCACGATGCACTCACAATCGTGCGATGCTCCAGGGGCGGGCAGGCGCCGATCGTGCACCTTTTCATTTTTGACTGGAAGCTGAAAATGGTGCATGGTCGTGCCTTGCTCCCAGGCCCCACGCCCACTTACCAGGTGTGTGGAGCCTCCAGAGCCCCGCCGGTCACACTTCCTGCCCCAGCACAGCCTGGGAAACTCCCAGAAGGAAGAGGTAGGGCTCTCACGTGTGCAGGCAGCTCATGTGAAGCTGAAGCAGCAGGGACGCAAGAGCCTTTTGCCGGAGGCTGCTCACGCGATCCCCACACCCCAGTGCCAGAAAAAGGTAAGGTGTGGAAAGGGCCATGGAGCAGAAGGCAGTAGGGAAGAAGGAGAAATTCTCTTTTTCTCTTCTCCCAGGCAAAAAGGCTTGTTTTGGGACTACTGAAAAATATAATTGTCATAGGAGTCATATCAGGAGTATTGAATAGGTGCAATGTGGAGACAGAGATTGGAATTTATCGTGTCCAGTTGGACCCTAATAATGCAGTGGGGATTAAAGGAATATTGATCACCAAATCAAGCTAATTCTAGTAGTACAGTTTGATATGAACAACTCCAATTTAAGTATGTGTGTAAGAGAGGGAGGGGATCTCCTGTTTCTAATGTTAATACCATTTTGGAGACATTAAGAATTCTCAGAAGTGTTAATTGCTGAGAGCTGGAAACTTACGGAACACTCTTGGGTTTTGCAAACCTTATTTACTACCTTCTTTTCCATTGCCTGCAATGTTTAGGAAGGGAATTGGAGAGGGAAACAAGCAGAAAAGAGAGCTGCTGGTTGCAGAAGAACCCACAGGCTGGGTTTTGCAACAGGGGAGAAAAAAATGACGCTCTATTTGGGTAAACGGATAAGCATTACTGTCCCAAAAATCAAACACTTATGCAAGTGTAACAATTTAATGAAAACATACCAGCAATGTCAACAATTTCCACAACAATTAATTAGTTAGTTGTAGGGGAAGGTGACAGTTCTTACAGTGTTCTTACATTTCTGACATTGTATCATTTATTTGTTTAATAACTAAATTGTGTTATTGTGTCATTTATTTATTTATTTAACCCACCTCTCTTCCATCGTGAGATTCAAGGCAGTGTACAGCAGTACACCCTGGTTAAAATTCTTAAACACACTCCTCTACCCTCCAACCAGGGGAACTCTTGCTGAAGTGGCTCTCCCAAAGGAGTGACCTCAGGTAGCCACCTTTTATCTCCTTGCAGAGAGGGGGCAGGTATTACTGACTGGATAGCAGAATACCTGGGGGCCTGGCTCTATTGGGGGCAGATGTCAAGGAGCAGTCCACAGAGAGAGATAGGTGGAGACAGGCAGACAGGAGAAAAGCTTCACCCTCTAAATTTTGTGTGGAGTAAATCTTGAACTGCGATTAGTATTTGAAAATCGCAGACTATTCACAGTTCAAGACTTATTTCACACAAATTAACGTGTGGGTTTTTTTGTGTAGAAAAGAGCATTTTCTGGGTCAGAAACAGTACTCAGAAATATAAAGGAATATTATTTTATGTTCAGAAAACAGTATATCCTACACAGACACACACACACACACACACACAAATGCTGTTTTCTGTGCAAAACAAATGCATCCACGAGTGAGTCTGGAAATGTGAAGATTCTCATCAGACCAGGATTCTTCTCATAAAGGTCTCTCAACACTTGAGAAGCATTTTAAAAGCCATTTTTTCAAATATTTTTAATTTTTTTTGCCATCCTTGTCAGTCATACATATTTCTGAGCTTATCTATACGGTGATTAAAATGATAAGAAAAACAACAATGAACAATTGTGATAGCAAAATGCAAGTGTGTCTGATGATGGAGAGAAACTATTGGCTAGCTGACTTGCCTTTGGGGCAATTGCATTTTACAAAATAAATTCAACATTAGAAAAAGGTTATATAATAGAACTGAAGTAATTTGTGGGCACAACTTTATGAAAACTAAATATTTCCAATATGAAGCAGAATTCTGCCCTGATTTTGTAATCATCCTATGATTAATCTTATAAATTGATCTGAGAAATATGTGTTGTTTGTTGCAAATGTTAGACCTAATGTATGCATACTTTAGGTGAAGCATGCTGGTGGACCATACATCCTGCTTCTAAACAAAGGTCTGAAGGAGAAAAGGTGCGAATTGGAGATGATCTTATCTTGGTTAGTGTGTCTTCTGAAAGATACTTGGTAAGGATCAAAGGAATCCCTGCTATAGCTTTAATATATGCTAACATGGGAATATTACCCAATGCCTCTTTCTTTTAAAAAAATATTTTTCTGGTTACAGGTTGAGCCACCCCTAATGCAGAAGTCCAAAATCCCAAAACCTGTAAAAACAGAGTTTTTGCCACCTGCCACTCACTTCCATCTTCAAGGTGACGGCTGTGGTGCTTCTGCTTCTTCGCCTCTTGGATCCTCAGGCTACCTTCAGCCTCACATTTCATATGCAACACAAGCAGTAAATGGATGAGTTGTAAGGCTGGAGAGAGATGTGAAGATGGAGAGAAATGTGGGGCTGGAGAGATACATGAGGATCTGTGAAATGGAGGGAATCCAAATATAGTACTCAGCACAAATCTATGCCTCTCACTGTTTCACAGATCTTTGTATCTGCCTCCAGCCTCACATCTTGTTGGTTCACTACTTATATTGCATATGAGATGCGAGTCTGGAGAGAGAATGAGGAACTGAGAGATAGAGTATATGAGCGATCTGGCACTTGTATTTAAAAAAAAAATACAGTAATGTACAGGAGATTTCTGTGAAACCTGCTAACTACCCACTTCAGCCTTTAGGGCAGCAGCTGAAGTATTCCTGCTGGTTGTGAGCTCCCTAGAAATCTTCTGCATAATATAGTATTTTATTTATATGCAAATACTGATATTCCAAAATCTGAAAAAATCCAAAATAGGGAACACTTCCACTCCTAAACATTTTAGATAAAGGATATTCAGTCTGTGTAAACTGCATATTTCTTGTGCATTTTTCTTGCCTTTTCATAGAACTGTAATGAAATTCTTCTCACTGGAGTAAAATTGAATTTGTAAAATGCACTATTTATCTTCCAACACAGGAGTGGGCAACATTTGTGGGTCTCAGGGCTGCACCTCACTGACAATTTACTAGTGTACAAAGTTCCCCTTTGGGAAGAAAGGGAACAAGGAGCATACTCCTTGTTTTAAATCAGGAAGCTCCTGGAGGCATGACTCTGTTTTAAAACAAGGTGTGTGTTTTCTATGAACCTTCTTTTAAAAGGAAGTTAAGGGTTTTTTTTCATACGACTGAGATAAATCCAACTGACAGTCCTAACTAGAACAGCCACACTGAAATAATGGATTTGTGTGTGGGCTGACTCAGCAGGTGATTCACAATTTGATCATTGAATCTGCTGTGATTGGCTATAGCAACTATTTTTCCATTTTCATGCTGCCAAAATTTTGTAATAGAAGTAGAATGGCCAGTAATATGCCAGGAGGCACATACAACTCATGTGTGGCATCTTCTCCTTCTTCCCAAATAAATTAGAAGAGTGCTGGAAGGATCATTGGCAGATGAGGTTGGCTGAATAGAAAGTGGAATAGTGAAGTAGCTAAGCTCCTGTTGGCAGAAATTTGTAAAGTAAATTAGTAGATGTTCAGTATAATTTAAGGAAGGGCAAGGGTATAATAATGAAAAGTGGCTATCAAAAGTAAATACAAAGCTGCTGTTCATGAGAATTGTGGCAAGTTTTATTTCTCTTTAATGAGCCATAGCTTGAGGAAACAAGGGAAGTTCCTGTTTACCCACAGGAAAGATCTTATCCTAAAATACTTAAATATTTAATGGGATTGATTTTTTTTTCTTACAAGACTAATTTGTGGCAACTGTCTTCGCACTTCTTTTGGGAAATTAAGATGTATTAATATTTCATTATGCTCTGTGTGAATTTATCTTTCTTTTTCAGCATCTGTCTGTAGCATATGGAAACATACAAGTGGATGCCTCCTTTATGCAAACTCTGTGGAATGTGCATCCCACGTGTTCAGGAAGTAGCATTGAAGAAGGTTTGTTATATTATGCTTATAACCCTAGTTAAAACTCGTATAGAATTTGTAATGATTCCATTTCCAAAAATACTAGTGCTCTAGCATTTCTTACCATGATGGAGGTACTGGTGCTATGAAACTTTCCTGTGTCCTTAAGTAGAGACATCCAATGACCTGTGCAAATATCTTCTTGCCCCCAATTATCAGTTCAGAGTGTTAAACACATCTGCCTAGGTCCAGACTGGAGGCAAAAGAGATAAAGTCTCTGGTACAGGTGAGTTGAAGTGAGGATGATAGTGCTACGTATTGTACAGATCTTCGTTAGAATGGTAAATTCCATCCACCACCTTTGGCATGAGGGTTAATTTGGCATGAGGGTTAATTAATCTGAACCCTGAGTGTTTGTGATCAATGATTTTGTTTATATAGGAAAGTTTGTCCTTTTTCTAAATGGACTTCAGTAACATCAGGCAATAACCAGAACTGATTAGCTATAGCTACATAGTGTCCTGATGGCTGTCAGGCTAGAGGACATTTGGCTGATCCAGTGGTCATCTGTTCAGCCCTACCCATCCAAATGGCTTTGAGAAGGAGAGGCAGAAGAAGAGATGATATCTCTCCTGTCTCCAACTTGCAAGTGAACCAGAAAGATATATTGCCCTGTGCATCTTTGCTCATGGGTGAGAGAGACACTTCCCAACCATTAAATTCTGGAATTGCTTATGCCTGTTTCATACATAGTTTCATTATGCATACAGTTTGGGACCTTGGATTTTTGGATGTTTGAGTCCCATTGAAAAGCCATTGTATCATAAAGTTCATCTGAAAAGAAAATGTCAGGAATGCTTTCAGAGTACTTTATGTTGAAGTTCCTGGTAACTAGAACTTAGAAAACTAGAACTATTTGAAAGTAATTAATTCCTGTTACTTTTTAGAGTGTTAAAATGCTGAAAAGTAACATGTATTACCTCTGCCAGGGATAATTATTTTTCTATTGCTTTCTGTTACCTTTTTGAGAGAACAAAACCTTCCAAACGATAAGAGAATGGAAAAAGAAAACGTATCAAAGTATGTCTAAAAATGCAAATTAAAGGGAAATATTTAACTAGGAACCATTACTTGTTAATCGTATAAAATAACTTTTGTCTTCTTTATTTCACTACTTTTGAATTGTTGATATATCCTTGTTATTCTCAATATTAACTAGTTGGAAGTGATGATGTTAACTGCAACTTCTTACTTATACGATCTGCTAGTAATACTGGGCACTGTGTACATTATCATGTTCCCTTTCTGTATCCCACACTTCAAAGCTCCTTCTCTGAGCCATTTTTGACATCTGTATCATATATTTTTTTGTGGAACCACTAACCAGTGAACAGTGAGAAGATGTGTGGGTGGTGCACAATGGCATTTGGACTTTACGTGTCAACATGTGACATTTAAGTAGCACTTTCAAAAACACTGGATGCAAACAGAGAGGAAGAATGAAAGGAGAAGGAAATGCAAGCAAGTTTCACAGCCAGGTTCATTGCTTGGCAACAGAACTTCAGCAGTGTTATAATTATGAACAGTACAGAGGTTTAACAAGGCATCAGTCACACCTCTCAGGTTGGAAGTTCAAAGCATAATGCACCAGTATCTTTTGATTATATATAGGGAGAGAGAGTGAAAATAATAGGGCATGGAAGGGCAAAGCAGAATATTTGAGAACAGCCTGTCTTTGGAATACTTCTGTGTAGCCTTAAAAAGAGCACCGTGAATATTCTTAATGATAGAGAAAAGCCCTAAAACAGATTTCAGGACAGAGCCAGCCTGAAGCATGATGCCTGAGGCAGAACAACAAATGTCATTCCTTGTCCCTCAAGTCAAAGTACATAGTCCCCTAAATTTACCCGATTATTTTGAGATTTGAGACTACGAATAAAATAACAAACTTGCTTTCCTTTCATAACATCCTAAATCAGCTGCCTGCAGCAACTGTCTCCTTCTGCCTCATGGGAGGGCTCACTCAGCTTCTGGATCTGGTTATGCAAGAAAAGAGCAAGGGGGAAGGAAGTTCTTTTTAGTGTGTGCATTCTATTATATATATTCCATTAAATGAATGGAAGGCTTGACAGGTATTAGTGAGACCGTGTTTTCTTGTCTCTGTCAAGTCTCCCATTCATTTAAATGGAGTACGTATAGAATGAAGGCTAGCATTGTGTAGTGCTCTGAGGGTTGGACTAATACTCCAGGAAAACAGGTTTCCAGTCCCTACCCAGCCACGGAAGTCCTCTGGGTGGCGCTGGGCAAGTCACATTCTCTCAGCCTTAGAGAAGGCAATGGCAAACCTCGTCTGAATAAATCTTGTCAAGCAAACTCTGTGATAGAGTTGATATAAGTCAGAGTCAGCTTGAAGGCACATAATGACATTACATACAATAGATAATAGAAGATGTCATAGCGGCAATTGTGCAGTGGTAGGATCTTTTCCTGAGTTGTCTAAGCTGAAAAATGTCAAAAGAGTTAATTTTTAAAAATGATGTTTTTTTAAAAAAATTTTCAATAGGACAATGCTACTGCTTCCATTTTCCTGGTTTGTTTTGTTGAAACATGAGTGTTTTCACCAGACAGAAAATAATTTAATTTTAGTGTGCAAAATGCCTCTATTCCATCCAAATAGTGAGGTTTCCATCATGACCAACTGCATGTTTCTATTTCCATTTTTTCTTTCATTTTTCCTGAACATCAAACCTGCAGAATGATTTAAACTCATGCATACTATTTTTTTAAACTCCTATTAAAAATAGTATTTCAGTATTCCTTTAGTGTGCTTTTTGTCTGTTTGAAGTAGCCATGGTAGGAGCTGCTGAGAAAGCCATGAACTTCAGGTTGTTCAAAAACTATTAGTGGTTGATTTAAATATTGGGCTTGAATCCTAACTTGTTTGAACTAGTTTGCATTGGCACCATTTTATGTAGGTCCCTGATACATAGATTGTTATTTCTCTGTAATTTTTGTGTTCAGATATACAGTAATTCTCTGGTTATTCAGCAGGTGGGTTAAAACAGTTGACAGTGAGATACTGATGAATCATTCCTCCTCCTTGCTGAAACAAAAAGTGACTTCATTTATCCTGGTCTATCTGTGTTAAATTGGCTGGAAAGTTGTCTTCCATTAAAATGTAAATTTATAGAACAGCCACATTGTTTATCCTTTTCCACTTACCCCTTTCCCCATAGTACAGTATTGATTGTATAGAAATGACTATATTTCTGAAAGGGAAATAGCATCATGTATCAATCAATATTCCACTGACATTTATGTGATATCTTGGATAATTGTTTTAAATTATGGTACTAACATATGCTAAACATTTACTTTTCTGAGAAATTTGTGGTCTGCAGTAAGACTATAGATGTTTCAGTTTTTACTAGATTATTTTAGACACTCAACATTGTCCTTTAAGATGAAGGTCTCCTATTTTATTTGCTAGTTCTGGTCAGGAGAATCAATTCCTTGACTTACCTTTATTTATTTTTTCAGAGGTCTTGTATTTCACACTCCCAAATAGTAAATATTAAATTTCACAAATATTTTTCTACCCTTAACCCCTCTTTAATACACACATACGGGATTTTTCTGTTGTCAGTGAGGACACTATAAAAACACAAGACAACAACTGGATCTGACCAAACGTCTGTCTAGACTGGCTCTTCTTCTCACAAACTAGATGCCTCCAGTAAGGCCACAAGAATGATATTAAGGCAATAGTCTTTGCCATTTGGTACCCAGCAGCTGGTATCAAATGACATGCTGCCTCTGAAGGTTTTATATTTCTATCTTCCGTTACTTTGCCTTATGTCATTTTAAAGGCATCTATGTCAGTGGCTGTCATCATATCTTGTGGCCACACATTGTATACATTAATTATACGTTATGTGAAGAACATTATGTGATTGTTTTTATGTGTCATAAATTTATTGTTGATAAATTTCATTTGATTGGTTCTGTTACAAGAATACACATCCCTCTCGCTTCAACAGTCCACGTCAACTCAACACATAACCTAGCCTTTCCCTGTAAGGAATTTTGATTGCTCTTTTCTGTATCTTTTCTCACAGTATCTATGAGGTTTTTGACATGGGATGATTAGAACTATACTGTTCCAAATCTGCCTGCACTGTAGACTTGTATAATGGTATTTACAGTACTGGCAGCTTTATTTTCCTTTCCTTTCCTAATTTTCCCAGGATGGAATTTGTTATTTTCACAGTTGCAGAATACTGCTTCAGTGTTTTCACTGAGCCCCAAGATCTTTTTTATCTTTAGTCATCATCTGTTCTATGAGTGTATATATTCACAGCATCATCATTGTCATTGTTGTCATGATCATCATACTTAGCACTTAAATAGCAATGTAGAGTGTTCAAAGTATTTTGTGTACATTATGTCAGTAGTTCTTAACAAGGGCTCCGTAAAGTAAGTATGCATTAGTCCTGTAGGCTGGACGCAGGCCTAAAGTTGAGAGTAGCTGTATTCAGACATCACAAACTATGGCTTATAATGTTTATAATAAAAAGAATAAACTGCAGGGAGCTCTCAGTTACATCCTCTTCTTCCCTTTTTTTCCATTACAGACAAAAGGAGAAAACGAGAAGCTTCCATTCTCCTGCCTCACCCACAGTTCAGTGTTACTCTAAGTTATACTTAATTTTAACTGTGGCCTGTTTGGGAAAAAAAAAGCCCAGTTAAGATTAACTGCTATCAGCCAGGTTGGATGAGTTACAGTTAAGGGGGAAAAAAAAAACAGAAGCAAAATCTTATGAAGGCAGGCAGCACTTGAACCTGTAACTTGTTTTGGGCTGTTCCCACAAGTGGTTATTTAAGGTGGTGATTGTTTATGCTGGTTCAGCATATGTGATTATTTATAATCACATCTTGCTTACATCATAATAGTGTGTTCATAACCAAGGGGAAGTTTTAGCTGCTAATTAAACATTTAGAGGTACTCAGCAGCTTTCTGTTGTTTAGATTCTCAGGTGCTTATTTGTTTAAAATTTCCAGAATTAATGGGGGGTACATCTTCCTTTCTAGGGTACCTACTTGGGGGGCACGTATTACGTTTATTTCATGGCCACGATGAGTGTTTGACAATCCCATCGACAGAGCACAACGATTTGCCACATAAGTAAGTTATGGTATATTTTATATACTTGCTCATGTTTTTAATTTTACATTGTTATGCACTAAAAATTCTTCATTTAAAGACAAGGAGGGAAACTCTGTATGCCGCAATACTTTAGAATGCTAACTTTTTTTTTGGTGCACAGAAATGTGTCAAACTCTCATAATTATATCTGTGCGATACAGTTCAGGATGGATGTGGAAGAAAAGAAAGAATTGTTGTTGACATATTTACAGCCCACACAAATCATAATGCAATACAATTGCCCAAGGGTAACTTGCATTAAGGAGTATGAAAATGTCTCAGATCTCAAAAATATTTACTCAAGAGTAAATTTTTTAGATTTTTCTAAGAGTCTTGGGGAGTTACTACTGTTGATATATCTTTGTTACAGTTGGTGCAAGATAACTGAGCATCTACCCAAGAACCACATGCCAGCAGAGTGCCCCACTGCTCAAAAATTTTAACAGGCATTGGCAAATTTAGGGGCAGCTGGAATGAAATCCAAAAGTTCTGTTCTCCTCTTGCTGTACACAGGATAGTCTCGCTATTAAGTGTATAATTTAGTGTTAGGCTGTAAGTTTGCTTAGAACATATAGTGATGTGTGTTATTATGATACTGCTTTTTTGGCCACTGCATCACAGTGTTGACTCATGCTTAGTATGTAGTCTTAGTATGTAGTCACCTATCCTATACTTCTGAATTTTAATTCTTCTGGCCTAAATGTAGCACTTTATCCTTATTGAAATTCATTCTTTGTAATATGATATGTGGTTATGACTGATAAAGTTCCACTGATTTTACTGGAATTGGAGTTCATGTTTACATAACACAATGGAATAATTTGTACAATTTTATTTTTATCCATAAAAATCTTGGCAGGAGGCTATTTTATGAATCAGGAGGAGCTGGTGTCCGGGCAAGGTCACTGTGGAGAGTAGAACCACTTCGAATAAGGTATTTTGATATCTGCTTTTTGAAACAGAACATCTATTGTTAATTTTGAATTCTTAAACAGAAGGATCAAACACTTTAGCAAGAGATATATTTGATAATAAATGAAATCGGTAATACTGCAAGGCTGAAAGGAGACAAATGGTGGATAAGACAATATTCAAATGATTCAAGAAGGAATAAAGAGAAAAGCATTGACTATAGCTAAAAGGGAGGATGGAAATCTTTAGGCATACAAGAAATAGTTTTTAATTCACTTAACCTCTAACTGTACAAAGGGACTGTATAAAATGCTTGTTGAGGAGTGAATCTGAGGAGTTCAAAATTTTTGATTTTTTTTTCATTTTAGTGAGAAAATTAAGCATGCACTTAGTTCTCTTTAATGGCAATCAATAGATCCTAAAAGTGTTTGATTGTGATTTGATCATGACATAAATGTTTTCAAGTTTGCCCACATGAACCATAAACTTAACATTTCTAATCAATTTAAGCTGGAGTGGAAGTAACATACGCTGGGGACAGCCCTTTCGTCTTCGACACATTACATCAGGACAGTTTTTGGCCCTGACTGAAGACCTGGGACTTGTCTTAATAGACAGAGAAAAAGCTGACACAAAAACAACTTCATTTTGTTTTAGAGCATCAAAGGTAAGTCATATTTGTACATCAAACCTGGAAAAAATGGAAATACTCTTTGGAAATATAGTTTTTATCAAATGGGTACTTCATAAAGAAAGAAATGTCAGTGGTCAAAATTATCAGGGGGAGAAATGATATTAGGAAACAGAATGCATATCCCAGGAGAGGATTCAGCACCTCTCACCTGCTTTCTCCTTTTGTTCTTTAAATCTGATCCCTATACTTCTACTATAACTAAAGTGCGAGTTGACGTACATTCGGAAAGACATGTTTTTCCACATTTTACTTTGACCCTCAGTTCATGTTGAACATTGCTCAGTTTTTGATAGCCTGTTTTCTTATAAAGGATAATGGCCTAAATTCAGTTGTTAGTCTTAATTAGAGTAAACCTGATGAGTCAATGGAACTTACACAAGTGTTAACTTAGAGGCCTACTCATTGATTCAGTAGGTGTACTCTAGCTGGGGTTAACAGTTCGATTTAGACCATCAGTGATGAAAGGTGACAAAAACTGGGCAAAACTACAATAGACTACTAACAGACCTGTATACTTCTTATTGTAAATTATCATCATGTCAGGTTTGAGTTATGGCAATTGTATGAATGAGAGACCCTTAAAACACTCTATCATTAACAATCCTGCTAATATCTTGGATGCTTGGGAGTGTGGCTTCCTTGATTAAGTCAATCCACTTGTAGCATGGTCTTCCTCTTTTCCTACTGCATGGCTCTAGACATTCATCCTGTGTTGTACATAATATATAATGGCCCTATACAAGGAGATGCAAATTCATCAAGTCAGTTCACTGGCCCTGTCACATGGATATCTATCCTTACATGTCTCAGCTACAGCACTGATCATGCATACAGAAGATTCTTCTCTTCATGAATCTCTTTGCTGAAAAGAGGTGATACATTATTTGTGATAAATAACCATAACTCTTTCAGTTTTCACCCTTACACCAGTCCAACATAAAAGTTACAAGTATCACTGAAGCACACTTTCTATCTATTCAGCTCTTTGATTCTGTTGCCAGTTTTCTTCCACCATCATGATGTCTTCTTTTTGAAAAGGATTTAAAATGTGCTTACTGAACTCTGCAATGAAGAACTGTTATACTTACGGTCTATGCTGAATATGTGTGGAATTACTTGAGCAATTAATTTTTATATAAACATTGAAAACATTCAGCTTTACTTGAGATAGAGTTTTTAATCTGTGCATGTGTACTTAATATTTTTCTTATCACAGTCAACTTTAATTGCAAATACATTTAATTTTATAGTGCATTCTCCATCAGCTTTATATGACATAATTTTCCTGTGGTCTTGACATTGTAATGGCATCCCCAAGAGGGATACTGGAACTTTTTTTCATTGTATTTGGTTTGAAAATGTTATCTATTTAGACTTAAATTGACAGTGAATTGTGACAGCTGTAATCCATTGGGGTAAAAAAAAAGAGAAAGAGAGAGATTAACATAATTGAGGCAACATTTACTAAATTTATTTCTTTTGTAGTATGTTTCATTTTAAAGAAATTTAATCTCTTTTTTCTTAATCACACAATTAACTTTGGGTGCTGTCCAACAAAGCAATCATAGAAAGCCATGGACTTCTTTTTCAGTCATAAAAAGTGTTTATGTCTCATTAATTTCAGCGGGCTTAAATCCAGTGCTTCTTTTCATGGTCTTAGCGACTCACACATATGGGTTGTTTTGTACCTATGCAGATTTGTCATAGTTCAGTTTTCCAGAAACCCCAGGTACCACTGATCTCCACAACTCCAGTTGTAGGCGCTGAACTAAATAAATAAAACTCTTCTGCTGGTAGGGATCTGACTCAGAAGAATGAGATTATTAGTCACTATTATCTTCATTTTCCTTTCTACAGTTTTTCTTCACCCACTGCAATGCTGTAGTGGTGGATCCAAACTCTATGTCACTCTGTAAGGGAATCTAGTCTGATGCAGACCAGGTACTTTGAATGGTGAAGTGTCTAGAATTAGATGTTAAATCTCTATCCCACCAGCTTTGGACTTACTTGACAGAAGAGTACAGGCCAAGTCAACACCACAATACATATACTCAGATTAATTTTTCATGTCAGGCAATCATGGCAAATGCCATCTTATGTTACACTGACTCCAAGGAACGCTAAAGCTTCTACAAGTTGTGGTGGAGAATTATGTTCTTTGTTTAAGCACTCAACCAAAAATCCTTTCACCATGGCAACCCCATAGAAAAAGGGTAGGAACAGTTCTGTTGAACAAAGGAGGAAGCTGGATTCCATGGGCTAAAAGAGCTACTGGGCAACAGTAGTCTTGCAATGAATAGCAAGTAATCATGTCTATTTGTGGATCTTCCAAAAGTTTTTTTGAGGAAAGCCTCCCCTGTTCTACAACCAGTTCAACAGCTAATGACTGTAGGGTGACATCTATTTTTCAAGCTGAGGCATACAGGTGTGTAGGATTACACATTACCATGACTTGGCATTACGCTGACTGTAAAACTGTAGTGTTAATAGGAACCTTAATCCTGAGAAGCCATGTGTGCTTACACTCATCTGGATTGGGTTTGGAGACTAGTTCAGTGGTAGAAAAGTTGCCTTTCCATGAGAAACAAGTGTCTTCAACACCACTGTGGATTAAAAGCTTGCCCATATACATATAATGTATACTACTGCAAAGCAAATGGGCATTACTTAGGCCATTTCCACACTACTACTACTACTGCTAATAATAATAATAATAATAATAATAAAATTTATTTCTACCCGCCTCTCCACGTGGATCGAGGTGGCGAGCAACATTAATACATTAAATACATTAAAAGACATTAAAAAACATACCCAATCCTCCCCACCCACCAACCCACCTAAAACTAACCCCTAAAACACAAAACAATTAACAATTGACAACAATCAATTGACTATTAAAAGAACAGCAAGACAATTGAAGGGAGGCGATGGAAATACTAGTTTTGGAAGGCCTGTCAGAAGAGATCAGTCTTGACTGCTTTTTTAAAGCAGTTAAGACTGGTAATATGTTGGGTCTCCTCCGGCAGGCCATTCCATAACTTGGGAGCAATGAAGAGAAGGTCCTCTGGGTAACTGCAGCCAACCTAGTTCTGCTGGCTGCAGTAAATTCCTCCCAAAGGACCTTAGTGTGTGGGGCGGATTATATGGGAGAAGGCGATCCCGCAGGTAGGCTGGCCCCAAGCCATGAAGGGCTTTAAAGGTAAGAACCAACACCTTGTACTGTGCCCGGAAAGTAATAGGCAGCCAATGTAAAGACTTCAGAATTGGTGTTATGTGGTCAGTTTTAGGTCTACCAGTGACCAGCCTGGCTGCCATATTCTGAACTAATTGAAGTTTCCGGACTAAGCTCAAGGGTAGCCCTATGTAGAGCGCATTGCAGAAGTCGAGCCGTGAAGTTACCAGCGCATGCACCGCTGTTTTTAGGTGTTCCAGTTCCAGAAAGGGGAGCAGTTGGCATATCAGCCAAAGCTGTTATAAGCTAGACTATTATAAGCGCTATTATTCCACTTTCAACATCCTATGGAATCTTGGGGTTTGCAGTTTAGGGAGGAGCTGGCCAGTCTAGTGCAGAAACGGCCTCAGTCTTACAAGGATTGTAGAATCAGGGTTGGAAGGAGTCTAATGGGCCATCAAGTCTAACTCCCTGCTCAGTGCAGGATCTCCAGCTAAAGCATCCCTAGCAGGTAGCTTCTAACTTCTTTTTTAGAGATGTCTGGGGAGAGAAACCCCACCACCTCTCTAGGCAGTTTGTTGCACTGCTGAACCAGTCTTGCTGTCAATAAGTTTCTTCTAGTATTCAGTTGAAGCCCACTGTCCTGTAACTTAAAAACATTAAACCTAATTCTACCCTCTGGGGCAACAGAGAACAGGTCTGCCCTCACCTCACTGTAGCAGCCCTTGAGGTATTTAAAGAGTACAACCATGTTACTGCTCAGTCTTCTTTTCACTAAACTGCAAATGCCTAACTTCTTCAACTTTTCCTCATCTGTTTTGTTCTCCATACCTCTTACCATCCTTGTTGTTTTTTCTGAACTCACTCCAACTTGTCTATATCCTCCTTAAAATGAGATGCCCAGAACTGAACCCAGTACTCCAGATGAGGCCTGGCCAGCATGGAACATAGTAGGACTTTCAGTTCCCTTAAGTTAAACATTATACTTCTATTAATGAAAGCTAAAATAGCATTTGCCTTCTTTGCTGCAATATTGCACTGCTGGCTCATGTTTAGTTTATGGTCAATAATAATCCCAAGGTCCTTTTTCACGTGTAGTACTGCTGAGCAATGTATCTCCCATCTTGTATTTGTGCAATTTATTTTTGTGACCTAAATGTAGAATTTTGCATTTGTCTCTATTGGATTTTATTTTATTAATTTCTGTCCAATTTTCTAGTTTATCAAGGTTCTTTTGAATTCTATTCCTATCTTCCAATGTGCTAGCTAGCGCTGCCTGATTTATATCACCTGCCAATTTGATAAAGTTTCCCTGCACCCTGTTACTTAAGTCACTGATAAAAATGTTGGAGAATAATGACCCTAGGACAGACCCCTGAGGCACTCTGTTCAAGACCTCCTTCTAGTCTGAAGAGGAACAATTTATGATGACACTTTGAACATGGTTTTCAAACCAATTATGGATCCATCTCATGGTGTTTTGATCTATTCCATATTGAATCAGTTTGCTGATCAGAAAATTTAGGGGGACCTTCTCAAATACTGTGCTAAAATCGAGATAAATAATATCCACAATATTCCCACCATCTCCTAAACTAGTGACCTGATCAGACAAAGATATAAGATTAGTTTGGCAGGATTTGTTCTTGACAAACCCATTCTGGTTCTTGCAAGTATCAAGATACTTGCAGATAGACTCCTATATAATTCATTCCATTTCTCCTGGTATTGAGGTCAGCCTGACTGGTCTATAGTTTCCTGGATCTTTTTTCTTCTTTCTTGAGGAGAAGGGCAGTGTTTGCTCATCTCAAATCCTCTGACACCTCATTTGTTCTCCAAGATTTCTCAGAAATGATGACAAGTGGTTCTACAAGTACATCAGCAGGTTCCTTCAGTACTCTGGGATGCAGTTCATCTGGCCCTGCAGCTTGGAACTCATTTAGATTAACTAGGTGATTCCTGACTAATCTTGATCTTTAGATGGCTACTTGAGGAACCATAGTTAGAGGCAAGCAAACTGTTCTTTTTTTCTGAAGGCACATTATGGTACATAATATGATATTAAAGAACTTTTACCACCATTGGTAAACCTTGCTGCTTAGTATTGGTTTTTTTTTTTTAAAAAAAAAATCCAGCATGTTGCAGAAGCAATCAGCATGACACTGTCAGAGGGTGCATCTGCCCAGGAAGTTCCCTATCAAATTGCTATCTATCTTGATAACTTTTGTTTCTCCATCTACACTGCTCATAGGCTGTATGTGAGCAGCACTAGCAACACAAGTGAAAGACGAGACTGTGGTAGGAAACATTTTATGTAGGCATACCCCTTTACCTCCTGGATGCATTTTTCCTTGATTTAGAATTATATTAACAGAAGTCATAACCCAGCCTAATTCATGTTAGTCTGATCGTCTGCTGATATTATTCTATATTTTCTTCTTCTGTGACATTTAGGAAAAATTGGAGTCTACTCACAAACGCGATATTGAGGGAATGGGAGTTCCTGAAATAAAGTATGGTGATTCTGTTTGTTTTGTGCAGCATGTAGCCAGTAGTTTGTGGCTGACATACAAAGCACAGGATGCTAAAACAACGCGTTTAGGACCAGTGAAAAGAAAGGTAAGCAAAATATTTTCTAAGGCACACCCAAATTGGATCGTATATGTTATGATATCATAATGCTGTGGAGGTAAAGATTTGAGAGTATTTCCCTTTAAGATGCGCTGAATGGGTTCACTGCCATTATTTAACACTTTGATAACAGTGTTCCAGCTGTGAATAGCCTCTATTCATAGATGCACCAGGACCTATGTCACAGGATGTCCAGCTGAGAAGGTGATGCTCTCTTGAGCAGCAGGATGCTCTATGCTACTGTTATAAGTAGAGGCATTCACTCATGGGCTTTTGGGAGGTGACCTCTAATCTGCTCATTGTTTATGCAATGTCTTTTGAGTATGTCTTCTGAAAGTTATTGAGATGAAAGCAAGATTAATCCCTTTAATTTTATTGGATGAGTTTTATTGTATTATTTGATTGTATGAGTATGCTTCTCTATGTCAGTTTGTACCCATTGGCTTCTGTCTGTTGAAACTCTTTGCAAATGTTTAAATAATTTCATGTGCACAGCTGAGCCTTATTAAATATTCTGCAAACAGCAGCTACTTCATCTCTTTCAGCAACACAAGTGACTTTTTAAATGGTATATTTGGAACTCCCACTTTTTTTTCCTTTTTCCACCAACGGCATTATATCCTCTCAAATACTAAGTAAGAAAGGAGTAACAAAACCTTTATTTTGACTTCTGAGATGTAACCCAGTTACGAAAACAATGGAGCAGTATAACATTCTTTATTTAGTTTAATGTGTTTGTTTTGGGGGAAAGGGAGTATAAAGAAAGATGATGGTGATGTTCTTCTTTCTTAAATTGTTGTAAGTCTTTCAGTGAAGAGCATATGAATTAAATCCAGAGCATAGAATGTTTGTACGAAATAGGGATCAAAAGAATTTTCAGTGACTCAAAAAAACAAAACAAAAAAAACCACCAAAAACTCCCAAACAAACAAACAAAAAAGAGGCTTCTGAAGTGTCAGTCAACCATGATAAAGAGAATGCCCTCTTTTGTTTCTTCTTCATGTCTTTGAATAGTTTCAAAGATTACTTCCTTTGGGCCCAGGCTTATCTTTTTTCTAACCCCCCTCCCACCACAGAATATCCAGTGGAGGGCAGCAGGAGATTCATCGCAGAGAGTTTTCTGGTAACTAGTGCGTGATGGTGGCATTGCACTGCTAGTGATCCTTGGGGGGGTTCAGGACAGTGACTACAGAACAATCAAATCTGTATTGTCTTTGTGTTGTAATCCAGATAATATGTTCTGATGGAACTTCTCAGAAGTTGCAATTATTACTTGCAAGGAATTGAAAAATGCACAGATTGCATTCAGATGTCATTTTTTCATAGTTTAAAAAAATTCTGGTTTGTAAGGTTCACTCACACCACAAATACAAATTTGACTATTCTGCACAAATGTTACTATTTTGTATTAAAAATGGTTGAACTCAAGGTTAATGCAACTCTTATCATACCTATCCTCTACCAGTGATATCCATATGAAATTCCTATGGCAAGGTGTTTAGCACTGATAGCAAGCATGGCAAAACACATGTAAAGCATTATTTTGTCCACAATTTGTAGGTTATATTACATCAGGAAGGGCACATGGATGATGGTCTCACATTGCAAAGGTGTCAACATGAGGAATCCCAGGCTGCTAGAATCATTCTGAATACAACAAAATTATTTAGTCAGTTTATAAGGTATAGTATATACCTTAGCTTTACAGTATTTGGTTTATTTGATTCTTATAGAAATTAAGATTTCCAGTTTATTGCTAACACTATTGACATGTTATTTTACTTTGTATGAAGATTTCTGTTTACTGTAGTTTATATGACGTACCTATGCTTACACATACTGAAAACAGTGGGACTTAACAAAGCAATTTAATCAATTTCAGTGGGTCTACTTGTAATGTTTCTACAACCCCTCTTTTTACTTTTTTGCCTCTGGTTTGTTTTGTTTTCCAACATTTCTCTTTATGCAATAAGTCAACTTAATAGGTATACCCACACACCCCAGTGAACAGCGTATTAAAATTCAGAATCCTAATCTTGATACTGACAACATGTTTGAAATATCTTAGAAATAATTTTGTACATATAGAAGCTCAGATTTGCTGTTAAGCAGGAATCTCAAATCATTTTAATTAAATTCAGTATCTCACATCCAGCCTGTCCATACATGTGAAAATCATAATCCTTCTTCTTAGACAATTCATTTTTGAATCAGGTAAGGCCATATGTGATTTGTTATGAGATCCTTCATACTTTATATTTCAAAAATGAAAATTATTCATTGGGAAGGAAAGAAACAACAACAACAACAACAATTCTATTTATTTATATCCTGCCTGTACCCCAAAATTGGGACTCAATTGGGATTGTAGTTTAAAAGAGCAATGCAGTTAAGAGCATATAAAAAGTGAACATTAAAATAAAGAAATATATTTGTACTGTGCTAGAAAACTGTTTTAGTCTTTCAGAGGGGTTAATCCGAATATTATCTATTTTCATATGATGCTGTTTGTCATTTTGTGTTGGTATTAGAAGTAAACTAATAAAAATATTTTTGAAGAAAAAGGTAACTCCAAATACCCTGTATGTAAGAAGAGATCTGTTTTAAATGGAACCATTTTTAATTTGTAATGACTATTTGTTTTGTTTTGTTTTTCCCTGAATATATAGTGGAAACAACAGAACTTCATCTCCTATCACCTTGCCCATTGAAGAGGTACTTCAGACTCTGCAAGACTTGATTACGTATTTTCTGCCTCCAGAAGAGGAGCTAGAACATGAGGATAAACAAAATAAACTTCGTTCACTCAAGAACAGACAAAATCTATTCAAAGAAGAGGTTAGGAAGGCTTCTTTATGCTTTTATTTTTTCCCCACTCCTATCTCACAATTGGTATGTGCCTCTCACAGTTCAGTCTTGCTCTGCATGTTATGACTACTAAGTCTCTAAGTCTGTGCATCTGAATCAAGGTTGCTATATATCATTGTGGAAGCTAGCATGCTGTAGTGATTTGAGTGTTGGACTACAACTCTGGAAACCAGAGTTGAAATCCCCACTTGACCATGGGTACCCACTGGATGGCCTTGGGCAGGTCACATACTCTTAGCCTCAGGGGAAGCCAAAGGCAAAACCCCCTCTGAACAAATCTTGCCAAGAAAACCCTGTGATAGATTCACTTAGGATTGCCATAAGTCTAAAATGACCTAAAGGCACACAACAACGAATATCACTGTATGTATGGTGTTAGACTGGGACAAATGAGATGTGGCTTGGGAGGAGTATGTTTATATTTTCCAGGATCTTTTTCTTAAAATCAGCCATGAATATCCTTGATTTGGATCAGTACTGTAGCACTGGAACCGGCATTGGTGTCACTCCAGGTCTCTCCAAAAGATCCACATAATCTAAAGATTGATGCAAGCCAATGAAACAAAAGAATAGTTTATTGATGCTTGAAGAATCCACCAGATATTCTATAGTACAAAGTACAATTTACATGTCCTCAGCTAGCACTCCTTGAAAAAGGTGGTAGACCAGCTCTCTCAGGCTAAATTCACCCAAAGCTTCCCTAAGCTGGTGCTTGCTTCTCTTCTCTTCTGGGCAAACTGAAGAATCTACCTTTATTTTAAGACTATGTACCCATGCCCATGTTCTAGAGTAGGAGTGGAAATTAGGTAGATTCTCAGAAGGAAATAGATTATATGTAGCATTTTAAAGCTCAAATGTTGTATTTGGAATGCATTTAAAACATTAATCTTGTTTAAACCTTTAAAACTATGAAGTAACAAATTTATGGACATTCAAGCATGTTTTTGTTTATTTATGACCATTTACAGGGAATGCTGGCTCTGGTTTTGAATTGCATTGATCGGTTAAATGTCTACTATAGTACAGCTCACTTTACAGGGGTTGCTAGAGAAGAAAATGGTACAGCTTGGAAAGAAATTCTGAATCTTCTTTACAAATTATTAGGTGAGTTGTGCAGCTGCATGCTATAAGGTTATATCAGGACAGGGAAATTGCTCCTCTTAACAAATAACTTATTAAAGCATACTCCAGCAAATGAATTAAACTTAATTAAAATATACTTTGCCAACTTACTTCATTTTTTAATAGATGCAATATACAAGATACAGTATTAAGTAACGGTTTGATAAACATTCATTCAGCACAATATATAAAGCTTGCATTATTTATTTATGATTATGCAGAAGTAAATTAAAATGAAACAGATTTATATGCACAGCGTACAAATAATCATATAAGTAGGTGAAAATGGAGGGCTGGATGAGTGTAAAATTGACTTCTCTTTCTTGAATAGTATAGATTGGGCTATTCCAAATTTCATCCAGAAACAGTACACTTTCTTCAAAAATTCCAATCATTCTAATACAGAATTATTTTAAAATGCAATTTTTAGACTAGGAGAAAATCACTATGATTAGTTTTTATGAAGCTGATCTTGGACCATTATGGCTTGGAAAAAAACCCTAGCTTTCTTTTGTTTTATGATTGAGAAATTATTCATGTGTGTATTCAGCACAGAGAATGGAGGAAAATAATTGAAGGCTTTGAACACAGACTAAAAAGATGCCGTAATGGGAGCACTTTATGCCCTATTTCCAAATACAATATTTTCTTTCAAACACTGTAACTTTTTACTCACTAAAATTCTATATCAGCTAATTCCACTAAAAGTGCTGGTCCATGGATTGGTGCCAGTTCCTGTGCCACTGGCTGGGATGTTTCTAGGTAAGAAAGAAACAGGCATAGCCAATGGACACAAAGATGATACTAGTTCCTGGCACATTGGGGAAAAACTTGCTAGTCCCCCACATCCGGTAGCTTGTAAAGCACTGAATTAGCGTTATGGTAAGTAGTTGTCTGTTCTGGAATGGAGATCAAATTGGCTTTTTAAAATATCAGCCTGCTGAAGACTGCTAAACTTTCCATTTTCATTCTTCTAAGTCATTCTGATGCTGCCAGAGGATAATAATCATCTGTTCTGAATTCTTCAAATTAATAGGTTGATTTATGGACTACCACTAACCTTACTGTGAGTCTCTTTTGCGGCTGTGTAGAATCCTTACTCAGAGATGTGAAAAAATTGGAGCCAGCTTTAAAAGTGTTCCCTTTCCTTTGTTTCAACTCTGCTAACTAGCACTGATTTTAGTTATACAGAAAGTGACCCACAAATGTGAAGGAAAAGTAGAAGTGAATAAGCATGGAGACCCAATTTTCTCTTCCTCAAAAGGCCTGTGTTCATTTACTGATAAAAGAATTAGAAGAGTTTACTGTGTACTGTTGTGCATGGTTATATGAACATTGTTCATTGGAGACCATTGGGGCTGTATAAATAGCTTTTTGTTTGGAAATGTTATCAGATCCAGAATGATGGTGTAATGTTATCAAATGGTTATTCAGTGTAAGTAACTTTTGGTTCCTGATGGAACCATGATAATCTGTTACCCATAGTACAGTTTCCATAAACCATTCCTTGGATCATGTTAAATGTAATGTAAATGTTAATGCAATGCAATATAATGTTAAATGTAAATATATTTTACTTAAAAAAATTATATGCATTTTTGGCTGATTAACTAAAATCTTTTTTTTTCCCCAGCTGCTCTTATCCGTGGTAACAGAAACAATTGTGCTCAATTTTCTAATAATCTTGATTGGCTAATTAGTAAATTGGACAGATTAGAATCTTCATCAGGTGAGGTGACTTTCATTTGATGTAAAATTTTATTTGATGTAAATTTGTTTAGTTGAAATAAGTAATAGTTTTGTTGACTCTCAGAGCAACAAACTTCCGTCCTTGGGTTCTCCTGGCCTTGGACAGCACAAAGAAAATTACTGAACTATTTGATGCATTTTGGTAAAACCCAGTATTACTGCTCAAGTTGTGCTGTTTTCAAACATTAAATGGTTTCTTATAACTTGAATATAAACTGAATTGTACCTCTTTATTGGCTTAACAAGAAACATGAAACTGTATAATAAAATATATCACTGGCAAATGGCATTTAGAAAAATAACACACAATTTTGAGACATTTACAAACCAAGTGAAAACTCCTGTGTTAATGTAATTCCATTGGTCAGAATTCTAAAATGTTGCTTCTGATAGTTTTCAAAGTTAGTGACAGTATCACTATTTACCTAGATTCTGTGCAGTGGTGATTAGGACAATTGCATTTCAAATAAGATTGAAGTTAGTAAGAACTGGATAGAGTGGTTGGTGAGTCAGACTCATCTATGAAGTTGGCCGCTACTACAAAAGGAGGCTGAAAATACTGCTACTTTTTTCTGCTTTGCTGTACTTTGAAACTGAGTAAGCTAGGCCCATTTTAATAAGATGCTTTAATGTCTTTCTCTTGCTGTATGCTTTTCTCATTCTTAGATAAAGCTATCTATCTGTGGCATCTCAGGGCATTATTCTGATCATTTTTTGACGATATCATGAATGCCTCTAGTACATTAAAGCAGAGGTGAAGGGTTAGGGAGCTGCATTACCCCCATGACACCTTGAAGCCTTCACCTGCAGAAAAGAAAAGTCCCCCCGAATGTGCCCTCAATTCTGTCTAGACAGCATGGGGCATGTTTGCTACCTGTTTGGCCTCTCAGTGATCATTTTAGACATAGGACTTCCAGTTCGCTTCCTGTTCTCAAGAAAGCCTCTCATTGGGAGGGAGGGAATGTTGTGAAGATGACCTTCCAGAGGGCGTTTGAAGGAATTTTGAGGTTAAAAAAAAAAGAGAAAATAAATCTGTTTTAAAGGCCCCTGGAGACCTTGAGGTCACAAAAAAAGCCCTGTAGGTTTGCATGTGGTTCAAGGCCCATACTTTACCACCCTTGCATTAAAGGGTGTGGGATTCAATTACATCACATATTTGTGTTTTTAATTAAAATTCTGCAGAGAAAAAATGTTTCAGTAAAATCTTTGGTTGCATTCTTACTTATTGTTCTCTCAGAAACACAAAAGATGGATCTGTTTTTTAGGGATAAAGGCTAGCTTTTTCCTCCAAGTGACTGTTATTTGAACTTGGCTGATCAGTAGTATCTCTAGCAAAAAGAAATAACAGTCAGCAAATGTGCATCACTTTTAGTTGATAGATAGACTGAAGATATGTACATCTATAGTAATTGTGTGTGATGATGATGACTTTTATGGCCTTTGAGAGAGGTACTGCACAGAGCATCTAATTATATTTTACCTATATTTTATGTTTGGTGATGGATACATTTTGAAACTCCAACTGAACTGCTTAAGATGCTAAGGCATTAAAAATGAAATGCACAGATATAGGATGGGTGGCACCTGGCTCCACCACAGTACATGTGAAAGAGATCGAGGCGTTTTAGTAGACCACAAGCTAAACATGAATCAACAGTGTGATGCGGCAGCTAAAAAGCCAATGTGATTCTAGGTTGCCTCAATAGTATAGTGTCTAGGTTGAGGAAAGTAATAGTACCATTCTGTTCTGCTTTGGTGAGACCTCACCTGGAATATTATATCTGTGTACCACAATTAAAGAAAGATATTGACAAGCTGGAACATGTCCAGCGGAGGGAAACCAAAATGGTAAAAGGCCTAGAAACAATGGCCTGTGAGGAGTGGCTTAGAGAGCTGGTTATGTTTAGTCTGAGGAAGAGAAAGGTAAGAGGTGGCATGATAGCCATGTTTAAATGTTTGAAGGGATGTCATATGGAAGATGGAGAGTGCTTGTTTTCTGCTGCTCCAGAGTCTTAAGACACAGAATAGTGGCTTCAAACTACATGAAAAGAGATTCCACCCAAACATTAGGAAGAACTTCCTGATGGTAAGAGCATCTGACAATGGAATCCACTGTCTCAGAGTGTGGTGGAGTCTCCTTCTTTGGGGGTTTTTAAACAGAGGCTGGCTGGCCATCTGTCAAGAGTGCTTTGACTTTGTATTCCTGCGCGGCAGGGGGTGTACTGAATGGCCTTTGTTATCGTTTCCAACTGTATGATTCTATGAACTGTGAAGTATTTTCCTTGAAGTCTCAAAGCCTGTTTGAAACATTTGCATTGTTCATAGGTCACAAATGTAATAAACCAATAATGTCTTTGTTTCCTTGTGATGTTCTTTTTTTCAGCGTTTGAATTATACTCAACATACTCTGTTTTTCTAATGTCGAAATGTTTTCTTTGCCTGTGCAATTCATACAGGTATTTTGGAAGTATTACACTGCATCTTAATTGAAAGTCCAGAGGCTTTAAATTTGATAGAAGAAGGACATATCAAGTCTATAATCTCATTGTTGGATAAGCATGGGCGCAACCATAAGGTATGCTTGGTAAATTCTAGATATGTCATTAATCTGCAGAAAAAATTAACATCAATGTTAATGAGTCTTTATATTGTTGAATGGATATTGTATTGAGAAAGAAAGTAAAGTTCTCATAATGATGAGAATATGTTTATTTACAAAGAAAAGAGTGACTATTAATACAGTAGCCCTCCACATTCATGAGAGTTAGGGGAACAGAATCCTCATGAAAGTAGAAAAATCGCAAATATCTCCCCCCCTCGCAATTCCCCTCCGGAGCTCCCCCATCCCATTCTTTTGCCTCTGGCCCCTGTGGGGTGGGGGAAAGACACAGTAAAGGGCTTACTGGTACTTTCCCATCAAAGGGAGAAGAGCAGAGTTCTTGGGTTCTAGTTACTTCTGTAGAAGAAAGGGTGGGAGCAAAGAGAGCACCTGACCAATCAGCAGCCATTACACAGCAGGAAAGTGCAGCCACATGACAGAAAGGACACATCTCCAGCAGTAGAGAAGAGGTTTGCTCACCCAAAAGGGAAAAAAAACCCAGCATTTTAAACAGAAGCCTCACAAGCCTGGGATGAGGAATGCAAGGGAATGGAGAGAAGAAAAGGGGGGGGGCAAGGCAAGCGTGTGCCTTGCAAATAATAAAATTCACAAAGGTGAAACTTGTGAATGTGGAGGGAGGACTGTATACGTTTGTTTCTTTGTTCATGCTAAATCACTGTCTTCAGAAATCTTGGTTTTTCAGTGTATTATGAGCAGATGGTGCAGAAATTTTGGTTCTTTGTTGACCACAGCCGACAAGCTGGGATCCACCTTCAGGAAGGTATTATCCTTCCCTGGGGCAAATCTCCCTTGTTTTATAATGGCTAAGAAGTTCATTGACAGCTAAAGATTTCAAAATCACTCCAAAGAACAGTTTTTCAAGTGGTGCAGAGAAGAGCTTTCCAGACCACTTTGTTTCAGTACAATGTTTTTAACATGTTGGAGCAGTGACAGACGGGGAGAGTTTTCCTGCCAAAAGAGAGGGTAAGGTTGACTCAGGACACCATCAAACAGGTTGTCAGTCAACTACTGCAGACCTACTCTTGTTGACTTGTTTACAGGGTCTGATGACTGAGGCAATAGACAGCATGCCTTGGACCTGGTTCCATGCCGGACATCTACAGTAGCTGCAGCTGCCTTGCCATAAGCACATAGCATAGGTGAAACATATATTGCTGGCAGTTCCCAAACACATTAATGAGTCATTCCATTGGTACTTCTCTCCAGCAGTTCATAAGGGTTGCCCAATTTGGGCAATGCCAGAAGTCCACGTTACAGTGGCTGGCAGCCTCAGAGGACGGAGAGCAACATGAAATCCCCACTGTACGCAAGAGAGTTGGGAGGACAAAGACCTATCTGACAACATAAACTGGCTGGAGCCAAAGGCAATACATCTAGCTCTGTTAGTCACAGAGTCCTAAATATGTCAGTGTTGATTCAGACAGACAATGTGATAACAAAATCTCATGTGAATTGAGAAAGAGTGAACACAGACTCGAGCCCTCATGATGGAAACCAGGAGAGTGATAGAGTGGGAAAAAGTCAATCTTATCACTGAAAGTAGATCACATTAAAGGAGAACTAAAAACAAAAGCAGACTGGCTCAGCAGGATGGATGTCAATCACATGGAGTGGCATCTTCATTCAGATGTGTTCCAGATGATAGTGCAGTGATTCAGAATGTCACAGGTGGACTTGTGGACAGTAAACAACCAAGGGACTAGATTCTTTTTGTGGTTCAAGACTCTACGAGTGGAGAAAGTAGATGTTCTGAATGTGGTTGGCTTCCAGTGCTCCTATACGTATTTCTACCAACTGCACTCATAGGCAGATGTCTAAGAAAAGTAAACAAGCTCTCAGAGATATTAGCACTGTCCCATGAACATCTCAAGTTACTGATCAGACAAGATCTTCTGACACAAGGTCAGGTGTGACGCCCACATCCAGAGTGGCTCAACCTCCATGTGTGGAGCATGTACAGAAGATACTGTTGGAGGATGGTTCTGCTCAAATGTGGTGGAAACATTTATTAATTCCAGATGTCTTTTGGCAAGAAGAATATATGAATACACATTCTGTGTGTTCACCATATGATGCAGGAGAAAGAAACTGGATTACAAATCTTTCTCAGTCAATATTTTATTACTATTGCAAAATGGTTTGGACAAGCCAAGTGGCAAATATCAGCTATTTGTTCATCTCTTCCCCACAGCCATTTGAAAAAGCTGTTGACATGTCCTTAATGTATGATTCCTGAGAGTGGCTTAGTTATTGAAACCTCTGATAATCCACACATACTCTAACTGCAAATTCTGGATGGTCACACTCCAGTCTGTCTTTCCTTTTCTAAGGTGTGGGGATTGGTTTGCCTCCATCAACCTAAAAGATGCATATTTCCACAATGTGATCCATCCTCGGCATCAGTTTATATGCTTCACCATTGATACTGCAATATATCAATACAAAGTACTCCTCTTTGGACTTTCAGCAACACTGAGGATAATTATGAAATGCATGGCAGTGGTAGTCTCTTTCCTCTGGAAATACACAAGAAATATGTGTATTCCCCTGTTTGGACAATTCACTGTTAGTGATGTCCTCAGAGGCAAAGTTTTGTTGAGACCTTCACAAGACTCAGATTCGTCTTTCCAACTGGGTCTTCATGTCACTGGTAAGAAATCTGTCCTTTGCTTGATCCAACAGCTCCCCTTTGTAGGGGCTCTTCTGGACCCCTTCATTGAAAGGGTGTTCTTTCCCTTGAACAGGGTAGAAAATGTATGCTTTCATGTCCAGTGGGTTGCAACATATTCTTATCATATGATTTATCAGATCCAGTGCCTGTTGTGGTAATGATGACCACAGTATCTTATATGCTTTGCCTTTGGTTCAAACTTCTGCAGAGACAGTTCTGGTTTCACTTCAGTCTTGCATAACAGGCTCAACAGAAGGTGTTTCATGCCTCAGGCATGCCTTTCCAGCTGCTGGAACTGACAATTATAGTAACCACAGATGCATCAATGTCTGGATGGGGGAGCCTACTTCAGTCAACTTATGTTCCAGGGTTATTGGTCTCATTCTGCAATTCATATACATATAAACACTCTTGAGATGCTCACAATTATAACAGAATTCTGCACCTTCAAAGTAAGAGTTTTCCCATGAAGTTGTGCATGTGACTTCCAACAGTATCACTGATGTTGTTTATTTGAACAAGCAAAGTGGTATGCAGTCAGACCTTCTTCTCAATATTACCATTTCTCTTGGACTGGTGTCTCACACAACATATTCACATCATCACAGTGCATGTGGCTGAGAAAGACAATGTGCCAGTAGACTCTCTCAGTCAGACTCCAGTTCTACATCACAATTGGTCACTGTTCTTGATCACGTTTCAGCAGATTGTATCAACATGGGGCCTTCCTGACATCAATCCTTTCACTTCACCTGCCAATACCAAGTGCAAATACTTCTGCTCCAGAGCAGCACTCAGGAGGAACTTCATGGGGGATGCCTTTCTTCAGCATTGGACCAGAGCTCTGCTCTACCTTATTCCACCACTACTTCTTCTGTCTCAGGTGATTGTCCCAGTTTTGCTGGGATGGATCCAACATGAACATCATAACGTCCTTTTGGCCAAGACAACCTTGGTTTTCAGCCTTTCTTACCCTGTCACAGGAAGAGTATCTTCACCTCCCAATAGTCCTGCACCTTCTTGTGTACATCAGATGGTGAGTGCACCATCCTGACACCAGATAGTGCAAACTGACAGCATAGATGATTAGACTCCCTTGGCTCTGGCTCTCTTAGGGGTCTTTGATGCCTCTCACAAACCTTCCACCAGACAGTTGGAAGAAGTTTTTTGACACTGGTGCCAAGATCACTACCATCCTGTCAGCCCATTGTATCTACACTTCTCCGTCAACAGATCTTTGTCTACTGTGCATGAAGGTTGCC
Source organism: Iguana delicatissima (assembly GCA_948472985.1). Classification (NCBI taxonomy): domain Eukaryota; kingdom Metazoa; phylum Chordata; class Lepidosauria; order Squamata; family Iguanidae; genus Iguana; species Iguana delicatissima. Next base: position 242,746 of record CAOKZL010000515.1, read on the forward strand.
TTCCTGGTGGCCATCATTTCTACATGCCAATGATTCGATTGCCTTATGTTCTGCTTCCACAGGTCACACTTTGTCAAGATGACACCTTTCCCCCCAAAACTGTCTCTCAACCAAGACATTTCTTATATATTTTGTGCCAGAACCCTATCACATTATTGAACATCACACTTCTTTCTCTAGATATTTGCAGGAGTTTAGAATTCTGCCTACAAGGAACTAAACCTTTCTGTAAATCTCCTCACTTATTTATCTGCCGTGGTGATCCAATGAAAGTATCATGTCTTAGTCCCAACCCAGGAGCAGCCACAGAGAGGACCCATCCCAGCAGCCACAACATACAGACATGACTGAGACATGGGCTCATGAAAAGCTCAAAGCACTTATATAGGAAAGGCTTATTAATCAGGCAACAGCTGAGGGAAGCGGTTGGCCCATAAATATCAGAGAATTGGAAGAGAGAAGTCCATTGAAGACAACTGCAGTTTCTGGTGGAAGCAATGTATTTATCTTTTGAGCCTTGGCTTATGTCCCTGAAGGACCTTAAACCTTGCTTTGTGTACTGACTACGCTACTGGATATTTTCTTCAACTGACGCACTGAATTTATTGCTGATTTGGACTGCTGGAAAAAACGTTTACCTGATAAGTTTCTGTAAACCTGACGTGGCTGGTGCTATACACTCTATTTAAGAACTGTGAACCTTGGCTGGTTTTCTAAACAGGACAGAAATGCACCATTTCTCCAAGTGGGTGTTCCACATTATTACTTTGGCATACTCTTTGGCTAAAAAGCCCTTACCTGAGGGATGTGACTACCTCAGCTGCTTTGTTGCAAGGTACCTCATTACCTGAACTCTGCAGGTTTGCCCCATGTTCTCACCTATATACACTTATTTGCCACTAGCATTTGGACACTAGTGATTGTACTGTGGTTGGACTGTGCTTTCTTCCATCTTACAGTGACCCAACCACATCTGTTGGTAAGTTTGCTAGTCGCCCATTTGTGTGAGGCACAAGACCATGGAGAAGAAGAACAGGTAACTGTGATTCTTCTGAGTGATCGTCTGTGCCCTCACACAACCTGCCCACCTCCCCTCTTCTCATATTCTCTGTTTGCAATCTTACCAGACTAGGGGACTGAGTAGACAAGTAACACTGGTGGGACAGAGCATGTGTGGGTGGGTGTGGGGTGGAATAAGGTGAGGTTCTTGCCAGACTTAGCTCAGCTCTGAAACATTCGATTTGTGGTTCTGCACAGGTGCAATACCCATTTGTGAGAAGGCACGGATGACCACTCAAAGTACCACAGTTACATATAAGTTGTGGGTAAATCACCTTAACTACACCCAAGGAAGAGAAGTAGGGTATGGAGAGTTCAGCAAGGTTATTTATATTTCCACTTCTTGTCCATCATTTATATATTGGCTTAAAAGACTACACCCACACACCCACACACACACCAAGAACAAAATTTCTGAGAAAAGAAAATCACAGCGCTATACCCATTGCATTCAAGGCTTTCTTCTGGATAAACAACTATGCAATTTAGGCTGCATGATAAAGTGCCTGAATAAAGGCTTATTGTGGGTAACTGTGAAGCACTGTGTGTGTTCTTCACTGAAACTGGGAAGAAATGGTATATAATTTTTTGAACAGGGAATAAGATGGGACAGCAGTGTTGATATAGGTACTGAAAAAGTCTGGACACAATCAATATTCCAGGTGAGCACAATTTAATTGATTGCCTGAACAAACAAAGATCAAATCCTGCTCCATTTTTCCCTGTACACAGTGACTTCTTTTCACTCTTTCATGTATTTGCAAACTTTCCCCTCATTCCAAAGATTCTGAATCCATTTGGGCCTTTTTCAGACTTTTACACTGAATGTCCAAGAAGAGGGCTGAAGAGGAGCTTCCAAGACCTTTGGGAACCTGGCTCTGCCCCTTCCCACTCTAGGCTTTTGCAAAAGTCTATAGTTTCCTTTAGATTTAGAATTAACAACACTTGGAACCAGTGTTGGATCTTGCACTGCACAACTTCTAATAATGTCTTCCAGGTTCTTGATGTACTATGCTCTCTCTGTCTCTGTAATGGAGTTGCAGTACGTGCTAATCAGAACTTAATCTGTGACAATCTTCTTCCACGAAGAGATCTGCTCTTGCAAACACGGCTGGTGAATGATGTGACAAGGTACCTTGTATATATCAGTTACATAGATTGTGTTCTATATATTGGTTTTTATTGGATGAGATACATCTGGAACAGGGAATAGCAAGCAGTACAAATAATACACTATAATTTTCAGAGCCATATAGTTTTAACTAATCAAAATTACAAAATTACCAAAAGCAAGGCTTCAGTTTAAAGACACTGCTTATCCAAACAAACTAACTAGTAAATAAGCAAACAAAACGGGCAACCATGTGTTCCTCTGAAACCCGGGCTAAACAACTGTGTAATGAAATCTCTGTGTAAATAAAATAACTGTGTAAATAAAATCTCTCTTCCATCCTGTGCCCAAAAAATCTAGACAGCATAATATTTTTCCAGTACCAAAACAAATGAAAAAACCAAGGCTGAAATGTAAACACCTATTGATCTCTTAGTTACTGAATCCAAGAAATGAGAAAAGAGATTTGCTGCAGTTATTTTTAAGCACTGCTGCCCAAAGTATAAAACTTGAAGAAGATATGATTGATATAATAGGAACATCAATTTAATTAATTTCACTGAAAACGCAGAAATTGAAGAGCAGTGACTCCGAGGGTTCCCACCAAAACCGTTTTTACTTTGAAACACATCATTTAGGTAAATGCCCACTGGAAAAGTAGATAGATGGACAGCAACAGACCTGCTATGCTGTATGAACAGATATAGGTAAAAAAAAGTTAGTATTTCCACCGGGTAAGAGAATAGAATGAGATAACAGAATGGAACAAAATTGTTTTAGAATATTGGGTTATAGGAGGGCATTGCTTTGTCTATCCATAGCACAATTGCTCCCCCGTCCTTTCTTACACAGTAGCTTTGTAAGGAAGAGCGAGTCAACAAATTGGGACTTACCTAAGACTATACAGTTAATACAGTATTGGATTTTGTAAATAGCAATAGCATGTGTATTTCTGTATCGCTTATCAGCTAAGTGCTCTCTAAGTATTTTACAATGTGTGAGCTAATTGCCCCCAACAAGCTGGGTACTCATTTTACCGACCTACGGAAAGATGGAAGGTAGCACATCAAATTCACTACACTGACATTTTTGTTTGTCAGTAATTCATTGGTAGTTAAGTATCCTGATCTCCAAACTCTTCAATAATGTGAAAACAAGATAATTATAAAATTCGGAGTTGTAACCAGAAGGGTTCATCTTTCTATTCTGTGTACCCTTATCTGTTATGTAGTTCCACAGCAATGATTTGTCTACTAATTTTATCTGAACCTAAAATATTATATTAAGCATTTTTTGTAGTTATTACAGTTTTATATAGTAGGTAAATAAGTATGAAATTGGTTAGGCATATGGTGAGTCATGCAGTAATATAGTGTACTTTATAAGTTATTTGTTGTTTGCTCTCTTTTAGTATGAGGCCAAACATATTTCTGGGAATTGCTGAAGGCTCAGCACAGTATAAGAAATGGTATTTTGAACTAATAATTGATCAAGTAGACCCCTTTTTAACGGCAGAACCTACACATCTACGGGTTGGCTGGGCCTCAACATCAGGCTATGCTCCTTATCCTGGAGGAGGAGAAGGATGGGGAGGCAATGGAGTTGGTGATGACCTATACTCATATGGTTTTGATGGACTTCATCTGTGGTCTGGTAAGAACTGACTTAAATGGAACGGGAGCAAACAACGTTACCGGTCTTGAACTATAGGAGGTTTTGTTTTTTGTCTTTTGTTTTTGTAGAATGCTTTAGCCTACTCAAAACCACTCCCTTTGATCTACAAATATTACCGGGTGAAAGTTAAGTTCTCATAGTATTAAGTCTGAAGGCGCTGGATCCCATCTGATCTTGGAAGCTAAGCAGGGTCATGCCTGGTTACTATTTGCATGGAAGTATGGCCAAGGAATACTGGTTTGTTTTGTTTTTGGTTTTTGGTTGTTGTTAACTGTAGTCAAGTCAATTTCAAGTTATGTCAACTTTATGAATGAGAGACCTCAGCATCACCTTGGCATCAACAGCCCTGCTCAGGTCTTGCACATTCAGGGCCACAGCTTCCTTGACTGAATTTAACAATCTGTAAAACAGTCTTCCTTTTGTGTTACTGCCTTCTACCTTACCAAACATTATTGTTTTAGTGTTCTATTGAGTCATGTGTTCTCATGATATGCAGTGGTGGAACTTGGAGTGTGTGGAGGGGGGTTGTGGCCATGGTGTGTGGGGGTGTGACCATGATGCACAAGGGCGTGGCTATGAGCTGGGACACCCCAAAAACATTGCTGCCGAGGGCAAACCACCCACATCACTCCCCTATCGCTATATGACTGATGATATGTTCAAAGTACAACAGTCTCAGTTTAGTCTTCTTGGCTTCTAGGGAGAGTTTAAGTTTGATTTGCTGTACAACCATTCATTTGTCTATTTAACAGTCCATGGGCTCTGTAGAACTCTTCCCCAGCACCACATTTCAAATGAGTTGATTTTCTTCCTATCAGCTTTCTTCACTGTCCAGCTTTCACAACCATATATAGAAACTAGAAATACATTGGTATGGATAACCCTAACTTTAGTATTCAGTGATATATCTTGACACTTCATGACCTTGTTTGGGTTCCTTCATAACTGGACTTCCAAGTCCTAGACTGCTTCTCATTTCTTGATGGCAATCTCCATTCTGACTAATGACTGGGCCAAAGTATGTAAAACCTCAAACTATTTCATTGTCTTCATCATCTCCTTTAAAGTTATGTAATCATCTCTGATCATTATTTTTGTTTTCTTAATGCTCAACTGTAAACCTGACTTTGTCCCTTTTTCCTTGACTTTCTTCAGTAATCATTCCAAATCATTGCTATTTTCTGCCAGTAGTATGATGTCATCTGCATATCTTGATTTGTTGATCTCCTTCATCCAATTTTCGTATTTCCTCCCTCCAAGTCTAATACTGGTTTATATATGATATATTCAGCGTACCAGTTAAACAGATAAGGTGATAAAATGCAGGCTTGCTTTGCCCCTTTGCGATTCCATTTCTCTGTATTTTGTCCTGACAGTAGGCTCTTGTCCTGAGTACAGGTTATGCATTAGGACAATCAAATGTTGTGGCATACCCTTTTCTTTAAGAGTGAGCCATAGTTTTTCATGATCTGTACAATTAAATGATTTGCTATAATCTATGGAGCACAGGCTGATTTTCTTCTGAAATTCTTTGGTGCACTCCATTATCCAACATATGGTTGTAATGTGATCCCTAGTGCCTCTTCCTTTCCTGAACTCAGTTTGGACATCTGTCATTTCTCATTCCATTTATGGTAAAAGTTGTTGTTTTAAAATTTTGAGTATCACTTTGCTTCTATGGGAAATTAATGCAATGGTGATTACTGTAATCTGTGGTGTTTCCTTTCTTGGGGGTTGGAATGTATAGTGACTGTTTTCAATTTGTGGGCCATTGTTCTGTTTTTTTCATATTTGTTGACAGATTTTAGTGAGAACTAGAATAGATTCTGTCTCTGTAGCTTGAAGCAGCTGTACTGGTATGCCATATGTTCCTGCTGATTTATTTCTCCCAAATGCTCTGGGTGTAGCTTCCACTTCACTTTCTAAAATTGTAGGTTCATCTTCAAATGATTCTTCCTCTGATGAATCTGTCATCCTTTTCATCTCTTTTATATAGTTCTTCAGTGTATTGTTTCCATCGTCTTTTTATTTTTACTTGGTCATGTAATGTGTTGCCTTGCTGGGCATAGAATATCCTCAGTCTTAGTTTAAATTTCCTTTTGAATTCTTGGGTCTTGTGGAAGAAGTCTCTTTTTCTTCCTTCTAGTACTCTTTTTACCTGTGCACAAGTCATTGAACAGTTGCATTTAAGGTTATGGTTCTATTTCTTTCACCTTTACTTTTGCTTCTTGTCTGTCCTTAACTGCTTGAAGAGTTTCATGTGTCATCTGGTAAGGAGTTTTCCTTCTTTTCATTGCAGGTAGTTTCCCTGACAGTGTCCCAGGCTTCAGTCCAGAGTTGTTGTGGCTCATGATCAATTAGGCTTAATAGTGCAAATATATTTTTTACATTATTTTTAAATTCTACAGGAATGTTATTTGGGTTCTATTTTGGCATAGTGGTTGGTTCAATGTTCTTCTTTCTCTGGGAGTCCAGCACAGAATCTTTCAATTTTTTCTTTTTATACCTTTGTAGTTGGGACATTAACTTAGATTACGGTTATATTGATGGGTTTTCCCTGAAGTCTTATTGATATAATTCAATCAGACTTTGCATTATATCCTTTTACTGCTTTGGCACTAGCTTTCCATCCCCATTTCATCTTAGATTTTCATTTCCTGAGTAAAACACTGTATAATTATCTGACTTAAAATGTCCCATTGCTATCTGCTTTAGCTTACTCTCTCCAAGCCTTTCAATATTTATATGTTCCATTTCTTGTTTCAGCATGTGTAACTTCCCCTGATTCATACTTCTTACATTCCATGTTTAAAATATGTGTTTTACTGTAGGCTGTATTTCAGAGGAATGCAACAGTGAACCACCTCTCTATATTCCTTGCATAGAAAAACCCTGTGAAATTAATGAGGTCATGATAAGTTGACAGGCAACTTGAAGACATATAAATACACACACACACAAACACACAGTTGTTAAATCAAGGATGGGCAACATTCGAGATAGAAGGGCCACCTTGCTTTTCCAGTACACCCTACTACTATTAACTTTTTGTTTGCACTACCAAAACTGACCACAATTTTTATTTTGAAATAAATCGTGCTCCTAGGAGGCTTCTCATGGTGAAGCTGAGCTTGAAAACAAGGTATATACCGCTCCAAAATCCAGTCCATCAAGTATATTTGCTCTCTCTAGAGCCTTTAAAAATGTGTCATGCTATTTTCTTCAAGAGTTTTAGTTACAATCCATAGACTTATACTTTCCTACAGACCTAGTTTAAATTCATGGTAGTAGCATACCAGAACACTTTTTCTAGTGTTAGATTGTGTAAGAGAATACCTTTGTTATGTTAGATCAAATGGAAAAGTTCCCAAGAACTGCATCACAAAGTTGAGAGAAATGTGTAATATAAAACTTGCTTTTATATTTGCTTAGGTTGCTGAAATCTGCTTAGGTTGCTGAAAAATACAGACCATGTTATATCTTTGAGCATCGCTAAATGCATCTCGCTCTTTTTGGCATTTAAATTAAAAGCATTTGAAAGAGAGATGAGGATAAGGCTGTACTTTGTGTGTGAAAGAAAACTACATGATTTGAAATTCCACAAAAAACTTATAGTTCTTCTCATACACACTTTCTTCTCTTTACTTTCTAAGCAAACAAATCAACAGATGTTTTCTTTATGTGCCTGTCTGCTTATTAGGTCGAATACCCAGAGCTGTTGCATCTGTCAATCAACATTTGCTAGCCTCTGAAGATGTGATCAGCTGTTGCTTGGATTTGGGTGCACCCAGCATTTCTTTTCGTATTAATGGACAGCCAGTGCAAGGAATGTTTGAGAATTTTAACACTGATGGACTTTTTTTCCCTGTAGTGAGCTTTTCAGCAGGTGTCAAGTAAGTAAGATTCTTTTTTCCTATTAAGTGTTTAACATGCTTTACCAAACTATTGCACTGAGCATGCAAAACCTGTTCACATCATCAAACTTCTGAGGTAATTTGCAGCTATCAGTTATGACAGGGAAACATTATGCTGAAACCATGTCGTAGATAGTGGACAATGAACTATAGAATCTTTGACACCTCTTGTCTTTAGTTTGAGTTCTTCCCACAGTGGCACTCAATGAATGATTATTTAATGCTCTTTTTCATGATCTGTGTGAACTGATTCAAATCTCTGTCATTTATGAATGGGGAAGTGTATACACATAGCACCATATGTGGCACTAACAGAGATCTTTTTTGGCAGTATCAACAAGAGGTCAAACTTGCTTCTCACATAAAAGGATTTTAAAAACAGTGATGAATTGGTATCGCTTCTCTTTCACTGTTCAGTTGCAGAAAACTAACAGAAAGAAGACCTTTGAGATTCAGCTATGTTAACTTTATGCCATTTTCAGGCTTCAATACAAATTTTAAATTGCTCATTTAATTTTTTCCCCCATTCCCCCTTTTTATATCAAGCAATAGCTACTTTCTCACTGATGAGATTGTTTTTTAGTAATAGCAAAATCTCAGCCAAAGTTAAGCAAGTTTCAGTCCACTTCCTTCTTAAAAATTATATTTATCAATAACTTCTAAAAACACTAAAATTCTACAAATACATAAGAAAAAAAAAGAAAAAACACAAAGAAAACATGAAACATATAAATCAGAAATTAAAAAGCAGAGAAAAAGAAAGAAAAGAGCAAAGCTCATCTTCCATCCTTCCTTTAGATGGATTATTACAGTAAAAATTATTCAAGTCTCTCAAAGAAATTTCTCTTCTTTCCCTTTTCCAATTCATGATATCAGGGAAAAAAAGGAAATAGAGGAAAGTTCAATCAAAGGTTAAGTCATCTAGCATAATATCTCAATATTATTTTCTATTACGTTCCATTACATGTTGCTTTTATATGGACATTACATAATAAATGACTTTAATATTAAGTACCACTTGCTGACTTAATTACATAATGTTTTCACTAGTTAAAACTATATATCTATTTACATGTTATATAGCATCACTAAATTTAAATATTTCTATACCATTTTATGATGTAAAATCCTTTACAACATTTATGAACCAAATCTAGCTTTCATTGTGTTGTATCTGTAACCATTTCGTAACTTAGTTTCAGTCAAATCTATTTCATTTTGAACCTTGTAATCATCCTGTCCATGGACTTTGCATCTGCCCTAACTTCTTAGATTCTTCCCACTTTGTATGTTAGGATAATCTTCTTTTTCTCATTGCTTCAGTCATATAGACTAAATCAGTTTGGTTTCATTCAAATATCAAAGTATTCTGATTACCAGTTAGTTTCAGATTAACCTCCCCCTTCTCCTCACTTGGGCTGTCTCCTCAGTAGCTTAATTACTCTGTTGGCTCTACTTAAATTTGTCTCTTTATATGATTTTCAAGCTTCTTTAGTTTCTTATTGTTGATTTCTGTATTCTCCTTTTATCTTACATCTCTCCACAGTTCTTCTTTGTTCTTGCTAATCTCACTCCTTAGAGCTTCTATCATATTCTTCTTCAAATTTAAAAGTTCCACACATAAGATGCCTCTGTCATTCATTGTAAAAAACCCTGAAAGAGTGCCTGGGAAGGTTCCGTCTTTCGTTCAATCCAGCAATTTCAGTGTTAGCAACTCACTTCTCATGTGTCTAGCTGTAAGCCACCAGCAAGAAAGTTTTACCAACATCAAGTGAATAACATCTATACTTTCTCATGCTGTAGTTTCTCCTTATTAAAATCCAATTTTGTCTTATAAATAAAATGCAGTTAAGTCTCTTCACAAGAGATATGCACTTAAATCCTTAATTGCACTCTTTTTTAAAAAAATTAAATTTAAATTTTCTGATTTATTTGTCTTGATCTTGTGGGGTGAACACACTTACTTGGCTTTTGATTGCATAAAGAAAGTGTCTGGAGAGGCTTTATTGTTCTGTTTTAATCAAAATGATACTTTACTTTCATAATTCCAAAGGTCTGATTAAGAGTTTTCTTTAAAAAAAATGCTGGTATAGGGCTGACAGATCCTCAGATCAAAACAGCTATGTTTCATAGCAAGGGCAAAAGATGTCACTCCCTTGGTCCTTCCCGCTCAAAACACGTTTACTCAAAAGTAAACATAAGTAATAAGAATTCAGGATCTTAATAGTTGATCCTCTGTGCCTCCTTTAATCCAAGGGGTGTTTCTCCAGCCAGAGGTCCCTCTGATGGATAGTTTTACAGTGAAAACTCTTCTTGCTGAAGAACTGCAGCCTGGAACTTCTACCCACTAGTCTGCCGGAAGTTGAGTCCTCAATCCATGCTTGATGCTCCTTCCAAAAATCAGTGGTGCTAAATTCAATTTAGTTAGCACTAAATTGGGAGCATGTTTGAAAGGAGAATATATCCCAGGAGGCTTCTGGAGGGAAAGCCAGTGCAGTGTACTGGTTTGAATATTGGACTATGACTCTGGAGACCAGAGTTTGAATCCTTGCTCAGCCATAGAAACCCACTGGCTAATCTTGAAGAAGTTACACTCTCTTAGCTTCAAAGGAAAGCAAAGGCAAAACCTCCTCTGAATAAATTTTGCCAAGAAAACCCATGATTGGTTCATCTTAGGGTTGCCATAAGTTGGAAATCACTTGAAGGCATACAACAACAACAAGGCTTCTGGAAATTTAATTCCCTCTTTTTGATCAATTTTAAATATTGGGTGGTCTGAAAAGGATCAGATACATGTTGGTGGGGGGGCTTCCTGTAGCCCAGGGGTCACACTGTTCCATACCTTTTGTAAACATTTTGAGGCCTGAGTTCCTTCTCCGAAAGTTTTCAGAGAAGGTAGTGCATGTCCTTCCTTTGTAATAATTTTGGCGTTGGATACTATAGATAAGGCTTACTTAATCATGCTGCCTACATTACAGAACATTCTGCTTTGAAACATTTGGTTAGTATCTTCTTTGTATGTCTTCAAGCATCAGTCAACATTCTTCTACTTAAATGTGGCCTCCGGTTATGAAACTCAAAATTTACATCTGTAGTCAAGTTGCTCAGTTTGAGATTTTTAAAAACTCATGTTTGCTCTTGTTGCTCCGCTATATTGTCAGGGGGAAGAGGAGAAGTTGGTTCCAGAATCTGAGTCCAAAAGAGGGAGCAAGATCTTTCAAAGGGTTGGGATAGATTGATTTGTTGTTAGTCTAAACAGTTACACAGAGATTCTATGGGATTCCATGAGAAATGAATCATAGGGTGAAATGGAAAAACTTGGAATACTTGAGGAAAGAAAACCCCAAGAAACAGGCTTTGCAAGTGTCTGTAAACCTCAAAAGAGAAAAACTTCCTCAAGACCCTTTGTCATGGTATCTTAGGTCCTAGATTGAAGAACAGAGCTGCCTGCTAATGTCATGCAGCAAGCAGCCACAAGAGACCTAGGAAAGGATCATGGAAGGGTACAGCCTTCCAGATCTTTGGCATCCTCCCCACCAATGTCCTGCAGGCAAGGGCTGAGTGAGGAAGTCAGCCAAGGATCTAGAAGGCTGCCTCCTTCCCATGTCCCACAGGTACAGGCCAGGATGATCTCCCCTGTCCGCTGATGGAGACTTTCACCCCACTTGGGACATTTTTGAAAACTGCAATTTTTCCTTGCAGGAGTAAGTAATTTAACACAGCACAACCTTATTCTGGGGTTAATTTATGTGTTCATTACTGTATCAATGAAGTCAGTGACTTTATCCCATTATTTCTACAGAGAAAACCACTTGCCATTTTTGTTTTGTTTTGAAAAACAAGTCATTAATACTTCCAATCTTATTCCTCAGAGCACATTGTGTTATGGCTTCTCAGAGTTGGTTGATACATTATGTTTTACTGCAACAATATAAACACTTTATTCCACATAGGGTTTGACAAAACATAGCCAAGTTATTTGAAATTTGATCTCTCTTATCTTATCTTTGTGTAAAGTGTTTTTCCCCTGAGCATCCAGTGTTAAAGCTTGAATCCATATATTAATAAAACAAGTATTAGATTTCTAATTTTGGAAAAATTGCATGGTAAGTTGTCTGTGCAGCTCTGCCAAATCATTCTCTAGTTCATCCTTTCAGTTCCAGGAATTCTATGTTCCAGTAAAATCTGAGTATTCCGTTGTCAATAATTTATCAAATGTGATGATAAGTTTTGTCATGACATACAACCTGGGGGGCAGGTTATAACTGGATATGACTGTAAGAATGGCTTTCAGCACGTCTTCTTGGGCCAAGCCCTATGGTTGGAAATGAGCTGGTGTCCAGTATAACATAAACATAATTTTGATGTTGTTGTATAAGCTTCAGTTCAGTATCTAATGTGGATAATTAAACTGACAGCAAATAAGTTTTCCAATGTACAGGTTTAGCTTCATTCTCAGTTCAGAATTCTATCTGACTCTGTAAGAAACTAAATCAGAAGCAAAAGATTCTTAATAATGTCATATAAAAATGTGTTAGCTATATTTTTGATAGCATATACAAAGTTGTTACATACAGAATAGCATAGAGTGAATAAATTCTGGGCAATCAGTTGTACTTAACTGCATCTGAACCAAATTTTGCTACAGTGCTATGCTTGAGCTGCAAGGATTGCTGAACTGCTCTGGGGAGTAACTGGTGTTCCCGGTGAAGTGAATTGAAGGCTTTAAAAACGTATTTTGTTAGTAGCTGACTTAAATAAATTATACACTTATTTACTTAGGTTTTTCACATAAATGGTTTATTAATGATGATAATATGTGGATTCCCTCAAAATAATGAGTATATGGACTTGATCTCATCTAATAGAAGGTGATTTTCATTTCTGGCTCATAACCGTAACTGTAGGATTATTTGCGAAAGCCATTTATGTGAAATAATCCTTGTTATTCTGATTCTTGTAACAATCTGCAATGTTAGTTCATGTTGCAGCAGAAATAACAGAGAATCTTAATAGCATCTTACAAACTAAGCTTTTATGAATTAGGAGAAGAGAAGTATGTCCCTTATTAGCTATCTACCCATGACGAGATCCGCTAGGGAGGGTTTTTCATTATACCATATAATGATGATGAAGCCCATAATTCTAGAATTTGCAACAGGGCCTCTTTCTAGGTGGCGACATAAAGGTTGTGAACTTCCTTGATGATTGCAGTGACACCAATATTTGTTTAGTTATCTTTCTGAGATAGGGGGGAATTCTCCCCCAAAGATTTGGACCAGTAATTGAACCTGTGTCTCAAAGACTGGGATGGTTGAAGGGTGATGCATACTGAGTTTGACAATGACTAATAGTTTTTACAGATAATATGTTTTTATGTTGTGACCACCCTGGATTGTTTTTGTGCAGAAGGTTAGGATATCAAAATTTCAACAGATCAACAAACTTGCATCTAATTAGGTCTATGAAAACTTATGTCATAATAAATTTTGTTACGCTTTAAAGTGCCACATGATTCTTTGTTGCTTTTGTTGGCAGCAGAGAGAACATTTCAATAATAAATTTAGGAGGCTGATTAATGTTTGGTCAGCTATTAAGATAAATCCCATGCACAAATTAATGTGGCTATTCATCAGTGTGGCTATTTTAACTAGAACTCAGTAAACAGTAAGAAAGGGTTTGCAATGGTGTGGTCAAAAATTATGTATAAATAGAATTAGATCTTAAAACAAGCTTCTAAACAACTTTTTGCCTATGTCAAATGAGAAGCATTCCCGAGTGACTAGACAGAGGTTTGGTCTATTCTATTCTATTCTATTCTATTCTACTCTATTCTATTCTATTCTATTCTATTCTATTTTATACTATTCTTATTTTATTTTTTGGTAGATTGGAAGAATTGTGTCTTTCTTTTTGCCTATAAGTGTGCTGAAAATTAACTATATATAGGCAGGCTACCACATGTATTGTAGCAGGTTACTTTTCTAGACCTATTTGTAAAGTTGCCAGAAAAGATCATATGAATATCCGTTCTAAATGTTTGTACTCCAAAAAAGTCCTACTGGGCTCAGTGGGATTTATCTCTTAATAAATGTATTTTAAATAAACTACAGCTCTGTAGATCTGTGTGAAATAGCTTAAGACATAATTTGAAAATTCAATAAATAGTCTACAGCAGCCATTCTCAACTTTTTTGGCCATGACCCCCGTAAGAGTTCTTCTCAGATTCCAGGGCTCCCCTTCTCACATTTATCAGTTTGTGACCCTCTTCAAATGTGCCAGGGCCCCCTTGAGGGTCGTGTGGCCCCTGTTGAGAATGGGTGGTCTGTATGCTAGATAGATTTAGCAAAAAACCTGAACCAAGGGACTGTTGGAAGCTTGACTCATTTGCTTCCATCTCCTTTCAACAACTCACCCCGAACTTTCTGAACAGCCTGTAATGAGAGTAGGAGCCTAAGGTTATGCTTGCAGATGCCACTAATAGGATGCTAGCCAAATGTTTCAAGTCTTCCAGAGGAGGAACAAGAAATGGAAACAGACATTTCTTCTCTTCTTAAAACTGATTGTGTTCCCACAAATGATTTTAAAGTCTAATTCCCACTTTTCTTCAGAAACTGAAACATAATTATGAAAACATCAAAAATCTTTTCTCAGTTATAATTCTGTTCTGGGATGATAAAACAACCATTTATATATTAAAACTATCAAAACTGTCTTGAAGGTGGTCATTTAATTTTGTGATCCCAAAGCTGTTGATGTATATTACAGATGGGTGGATTCTGCTGTGTGTTGTGGGGAGAGGGAAGATAAAGTTAAAGAAGGATTATTTGGCAAAGCTTGCTTGGGCAACCCCCAGGGCACAGACAGACCAGCCTGTTTTTTCTTCATTGGGGTAGCAGTGCCCCTTTTAATATCATTATCACACCCTGTCTCTCTCCCCAATTTAATCACAACCCTGCTTTCCCTAAAACTTGAACCTTTGTGGAAAAGAGCAAAGCTTATTAATGGTTACACCGAAAAAAAAAAAAATGGATAGCCCATGTTATTAAAATAAAACTGAAGAAAACACACTATTGAGGCTGTATTTATAGAAAAATAGAATGAAGATTCAGAAAGATTCAAACAAAATAACACTTTCTCACTGGTATTTAACTGTTGTTTTCAAAGCACCTGACTGTTTCCTCAACAGAGCTTTGACACACACTCCTTTGGATCTCCCAGCACAAAGGTCTGTTTCCCCACTTAGGATTCCACTCTGTGACCCTTTCAGAGATAGCTTGGTTACTTCTCTGTCCCACATTAGGCCTCTGAGAAGCTAACTCTCTCCCTCTCTTTTGGTTTACTGGATGCTCTGACATTCTCTCTGTGAAACTCACAGAAGGACTATCCACAGAATCTAACCCACACTACCAGTATATGTGCTTCCTTCTGTCCCACCCACAGCTCCTTCCTCAGACTAGGGCCGGGTTCTTCTCAGTCAGAGGGCCAATCTGATTACATCAGCCTCTATTACTAGGGCTAATCTGCTAGCCACACTCCAAGGCTCTGTCACAATGAGTTTTTCCTAATATTTTCTTAATTTTGCAGATTTTGTCATAGTTGTATGGACATTTTTCCAATCTCTTTTTTATGGCTGTATTTTATTATTATATCAGTTTAGTAGATGACTCAAGGATTGTGCTGGTGGGCATTTCAGTAATGTCATAGATAATACAAAGATATAGAGTACTCTAAGACTACTACTCTAAGATCTAAGGATAATCTGTGTCTAGGAATGTAAACAACATAAAGATTGCTTTATATATTAAAGAATATATCAGATGTCAAGAAAACTCCTTAATGGGGTGCATCTGTTTAGAAAATAATTTTGTGAAAAAAAAAGTATATATATTCTCAATTGGAATATATAAATTTCTTGAACTCAAGACAAAACCAAAGAAACTCTCTACCAGCAGTTCCATCTATTTCCACTTGCTAAGTATGTTTAAGAAGCTTAAGGATGCAGATGTTTTGATGTAGATATTCTGGAACTTCTGGAATGCTTTGTGCTTTTCACATTTGAGCAAGTGGTCTTATAATAATGAAGCTGTAGGAATGCCTGTATCTGAAACTCACATTCTAACACAAGGCAAAAAGATAGTTATTTGACATATTTCTAAAACTTATCTTAGGGCAGTTATGAAACATGGCCAGAAGTATTATCATAGCTATTTAGGGAACAAGCCTATCAAAATATTTTGAAATGAATGTAGTCATTATCTGTATCAATTTCAGTAGCTAAACTGGTGTTGTATTTTAGCTAAATACCATATGTAACACATTGGGCTAAACTTTGAATTTCGAATCTTTTACTTTTCAGATAAACTGATAATATGAGCATGTCTGTATCTGAACCTCTGTATGGTCTGTATCTGTCACTTCATTTGAACATAAATGCTTATATATTTCATTTAATTTAGATCTCACCGGTGGTGCACAAAGGGGGTGGGGTGATCCACATGGGTGTAGGAAATTTAGGGTGTATTGTCCCTGAGGAGAACCAGAGCAATACAGTGTCCTGACACAACCTGAAGCGGACAGCCTCCCCTTTCCTTAAACTGAGATAAAGTGGTATGAATAACAAATTCACCTTCACTCTCCTAGCCTCCCTTGCTTATTTATTTATGGGTTTTAGTTAATGTACCTGCTGTGGTCATGGGGGATGTAGTTTTGGAGTGCTGGAGAAAGGGGGCAAATGAGTGGAAATGAGTGGAAATGAATAATAGGTGTAATGGTAACCGTCTTTCAGCATTTCTATCCACGTTCCTTCCTCTTTCTACTGCTCCATTTTCTCATTTTCACTATAATCCAAATTGTGAATTGTTCCTCATCCTCCTGATGTTTACATATGCACACCAGTCAGCTAACTTTTCTCCCCCACATCTAAGAGACTGAACGCAAGAGGACCTTTGCATAAGTCTTAAGTAAGGCTCAACAGTTCATCAGTGAAGGAAGGTATCTTCCTGGAGAGTGCACTTACTTCTAAGTGAGGTGAGGTGAGGGGATGAAAGCAGTACCTGTGGAATTTTTTTTTCTGCACTCAAACAGCAACAAAGTCTTGGCCCATTTTGGGGAGGAAACTGAGGCATAGCCCTGTTGAATGGGAAGCTAAAAGAGTTGGAAAGGGGGGTAGCAAAGAAGGAAAGAGGGGGTGAGGGTGGGAGATTTGAGGGCTAACAGTGTTTTGTTTTTCCCCATGCAGCTGTGGGGATGAGGGTAGCTCTCCCAAAGGTATTTAAATACCCACTGATATTTGATGTCTGACTCTGACTCATTCATTCCTTGAAATCCTATGCAATCAAACAATAGCTGCAAGAAGTTAAAGTGCAATAGTATTTTCAGAACAATGAAATCTGCTGCTTAAAATTAATAACAGAATAGTTTAAACAGAAGATCTGAAAAAAACAAAACAGAATAGCACACTGATTATAAAAATGAAGAAACAGAACTTGAGTTCTGGCATGCTGTGTGACCACTTGAAGTTTTTATTCATGTTTTATTATTGTTTTGTGTTTATGATTATTATTGAAAATGATTTTATCAGCTAAAGGAAGGGATGTTAAAAATATTTTGTTTGTGGTGTCAAATACAGTAAATATAGCACTAACATGCTGCCTTGGAGTAGAGTCTCCTTCTTTGGAGGTTTTTAAGCAGAGGCTGGATGGCCGTCTGTTGGGAATGCTTTGATGGGTGTTTCTGCATAGTAGGGGGTTGGACTCTGGGGTCTCTTCCAACTCTATGATTCTGTGAGCACCATCTTTCTCCAACTTGAGGGGAGCTGACATTATAGGTTAAAGCAGAATACTCTAAAACAATATCTAAAAGAAAAGTTGAAAAACTGTTAAGCAAATAAACATGTTTATAATGCCAAGAAGGTAGAAGTATAGGACACTAATGTTTTAAAAAATCCTTCTATGATAACCAGTTGAAAGCTTAGGACCTATCTAAATAAAAAGGTTTTTGCATGATGGTGAAAGAGAGCCAAGAGTGGGCCAACTGAGCCTCATCATAATCATTGTTACTACCATCATTTATTTATATAGCACCATCACTGTACATGGTGCTTTACAAGTAAAAGAACAAAACAATTCCCTGTCCTCATGCTTACAGTCTAACCA
This sequence comes from Iguana delicatissima, assembly GCA_948472985.1. Taxonomy (NCBI): domain Eukaryota; kingdom Metazoa; phylum Chordata; class Lepidosauria; order Squamata; family Iguanidae; genus Iguana; species Iguana delicatissima. Next base: position 260,661 of record CAOKZL010000515.1, read on the forward strand.
AAACATGATACAAAAAGGAGGATGGCAGTATGGGAGGGGATTAACTCCAGTAGATACTGCCTCTCCTTCTTTCCCTCTTGGGGCCACAGCAATGGCATTTGGGATGGTGCGAGAGCCTTTCGTCTTTTTGTGGGCCTACGCATGATGGAGCTGTGCCTGCTTTTTGCCTCCTTCTGTGGCCAAGACAATTGCAGTTGGGATGGAAGGAGGGCCTATTATAGGCTTCTGTGCCTAGACATGGTGAAGCTGTGCCTTCTTCTCTCCCTCCACAGCCAGGACAGTGGTAGAAAATTCTGTGGGAATCCTGTGGGAGAGAATTCCATAGCCTGGAATCAGCAATGGAAGGCCTTTCTTCCAGGTCTCCACTAATGTTCATGTAATGGTCATGAGACAAATACCTTTCCCCAAGATCTTGAAACTCAAGACAGGCTAATGGTCTTTCAGATAGTGTGCACCAAAGTTTTGTATGGTGGTATATTAGCAGTCTGTCTGCAGTTCTTTGGCCCCTTTGAAGTTTGCAAAGAGTTTCCAAAGATAGGATCCCCATAGAGGGCATTGCAGTAATCCAAATGAGATATAATCAAAGTATGTGTTACTGTGGCTAGATCTTACATCTTCAGGATCAAGTGCAGCTGCTGTACTAGTTTTAACTGTGCAAACACAGTCCTAGCCACCACCCAAACTAGGCCTTCTAGCTGAAGGCCAAGTTCAGTACATTCAAACTATGAACCTGAGACTACAGGGGAAATGAAATCCCATCCAACACAGGTTGAATCCACATTCCCTCATCCTCCTTTTGACTGACCAGGAGCACCTCTGTCTTGTCTGGATTAAGGTTCAGTTTGTTCTTCTTTGTAGTCTCTCTGTTCATTGACATAGACGAGTAGCAAGTTAATTTAATAGAGATAGGACAAGTGTCTTGAGCCAACAGAGAGTAACCTGCTGAAGCATTTTGGACTTGCTCAAGTTTCCAAAGAGTTTCCAAAGTGTGTCAATGCTGTACCTTCATGTCTAGTCTGAGACTATATTACAGATCTACAGAGTTCCCAGATATTCCAGAAAAGCCGTAGATGTGGTTGAGGCTAGACTAGAGTGTATCCCAATGGACTCCAGAGCTGGAAGATTTGCTACCCTAGAGCATGTATGTTAGTCACTGCCAGTTACTGAGAGACCTTTTAAAGGAGTGCAGTAGCTGCTGGGTTAGAATGTCAAAGAAAGCTTTTATGTTATCAAATATGATGTTTTGCCTTTTTTAATTTTTACTGTACTTAAATATTATTACCATTTTCCCATTTCCAATTGTGTAGAGTGCGTTTCTTAATGGGTGGGCGCCATGGAGAGTTCAAGTTTCTACCTCCTACTGGCTATGTGCCTTGCTATGAAGCTTTGCTTCCAAAAGAGAAAATGAAATTGGAACCAGTGAAAGAATATAAGAGAGATTCTGATGGAATTAGAGATTTGCTTGGTACAACACAATTTGTCTCCCAAGCTAATTTTATTCCTTGTCCAATTGACACCAGCCAGGTATGTTTAAATGAAAATAACAATATGTAAAACATATTTGATTGGCTATTTAATGTATCAGGGCAGCTTTATTTAGTAGAACATTGCTTTTCTAATGTGTATTTTATGAACCATGATCTTGTTATTAATAAAATACAACATTTTGCTGAGAATTTTTTTATCATGTTGTAATAGCTTATAATTTCTTCATAGATTGTTTTGCCTCTTCATCTTGAGAAGATAAGAGACAAGCTAGCTGAAAATATTCATGAACTCTGGGGAATGAATAAAATAGAACTTGGTTGGACTTACGGCAAGGTACATTTTTAATGTGTGGGAACACAAGACTTTTCAAAACTTGGGATGATAATTTTAAAAACTAACTTTCAGATGTATTGAAATCATAATTCTGTGGAGCTTTGTGCAGCAGCATTTTAAGAAGACAGTGTATAGTCTTACAGGTACTTAAACCAACTGGAATTGAGTAAAGGGCAATAGAAAGCCATAGTCAGAAAATATGTGAAAGCTGGTTTCTAATTACAAGATTTTGAAACGATAGAATCATTTCAGCTGGAAAATGACTCTGGTGTTTCCTCCTTCTAACATACAGCAATCCATGCCTTGTAGTGGTGATACATAGGAAATGTTAACGTTACATTTGGGAACCAAATTCTTTTAACTTTAAGAGAAGAGTTAAGGGCAATAAAGATGTGTGCCAAAAAGTGTGGAAATTGCTACTGGGCATACAAATAGTCCACACCATTTAAACAGTAAACATATTTTAGAGTCTCATAAATTATATTAAATAATCATCTTCCATCTTAACATTTAGTAATCACAATGAACAGTCTCCCACTGAGGAAATATTTTCTCAAGTAAGAAACTTTCCAAATTGGAGTAACCCTGATGTCTCATAATTCAGCAGATGTGGACAGAAAAAGAAAGATTAAAACTCACTATTAAAAAATGACATTTTCCTCATTGCCGTATTTTATGTCCCTGTTGGTGTTTCAAAGCTGACTTCTAGAAAAGCTGGTTAGCTCCCATATTTTTCAAAAAGTTTTCAACCCTGTCTAAAACTATTTGTTAAGCTGCTTTAAGTTTGTTCACAGGATGCTGAATCAAAATCTTCCTATTATTATGATTTCAGTCCACAACTCCACTGTACTTTCCCAGTATTATGGGGTATTGTTCTGCACTTTGTGAGAATACAGATGTAGGTTACATAAACTACTTGTACAGTAAATTGTGCCACTCTTGTCATTGTTACAGCAGTACCTGTGTGGGGACACAAGCAGGTAGAATCTTGGAGCTGTTATAATTGCTCCAACCAGTCACAGCTATACCTGCAGATTCTGCAGATTCTGCAGTAGCATACCTGCAAATTCTGAATCCAGGGTATATCTGAAGTTTCTGAGAAAAATAAGTATTTCATTTGTTAAAGTTTGTGTAGCGCTACCTGTACGTCTCTGAAAAACAGTTTCCTTGAAACTTAGGATGTTGGTTTTGCTCTCAGAATTTTATCTGTGGAACAAATAAGTCTATTGTAGTTTGACTGAAAAAGGTCTAAGATTACTGAAAGTCTCTCTTATAAATTGCATTATAGATACGAGATGATAATAAAAGGCAACACCCATGTCTGGTGGAATTTTCAAAATTACCCGAAACAGAGAAGAACTATAACCTGCAAATGTCAACAGAAACTCTGAAGTGAGTTACAGAAAGGAATAATAAAAAGAAAATACTGCCATGCTGCCGATTCTGTAACAGAACATTGTATGTAGTCATTTTTTACTGGGAGGGATCCCGACTTAGTCATGTGTAGAGTAGATGCCCTGAAATCAATGGGACTTAAATAAGTTGGAAATTACTTGCCCCATTAATTTTAGTAGGTTTACTCTAAGCATGATTAAATTTGTATCTAATCCATTGTTTAAGTGTATGTCATATATACATTTATAGAGGAAAGCTTTATCTGTAAATGATGTGTGGTATGAAGAAAATGTACAGGAAGATACTCTTCTCCCTTTCTCATAATGCTAAAATTGAGAGTCCTGGATTGGAGCTGAATGGTGAAAAAATGAGCTCAGGTAGATTGAAGAGTTTCTTCCCACAGTACATACTAAATTATGGAGATTTTTTTGCAGAAGGCAGGGCTTTTGCTGCTAATTTGGATCTTTTTAAAATGGGATTAGATAACATTTTTGGATTATGAGGCTACTAGTCAGGATGCCTATGTACGCTCTCCAGTTTCAGAAGCTTAATGCCTCTGTACATCAGTTGCTTGGGAATGTTAAACTGAGAGTTCAGGTGCGCTTAAGTCTTGCTAGTGGGTATTCCATAGGCAACTTATTGGCCACTGTGTAAACAAAATGTAGGCCTTAATTCCAAGTTGGCAGCTCTTCTGTTATTATATGTCTACTCAGAATCAAATCCCATTACATTCAATTGGCTTTACTTCTAGGAAATGTGTGTAGCATTCTAGCGTTAGATCTAAGTACTGCATCGATAGAATGGGGCTGTGCTCCTGCAGGCAAGTGAGTAACAGAAAGAAGAGTCATATCTTTAGGACTCTACCGTGAGAGATGACTTCACTTCACATGCCTGCAGGGACACAGCACCTTTTAATTCTTGGCACAAATATAAAAGCCAGTAGTATATTTAGCCCTTTTGGGGAGTATGCCACAGGAGTAATTAAAGTAAAACTTTCAAACTCTATATCCTTGGTTATGGCATTTCATCCTGGAATTCTGTTTCTCTCAAAGAGAGCTACTTAGATTGGGAGGTCCCTGGACCAGTGGTCCTTGGGCCTTCCAGTACCAGCTTCTAGAGAGCTTCCAAGAAAGAAAGAAATAGTTTAGCTGATGCACAAATATGGTGCTGATCCATGACACATTGGGGGAAAAAACTGCCAGTCCCCTACATCAGATCACTTAAGAAGCACTACTCTAAAGGAGGTCTTCTAGCATTTTCTTTTCCCGTACTCTGCCTCAGCAGTTAGAGACTGAGAGCTGACTTTTATTTGAAGGTTAAGATCTAATTATCTCAGAAACGAGTAGCACTGAAATATTAATAAAATGTAGATTAAAGAGAGATTTTACTGTGTTATAGCAACTCTCCATCTTTAATTTACATATTAATATTTTAGTGGAAAGCATAAGCGTATAAGATCTAGCAGCCAGTGTATGACCTCAGAAACACGCATTAATTGTTGAAGCCAGAATATGATGACATAAGCAAAGAAGAACTTTCATGCTGTTGATTCATGGAACTGACTGAAATATAAATGTTTTGGTTCTGAAAAACTAGATTATGGATATTTTAATACATTATATAGATAGAAACAAGATGTGACGACTGCAGTCCTAAATGAACTTACTTGGAAGCAAATAACCTGAAACTTAGTAGGATATAATTTTGAGTAGGTATGCATATGGTTGTACTGTTAATAATCAAACAAACAACAAATTTATTAATAAGAATATTATGTCTAAGCGTATTGTTTAAAAGAAACTGCTATCGAAGCTGACAAATTAATAAATAATAGGATTTGTTGGTAAAACTATTATAGCTTGAAGTATAAGTAAAGAAAAGAAATAAGTGAATAAAAATTCCAGAAAAAGGAAGAAATATGTGAAATAATAACAAATGCCAACATAAGTCAAGGAGAAAATCAAAATCATATAAGGTAAAAGAAATTTTCCTGAATCACATTGGACCATAGTTCCATAACTCCCAATGGACATTGTATTTTATACTATTTCTTGCAACTTTATACTTTTATAGAACACTTTTGGCTCTCGGATGCCATATTGTACATGCAAACCCAGGAGCAGAGGAAGATCTTAAAAAAATCAAGCTTCCAAAAAAGTAAGCTCTTTTATAATAATGACAATGAACATATACTGATTTCATGTAGTTTAATATAATCTTTTGTGACTTACTGTTTCATTTGCAGTATAGAATTATGATGAGCTAACTGTCTTTAGTCACAGAATATTGAATTGCGGAAGTCCTCTGTAGACACTGATGTGGATCCAGTGGCATTAATTTATGGTAGCTAGTTTCCACAGTACAGTTCATCTTTCTTTCTGTGCTTAGTACTAAGTTTTCATTAATAGATGGAGATAGAGTGAGATAGACACATCTAAGCTGCATGTTTTGCCTAATTGTTATTAACTGACATCAATTTGGCAGAACCCTTTTTATTGGAATTCCAAAATATTATCATGCTCCATGTAAGGGTGGACTGAAACTCTTTTTTCCAACAAATTTTACAAGTAATTAAGAGTATGTCTTTTCAACTCCCATTTTGAATTTGGGATACGTAGATACAACATATGTTTTGCTGTAGCACATCAAACAGAGGGTATCAGTCTGTGTTGATAGTAGAGCTTCACACTGGGGTATGATGTAACATGAATGGTTCAGCAGGCACCAGAAGAAGACCTACCAGTTCTGCATTCTCTGTGCCCTAGTGCACACTTAAGTATCCATAATATGAGCCATTCTCCGCATTATAGAAATTTAACTATAAGCCAGCACAGAGAGAAAATTGTGCCCCAGCACATTTCTGTCACAGTGCTTGCTTTTTGACATGAACTATGACTTTGGCAAATTCCCCCCCCCCCCGTGCTTGACTTCTCACGATTACTTACTTGACGCACTTAATCATATGAATAGCTGGGATAGATACAGGAGACTTTACACACACGCACACACGCAGACACATTTTGTTGAGTAAGCAGAATGTAGCAGATTGTGGTATGAGCCATAATTATTAAGTTGCATACTAATAAGTGTAATGGAATCTGCAAGAAAATTGAAGAATTCAGAAACTGTGATTTGTTATCTAAAAGTACAAACAGATTTGACACTGATTTTTTTTATTTTTTTTGATATACCAGTTGTTTCATGCAACTGTTTTTCTTGAGGTTGTTCATTAACTTGGACTGCTATTGCTATCTTTTTGAGTTCCACAATTATACTGCTTTTCTCTTAAATAATGACATGCACTTGAAAAACTTTATCAGCTTTGTATATAGTACTGAACTATGTATTACTACTAAAGGAAACTGACTTTGGTTCCCAATGTTGTCCTGTTATTTTTGCTGGTTTACAGTTATATGATGTCAAATGGCTATAAGCCAGCACCTTTAGATCTCTCTGAAGTAAAATTGTTACCTTCTCAAGAAATATTGGTTGATAAACTTGCAGAGAATGCACATAATGTCTGGGCAAAAGATAGAATAAAACAAGGATGGACTTACGGCATTCAGCAGGTAAAATATAGTTTTTAAAAAACTAAATAATGTTCCAGTGGTTTGTGAGAAAAAAGCCATATTTATTTGAGGTGGCATTATTGGCATTATTTTGATTTGTGAAAAGCTTGTCTTTGATCAGCTAGAAAGCTTGTGATAGCTGAGCCTTGTAGAATCATCATGCTGTTATATTGGTCACAGAAACACCTCATTATCTTGAACCAGTTTTGCATTGGCTATGATTGTATCTCGAAAGTTAGAAAAAATTTATAAAGCTTTTTGCAGAAAAATGTGTTCCATAGGACTTGGAGGTTTGCTTGTTTAGCATGGGATTTGCACCTGCATGTTTAATTAATTAGGTCTTTATTTATTGTTAGGGTATCTTCACCTAAACTTCACAGAAGGAACAATAGACATTTGTTTGCTATTTTTATATCTCTATAAAAACTGACTACTGTATTTTTTACATGCTATTTCTTTCATGGATCTTAGGATCTCAAAAACAAAAGAAATCCTCGATTGGTACCATATGCATTATTAGATGAACGTACTAAGAAGTCAAACAGAGATAGCCTTCGTGAAGCTGTTCGTACCTTTGCTGGTTATGGATATAGTATTGAACCACCTGATCAAGAATTAGGTATGTGCTACTGTATTATCATTAACACTTTCAGTTGCGATATATTGATTTTAACAATCTTTGCTATCCATTGATTGCTTAGCTCCTCCTGATCATGTGACCTTCTTTAATTAGATCCACAGCTCCTCCCATCAGTTCTTTTCCCTTGTCTTAGTGCAGAACATGTTGGATGGGGAGGTTCTTCTATTTCTGTTTCCCTTTGATTAATCAAAACTACTTTTTTGCCTTCCTTTCTTTTTGCATAGTAATATTCCTATCTCTCTGATTTCTTTTTTTTTTTAATCCCTTTGCCTGTTTTCCACCTTCTTTCACTATGGCTACTATGTTGGGCAAATCCTCCTCAGAACAGGCATCAAGATCACTTGAAGAAACACGTGCACTTGCGCCATTTCCGCACTACAGTGTTAAAGTGCTGCTATTCCACTGTCAACCTCCTATGGAATTCTGGGGTTTGTAGTTTAGGGAAGGGCACTTTGAATTCTCAGCCAAAGAGCTCTTTGGTCTCAGTAAACTACAAACCCCAGAATTCCGCAGGGCGTTGAAAGTGGAATAGCAGCAGTTTAACACTGTAGTGCGGAAATGGCCTTGGTCAGGCCTCCATTGCTTTTTCTGCTAGTGTTCCTGTGGAGAAAATCTGCATGGTATCTGATAGGTTCCATCCTTCCCCCATCTATCTTTTCACCAGACATTTTAAATTGGGTAAATCTGCCTCACTACCTGAGCAGGGTTTGATGTAAGGGTTCTGAAGCAGATGCGTCCAATATAATTTTTCAGATCATTGCCTCCATAGGTTCCTTCTGAGCTTTGGTAAGTCCCATCCATTTATGACTCTTTCTCTGCTGATGGAAAGTGGTACTTTGGGACTTACTGTGAAGGACTGTTTTTGCCTATGGAGAAGGGAACATCCAGGCCTAATCCTTGCAGTGGAAATGCGGGATCCAGGATCCTTGAGTTTGTGCCTCATCTATGTTGATGAAGATTCCTTTCTTGTTAGAAATCTTTCACTTGCCTCCTGAGCTTGGCTTTGGAAAACGAACCAGTGGGAGAGCTAGCAATATACCTTCAGCAGCCAAGTAAGGTCACACAATTCCTTGACTAACCTGGTCAGCTGTAGGATCTAATCTATCATTGAATGTTTCACTCTCCGTTGAGAAGAATAGACTTTCATGGTCAGTCCCATGTGTGATTTTTCTGTTCTGTGTAATATTCAGAAAGTATGCCATTCATTTGAAAACAGGTATTGTTCAATTATGCAATTATGACAGTTTGTTCAGTTTGACACTTTTGAATCTGCCTGTTGATCACTCAGGACGTGTATATGTATGCGCTTTCAAGTAGCCTATCAGCTTATGTCAACCCCATGAATTTCGTAATGTTTTCTTGTGCAAGGAATAAACAGATGTGGTTTTGGCAGTTTCTTCCTTTGAAATATAACCTACAGCACCTGATATTCCTTTGGTGGTCTCCCATCCAAGTACTAAGCAGAGCTGACCCACTGTAGATTCCAAGATTAGACAGACATAGATGTTTAATAAGTCTTTTTTAAAAAATCCTTCTATTCTTCTAATACCATCCATCTTCCCCTTGTCAAAACAGGAGTACCTTGGCTTAACAAGTGGAGGAGAGTTCAAACAAAATAGCAGGGCACCCATTAACCCTCTTCTTAAATGAAACACCTAGTCTTCTGGGGGAATAACTAAGGGCATTATTTCCTTCTGGCAAGCCTTATAATCTCTAGAAGGAAAAGCTTCACTTGGCCTTTGATTGTTGGAAAGAGATCTTGTAGGGCTTCTCCTGTACTGAAGCAGCTATCAACAGGCTGCTACCATCTCTCCTTTCTTCAGAGCAAGGCTCTTCAGCCTGGAGCGAAAGTAGCAGAAAAAAACCCCAGAGGGCATACACTTGGACTATGATCCTCAGTTCAAAGAAAGACTCCTCAAAGTGGAGTGGATGCAGAGCTGTGTCCACCTCAAACTGGGGCAATTCTGCATGGAACAAATTGCTTGAGTATTCAGGCATTCTTTGAAGAATCACTTCATGTCTACATGTCTCACCCTGGGAGAAAGGCAATGGTTAAATTAATTACTTAACCAACTAACTATAAATTCACCGACATATCACCACATCTCTGTGGTATATCAGAGCACCTGCTACCATATGCACGTGTCGCAGAAAAATAGATAAAGGAGTACCCTGTCATTACTTCAGATTCTTAGTTTTTAAAAATCTGAGTCCACAAACCCCTGGAAAGTTCAGTCATGACTATTATACTTCCTTGTGTTTTTCAGCTGACCAAACAGTGGAAAAAGTGAGCATTGATAAGATACGTTTCTTCCGAGTGGAGCGGTCTTATGCAGTGAAGACTGGGAAGTGGTATTTTGAATTTGAAGCTGTTACAGGAGGAGACATGCGTGTTGGGTGGGCAAGGCCAGGTTGTCGGCCAGATGTAGAACTGGGAGCTGATGACCAAGCATTTGTGTTTGAAGGCAGCAAAGTTAGTACATTTCCTTAAAAATTAAATATCACAAAAATCTAAATCTGGTTAAACAACTCCTCTGAGAAAATGGCTTGCCTTTGTTAGGTTGAGTGTGCATAGTTGCAGGCATTGGATAGTTTGAGGAGAGAAATTGTGGTAAACATGTAAAATGGCAAGTAACCCAGTTCTTTATATTTTGTATCAAACTAAATTTGCTGTACTGCACTTAAAATTTTAGAAAACAAACGTTTTCTGGGCTATCACATCATGTGTGGCACTCTTACAAGATCATGTATTCAATGAATATTTAAAGAAATTTCTCTGTGATGACTATTGCACTTTGAAAATGAGTATATGAAGGGATTCTCTCTTGACAGTACTTGCTTGAGACAGACACAGTGAATTTGTAATGAGAGAATGATTGATGGCATCTTATACAATTTGTGAGTACACCTTAGCTTTAAATGTTTTTCAGAATGTTTATAACTATGCTTAATTTCTCCTTTTTTATTGTGCTTCGTTTGGTATTTAAAAGTTTTTGAGGAACTCATACTTTGATGTTTTAGAATAAAAAAGCTATTTTTTCAGGTTTCAAATCTTAAATTTTCAAAGAAGACAAAATTAAGTTCATATTTATATTTGTGTTGCAAACATAAGCACAGTGTCTGAGTTCTCATTCATTCCTGGCTCCTCCTGAGAATAGACGGATGGAGTCACTTCCTGGTTTGAACTGGAATAGAGTAATGTCTTGAACATAAGCAGTAACTAGAACTTCTCAAGAAAATTCAGGAAGAAAGAATTCTTCCACAATGGGATGGGGATTTTCTACCCAGTGCTAGTATCTGAGAGAAGCTCTTGGAAGAAGCCTCTTAAATAAAGCAATGCGTAAGTGTCTCTGCTGCTTTGCTAGACAACTGTTTTGAAAAGCTGCTCTGGGAAATATAGATGGGGGAGCAATAACATGATTTGTCAGATTTGGCAGCTGTGCCTGCGGAGCTGTCTGGCAAGAGAGCAGCTCCTCCTCCTTGACAGAGTTAGGAAAAGAGGGAGAGAATGAAGGAGAAAGCACACAGTCTCATTATCTGTTGCAAGTTTCTCGGTTGACTGCTGCAGTTAGCATGAGAATGGGGTTGGGATCTACCTAACCCTAGGTGTGCTGTTCTTTAAACGATCCTGCATTTACTGTTAGTGTAATTTGAGTCTGGAGCAAGTTCCTTTTTCATTTGTTTGGTATGTTGATTCTTCTTTTCCATCCATCAACCCTTCCTTTGTACAGTCAGCCCTCCACATTTGCGGGTCTCACTTTTGCAGATTTGATTATTTACAGATTATTTGCTATCAGCTCTGCTGCTGCCCCATGCCATTTTTATTACGGACTGCAAGCCTCGCGAGACTGAGAAACTGCAAACGAGGCTTGTAAGTCCTTTTAAAAATGGTGTGAGGCAGCAGTGGAGGTGGCAGTAATCCCCACCAGCCCCAGCAAGTCTGCCTTGTGAAGGAACTTTGGAGTCTCAAAGGAATCAATAGTGGGTTGAATATGGTGACCATATTTTTGTGTGTGTTAAATATGGTTCGGGAGGACCTAGAGTTATTAATGGTTTTTCCATTTTCATGGGGGTCCTGTGCCCCTAACCTTAGCAAATGTGGAGGGATGACTGTACCTATAAATATCTAAGCCAAAATTAAATATCAAGTGAATTCTGTGAAATTTAAGTGGTTTACTCCTCACAGACTTCCCTAGCTTCCTAAGATTGCAGCCTAAATTACTTTTTCACTCTTGTTTTAAAAGTACCTCAAATGAGTAACTTACATTTACAGACATGCATACATCACAGTAACTAGTAGAGCCTCTGGAGAACATTTGAATTTGTCACATAATAAAAAAAAATCAGTACTAATTTTGTTGCTGTTCTGAGAAAAATAGCTTCTTTATTTTTTGTCTTTTACATTTCTTTGCAATTGAATTTCTTCAGTTGCTGATGTTTGTTTTTCAGGGTCAGCGCTGGCATCAAGGGAGTGGATTCTTTGGGCGAAACTGGCAACCAGGAGATGTAGTGGGCTGTATGATCAATCTAGATGACAAATCAATAATATTTACACTGAATGGGGAGTTGCTTATAACCAACAAAGGTTCAGAACTTGCTTTTGCTGACTTTGAAATAAATAATGGTAAACTGATTTCTTGTTTAGACAGTGCATATAATTGTAAAGATATAGTGAAAAAGTTGTATCTTCCTACAGCTTTCATTTTTCTACACACTCAAAATAATGTTTAATCTCTGGAGCAATTGACAATGTTAGATTAAGGAACATAGGAGGCTGCTTTATACTGTGTCAGACCATCTATCCATCTATCCCAGTATTGCAACATCTGAGTGACAGCAGTTTTTCAGGAATTTTCCCCTTGCCTGGAAATCTCTACTGTTCCTTGGTGACTCCCTAAGTACTAACCCAACTCAACACTGCTTAGTTGCCCAAAATCAGATGAGACAGAATGTGTTCTGAGTGGTAAGCCACGTTCTGCTGGCTATCTGTTGTTTAACTGAATGTCTTGGAGGTTTTGCATTCACGAGATTGCTACAAGCTGAACTCAACTTGACAACACTTAAGTACAAAACAAACAAACAAACAAAACAAAACAACCACCACTATTGGGTACTTATTAATAGTTTTCATTTGGGAGGTATTTAGGAGGTCGCAGCAATGTCTTTTTACATTATTGTTAAGACACCTTGGAACTATTATAGATGGCATCTCAGGAAAAGGGGGTTAGAGATGGAAACAATAGAAATTGAGAAGAGATTAGAGAATATCTTTTTCTGGAATCTGGTCAAGAGAGAAATAAAAAATAAAAAACCCCCTTTTAAAGAATATATTAGAAATTTGGAAGAGAAACAAAGAAAAACTAATGCTGGCTGTCTCACCATTAACTCCAGTAGTGATGATGGAAAAATTTCCAATAAATTTGAGGGATGAATTAGAGGAGGAATTAAAAAAGCAGGGAATATACAAGTTAAAAGATTGGATGAACATAATGACGAATAAAGATAGAATGAAGGAGAGATTGCAGGGTACTTAGATGTCATGGCTTAATTATATTCAGCTGGAGCAGGGGACAAGGAATTGGAAAAGCAATAATAAAGATTTTAGAGACTAGATTTGAACAAATAATTAAGCAAAGAGATGATATGGAAGAAAATGAAATATTGAAGGGTACCACAAGAGAAATACATAAAATATTGTCAGAAGATGAAGATGAATATCTTAGAAAAATAAGGGAGGAAGAATTAGTACAAAAAATAGATACTCAAGATTGGGGGAAAATGTGGAACCAGCGTCATTTAAAAAATTTATCCGTACGGATAAAAGAGAATTATTATAAATTGGTTTGGAGATGGTACCTAACACCAGTAAGGTTAAACCACATAAATAAGAATCATTCAAGGTTATATTGGAGGGTTTGCCAAGAGATTTGCACATGTATCCGTATGTGGTGGAATTGTGAAGGTGTACAGAAATTTTGGCAAATGGTGTTTAAAGAGATAAAAGGATGAACAGGAATTAATTTACAAAATGTCCCAGTATAGCATTATTATCTATATCTGATAAGGTTAATTGTACCCAGACAATGAAGGAGTTAATTACAAATTTATTAACTGCAGCAAGGTTAATTATATCGAGAAAACTCAAGAAGATTTTCAAATAAAGGATTGGTATAAAGAAGTGTGGAAAATTGCAATCAATGATAAGTTAACATGTCGAATCAAGGTTAAAAAGGGAATAATGAAAAGGAATGACTTTGAAGCAATATGGAAAATATTTATGGAAAAGGCTTTAACAAAAGAGGGAAGTGTTACACCTGCACAAGAAGAATTACAGTTTTGGAAAGCAGAATAAGCTGAAATATAATTGGCTCTGCAAATGGGTTCACATTTAGGGTTAGGGTTTATGGTTAATAATAGGATCCAGAAAGCAAAATATCTGGGTGTCTGGATCACAAAAAGAAATAATGAACTATTTCAGAATAATTATGAAAGAAAATGGAAAGAGATAACTAAGGATCTGGAGAAATGGACTCAAATGCGACTATCTATGATGGGCAGAGTGGCTGTCATAAAAATGAATGTACTTCCAAAGATGAATTATTTCTTTCAAAATCTTCCTATTATTACAAACACCAAGCCATTCATACAATGGAAAAGAGACTTAACCAAATTTATATGGCAAGGAAAAAAGCCTAGAATAAAATGGAACATTATGACAGATATAGCAGAAAGAGGAGGGTTGGGCTTACCAGACTTACAGATATATTACAAGGCAGCAGCATTCACTTGGACAAAAGACTGGGTGAATCTTCAAGATGCGAGAATGCTGGCACTTAAGGGAGCTGATTTAAGGATGGGTTGGCATGCCTACGTGTTTAACAGGAAAGTGGCGGTGGACAAAGATTTTGTGCATCATTGTATAAGAAAATCATTTAAAATATGGACTGATTACAACAATAAGAACATTAGACAGCTACCTATGTGGGTTTCCCCTCAAGAAGCTTTCTTTGGAAGATGGACTGAATCAGACAAGTGGCTGTGTTATGATGACATATTGGAAAAGACAAACTTGAATGCTTTTAAGATAAAATCAAGAGAAAAATTGGAAGCCGAAGGAATAAAATGAAATTGGTTTCCTTACAGACAACTAACGGAGAGATTTCAGATGGATGTCAAAACTTATGGAATAGAACAAAAGGAGCAAGGAGGATTATTGAAGCTATTGTCTCAAAACCCGCCTCATTTACTAGCACACGTATATCAAGAGATTTTACATCAAGAAAGGAAAGAGAGTTAAATCAGCAATGATATTGTGGGCTCAAAATGTTGGACATCCAATTCAGTTAGCGTACTGGGAACAGAGTTGGAAACAGACACATATATTTACCGCAGCTCAGAACCTAAAAGAGAACTATTTTAAGCTTTTTCATAGATGGTACGTGATACCAGAAAAATTAAAGAAAATATATAACATGGGAACAGGGCAAAGTTGGAAGTGTCAGGAGAATGTTCGCACACTATTTCATATGTGGTGGTCATGTCCTAAGGCTAAAAAGTACTGACATGATTTTCATAATATGATATGTACAATATTAAGGGTTCAACTGGATAAGATACCTGAACTGTATCTGTTAAATATGACATATATGTTAGATGGAACTGGCATAAAGAAATATTGGAGAATATTACTATATATGATTACGACAGCTCGTATTGAATATGTGAGGTTATGGAAAACTGAACAAATACCCACAACAAAGCAGTGGCGGGCAACTTTTATTGAAAATTGGAATGCAGATATAGTCTCTCAGAGACTGAAAGGAAAATTAGATGATGATATCAATAAAGAATGGCAAATTGTGCTGGATATGGATGGGGTTTTGACAGGAAATAATTCTTAATTCATGGTAATATGATAGCAAGAAGGAGAAAATCAGAGAAAGATCATGGAACATGTAAAGCTAGGTTGAAATGCAGGAATTATCTTGGTATTGTGATAAATTTGTTGCGATGCATAATGATAGTGTGTCAATGATATAACAGTTTATGTAATCCAGAGAGGAGTGGAGGATAACTGTAACAATTTGGTAAATGTACAGTGAGAAATGTATGTTTTATATGGTGAACTATAATAAAAATTATATTAAAAAATAGGATCATGTATAGTAGTAGCAATAGGTTAAATATAGTTGAAAAGAATAGATTTAAGAACGAAATTATTATAGCAATAATGAGTACAAGGAGAATCAGATTTAGATACATGAAATAAAAATATATAATCAATCTGATATGTAATATGTTGAATAAGTATATGATGGTAAAGGATCTGGAGAGAAACAGTAATGTAAGCTATTTGTGTTGTAATTTTTCTCTTTTTCACTTTTATATTATTCACATGGTGTTTTTGTTTTATTGTTATGTATTGTTCCTTTTTCTTTATAATAAATTTTTTTTAAAAAAGGCACCTTGGATCCTGTTTAGGAGAAAAGTGGGATATATATTCAATAAATAAAATAAATAAATAATAAAGTAAATAACACAGAGGCTTCTTATCAGCAGTTAACTGTGGACATTAAGATTGCTCATTAGTTGCCAGTTATTCCAATTAATGCTGCGAATGGCTTAAGACTTTTTTTTTTTTGCTTTGAATTTTACTTTCATTGTTTATTGCAAATCTTGTAGGACTTAGAAGCCAAACACTAGAAAAACTGCTAATTTAAAATGTGTGTTTGCTAACGAGGAACAGAGAGGAACTTCTTTCTGTTGGAGGATAGGAATCAATGTAATTTATTTTGAATAGAGTTAGGCCACTAAATTATAGTCACTGTATTTTGTAACCCAGGACTTTCCAGAAAGCATTATTTAAACCACTTGTCTTTTTAGTGTTCTTGAGAAAGTACCATCTCAAGCGTTAAATGAGAAACATGTGCTTGAACAATTTCCATTGTTAAAACATCAATTTACTGCATTCTTACTACAACTAGAGATATTATTCAAATTCCAAAAACTATTTACACACTTAGTAGTAAACCTATTGAACTAAGTGTGGGTTCTAAATGGATATGTGATAGCATTGCTTATTTACTTCTGAAAATCCATTACCAATCGGACATATTAAATATTGTGTTATATACACATACATGGCTACTGCATGTAGTGTATGCATAAGCAAAATTTGGAATGCCTCTCATTCAGGAAACAATACAATGTTATAAAATATGTAGTTATATTGTAGTTCCTCAAAGTGAGCCACTGTAGTGAAGAACAGAAATTTATTGTACAAAATTTAATGTATGGAAGGATTCTGGTTTTTATGAGTGCCTGCATGTACACATGTGTGTACATATACCAAAATAAATATATTTGAGTTTTGACGTTCTGTGGGATTTCTTAATCAGATCTCACCAAAGTAAAGAGACATGTAAAATCATAGAATCATAGAACTGGAAGAGACCACAAGTGCCATCAAATCCAACCTCCTTCCATGCAAAAATACACAATCAAAGCATTTCTAACAGATAGCCACCCAGCCTCTGTTTAAAACCTTCAAAGAAGGAGACTCCACCACCCTCTGAGGCAGCATATTCCACTGACAAACTGCTCTTGCTGTCAGGAAGTTTTTCCTGATGTTTAGATGCAGTCTCTTTTCCTGAAGTTCCATGCCATAGTTTCTGCAGCAGAAAACAGGCTTGCTCCATCCTCCATATGACATCCCTTCAAATATGGTTATCATGTCACCTCTTAACCTTCTCTTCTCTAGGCTAAATATGCCCAGGTCCCTAAGCCACTTCTCATAGACAGGGTTTCCAGGCCTTCTACCATTTTAGTCATAGGAACGGCTGAGTCTTCAGCAGGCTGGACTGGATGTCTCCTCTGTATTTCTTTTGCTTGCACCTACAACCCTCTAGACATATTATTATTATTATTATTATTATTGCTATTACTACAATTACTATTACATTTTATGTGCTTGTTATACACTTTTAGAGTCGTGGGTAATACTGGAGAAAGAAAACTTAAATGTTCTTTAGGATATGAGCCACTTCCAGTTTTAAGGCTCGTTTTGATGATTGATTAGTGGAATATGAGGAGGATATTCCAGAGGAGTATAGCAGGAGGCTGCTGACAAGTCAGCTTACAAATATGCACACCATGTGATTTCTTGACAGAACCCAAACTAATTAATAATCTATCCTTCGGCAGCATTCTACCGCATTCACTTTTATTTCACATACTGTGTAGCCTCTTTCTTGTAAGTAATATTTTCTAATTTTTCAGTTTTTTTTTAATTTGAAAGTTCATGTCAAGATTAATTTTATCTTTTTCTTCAAATGCTCAGATTACAGAAAAATAATGATAGCCAATAGGACTATTCACAGTTGGCTTTCGTTCAGTATGTGCCTGTGAAGTTGAGAGGCAATGATCCATACGGATCACTGATGATTATTATTAGATTATCATGCTTCACGGCTTCAAGTTATCAGTGATAATTGATGCTAGTATGCTAAAAATATACGTTTCTGTTTTAACTTGAGTTACTTCCACCTCTTCCTGAATAGTTTTTTCTGTGAATAATCCTACAGGAACAATGTCTGCTGTTCTTCCAGTTTTTTTAAACAAAGAAAAACACATGTATTTCATAATACAGCCTTATTAATCAGACTAACAGTATTAGGATTAAGTTTATGTCTCTTCAATGGAAGTAATTTTTAACTTTGTTTCTTCCTTCAGTTGTCCAGAACTATATGCACTTTGAGATTTAGAGCAGGGTTTGCAGTCTTGATATTTTAAAAAAGACCAAGCAAAGAAAGCACTGTCATTAGCATTCTCTCTCTCTCTCTTGTTTGTTTTCATATTCAAAAGAAAGACCCACTGCGTATATTAGCTCTGTGTTTCTTTGTGTTTTCAATTGCTGCATACCTAGCATGATCGTATGTTTTGATTCTCTCTATCTTAGCTAACCTGTTTGCTCCCATCTAATGTTCCTTACAGTAATCGTAACACCTCCTGAGACTCACACAATGTTTTTTTAATGGCTCAGGATCAGTCACTTGTTTTATCATTTGAACCTGCAATAACATGTTGGATGATATCTTGAAGTTGCTTATAAAGGAGATTATTAAGCAACTGGTTTTTGTCCCAAAGATCTTTTTTAAATGATGAGTATTCTTTTATTGACTGCTTAAAATATTTTTATGTTGTGTTTTGAGGCAAATCCTCCTCAATATAAATACTTGAAAACAAGAATACCATGAAATCCTAAAGCATTTCAAATAATAGCAAAAATCATACTTCTAGAATAAAATTGGACAAGTATTTGTTTAAAACTAAACTCTAAGATCTTTGAGGCCTGTTTATAAAATGAGGAAGATACATGCATCTCTTATTGCAGGACTTTCTATAAGGATAAGACTACTATAGAAAAAGCTTTATTTATTGTGTCTGATTATCTGATAGTTTTTACAGGCAGGCACATGAGCAGTGGCCTTTGTGGCTGATCTTAGGTCCTGGGCAAGTTCATAAAGGTGCAGGTGGTCCTTTATTCCAGGACCAATCAAATGGTGATCCATAGTGATGCTGGTCTACAAGCTATTGGCTGCTGGTCCATGTTGAGTTCCTGGTGAAAAAAGCAGTGGCGTAGGGATGAAGGGTGATGGGGCAGTTTGCCCCCAGTGGCAATCTTTTTGGGGCATCCTGGCTTGTAGCCATGCCTCCGCATGCTGCAGCCAAGCCCCCATGCACTAAGGCCATGCCCCCGTGCACCAAGGCCATGCCCCCACAGTGTGACCCTGCCCCCCTCCTGCCTCTCCTCCGTGCACTCCAACCTCCATCGCTGAAAGAAAGAAACAGTTGGCCCTGGTATGTACATTGAAGAAAAATGCTCTGCAAGTCTTCCATACCAGATAGCATAACTGCTTTGTGCAACCTTGTCCCAAGTCGCTGAGGGCTTTATGTGATCAGTTTTAGTTTGTACTCAGTAATCAACAAAACTAGGACAGAGTCATGCCAACTGGTGTATTTTATTATTGCAAAATCTATCTGGAGGGGAAATCTTTTTGGTTGCTATTTTATTGGCTGCTTAAAATGTTTTTATCTTCATTTAATTTAAAAGAAATAATTATTTCCTTTAAGCAAGATAAATCTCCAAATGTGAATATGGATGTTGCTAGCTTAGGGTTAGCATAATCATATCTACAATCCTGTGTGTATAATTCCCATACTCCAAGTTCATTTTTCCTTTATTCAGGTTTTGTTCCCATATGCTCATTGGGTCTGTCTCAAATTGGCCGTATGAACTTTGGAAGGGATGCCAGCACCTTCAAGTACTATACAATGTGTGGCCTTCAAGAGGGCTTTGAACCTTTTGCTGTTAACATGAACAGAGATGTTGCTATGTGGTTTAGCAAACGTTTGCCAACTTTTGTCAATGTGCCAAAAAACCACCCTCATATTGAGGTAAGAGGGGACATGATACTCTCTTACTCTAAGAATTTTATGGCAAAAGCTACTTTATTATTCTACCTGCCTTGTTCTGAAGATTGCCTTTCTTGCTGGGATGGTGGTGGTGTTCCAGTCTCTTCTGACTTAACAGAATTACTCATTTTTTTCCTGTTTCCTAAGCAAATTTTTGCTAACCTTTGCTTCTGCAGGTAACAAGAATTGATGGAAACATTGACAGCCCACCACGCTTAAAAGTTACTCATAAGACATTTGGAACACAGAATAGTAATGCAGATATGATATATTGTCGCCTGAGCATGCCAGTTGAATTCCACTCATCTTTTAACTACAGCAGTAGTTTGGAACTTGTGGACGGTTTCCAAAAAAGGTTAGATATATTAGCATAAAACTACATTTTAAAACAGCTCTCCTCTCCTCTTTTTTTATTTTTAACCTATGGAACTTTTAATGATTCCTGATCCCAATCAATTTTTATTGCCTTGGATCCTATGAGTCTCACATTTTTGGCTTGAAAGCAATAAATGTACCTTCTTGTAGCTAGATGGCTTTGATTATTGAGAGATGTTGAGCATGTCAAATATCTGCTGAAGTAGAATGTACTGGGGAATGCTTTGTGTCACTTAAGATTTCATTTCAAAATCTTGTGTTTGTGCTGTCTGTCTGAATTTATATGCTCCTGGGGAGCCCTTCTCTTTAGCATATGTCTGTATTTATTTAAAGCATTCAAAGTACAGAAGGACATTCTGAGGCCAGCAGATTATACATGCTTCTCTTTCAAGTGACAGAAAGAATTCATGCATTATTTTTCTTTTGTAATTCTGTCTAGAACAAGTGTCACTCCATGAATAAAAGTAGTTCGTACACACCAGATGAAAACTATTTTTCAACATTATTTCAGTATTTTGCAGCGTCATATGTGTTTTCATTTTACTGATAATCTTCTTTATTTCCAGAAAACAAACCCAAGAGTTACCTGTTCATGCCGTAACAGTAAGTATGTAGTCTTATTTTTAATAATGAACAAACTGTCCCAGGTTTGAATTGGAGTGTCTCAGTAATTCACCTAGTCCCCCCACCCCCAAATGGGAAAATAGCTGAGGTTCATCTGAGTCAGTCCAAATCAATTGACCATATCATCGTCCTGATCGACTAATTTCACTTTCAGCTTCCCCTCCTCCCAGTAATGTTCCACCCCATTCCTTCAAAGCACTTACCTAGTAGTGGCGAATACTCTAGCCTTGTGGCAGCAAGTAGGAAGGAAAAAGAAGGGAGAAAGATTTCTCACTGATCCAGCACTAAGTATATTTGATGCTAGTGAGCTACAAAGTGGAAGGAGTTAAATTACTCCTTGCTTAGGTTACAGTCTTAGGACCTTTCCGCACGAGACGAGTGAATTGTTCCATGCTGTTACTCACCGCTTCTTCTTGGCTCAAAGCAACACGGACTCTCCCTTAAGCCCTTCCGCAGGGCCCCTCTGTTCCAGGGCGATGTGGAGCAGTGCGAGGTCTTCAGATCCGCACTGGTGAGGCTTACAAAATGGCAGCTTCCGGTTGTTTGTGGGTCCGGACCAAGCACTAAAGCTGGACACGCCCACAGCCCGCCCTCCGCTGATCGCAGGCTCACCTTGGTGCAAATCTGCGCATCTGCACAACTGAGCAAGAACGAAATGGCATGCTCCGGAAAATTGAAACACCGATTTTTTCCAGTCTTCACATAGTGCGCTGGAGGACCACTTGGGGGCATTTTGGATCAGACTTAGGAGCGGAACTGAGGTAAATAGTCCGAACCTAATCCAATCCAAGGTGCGGACGACCTCCATGACAGGACGCCTTGGCCCGTCTTAACTTCCCCGTGCAGAAAGGGCCTTAGTCATGGAAACATTTGTGAGCTTTAATATTTGTCTTGTAGTTGAGCTGATCATTTGAAGCCCCCTAAGATGGATATTACAGAGCCTTGGTATAGACATGTTTTTGTAGATCTTTACATTTGATATATAAAATGCTGCATAAATAAGAAATGCAACATGTCTTCAGTTGTTGGTCTTCTATTTTGTGCTTAATTAGTAATTAGATACAAAGATGCTCATCAAAAAATGAGCAACATTAAGTCCAGTGTAGACTTCTGACCGAGAATGGTTAAAGCCAGTTATGCTGACTCCTTAACTGATTCTTTTTTAAAAAAACATCTGTTTAGTGTATGGAGCGAAATTTTCTCTGAGCAAGTTATGTAATTATTTCTGTTTAAAAGTACTGAGTGTAAGTTAAGTGTTTAAATTAGCAAAATGGTCAACATACTATATTTTGTTTATTTCAGTACTACTATTCAGTGCGAATCTTTGCTGGGCAAGATCCATCTTCAGTCTGGATTGGTTGGGTAACTCCTGACTACCACTTTTACAGTGGACATTTTGACCTAAATAAGAACTGCACAGTTACAGTTACTTTGGGAGATGAAAGAGGCAGAGTTCATGAAAGGTTTGGACTTAGAGATCACCTATTGAATAACTTAGGTTGAGATTAATTTTTTCTTTATTTGGAAATAACATTTCATGTTTAAACCCCAAAATATGCTAGAAATAAACCTGTTTAATCTTATAAATAATAATTGAACATTATGCAGTTTCCAAAGTATTAATAAAACAATTTTCTAGAATGGTCAATTGCTAGTAATAATGTTTATTTGGGCTCTCTGTCTCATAGATGAATCTCTTCCTCAGCTACATTTCTTCTCAATCCACTGTCCTGTGGCTTTAAATATAATGATAATTTGCATGTAAAACCTCATTGCAGAAGTATTTAAAAAATAACATGGCCAAATGTTTTTTAAAAAGTATAATTCAGTTGCAATAGCACCTTTAGATATTAAAGTCATATAAAAAATTGAAGGAACAAAAAAGATTTTTTTTTCCTGAAAACATTGTGCTTAAGATAACGGGGGGATACAGCCAATCCCTGCAAGTAATTTCTTTTGAAACAAAGTCTTAAATGCCTATACTTTGCTCTCATCTAACTTGTTTCTTGTTTCAGTGGTGTTTACCCACTAGGGTTATTCCCCCCGCCCAAAGTTAGAGGACTTCCCTTGTAGAGTGTTGGGAAGTCTATGTACTAATATGTGATTGCCAAGAGTGACATGCAACCATAAATGTTTTCTGAAGATTTCTGTTTTTTTTTTTCCAGTGTAAAACGGAGCAATTGCTACATGGTCTGGGGAGGAGAAACAGCTGTAAATTCACAAAGATCAGGTCGTGGTAACGTTGATTTAGAAATTGGATGCCTTGTTGAATTGGCTACTGGAATGCTGTCATTTACAGCCAATGGAAAAGAGCTGGGAACTTTCTATCAGGTGTCAATGATTTCTCCTCTCACCTCCTCCCAAAGATTCCCCTTCACTGATTTTCAGTGTGTAGTATATGATGATTGTGCTGGTATACTTAGATATCCACACTGGTTTTGTGGTGCTGAGTTTTTAGTCTACGCACACATGATTGTGTGGTAGGATTTGCAAATGTGCATCTCGCTTTTGGCTTGCACAGCAATGAAAATGAATTCAGA
The DNA here is from genome assembly GCA_948472985.1 of Iguana delicatissima. Classification (NCBI taxonomy): domain Eukaryota; kingdom Metazoa; phylum Chordata; class Lepidosauria; order Squamata; family Iguanidae; genus Iguana; species Iguana delicatissima. Next base: position 284,099 of record CAOKZL010000515.1, read on the forward strand.
GGAGAACCTGGATTCTGAACACCCCACATACCTTGGGTAACTTTTTCTCACATGTCTAAAAGGAATTCTGGGGAGAGGAAACAACTTATATTTTGAATATAGAGGTGATAAAATATATAACTTCATGAGATTAGCAAGGTGATGATTTAATTCTAAAGCGTGTGCCTCTGACATGGCTTGTTTTACATCTACCTCAGATACATAGGCAGGTCCTGTGCCAGGATCTGCCATAGCGGGGAAATTTCTGAACTCAGAGGGGCTGATGATGTTTGTCTGAGAGCATAATCCATTTTATTTTACATTATAATGTAGCATGTGACTGGAGGCGGGGGATGATGTTTGCTAGAGAAGGGCTGTGTGAAGTTTCTATTGCCTCTGCCACCATCTTTATTACCCAGAACACCTCTAAGCCTCAAAGCTCAAGGGACCCAGTGGCATTCAGAGATAATATGGATGTCAATGACTATAACCATTTCACTTGATTGTTAAGTCTTAATACTTCTCTCATGAGCACTAGGATGAGCTCTGCTACCCATCTCCGTCCCTGCCCTGATGCTCTTACAGGCTAAGGTGGAGGGCAGTGCTCAGTCTGGCATTCACCAGAGAAGTGCTGAAACAAGCAGCTGGAACTTTTCATTCTTCTCTTAATTTTCCTAGAAGGGCCTGTCAGCATGGTTCTTAGAGTGGGAATTCTATAGCTACTTCAATCCAGGGCGTTATCTATTATTACATAACACATTATTTTAAGAGAGAAGTGAGGATGTATGCACTCTTTTAGGCAGTCAATATAGTAGTGCCTACACGACTTGACTTAAATCCAGGAAGCCAGTTTGAGAGCATCTGGGTAAGAATTAGGGAGGTGAGAAACAATAGGGATGTCATTGTTTGGAAGGAGGGGCTACTACACACCCCCAAGCCAGCCGGAGGATTTGGATGACGCCTTCCTGGAGCAGATGACCACGCATTCAAAAAGGAGAGATGCAGTAGTAATGGGAGATTTCAACTATCCTGATATATCTTGGCAGTCAGATTCTGCCAAGAGCATTAGGTCCAACAGATTCTTCACTTGCCTTGCAGACAATTTCATTGTCCAGAAGGTAGAAGAGGCAACAATGGGATCAACTATTTTATATTTGATCCTAACCAACAGGGATGACCTTGTTAATGGGGTGGAAGTGGTGGGATCCTTAGGTGGGAGTGACCATGGTCTATTGGAATTTGTTATTCAGTGGAAAGGGGAATCCAAGTGTAGCTGGACACACATTCTAGATTTTTAGAAAGCTGATACTGAAGGCACAATTTAAAACTGTTCCAATAAGAAGGAAAAATGGGAGGTGTCTAAAAAAACCAGAACGGATGACTAAAAAACTCTCAACTGAGCTAAGTGTTAAAAGAAACATATACAAGAAATGGAAGAATGCGGGAATCACCAAAGAAGAATTCAGACAAATAGCCAGGATATGGAGGGGGAAGGTCAGAAAAGCTAAAGCACAGAATAAACTCAGGCTTGCCAGAGAGATTAAAAACAATAAAAAAGGACTTTTTAAGATATATTTGCAGCAAAAGGAAAAACAAGGAAATGATAGGATCGCTGCATGGAGAAGATGGCCAGGTACTAACAAGGAGGAGAGAAAAGGCAAGGCAAGACTACTCAATGCTTTCTTTGCCTCAGTTTTGTCCCCAAAGGAAAAAAAGTACTCAACCGGGGGGGTGGGGAGCAGGTGGGGAAGTGAAGGAAATGCAGAACAGAATAGGTAGAGAAGTAGTACAGGAATACCTAGCTACTCTAAATGAATTCAGGTCTTCAGGGCCAGATGAACTACATCCAAGGATATTAAAAGAACTGGTAGAAGTAATTTCAGAACCACTCGCAATAATCTTTGAAAATTATTGGAGAACAGGAGAAGTCCCAGCAGACTGGAAGAGGGCAAATGTTGTTCTCATCCTCAAAAAGTGGGGAGAGGGGAAAGAGGACCCAAATAATTATCGCCCAGTCAGCCTGACATCAATACCCAGAAAGATTCTAGAGCAGATCATTAAACAGACAATCTGTAAGCTCCAGAGACTAGGATAAGGAACAATGGATTCAAACTACAGGAAAAATGATTCCACTTAAATCTCGGGGAGAACTTCTTTACGGTCAGAGCTGTCCGGCACTGGAATATGCTGCCTCAGAGTGTGGTGGAATTTCCTTCCTTGGAGATTTTTAAACAGGCTAGATGACCATCTATTGAGAGTGCTTGGATGTGTGTTCCTGCATTGCAGGGGGTTGGACTGGATGGCTCCTGTGGTCTCTTCCAACTCTGTTCTTCTGTGATTCAGTAATTCAGAGTATATCTCCAAATTTTTGCATTTCCAGATTGCTGCTGTTATGTGCCTTCAAGTCGCTTCTGACTTGTGGAGACCCTGAGATTAACCTATTGTAGAGTTTTCTTGGCAAGATTTATCCAGAAGGGGTTTGCTTTCGCTTTCCTCTGAGACTTAGAGAGTAAGACTTGCCCAAAGTTACTCAATGGGTTTCCATGGCCAAGCTGGGATTTGAACCCTGGTCGGCGGAGTCATTGGCAGCACATTGGCTTTTGAACACTGGAAAAATGGGCACATAATGGCATTAGCAATGACTGAGGTTGCTGCTTGTCACTCGTAATATAATGAGCAGTACTGGGCAACATATTCTACTTTTTTTTGACGTTAGTTGGGGAGCAGAGAGAAAAAACACATTTTGTGAAGAACAAAATATTGCAGGTTGAGTGCTTGGAAACCACAATACCCCAATAATATAAGAGTTTTTAACAAGTCTTCTGCATTGTAAAATATAGTTATGAATTCTGAATTTATTATACTTCAGAATATTTGGCTTGCATTTTTGAGATCAAGGATAATGTATTATTTTACAATCATAACTCAATTAACATAGAAGCATGACTGAAAAGAAAATTCCTCACCATGTGAGTCTCAGCTCATATCAGCAGTGGCTGCAGCTTGTATTCACCATGTACTTAAAAATCATGCAGTTTTTGATGAAATGCAATCCGCCCATTCCATCATCTTGTGAAATTATGGTGATTCTCCCTGTGACATCCTATTCTACTTCATTCAGAAGTGTCACAGGAAAACTGAAGATGAAATTAATAGTTCTACATTTAGTGTACTGTATGATAGATAAAAACATGCTATGAAACTATAATTATGAAGAAAAAGATCATTTTATGAAGACAAAAGGCCTGAACATTAATTCGGCATTTATTTTAAGCACTGAAAAGAGGAAGAAAAATATATGCAGAGCTCTGAATTCAGGACATAATCACAAGACAAAAGAACAGAACTGTGTTTTTTTTTTTAAAAAAAGGTCATTTTTAAAAATTATGTTTGTTTATCGTGCTACTCCTCCCCCCTGATTTGATGTGGTTTAATTGGTGAAATATGATTTAATTGGCAAAATACATTAATTGACATTGATATAAAATGGACCCCTGAAGTGACTGTAAGGCCAGGCTGGGCAGAGGAAAAATACTGGCTGAACCCATGTGCTGCAAAATAAGTCAGAGATGCCCTCTAGGCATAGCCAAGGTCATTGTCAGGATAATCACCAGGTAACTCCAGAGATAATAGGCTGAAACTGTAACATCTCTGATATCACACAATAGCAGTGGGAAGTTCCCACCAAAACACTTATTGTTTCAGCCCTTCTTCCTAACACCTGGAAGTTTCCCTGCATTGTTCTCTTACCTGTCCACTTTTATAGAGCTATTACAACAGCCATTAACTCTTTGTCACCTAACACTAAGACCATTAACTCTGTCTGGATGCCATTATCCCTGTTGCAACTTCCACTGTTTGCTTGGCCAGAGAACCATTCACATCCTTGCCCTCCAGGCTGATTTTGGGTATAAAAACTATCTGTTTTGAGCAGTTCGGTGCAGTACTTTTGCTTGCTGGTAGCCGTGTGGTCGCTCTGATTTCTGCGCGAGTACTGTCCTTAGGCACAAGTCTAAGCCACATCATTGCTCTCCTGACTGGTAATTACCACCCATTCCCTAAAAACTCCACTATCAACCACTTTCCTCCCTTTATCTTTCGGTTAGCTCTTATGCAAGTGTGTGAGTGCTTGGATCTTTTGTGTGCATGATTGGATTCTTCAATAAAAGACATTTTAGCTTACTTTGGAATCTCTGGCTGGTTCTTTCCTTTGAGGCCTCGTAAACATTGGTGGAAGATCTCATTAGGTTACCCCCCTCTCTGAGACCTCCTAATTGAGCAATTAATTCTCCGTCATCACATGGAAGTACTAGCATCACAGGTGGACCCCTGAGTCACTCTCATTTTGAGGTAACAATCACTATTAGAGAAGTCTTGCTGTTCTAAATCTAGTCCTTCACACTGCTCTTAAATGTACCAATTAGTACATTTTTCCAGCTATTTTAATATTTCTTTAGTGATTGAAATTAGTTTGTTTCAGTTATAGAGACTTAAAATGTTTCAGGATCAGCAGTTTTTAAATGAAATGAATATCCAGATGCTGTTGATACTAACACTGCACAGAAATCTGTGTCTCCACAGAGATAGCTCTTTCTTGTAAGTTAACAGAAGATGGAATTGCTTACAATTTAATGTTACATGTTTATTGTTTATTTCATTTATTGTTATTCTAGTTTATTTACCTTTTCTTTCTGAAAGGAAAAAACATGAAACACAATTTAGAAAAATTAGGTCTTCTGCCACCATATTTTCGTATGCTATTGGGATTAATGTAAGATATTTCATCCTCCAAGACAGCCAGTGTGGTGTAATGGTTTGAATGCTGGACTATTGTCCTGGAGACCAGGGTTCCATTCCCTGCTCAGTCATGGAAACCCACTGGGTGACCTTGGCCATGTCACACACTCTCAGCCCCCAGAAAATCACATGATAGATTCTCCTCAGGATTTCCATAAATGGAAATAATTTGAAGACACACAAAAACAACAAGAACAACAAAACTTTGGAGGGGAGGGGATTTCATCTTACTCTGTTTTTTGTTTTTTTTTGTCTCCTCTGAATATGTGTGTATGTGTTTTCAAGTTGCCTATCGACTTAACCCGATGAATTTTGTAGGGTTTTCTTGGGCCATGAATACTCAAAGATGGATTCCCAAGGCCTTCTTTTGAAATATATCCAAGAGTTCCTGATATTCCTTAGCAGTCTCCCTTCCAAGTATTAGCCAGGACTGACCTTGATTAGCTTCCAAAATGAGATGAGATCTGATCCTTTCAGGGTATTTAAGCATGTTCTCCTCTGAGTAAGATAATAGCAGTTCAGTAGAAGGAATTATATTATATGCCTAAGCATACAGAGCAGCAATATAATCTGCTTGAGATTTGTGATTATTAGTACATATTCATGTTCAACAGCAGTGTTCTGACTTTTAATCCAGTGGTAGGAAACAAAGCCAATCACTGTAGTTTAAGAACTGTAAACAGTTGGATGGAAGGCGGAGTTGGGCAAATATATTTCAAATTCTACTTAAAATAAGAAGGTTGTATTTTGTTTTACTAAAACTGTTTTGTGTATATTCTTCTCTTCAGATATACAGTGCCATGTTCCCAGATGTTTATGTATCAAAACTGAGTAATAAAAAGTTGATTATTTGCACCTATGTTTAATTTTGGATTTAATAAATAAAAAGTTTGTTTGCTACATATAAATACGTTTTGTCAGCGCAGGCTGAGGTCAAGCAGGGGCCGGGCCAGAGGCGGCCACCAGCAGCGTCCCAAACAGTCCCACAGGGGCGCTGCAGCCAGCAAGAGCCTCGAACTGAGGTTTGCCTTAACAGCAGGCGTCAACGAAAATAACAAGGGGTTGCCTCACCCCGAACACAAAATGGTTACTGCACCTTTAACGCAGGGTAGGGTCCTGGTGGAGCCGGGCAGCGGTACACAGACACAGGCTGGACTGGAACAAGGCACGGGTGACAGACGCACGGGAAGCCGACGGTTGTTGCTCCGTGCCTTCCCCAGCCCCGCGCCTGCCTAAAAAGGCCTGTGGGCCGGGCCGCGGCCAATCCGCGTCGAGCACGTGGCCAGGCTCGCAGCTGTGTTACAGCTGGGAGCTCCCTGCCCCAGGTGTTTCTCCTGCAGCCGCCGGGAGCGGCGGCTGGCGTCCTTGAGCCGCCGACGCTGCTGGAACATCATCGTCGGAGGCGCAGCGGCCTCAGCCTCTTCCGCGGCAGCCTCGCGAGTAGGCGGTGCCCCGGGATCGGGCCCGGGGCCCGCCTCCTCCCACGGGTCCTCGTCCGCCACGCCCCACGGCCCAAGAACTGGGCCAGCGGCCTCCGCAGTGCCGGACCGATCCGCGTCGGCGGTGGGGGCCTCCGCCGCACCCAGCTGATCTGCGGCGGCGGCCTCCGCTGCCCCAGGGAGACCCTCACCGGGATTGGCATCAGCCGCGGTGTCCCGGCGATACCCCCCGGCGGCGGAGCCATCCGTGGCAACCGCACGGCCCCCGCCGTCGGCTGCGACCTCCGACGGGCCCGGCCCCGCCTCCTCGGAAGTAATGACGGCGTCGGCCTCCGCAGCACCCGCTGGCGCGGCGAGACCAAAGGCCCTGACACGTTTTTACATCTCTCATGTTAACATACATAGAACATGCTCTTTTATACCTTGGGCCCACTCCTGTCTGTTTCTGCCATGGTTTGGGAGAATGAAAAGCATTTTGACCTTCCTAATTGGGTAGCCTCTATAAAGAGAACAAAAAGAGGACCTTTCAGTCATTTCTGATAAAGAATGATACTTTGTTTTCTGCAAATGAAGGAATTGTTCGCATCAGATGCGCTCTTATCTGGCAGTCTTATTTCAGAAGATAGTATTTTGAAATAGAAATGGAAAGAATATTTGCCACTATTCATTTCTTGGCTAAAAAATATGTTTTCTGGCACTTAGGAAACTTGGTTGAGTAAAACAACACAGTGGTGAGAATTTTGTGCAGGTTTTGCCTGGTATTCTCAGCTTCAGAAGTGTTTCAGGAAATGATCCTGCATAAGAGTATATTTTTTTAGTGTGTGTGTATGTATATGCCTATATGTGTATATGCCATGCAAGAACCAGCAAGGAGAGGCTGTGAAGTATTTTAAAACAGGAAGTGTCTGGAAAATGACTTCCTGGTCATAAAAAGCCTTAAATGGCCTAAAACATGTCACAAATTCCCTCGTTCTCTAAAGGGCAGTTGAGGGCATTTCAGAGAGAAAATATGGTTTTTTGTGTGGGAGAGGGCTTCAGTGGGGCTATAGTCCTCCTACATCCCCTGGGGGGTTAATACAGTCTCCTAGCCTCCAGCAGCTGCTCACTCTGATCTACACAGTTAAAAGTTTTGCTGTAACCTATAAAGCAGAGGCTGATTTTCTTGTGAAATTCCTTGCTGTATTCCAGTAGCCGACACAAGTTTGCAATATGATCTCTAAAGAATTTTCCTGTTATGAACTCAGCTTGGACACCTGGCATTTCTTGCTGTATACATGGCAAAAATCTTTGTTCTAAAATCAGGTCATCACTTTTCTTGCATGAGAGATTGATACAAATGTTAATACACAACAAGTAAAATAAGAACAGTGTTGGGCTAAATCCAATTTTCCCTTGGTTGGACTTCTTCCAGCCTTCATAGCTGTCTGTGGTACATGAAAACAAGATTTTGAGGGTTTTCCAGACCTTAAGAACAGATTGTGGTGACACTTGAGGGACAGAAGTAGAGAAGAGGGATCGTCTCCTTCTCTGTTCTACCTCTAGAAGTCTACCATGTGATACTGTCTAATGTGTTTTCTCACATCAAAAATATTTAAAGTCTATGGCCCTTTTCGCACGGTAGCTTGATAGCGCGATGCACTAGAACCCTCACGCTGTTACAAACATCGCAAGAGAGCCCGTTGCACTCCGCACACAGTAGGGCATTTGCGAGAGAGCACCGGTCCCCGCCTGGTGCCTCTTCCACATGTCAGTGTCCTGGGCCACCCCCAGGTCCCACCCTGTCCCCGCCCCACCGGTTCTGATTGGTCGGTGGGTTTTCTTTTTTTCTTTTTTTTTCGGCCTATGGTGCTAATGTTAGCATGATAGATCCTGCTAACAGGCTGTTTCATACTACGTTGGTAACGTGCTAACGACAGCACCAGGTTTGAAAAAAAAAACAGTTGGACGGACCCCGGGGGCTGCTGTCATCTCGAGTGTGAGTGGCGACGCAGCCCCGGGGTGGGCTCTCGCGGCAACGCATCGTGCAGTGTTCCCTGCTGCGATGGGGGCAGCGGCCAGCCTGCTGCTGGGCAGAACGTCCCCGGGACGTGAGGGACAGGCAGCAGGGACTGCCCACGCCCCGCCCATTCCCGGGTCCTTCCCGGAAGCACATCGGACGACGGCTCCACAGGCCCTCTGGTCGCGCGACCGATGTGTGAAAGGGAGGTTATTTTCGCCTTTCAGGCTATCAGCACTATCCATGGCTGTGATAGCACCTGGTTCGCCAGAACATCATGCGGTACAGTGGCTCATGAAGGGGGGAGGGAGCATGCTTAATACGCTTTAAAAACACCATGCGAAAAGGGCCCATATTTCTGTAACATGAGGTGTGAAGGGTATTTAAGCATTTTGAAAGAAATAAAAAGCTTCTTCATAGTGTTTCATAGAATGCAATGAATCATTGAAAATCCTAAGTCTTCCATGTCTAATTGAGTAAAATTGAATCCTGTATGCCATTCTTGAAGATGTTAAGCATTTTCTGGTGCAATACAATATGACAAATAAAATTTTAGTAGAATATAAGTTAAGGAGAGAGAGAGAGGTGTAGGGGGGTTGTAGTATGAGATTTGATTGTCATTGTTCCAGTACAACTGTCAACCTATTACTTTTTGTTTAGTCCAAGTTACATATTATGAGGAGATACATGCGTACCATCCACCCAAATCCTCCTGATAATAGTTTTTGAAGAAGAAAAATGTGTTGTGTAATTCCACTTACCCCACTTCATTGGGTGCCCCTTAGAGTGTTGAGTGGCAGAGAACACTAATGTGATGAAGTCATGTGATTTTCTTCCCAGCTTCAAATTACTTTATATCATTCGGGATAGAAAAAAGAAAAAGAGCCAGGTAGCTCAGAGGATATGATTTTAATCAGTGAGATATTATTAGGAAGAGGATTTAATCCTTTCCTTTTGCTACTTTAAGAAATTGCCTGTCCCCAAACCTGCTATTTGCCTGTCAATGTATGTAAGCAGAAGGCACATCCATCTTTATATCTGTGTATAGATAGAGCAGAATTCTTCTCTTTTGGTGTTTATTACTAGCAGTTGGAACTCATTGGGGGGGTGTTTGGCTGAAGAACTGTAATTATTAGAAATATAAAATCATAGAATCATAGAGCTGGAAGAGACCAAAAGGGTCATTGACTCCAAACCCCTGCTATGCAGGAATACACTATCAAAGCATTCTTGAAAGATGGCCATTCAACCTCTGTTTAAAAACTTCCAAAGAAAGAGATTCCATCATACTCTGAGGCAGTGTATTCCACTGTCAGATTGCTCCTATCCTCGGGAAGTTCTTCCTAATTTTTAGGTTGGAATCCCTTTTTCTGAAGTTTTAAGTCATTGCTCTGGGTCCTAGTCTCTGGAGCAGCAGAAAACAGGCTTGTTCCATCCTCCATATTACATGAGGTGTATATGCACACATTCCTCTGTCCATGTGTATATGTAGAAAAGTTGTGCAGATACTTGCAGTCTTGTGCATTCTTCTTTGAAGCAAACTATCTGTTTTAACATGACAATGTAATCTTTGTACAAAAATATGCCTTCCAGCTAAGTAGGAGTGTATAGTATTTTATGCTTATATTGCTGTAAGGGAATACTTACTTGGTGGCGTGATTGTGCTATCTTTTCTGTAATAAACAATGTAGCATGTTATTCATGTCTGCTCAGAATAAGGTTCACTGAGTTACATAGAAGTTGGTCCGAAGTAAGTGTGTATGGAATTGTGGCCTTAAGAAATGTATCTTCACAATCTCCCTGAGATAATAGGCTTATGCTGCATTTTAACTGTGTTAATTATATTTTTCAGGTTGAACCAAACACAAAACTATTTCCAGCAGTTTTTTTACAGCCTACAAGCACAAACCTGTTTCAGTTTGAACTGGGTAAATTAAAGGTATTTTTAAATAAAATTACTATCAATATAGATCATGTGCTATAAAGTAAAATCAGAAATGCAAACTGCACTAATTAGCTATGTGATTTCTAGTATTTTGGTTTTCCTTCCCTTGAACTATTAGTGAAATGACACCAGATTAAAATAACAGTTAATAAGAAAAAATACTGTTTGAAATGGAATGTGAGAAAAAGATTCATAATGTCAGATAACTAGTGTTAGAGACAATTTCATCTCATTAATACCTTGTGTTATTCTTGTCCCCAAGCAGAAGGCAGTTCTAGGGATGCTCTGCAGAATCAGTAGATTTCAGAGGAGAGAATTCTGTGGTCTTATTTTATTTTTGTAATGATTGTTTATTTGCAGGACTACACTGGGGCAGGTATTACAGGTGTGCAGTAACAGCTCTCCCAAATTTGGACAAGTGTCAGGATGTGTCTTGAGTTAATATAGGCAACAGTTGCCCTCCATTTGGCAGGATACCTTCCCCAGATGTTCTGTCTTCTGTAATAAGCTAGGAAGACTTGGCCCCATTCAGATGTCACATTGTGGTGCTGGCATTGGCTTGAGTTTAAAAGAGGGTGGAGAGCTGAAGAGAAAATATTTCTACATGGTCCGTCTTCCACAAGACAAGCTGACTAGGTCCCAGGCTTCATTAGTAGATGTGTCTATAATAATAATTTTATAAAGGATTCTTTTTTTTCAAGATGCATTCTTACTTTAATTTAAGGTGCAGCCTTTGCTGTTTAAAAAAAAAATCATATGTGTTTTCACAGAACACCATGCCTTTATCAGCAGCAATATTTAAAAGTGAAGAGCGAAACCCAATTCCTCAGTGTCCTCCTCGATTGGATGTTCAGACAATCACACCTGTTGTATGGAGCAGAATGCCAAACAGTTTCTTGAAAGTAGATGCTGACCGAGTCAGTGACCGCCATGGGTGGCTGGTGCAATGTCTGGAACCTTTGCAGATGATGGCCCTTCATATTCCAGAAGAAAGCAGGTAAAGTGATCTTCAGTAGTTACCATAAGAGCAAGGAGAGTACATTAGATTTATTTCTTTGTGCTCCCCATGAACAGTTTGTGTCTAACTGAAAACAAGTAAATTATTTATTTTTTTCAGCTTTTTCCCCCTGATGTTAAGGTAGCACTATTTTTCCTTTGCTTGGAGTGAGAGGTGAAAATCTACTATGTACTGTGGATGTGATGAGAGGAGTCAGAAACAGAGGGTATAATCTGTTAGAGGAACCAGAAGCTAGAGTGGTGAAGTAGTTTGAGCACTAGACTATAACTCTGGAGAACCAGGTTCAAATCTCAACTTGGTGAAGGAAACTCACTGGGTGACCTTGGACAAGTCACACTCTTGCAGCCTCAGCAGAAGGCAAACCATCCATGAACAAATTTTGCCAAGAAAACCCTGTGATAGGTTCACCTTAAGGTTGCCATAAGTTGGAAATGACTTGAAGGCACACAGCAACCAGAATTAGATTTATTTTAAAAAACAGCATCTCAGTTTCAGACATTTTAACTAGTTTAATTTTTTTTATTAATTTTTTTTTATTATTAAAATAGATTTTATTTGATATAACAGACAAACAAACAAACAAATATCGACATCATACTAATCTACACACTTTACACAAATACACTCTCAGACATCTACAAACCTACAGACAAAACAAAACTAAACAATAATCTAATTAACCAATTATTACCCCATATCCCACATAATAACAATACCTACTCATTATACTACCTACTCCTCAACATACAACATACAACTATACCTAAAAAATTTGTACGCCTTAAAAAAAACCCTACTTGACTTCTTTCCATAAGCCATTGGGTGCTACTGATGCTTAATCTTCTTTTTCTTAATCCTGCTTTCTGTCTTCCATTTTTCTAAACTTCTTACTGCACTTATTTTACTCAATTTTAATTCTTTGTTATCTAACTATCCTATTACCCATATCAATTTTTGTATATTCCTTTACCTCTTGTGCTTACCTATCTTTTAGCTACTTTTCTTATTTAATTAGCTTATTTTGGACTATAATAAAATAATATTATCTCTATTAAAACCTACCTAACCTCTTTCTCTCTCCCTATTTTTTCCTCTCCCGTTACTAACCTAATCATATAATCCCATCAAGGCATGTTCTCCCCATTTCCCTATCCACATAGCATCCAATACATCACATTCTTTTCTAAAAATAACGTTACTTTTATTCTGCAATTTTAAAGTTAGTTTATCCATGATTGCTACTTCATATAACTTATCTATCCAATCTTCTACTGTTGGGTTTTGAATATTCTTCCAATGTTTTGCGTAAATAATTCTAGCTGCATAAATCATATAATATAATATTCTTGGATATTTCTTCCTTATCTTCAAGTCTATCTCATCCAGTATATTTAATAAGTATATCTCTGGATTCGTCGTAAATCTAACCTTTAAATATTCTTCTATATGTTGATGTATCTGAACCCAATATTCCTTAGCTTTCTTACATCTCCACCACATATGAAAATAATTACCTATCCCTTGACATTTCCAACAGTTATTAGATTTTTTACTCTTCTGCATTTTTGATATTTGCATAGGTGTAAGGTACCATCTGTAAAATTGCTTAAAGAAATTTTCTTTCATATTATAACATTTTGTAAATTCTTGATTTTTTTCCATACATTCTCCATTCTTGTAATGTTATTGGACGACCTATATCTTCTTCTAATTCTAAATTCAAAAGTAATTTATGAATTTTACTAAGAGGTCTTTTTACCCTGGCTTCATTATTACATCAAATTCATTATCATCCATAGAAATTCCTTTTTCTTTCATATCTATCTTAAATTTTCCCTCAATTGTATCTGAAGTAGCCAAAGTGTTGAACCATCTTTAATTAATTCTTCCTTACTCTTCAATAAAATATTTGTCCCTACTTTCTTAAGCATATCTTTATAAATTATCCAATTTTTAGTTTTTATTTTTTCCAAACGATAGAACGCCTCATGTGGGGAGACCCAATATGGCAATTTTGTATATAATTTATTTCTTACTTTTATCCAAATCCTCAATATTGTCTTCCTAATAAAATGATCCATGAATATCTTATTATTTTTTTGCTTTTCATACCATAGGTATGCATGCCAACCGAAATAAAGGTTGAAACCTTCTAAATTTAACAATTTCGAATTTCTTAGTGTTATCCAATCTTTTAACCAAATTAATGCGGAAGCTTCATAATATAATTTTAGGTTAGGCATGCTTAATCCCCCTTTCTCCTTTACTTCTTTTAAATATTTCATTTTAATTCTTGGCTTTCTGCCATTCCAAATAAATTTACTTAGCAATAGCAATATAGCAATAGCAGTTATTTCTATACTGCCTATCAACTAGCGTTATCTAAGCGGTTTACAATGTATTTTAGCTAATTGCCCCCAACAAGCTGGGTACTCATTTTACCGACCTGCGAAAGGATGGAAGGCTGAGTCAACCTTGGAGCCTGGCAGGATCGAACTCACAACCTTGTGGTTGCAGACTAGCATTTAACCACTGCGCCACCAGGGCTCCTGAAACAAAAACATCATTTTGGGTAAAATATTCATTTTGATAACTGAAATTCTCCCTAACAATGATATATTTAATTTTTTCCATTTTTCTAAATCACACTTAATTTCTTTCCAAACTTTTTTATAATTATTATCAAATAAATCCGAATTATTCTTTGTTAACAATACTCCTAAATATCTAATTTTTTTTAATATTTTGAAATCCGATTTTTCAGTTAATTCCCTTTCCTGCATATGTGTCATATTTTTTGTAATTATCAGTGATTTTTCTCTATTTATTTTGAATCCTGCTACCTCCCCAAATTGTTCTATAATTTCCATCAATGGTGAAATACTTGTTAGAGGGTCTTCTAAGATTATCACCAGATCATCCGCGTAAGCTTGAATTTTAAACTCATATTCCCTTATTTTTGTTCCCTTAATTTCCTTATTATTTCTTATTTTATTAATCAAAATTTCCAAATATATTATAAAAAGCAATGGAGAGAGGGGGCATCCCTGTCTTGTTCCCTTCTTTATCCTAAATTGTTTTGATCTTTCCCCATTTACTATTAAGCATGCTTTTTGTTCATTATAAATCGCTTTGATCCAATCTTTAAATCTTTCACCAATGCCAATCTTACCAATTAACTCTAACATAAACTCCCAATTTACATTATCAAAAGCTTTTTCTGCATCTAAAAAAATTAAAGCTACTTCTTTTTGATTAAACTTTTGATAATATTCTATATCCAAAACTACCCTAATGTTATTCCTTAAATACCTTCCAGGCAAAAAACCATTTTGATCATCTTGAATCCAATTTGTCAATATCTTCTTTAATCTTCCTGCAAGACTCAAAGCAAAAATTGTATAATCAATGTTCAAAAGGGAGATCGGCTTGTAATTTCTCTTATCTTCTTTGTCCTTCCCCTCCTTTGGAATTAATGCAATATTTGACTCTTTCCACGAGTTTGGGAATTCTTCGTATTTAATAGAGTTTAAAACTTGAGCTAATAAAGGTATCAACAGCTCTTGAAATGTCTTATAATATAATACAGTAAACCCATCTGGGCCAGGGGCCTTCCCTACTTTTAAACTTTTAATTGCCTCTCCTATTTCTTGAGTCGTAATTGGTTTATCTAATTCACTTTTTTGAATATCTGTTATTTTACTGATTTCACTTTGATGCAAATATTTAAGAATTTTGTTTCTTTGTTCTGTTGTATATGCTCCATTTCTGTACAGTTCCTCAAAATACTCCACAAAAACTCTTTTTATTTTTGCTTGTTGGCAATATATATTCTGTCCTTCTCTAATTCTACTAATATTACGTTTTTCCCTCTCTTTTCTCACTTTATATGCTAACCATCTTCCTGGTTTGTTAGCTTGTTCAAAATTTCTTTGTTTTACGAATCTCAATTTTTTATCAATTTCCTCTACTGCCAATGCCACTAACTGATTTTGTAATACTTTTATTTCCTTCTGAATCTTATTATCCTGAGGTTTCTTTTTTAATTCTCCTTCTTTTTCCTGAAGTTTTTTTTCTATTTGTTTTTCTTTCTGTTTTCTACATTTTGCTATCCAGGCTTGGTGACTTATAAAAAAACCTCTCATTACTACTTTACTTGTTTCCCATACAATCTGCGCTGATTGGCCTTTATCTACATTATTCTCTATAAAAATTTTTATCTCCTCTTTTGCTTTCCCTATTATAACCTCATTATGTAATAAACTATCATTTAACCTCCAATAAAACTTATTTTCTCTGTATTGAAATGACATTAATGTAGGACAATGATCAGATATTGTTCTGGGGAGTATTTCTTTTTAATATTTTTTATCATTTCTAACAGTGTAAAAAACATATCAATTCTGGACCAAGTCTTATGAAGATCTGAATAAAACGTATAGTCCTTTTCTTCCCCTTTTATTTTTCTCCATACTTCTACTAATGATAAATGTTCCAACAAATCAAAAAAACTCTTTGGTAATCTCCCCTGGTTGTTTCTATTCATTTCGCCTCCTTTACCTGATCTATCTATCACTGGATTTATAACCCCATTCCAGTCCCCATTCTAATAAATTTTCTAACGGATTTCGATAAAATTTAGATTTATTTTCTGATGGTCCATACACTGCCACTACTACCAATTTAAGATCCATAATTGTTGCCTCAACCGCTATACAATATCCTGAATCATCACTATATAATTTTTTTGCTTCATATTTATTTTTTATGTAAATTATTACCCCCCTTTTTTTCTTCTTATTAGATGATGAAAAAATCTGTCCTAATTTTGGATTCTTAATATAATTTAAATCTTTCTCTTTTATGTGGGATTCTTGAATTGCTATAATATCTAAATTAAGTTTTTCTAAGTAATGAAAAATACACCTTCTTTTATAAGGGGAGTTCATGCCTCGAACGTTCCATGATAATATTCTTATCTTCATTTTCTTTTGTTTGTTTATAATGTATCCTGCTAAATTTCTTCCGTTATCTCCTCTGGTCCTTCTAGTTCCAAATCTTGTATTGAGACTGCTTCTTCCTCACCTTCTTCTTCCTCCTCTTCTTCTGCTACCTCTCCTTCTTCTTCTTGTTCCCTCTCTGAATCTTCCTCTTTCCTTATTCTTGCCAATTCTCTTCTTAGCTCTACGCTTAATTCTTCTTTCCCTGATTCTGCTTCCAATACCGGTAATGTCTCTCCATGACCTGTCTCTTCCGATCTGTTTAATTCTTCTTTATATTTCTTCCAGAATTCTCTTGCTTTCACTGTAGAATTTAACACAAACCTCTTCTGTTTCCATACAAATGAAATTCCCTCCATCCTTTCCCAAGTATACCTTATGCCTTGTGATCTCAGTTGTTGTGTCAAAAAACTATATTCCCTCCTTCTTTTCAACAAGGCCACATGGACATCTTTATACACTTTGACTTCATTTCCTTCTACGACCAATTTTTTTGAGTAACTACATTGAATGACCACGTCTTTTACCCTTTCCCTCAAAAAATATACCACGATGTCCCATGGTATCTTTTTCTTCTTCGCCACCATAGAATTAATACGAAAAATCCTATCAATTTCCACATCTAACTGATCCGGTGACCATCCTACAAATTGTGCCAAAGGTCCAATCAATCTCTGATACAAATCTTCTTGTGGAACTTCTCCCAGCCCCCTAATCTTAATTGATTTATTTCTGTTCTTAATATCCATTTGTAGTGTCATTCTTTCCAATTGTTCTGTTCTCTCTTCCATTCTCATGTTTGAGCCTCCATTTTAGTCGTCCTTTCTTCCATCTGCTCCACCTTTTCATTCACTAATTTTAGTTCCTTAGAAATATTATCCAATTTCATGCTAAAAGTCTCTAACTTTCTTTTAAGATCTGTTTTTATTTCTACTCTCACTTGTTTCACTTCCGTTCTCGTTTCTTTCATCTCATTTTTAAAAGTCATTGTTAACTTCCTTATTTCCTCTGTAATGTCTAACTCCGTCTTTTGTGTCGTGTTCTGTTGTTCTGCTGTTACTGTTTTTGCATCCATGCTAGGTAGTCTAATCTCCATAGAAGCTCTTCTCTGAATCAAAGTTTGGATTTGTGTTTGTCCTCCGGCAGCTGCCCTTCTTTTCCCTGCTGCCATCATTTTGATTAAATATTATTTATTTATTTATTTATTTAATATTATTTATTTATTATTTATTCAATCTTAATTTAACCGTAAAAAAATTCTTCCTGTTTATGTTTTTTCTTTCCCTACTATTTTATTCCCTTCCTATTCTTCCGTAAAAACTTATCTCCCCAACCTTCTATAATTCCTGATCTTTTATCTACCTTATTACATCAAAATTCTCACCTAAAATTCCTTATATCTCTATCTCTATACTCTACATTGTTATCTGTACTATTTCTATTTTCTGTTCTCCTATCTAACTGTTTCTTTCCTCTCTTCTTTTTCTTACCCCTTTAATGAAATATAACAAATGAAGTATAAATGAAATATATTCACAGATAATCAACAATCAGCAATTGATAGTTAATTAATACTTAATAGGCAATGTAAATTACTTATTTCCTAACAGATAATCAACAATCAACAATTAATACTTAATTGATACTTAATAAGCAATATAAATTACTTATTTCCTAACACAAATACTAAATCAATTATTAAATTAATTAAATTATACTTTCAATAAATTATTACTATTCTCTCCCCTTCTCCCTTTTATATTATTCACACCAAATTCACTCAAACCCAATCAAATCAGGTCACCCTTCTTCCAACTCTACCACCCAAATAATATAATTGCTCTTATGATTTCCTTATTCTTAACAAACTATATATTACCTAAATTATATATATATTAAAAATATATATTTAAATATATATCTATATACTATAAATATAAAGAAGCAGAGTCTCACAAAACAATTATATCAAAGCAGCTGGTAATGTACTTTTAACAGGACAACAATTAACTATATCAGCCTTAACGGCTCAGCCTTCAGGTCTACTGTGAATTCCTTCCTCTATCTAAGGTTAACTATGTTTTCCCTTCTTTCTTCTTTCTTCGGTCTCCTCCACGTATCACCAGTTGTCGTCTAATACTTTATCACATCCAGTTCAATGTACAGATCAATATCCAGTTCACTATTTTTCTTAATCACTTCCTTTTCAATGTCCAGTTTCAATATCCAGTTCACTTTCTTTCTTAACACATTTACTGCTCTCAGAAAAGAAAAGTTTTTTGAATCTTTTATAGATCTTAAAAGTCTATTTCTTTCTTCCGTCCTTCTTTCTTCCCTCTGTAAAGACCAATTCGCCTCTTGTCTCGCTGTGTCTCACTGTGTCACCGTCTCTCACTGTTTCGCTGTGTCTCACCATCCTCCCCCTTTTCGGTCTCAACTGCCTCTAACAGTCTCTGATTTTCTCCATTACTCCCATTACTATTCTTTATACCTGTTCGTCTTCTGCTTATACTTTTTTTTTTAATATTAAATACTTTCCTTTTCCAAGTTCATTAAGATTAATCTGTATTCTCTTAGCTCAAAGTTCGGCAAGTCTCAGCTTTCCTTTCGTCTTTACCCTTCCACATGGATGGCTGTACTGTTAAGCTGTTACTTTGTTACTTTTTTACATAATGTTTCCCATTTTATTTCAGTCAGTCAGCCAGTCAGTCTATATCTATATATATATATATTCTATATCTCCTCCAAGCTCTCTCTCTTCCAGTCAGGTTTTAAATCAGTCAAAAGAATAATTTCATCTCAGTCTAAGTAGTATTCAAACTCTCAAAATCGCTTTTTTCTACCTGGAGCTCCCCATCTTCCAGGACTTGCCGCTTTCACTGTCCGGAGCTTCCCCACTCTGAGACCTGTTTTCATTTTCTTTCAAAATCGAGATCTTATTTAATTCTCCCTCAGCAGAAGTAAGTCGGTTCCAACTTATCCAAATGGCTTTTGTAGCTTTCTTCTTCTTCTAAAAATTTTACTGATCGGTGGTGCCGCGACTAGCCTGTCCCGGCTGCCCAGCGAGGTTATGGTGGCTCTGCAGTCCCCTCAGCTCTCCATGTCTCCTTCTACTCTCTCCAATCTCCCACCTCGGAGCTGGATCCGGACCCCCTTCGAGCCTCCTCCGTGACCCCCTTCTCACACGGGATCAATTTCCTCCAGTTTTTTTAATTTATCGAGGAAAATTCCGAACTCGCTATGGCTCAGAATCCACTCGCCTCGTGGATTCCGTCCGATCGCCGCTCAGCCTCCACCGGAAGTCTAGTTTAATTTTTTTTTAACTCATCATTAATTATGCCAGAATATACAGGCAGATTCACAGTCAAATTCTTGTGCATATCAGATTCACACTGGTAGTCTCTGATTCACCAATTAAAAATCCTTTGAAGAGTTTTGGTGTGTTAGTCATTTTGGTTGAATTAGGCTATAGATTTAATCAGAAGAATCATGATAGGAAGAATATGCCTGATTCACACATACAAATCCTCATTTAATGGATCGAGGGAGGTACTGGTACCACTCTACTCTGCTTTGGTTAGACCTCATCTTGAATACTGTGTCCAATTCTGGGCACCCCAATTCAAGAAGGACATGGTCAAGCTGGAGCAAGTCCAGAGGAGGGCGACCAAAATGGTGAGGGGGCTGGAAGCCATGCCCTATGAGGATAGGCTCAGAGAACTGGGTATGTTTAGTCTGCAGAAGAGAAAGTTAAGAGGGGACATGATAGCCATGTTTAAATATTTGAAGGGATGCCATGTAGAGGAGGGAGTGGGCTTGTTTTCTGCTGCTCCAGAGACCAGGACAAGGAGCAATGGATTCAAGCTGCAGGAAGGGAGATTCCACCTGAACCTCAGGAAGAACTTCCTGACGGTCAGGGCTGTCCAGCAGTGGAATATACTACCTCATAGTGTAGTGGAGTCTCCTTCTTTGGAGGTTTTTAAGCAGAGGCTGGATGACCATCTGTCGGGAGTGCTTTGAAGGTGTTCCTGTATGGCAGAGGGTTGGACTGGATGGCCCCTGTGGTCTCTTCCAACTCTACATTTCTATGATTCTATTATTCTAATAGCTCAAGATACTAACAGGCCTTGTGCATATGCACACTATTCTGTTTTCCTTTTCCTCTTCCATTCATTGTTAGACTTCAACAGTTGTGAGTTAGTTAACGATATTTTCCCATGGGTATTGGTCACCTAAATCTACAGTAGTTCCATGATTAGGACACTTGAAATTGTTTTAAGTTGACTTGCATTTATCTTGCTAATCATATTTTCTTGGCTTGGATGTAATTACAGTTAATCAGCTCCATAAAAGTTTAATTCTAGTGTAGCAAGAAGGGAGGACATGAACAGAATTGTGTAGTGAAGAAAAGCACAGGCCTACATATATCTCATTTATTAAGTGACAATCGAAGATTTCTAACAGAGGATTGTCCAGTGTGTTAGGAGTTGCATTACAGTATGAGAAACAAAGTCAATAAGGCTGATACAGGTAGTGGTATATTCACCTTAAATATAAGCCATAAAAAGGTCTTGAAAAAAGGTAAAGCCTTTCTGCAATAACATTTTAATTTGAATTTATTATTTTGTATCCTGCTTTCCTCCTTATACAGGATCCAAGGCAACTTACAAATATTTAAATGTGGAGTACAGTGTAAAAAATATTAATACAAAAGTTAAAAAAAATAAATAACAGGTCATTTAAAAACACAAGGTTAAAACAATATAATACACAATCAAAACATGATAAAAAAGATAAAAAAAGATAAAAATACTACCCCATTAAAAGCTCTTTTTTAAAAAGCTCCTTCTATCTGTTGCCAGAAGGAAAGGAGAGAGAGGGCCAACTGAACTTCCAAGGGAGGGGATTCTACAACCTGGGACACCCACCAAGAAAAGATGCTAACCCAGGAAAGTTTCGCTTTTGTGCGATCTCTTTTCCTTCTCAGTCCTAATTTTTTAGGTTGGAAGCAACCTCAGCAGCATAACAGCATAACATAACAAAAAACGTAACATAACATAAAACATAACATAATATAACAAGTTTTCTGACAGGGGAAGGAAATTTCACATCCAAGCTTTGTAATGTACTGTACTTCTTTGTCAAACTGGGGATATATGACAGTTTGCTGACATCCAAAAGAAACTTCTTGGTTCTAATATACTGATGTGAAAAAATATTTTAGATTAAATTTTCATGCTTTAATTTAGAACAAAATACATTCCACAAGACACACATCCTGTAGATATTCTGTATATTCTTTTAACATTTGTATGAAAAGACATGACTCACTAAAAAAGACAATAATGCATTGTGAGGTAAAAGGCAGTAAGAGAAGAAGAAGACCCTGTTACAGATGGATAGACTCTATCAATGAAGCCACGGCCCTGAGCATGCAAGACCTGAGCAAGGCTGTTGAGGATAGGATCACCTAGAGGTCTTTCATTCATAGGGTTGCTGTAAGTCAAAGTGGTCTTTATGGCACTTAAGAACAAATAAGTTTTTATTCCTTTTGGCTACACTGCAGTCTTTGTAAATTAGTAAGAGATTATTTCAGTCATAGTCCCCACAAGAGCTCTAGAGCTCAGGTCTGATCTTTTGTATTGGATTACCAAATCTTAAATATGAAAAGGATACACTTTGGAAAATACAGATTCAAAGTTGGTCTAGCAATTGATTTTTTTAAGCTACTATTACTTTGGTAGGCTGGAAGGAAATACGTAGAATACATTTTATTAACATGCACTGACTATATATTTTTCTAAACCACTTCCTGCACGTCCTCCTCCTCCTTTTCCTCATCTAGGGCTTGTGACTCAAATGCTTTTCAAAGTGTTGTAATTCAATTAGCACAAATTTTATTTTGGAATCTGTTATGTAATGAAGCAAACATTTCCTTTATTTCAATATACTTTACTTTCTATTTTAAAATCTTCTTAAAAGGTATTGCTTAAGATCACACATTTTAGATAATTATAGAGGTTTTTGTCTTTTCCAGTGTGAGAAGTTATATCTAAAGTTTAAACACGCAGAGTGCTTCACAAGTACACGTATTTGCTTTTTGCAATTTATCCTCCTTTCCTGCTCACAAATACTTAATGTAATTATTCTTGAAAAAAGTCACCTCATGTTAAGATTTTTTTTCCTCTCATTTTAGGTGTATTGATATTTTGGAGCTATGCGAACAGGAAGATCTGATGAGGTTCCACTACCATACATTAAAACTATATAGTTCAGTTTGTGCTCTGGGGAACAACAGAGTAGCTTATGCACTTTGCAGCCATGTGGATGTTTCCCAATTATTTTATACAATAGATAATCAGTATTTGCCTGGATTATTACGTTCTGGATTTTATGACTTGCTGATCAGCATTCATTTAGAGTATTCCAAGGAGGCTAAGCTAATGATGAACAATGAATTTATAATTCCCATTACCGATGAAACTAGAAAAATCAAATTATTTCCAGATGAATCAAAGAGACATGGTTTGCCAGGAGTTGGGCTTAGTACCTGCCTAAAACCAGATTTTAAGTTCTCTGCCCCTTGTTTCATTTGGTCACATGAGGATCATCAGAAGCCTAGTCCAGAAATACCACTCGATATGCTTAAATCCAAAGCTATCAGCATGCTAACGGAAGCAGTTTACTGCAGTGGAGCTCACATACGAGATCCTGTTGGAGGGAAAGTTGAGTTCCAGTTTGTTCCTGTACTTAAACTTATAGGAACTTTGCTCATAATGGGAGTTTTTGATGATCATGATATTAAACAGATTTTGCTCCTCATCGATCCATGTGTATTTGGTGAGCCCAAGGAAGAAACCATGGAGAAAATGGAGAAGGAGGATGTTACACAAATTGAAGAAAAAGCTGTAGAGGCTGGAGAAAAGGCAATCAAGGAAACAAAGACTCCAATAAAAGGCTTGCTGCAAACAAGATTGCCTGAATCTGTTAAACTCCAGGTGACAATCTTAAAGTAAATGAAGCGGTGTTGTAATATTGCTGAAACTGTATTTTCTCTATTAACTGTATTTGTCAGTAGCTTTCATGAAGAAACTGACTGTCAGGATTCTTGAAAAAAAGTCTTATTTTCCTACTGATCTTAAATATTAACTTGCTTTGGTTGTACAATCTCCCCCCGCTTTTCATAAAAGGCAGAATTAGTAAAATACTACATCGCATGTTCTTGATACAAGTGATTAACACCTGGAAAATATATTGAAGGCAATAAGGGAGAACACATACATGTAGAAAGGAATTTGATGTGTGTGTTCATATACATATGTGTGTGTGTGTGTGTGTGTGTGTGTGTATGAAAAATGAACATGCATACACACACACACACACACACACACACATATAGATATGAATGAGTTACTTTGTTCCCTATCGCAGTCATCATAGGTAAAGGTAAGTTAATAAATAAACAAGAGGCATTGGTTTCAATCAAACAACTACCAGCAACAGTATATAACAATCAGTGTAGTTTTGCAAATGCTTCTGTGGCTGCTTACACAGTAGTTACCATAGTGATGTATTGGTAAGGTTCTGTAGAAATTCTTATTCTTCTGCAAAAGTTTGCATATGTTGTGCTAAAACCAGAAAAATGTAACAGATTCACATGCATTATTTTCACACAGTGCTCTAGCATGGGCATTTCTAAAATCAGTCCTTTCTAGCAGAAGACTCCTTCTTTATATGTGAAAGAGTGCCTTTGGGTCTAACCCACTCTTATTTTTACTGACCACAAAATTTCCACAGGAAATAATGTACAAAAATCTATTTCAGTACTTTGGCTTACTGATTATGTTGTGCAGGTTTATAAATCATATAATATGTTTATTAATTTCATGCTAGATGTGTGAGCTGCTAAATTATTTCTGCGACTGTGAGCTGAAACACAGAGTGGAAGCCATTGTATCTTTCGCAGATACGTATGTCTCAAAGTTGCAATATAATCAGAAATACAGATATAATGAACTTATGCAAGCCTTGAATATGTCTGCTGCTTTAACCGCCAGGAAGACCAAGGAATTTCGCTCTCCTCCTCAAGAACAGGTGAAGCAGATAATTTCTTTCTTTCTTTCTGTCTTTCTATTTCTCTGTCTGTATGATGATGAAAAGGAGTAGGGCCTCCAAAAACTTAAGGTATAGCATCTGTAATAATGCTTGTAATCTTCTAATGTGTGGGATGATGGAAGGGTTACATATTATGTGACATGAGATTTGTTAAGGTTCACAAGTACAGATGTGTCTGATATCATGAAATAGCTGTATTCCTGGGCTTTACTTCTTCAAAAGAAACTTTGGAACTAGAGGCAAAAATGTCAAGGAAAATGGGGGTAGGTTCCTATACCCTCCCCCAACAAAAGCAGTTCAAACATGTTTCAGCAAACTTTTTATTCAAAACTAATATTGTGAATACATGAAATGAAGCAACTAAGACCAGGAAGGCCTAGCATAAGTAAATGACATTTTGATTCTTGGTTCTTTCCTCTTGATTCTTTCGAAATGCATCTGGGATGATTTTTTTTCTTTTAACAGCCTCTGCTTTTCTTATGATTTCCATTTTGGTGAGGAAACATATCAGATCTGTGCTTCTTCTTCATGGTCTCTGTGACTCACACAAATGGGTCATCTGCGCCTAACCTTGCACCTCACAGACACAGATGACCCGTTTGTGTGAGTTCATGGATGACCACTCAAAGAACCACAGTTACAGGTAAGCAACCTGTTCTTCTACTGCATGGTCTCTGTGACTCACACAGATGGGTCTGCTGCACCTGCACAGTGTGATGTTAGGCGCAGATGATCCATTTGTGTGCGTTCACAGATGACCATGCAAAAAACCACAGTTACAGTTAAGCAACGTGTTCTTGTTCAACATATATGTCAGGATATATGTTGGCAGTCAAACTCTGCAAAGGCGGCAAGGTCCAGCAAGTTTCTTGCTTGTCTTGCAGACAATTTCATGGTCCAGAAGGTGGAAGAGGCGACAAGGGGATCAAATATTCTGGATCTGATTCTGACCAACAGGGAAGACCTTGTTAATGATGTAGAACTGGTTGGATCTTTAGGAGAGAGTGACCATACCCTATTAGAATTTTGTATTCAGTGGGGAAGAGAAGGCAAGTGTAACCAGGCATTCGTCTTAGATTTTAAAAAAGCAGACTTCTGTAAACTGAAGGAGCTGCTGGCTGAAATCCTGTGGTCAAGAAGAGTCAATGAGAAAGGAGTTCAGGATGCATGGGAGTTCTTTAAAGGGAGGTACTGAAGGCACAGGCTAAAACTGTGCCATTAAGGAGGAAAAATGGAAGGCATCTGAACAAACCGGAATGATTGACTAAAGAGCTCTCAGCTGAGCTAAGTATTAAGAAAAACATGTACAGGAAATGGAAGAAGGGGAAAATCACCAAAGAAGATTATAAGCAAGTAGCCAGGAGATGTAGGGAGAAGGTCAGAAAGGCTAAAGCACAGATCGAACTTAGGCTGGCCAGAGACATTAAAAACAATAAAAAGGGCTTTTTTAAATACGTCCGCAGCAAAAGGAAAAAGAAGGAGACGATAGGGTCACTGCGCAGGGAAGATGGTGAATTAATAACAGGAGGAAGGAAAAAGGCAGAACTCCTCAACACCTTCTTCGCCTCAGTTTTTCCCCAAAAGGATAAAAACACGCAACCTGGCAGTTGGGGAGCAGGTGAGGAAGTGGGGGAAATGCAGCACAGAATAGATAGAGAGGTAGTACAGGAATACCTGGCCACACTGGATGAATTCAAGTCTCCAGGGCCAGATGAATTGCATCCTAGGATTTTAAAAGAACTAGCAGAGGTCATTGCGGAACCTCTTGCTATAATCTTTGAAAACTCTTGGCGGACAGGAGAAGTTCCAGCAGACTGGAGGAGGGCAAATGTTGTCCCCATCTTCAAGAAGGGAAAAAAAGAGGACCCAAATAATTATCGCCCAGTCAGCCTGACATCAGTACCTGGAAAGATCCTGGAGCGGATCATCAAACAGTCAGTTTCTAATTACTTAGAAAACAATGCCGTAATTACGAAAAGTCAACATGGATTTCTCAAAAATAGGTCATGCCAGACTAATCTTATCTCTTTTTATGATAGAGTTACTTGCTTGATAGATGAAGGGAATGCTGTGGACATAGTATATCTTGATTTCAGTAAGGCCTTTGACAAAGTTCCCCATGACATTCTTGCAAAGAAGCTAGTAAGATGTGGGCTGGACAGGGCTACTGTCAGGTGGATTTGTAACTGGTTGACTACCGTACCCAAAGGGTGGTCACCAATGGCAGATTCTCATCCTGGAGAGAAGTGACTAGTGGGGTGCCACAGGGTTCTGTCCTGGGCCCGGTGCTGTTCAATATCTTCATTAATGACTTGGATGAAGGAATAGAGAGCACGCTGATCAAATTTGCAGATGACACCAAATTGGGAGGGGTTGCTAATACGCCTGATGACAGGATCAAAATTCAAAAGGACCTGGACAGATTGGAGAGCTGGGCCAAGGCTAACAAAATGAACTTCAACAGAGAGAAATGTAAGGTCCTACACTTAGGCAGAAAAAATGGTATGCAGAAATATAGGATGGGGGACACGTGGCTGGCTAACAGTACGTGTGAAAGGGATCTAGGAGTCTTCATAGACCACAAGCTGAACATGAGTCAGCAGTGTGATGCGGCAGCCAAGAAGGCCAACGCAATTCTTGGTTGCATCAATAGGAGTATGGTGTCTAGATCGAGGGAGGTATTGGTACCTCTCTATTCTGCATTGGTTAGACCTCATCTTGAATACTGTGTCCAGTTCTGGGCACCCCAATTCAAGAAGGATATGGATAAGCTGGAGCAGGTGCAGAGGAGGGCAACCAAAATGGTGAGGGGCCTGGAAGCCATGCCCTATGAGGACAGACTTAGAGAGCTGGGTATGTTTAGTCTGCAGAAGAGAAGGTTGAGAGGGGACATGATAGCCATGTTTAAATATTTGAAGGGATGTCATGTCGAGGAGGGAGTGGGCTTGTTTTCTCCTGCTCTTGAGACCAGGACAAGGAGCAATGGATGCAAGCTGCAGGAGGGGAGATTCCGCCTGAACCTCAGGAGGAATTTCCTGACAGTCAGGGCTGTCCGGCAGTGGAATGTGCTGCCACAGAGTGTGGTGGAGTCTCCTTCGTTGGAGGTTTTTAAGCGGAGGCTGGATGGCCACTTGTCGGGAGTGCTTTGAGGGTTTTCCTGCATGGCAGGGGGTTGGACTGGATGGCCCTTGTGGTCTCTTCCAACTCTACATTTCTATGATTCTATGATTCTATATTAGGGTAGCTGGTGATGCAGCTTAGTCTGCCTTCTCCTTTTCTTTCTGTTTTACTCTTCATATGTGATCAGTAAATGATTCTGGAGGCAGCTGTTTAACTTGTCTGTTTTATGTAAGCACATACAGCTACAGTAGGATCACCTAAAGTAGAATCCCATTTTTTTCCCAGGTCAGACTTTATTTCAGATGCACTACTGCAATCCAACACTGAAAGTCTGTCTTTCTTCAGCCCTCCTTCGCCATCCTTCCAATTTGATGCTTTAAAAAAAAAGTCCAACTAAATAGAAGACAAGAAGAGGGTGGGGAGCAGCTAGACTAGGCTCCCATAAAAAGACTTTCTAAAAAGTTGCTTGTTTATCAGAGCTTTGTTAAGTGAGGCATGCCTGTATACCAGAATTTGGCAGTATCATACACATTTATTTTTCTTTGTCACATTGCGCTCTAATGCTGTTTTTTAAAAAGGGACGTATTTCCTCTTTTGGTCATTTGATTATCAGCCATTTTAACCTTTCAAGGTTTTGTCAATTTCAAAGCAATGAGTGAAGGATAATTGTTTGGGAAGTTATTTATTTATATATTTGTTAGTACCTGTATAGATTTTTGTGGAAGCACCACATATTGGAATAATATTAATACTATTTCTTATTTCTTATATGCCAAAAAGAAATGCTACAAACTGCACCATGTGAAAGCATAAAATAAAAATAAAATAAAAAAATTCTTGAAAATGTAATCTAAATAAACAGACACATAAGGAAAAAGAAAGAGAAAGAGAAAGGAAAACAATGGAGAAAGGAAGCAATAGATTTAAAAGCATTATGTAGTGATCCTGTATTGGCTGATGTAACTATGATGATGGAGCTCCATTGTCATGGATACTTCTTTTTATTTATTTATAATATTTCTGTATTGCCTTCCAGCCCACAAGGGTCCTGAGGTGATAAATGAAAACCAATCAAAACACATTAAAATACTATTTAAAAACTGCTAAAAGCCGTCTGAAAACAGTCCTAGAATCCTGCCAGTACCACCCTCTGCAGTCTCCTCCTTAAGCTATGCAGTGCCACAACCAAAGGGTTTCTGAGGTGCTATAGATTTGGGTGCTTATAAATGATGACTGCGATGTTCTCCTGATCAAAGGGCACATTGAATTAGCTGGAGAGACCCCTCAGAATCCTATCACAACTGCTTTTCTCAACATTCTCCATGACCAGGAGAATGCTGCAGTTGTTATTTGCCCATGCCCAGATATGTAGTGTCTCAGAAGATCTTCAGTTCAGTAGCGGGAGTCACATTCAGGTATTAATGACTGTTAACCATGAATCTAAAAGTTACAAGATTGTAAGTCTGGCTTATGATCCAGTAAATATTGATCAAGATGATAGATTTGTCAATTTTGTAGTGTTCCTTTCTTTTCTCATACAAATGTCATAACATGCATGAGTTCCAGGTTGCCTAAATCACAATTATTAAAACATGTGTGATTTGGCTTAGAATTGCTTTAACAATACAGCTTACTTAAGTATATTAAGCACAGATACCTGGCACTGTTATGTAATCCTTTGACCAGAATATCTTATGTTTTAAACTTTTAATAAAGAGTGACCTGACACATTGTTCAAGTGATTTTTGGTAAGAAAATCTTCTTCAAAAGAAGCTCAATGTTAACAACTCAAACACCAGTTTAGTGTTCTTCACAATAGCCATCCTATTTTTAACTCTCATAAGCACACCTCTGAAAAGAGGCTAAACAGGCTATAGGGCAATTTGAAACACAAAAAATTCGTTTGGGCAAAGAGTTAAGCACTCTTCATTCCTCTGTTTGGGCTTCCTTAAGCTGATTCCCTTTCCCCAAAAAATAACCATTCGGCCTTTCTTATAATATGTAATTGTCATTGTGGTCTTTGCATTACCTATATCAACTCTGTATTGTCACAGAATTCCATTGTCCAATCTTTTACACAGCTTAATGTTTTGGCAGGAATGCTGCCTTCCCTTGCTGTGTGTTCCCTAACATGAGGCTGCCACTCAGTTTTCCTTTAACCAGGAGGTCTCTATCTCTCTAAGACAGAATTTTTAACTTGCCTTCTGGGCACTGTCAAGTTTTCTAAATTAGTCTTTTCTTTGTCTTCAAAGAGAAATCTGTTTTTTCTTTAATTTTGATTCCAGTTGTTATCTAAACCCTGGGGGTTTTCTTTAAGAGATGTGTGTTGTGGGGAGATGGATTCTTTTCAAAGATGGATGCAATCCTTCAAGTTAACTTGTTAACATTACCTCATTTTAAATAAGCAAGCATACTTCAATAGTGCAGATAAGTTTCAGTCCCTTGTCCGGGAAAATGCCCTCTTAGGATGTCTATTCTGACTCCCTTTGATATTCCAATCCCCTTGGTTCAATTAATGACTTCACCAGTAAAAGAGGTATTGTGCCAGAATGCTTCAGTTCTTTAGGTGACCAGTTTTGATGCTATGGCTTCAGAATCTATGGTACTTTCTTTAGCTAAGTCATTGTGGCTACTTTGTTAGAAGACGTGCCCCCAAAGCAGAAACAGGCATATTCCTTTGAAAACAAAAAGTAAGATTAGGGGAGGGAAAACCCATAAATATCAAAAATCTGTGACCAAAGAGTAAATTCTTTGGGAATCTAGCAGGAAGTAGTGTGGTCCTAAACTCCTTGCGAGATTTTTCCAACCAGATGCTGTGCTGGTATTGATGGTTATTTGAGAGATTTGTTTGATGAATTTGATGTCTGAGGGAGAGATAACATGAGGAGTTGATTCCGGATATGGAAGAACGTACTTGAGTATGTTATTTCACGTACTGTTAACTGACATCAAGTTAACTTTGACTTATGCTGACCCTGTGAAAGAGAAACAGCCAGCTCAGCCTGTAGTCAGTTGCCCTGCTCAGGTCTTGCACATTCAGGGCCATGGTTTCCGTGACCGAGTCTATGATTTGTAATCTAGTCTTCCTCTTTTACTATTGCCTTGTACCTTATCAAACATTGCTGTCTTTTCTAGTGAGTCATGTCTTCTCATGATATCTCCAAAGTATGACAGTTTCATTTTAGCCAGCTTAGCTTATAGAGAAGGATCAGGCTTGATTTGCTCCAGGACTCATTTGTTTGTCTTTTTAGCAGTCTGTGGTATCCTTAGAACTCTTCTCCAGCACCATATTTCAAATGAGTAGATTTTCTTTCTATCAGCTTTCTTCACTGTTCAGCTTTCAGAACCATGCTTGAAATTGGAAATATGATGGCATGGACAATCCCAGTGATGTAGATGATTGACTTGGACTCAAGTCAGACTTAAGTCACTTCAGTGACTTGACTTGGACTTTACTCGGCAAAAATTACACATCGACTCGACTTGACTTGAGACTTGCGTATAATCATAGAATCATAGTGTTGCAGGAGCCCAGAGAAACATCGGAAGCCGAGTGTTGGCAAGGCACCCAAGAGCTGCTACAGCTCCTGTGGGAGTGCGGATACAAAGTATCCCGGAAAAAGGCTCAGCTATGCCAGACCCAAGTTAGGTATTTAGGATTCATAGTTTCGCAAGGACAGCGGGAGTTGGGGCCGGAGAGAAAGGAGACTGTATGCGCCTTATCAGAACGCACGAATCGAAAGCAGTTATGGGAGTTTTTAGGGGCAGCGGGGTTCTGTAGAATTTGGATTCCGAATTTCGCCGTTATGAGTAAGCCCCTGTATGAAGCAACTAGAGGAGCGGAGAGAGACCCTTTTCCGTGGGAAGCGTTGCAGAAACGAGCCTTCCTTAACATTAAGAAAGCGTTGCTTCAATCACCAGCTTTAGGACCCCCGGATGTGACAAAACCTTTTCTGTTGTACGTGCACGAAAGAGAAAATGTGGCAGTGGGAGTACTGACACAGCTACTGGGATCCTGGCAGCGTCCAGTCGCGTGCTTGTCTAAACAGCTGGATTCAGTGGCGAAGGGGTGGCCGGCCTGTTTAAAAGCTATAGTGGCCACCGCCCTTCTAGTCAAGGAAGCAGACAAATTGGCCATGGGGCAGGAATTAGTGGTGCGGGTCCCACACGCTGTGCTAACTCTGATGGAATACAAAGGGAACTACTGGTTTACTAATGAACGGATGACTAGATACCAAGCCATGCTCTGTGGTCTCTGGGCTCCTGCAACAATAGAATCATGGAAATGTAGAGTTGGAAGAGACCACACAGGACATCCAGTCCAACCCCCTGCTATGCAGGAACACCCTCAAAGCACTCCCGACAGATGGCCATCTAGCCTCTGCTTAAAAATCTCCAAGGAAGGAGATTCCACTACACTCCACGGCAGCATGTTCCACTGCTGGACAGCCCTGACCGTCAGGAAGTTCTTCCTGAGGTTCAGGTGGAATCTCCTTTCCTGCAGCTTTAATCCATTGCTCCTTGTCCTGCTCTCTGGAGCAGCAGAAAACAAGCCCTCTCCTTCCTCTACATGGCATCCTTTCAAATATTTAAACTTGGCTATCATGTCCCCTCTTAACCTTCTCTTCTGCAGACTAAACATCCCCAGCTCTCTAAGTCTATCCTTGCTGCCCTTGGCTCAGTAACTTAACACATTCATCCAGAAACCTTGCAACTTACTGGTCACAAGACAATCTGTCTCAAATGCAAAGTGTGGACACATTTCTCAAAGGGAACAGCAAATAGGCTTGAGGTCTGCTCAGCAGCCTGTCCCTGCTTCATATAGAAGGAGCTTTCTAAAACTTTTCCTAAGAGCAGAAGACAAGCTCTGCAAATGGGAACTAAGAAGGATTTTATTCCTTATTTCTGAAGCTGCAGATGGCAAAATCACAAAAGTAGAGCGCTGACTCTACTTCACTTATTAAAACTGACTTTATTCGACTATGTCCAGAAATTCTGGAATACAGGTTGGGGTATAAAGTTGGCTCCCAGACTTGAGACTTGACTCGAGACTTGACTTGAAAGTATCTTGCAAGGACTTGAGACTTGACGGTAGAGACTTGAGACCTGACTTCAGACTTGGAGTAAAAGACTTAAATACATCACTGGACAATCCTATGTTCGAAGATATATCTTGACACTTCAGGATATTGTCCAGTTCCTTTATAGCTATCCTTCCAAGTCCTATCTTATTCTGACTGCAGTCTCCATCCTGATTAATAACTAAGCCAATTTATAGAAAATCTTGAACTATTTCATTGTCTTTATCTTCTGCTTTCAAGTTATGTAAATTATCTGTTGTCATTATTTTTGTTTTCCTAATGTTCAGCTGCAGCCATGCCTTTGCATTTTCTTTCTTGA
This sequence comes from Iguana delicatissima, assembly GCA_948472985.1. Lineage (NCBI taxonomy): Eukaryota > Metazoa > Chordata > Lepidosauria > Squamata > Iguanidae > Iguana > Iguana delicatissima. The sequence goes on from CAOKZL010000515.1 coordinate 316,908, forward strand.
CTTTCTTCAAGAATCATTCCAAGTCTTTGCTATTTTCTGCTAATAATGTGGTATCATTTGCACCTCGTAAATTTTGGTGTTACTTCCTACAGTTTTCACATCTCCTTCCTCTAAGTCTAATGTATGATAGTAAGTCTAAGTAAGTCTAAGTCTAATGTATGATAGGTTCATTATGCAAGTTAAACAGACAGGGTGATAAAATGCAGTCTTGCCTGACCCCACTGTCAATTGGAAACCATTCTGTTACTTCATATTCTGGCCTGATGGTAGCCTCTTGTCCTGAACACACATTAATCAAATACAGGATAATCAAATATTGTGGCACACCCATGTCTTTAAGAGTGATACATAGTTTTTCATGATCTGTACAATCAAAGGCTTTGCTGTAATCTATAACTTTCTTCTTAAATTCTTTGATGTGTTATATTATTGACTGTATCTTTGCAATATGATCCCTGGTGTCTCTTCTTTTCCTAAATGCAGTTTGGATATCTATGATTTCTTGCTCTGTATATGTAAATGTATTTGTTGTAGAATTTTGAGCATGACTTTGCTTGCATGGAAAATTAATGCAATGGTGGCATGGCTACTGCAATCCCTAGTTTCCCCTTTCTTGGGGATTGGAATGTATATTGAGTGTTTCTAATGGGCTGTTCTTTTGTTTTCCATATTTGTTGAAATATTTTAGTTAGAACTAGAATAGATTTTGTCTATTCGTATGCCATCTGCTCCTGGTGGTTTATTTCTTCTAAGCACTCTGCGTACAGCTTCCTCTTTGCTTTCTAAAGTTGTAGATTCATCTTCAAATGGTTCTTCCTTGAATTAATCTGTCATCCTTTCATCCCTTTTATATCCCTTCAGTGTGTTTTCTTCCATCATCTTTTTATTTGTATGTGGTCATGTAATGTGTTCTCCTGCTGGTTGCAGAGCATCCCTACTCTTGGTTTAAGTTTCCTTACAGGTTTCTTCCTTTTTTGTTGCCATCTTCTATTTCTCTGCATTGATTTTTACAGTAGTTCTGTGTGCCTGCACACAACTTGTTGAAGAGTTGCATTCAGAGTTCTGACCCTATTTCGGTCACATTTTTCCTTTGTTTCTCATCTGTCTCTAACTGCTTGAAGATTTTCAACTTTCAACCATTGAAGCTTGTCTTTCTTTTTTGCTATAGTGTGTTTTTGCATTCCTCTTTGACAGTGTCCCTGGCTTCATTCCAGAGTTTTTGCTTATCTTTAAATTCTATGGGGATGTCTTTCAGGTTATATTTTGGCATCAAGACCAGTTTAGCATTCATCTTTAGCTTTAATCTATTTTTGATATTAGCAATTCATGCACCACAATCTGCTCCTGGTCTTGTTTTTGAAGAGAGTAGAGCTTTTCATCTTCTGCTTCCAACTACATAATCTATTTGATTTCTGTATTGGCCATTAGATGGTGTCCTTGTGTACAGTCACCTCTTTGGCTGCCTGAAGAACACAGTTGCAGTCAACAAAATGTTGGTTTCACAGAATTCAGTCAGTCAGTTTCCTGCTTCACCAGTCAGTCAGTTTCCTGCTTTGATCCTAGATCAAATTCTCCTACAATTTTCATTATGCTCTGTTTTCCACTTTTGCATTCCAGTTGCCTATGTTTATCAACATATCCTGTTTTGGTACTTCTGTAGTTAACTAGGATTATGCTTATATTGGTGGGTTTTTCCTGAAGTCTTGTTGATATTATTCAGTCTGACTGTGCCTTATATCCTTTGGTTGCTTTCAATACACCTCTCCTCACCATTAATGCCACTTCTGTTTTTCTTAGATTTTCATTATCTGAGTAAAATATGTTGTACTTATGTGACTCAAAAGGTCCCATTCATGTCCACTTTAGTTTGCTTTCCCCAAATATTACCATGTTTATACATTCCTTTTCTTGTTTTACAATGCCTAGCTTTCCCTGATTCATGCTTCTCGCATTCCGTATTCCTATAATATATATTCTGCGGATTTGGACTTTCTTTTTACTCCTGAGCGTATCAATAGCTGAATGTTCTTTTGGCTTGAGTCTAATTTCATCCTTAGCCACAGTGCTACTCATACTTGTTTTTTGCTCTTCCGCGGTAACTCGTTGAGTGGCTTCTGAACCAGAAGACTCATCATCTGGTATTATTTCTTGTTTCATTTTGGATTGTTTCTTTGTAGGGTTTTCATAGTGAAAGGCATTCAGAAGGGATTTACTGGTACCTCGTTCTGTGCAGTACTAACAGGTGTTAGCTGTGGTGCCACTGCCATTGTTTCTGAGAGATCTTCCACCAGTGTCAACCCCCCCCCACCCCACTTCTGCTGTTGTCCAGTTGCTGTTTGCCATCCTTTGGTCTTGCAGACATCCCCGGCTTTACATCTGTGGCAATGTTTCTAGTCTTCTTGCTCTTAACATTGTGACAGGAGCAACAAATTAAATTGATGTGGTGTGTGATTCACTGAGGATCAGAAACATTGGTTGGATCTCTGGCACTGAGGCATCATATCAGGTTGTGATCTATAGCACTTAACCAGAAAGTTACAGCCAACAAAGAAATTGTGGCCTTTGATGAAAAGTTGGACCATGGTCTACAAAATATCCAATATAGAAAGAGAGAGAGATAAACACAGATTGAGTCAGTGAGAGAGAGAGAGAATGAGATACAGAGGAAAAAGGAAAGGAAACGAAAGGAAATGAAAAGAAAGGGGCAGTGGGGAGGGGAGCCTAATCCCTCAACAGTCATATAAGTCATACTACAGATATTGTCATAACCATCCATAAATTTGTGGCCCAAATACTCCTCTGCCTCTTGCTAAACAAGCTTTTCTCAACATTTTTACCTTGGATGAATCTTTGAAATAATTTTTATGTCTCAGGGAACTCCTGTATAAAAATTATTGTGTCTACAACTTTTAAATTATTTTCCAGTCACAATCTCTCAGAGAACCCCTAAGCATCCTCTTACAGAACTCTAGAGTTTCAGGAAACCCTTGTTGAGAAACTGTGCACTAAATGCTCTCCACTCTCTGTTCTACCCATCTCCTTCTTTGGAAGGAAGGTTAACTTGCTTGCCACCATTGATCATGGAAGATGAATATCTCTGTCTTTATCTCAGGAGGTTACTTTGGTTTGCTTTGAGTAACTTTTTTTTTTTTCAAAATTGTGCATTTTCTTTGTGCCAGGTTTGATACCCAAGTGGTTTACAAAGTGCATGAGGATGATGGAAGGTGCTTTGGGTAAGAGAGGAATAATAATCTGTGTGCACATAGATGAGTGGCTCTTGGAAGTATTAGAAACATTCTTTCAGCATCAGATTGTACTTACCCTTTTTAGCTGTTTGACTCAGGAAATTCAGTTTATTGGAGCAAAGATCAATTATATCTTAGCCAAGTTTGCATTTCCAGAAGACAATTAAGTGAGATCGCTACTTTTATAAGAGCCATACTGGAGAGCTCCTCAATCATGCCAGTGGCTATACAGAGGCTTCTGGGTCTCTTGGCATTTAGGAGAGGAGTTGTACACTTTGTGCAAGAGTCTACCATCCAGGACAGATACCCAACTCCCTGACCTAAGAATCACCAATCCAGAGTGACTCCATATGACTGAGATTCAACTTCAGTGTCTTGGCCCTCACCCAACCTATTATAGCATGCAGGCTACAGGATCTGCACATCTTCAGCTACAGACAATGCAAACCTGATCACAGCAGAATGTCTTGACCTCCAGTTCTGAACACAATGCTATTTCTGATATGTCAATATGCAATCTTGCTTGTGGCTGTTCAAATTGCAGGCAGGAAAAAAAAATAGACAAGTAGACTCAATGAAATATGTGTCGGACATTCATGAATGAGTGCTGCATTCTCCCTTTTTTCCAGAATTGAGATACTCACATTATTCCTCCCTTTCTGCAACTGGCAGAAGTGCTGGCAAAGATGCAACACAGTAGGAGAGAAATCCCTTGGTGGTCCTGGCAAAGGTGGTTTGCTCATCTTTTGTGTCTGTCATGTGATAGTTTCCATTATGGCTGGACACATTCTCCAAGGAGACCATAGCAATGCTATATTTGGATGTGCTGGTTTTGAAACTGACTGTGTAGTATATTTTAACCGTGAGAGCTTTTAAAGAGGGACCTCTCAGTTTTACAGGGCATCTAGCAAACAACGGTATACTTACATTTCTGGACATTTTTTCTTCAGTTTATTAAGGGTGAAGGGTTTGAGTCAGTTCTTGTTTTGTTGCTAATGCTCCACCCCTCTTTCTGTTAGTTTATTGGGTTCAGGTTTGGGGTTATCATATAAAAAGGCTTCTTTTGCAGATATTTCTGTTTTTCTGACGCCATCAACTTACTGTGTTCACATTATCAGAGTTCAAGAGATTCTAGTGTAATGTGAAAAATCAGTACCCAGAGTGGCCAGCACTATGCTGGCCTCTTTGGAGCATTTCTGTCATTAGAACCAGTGTTTATTGTTTTGTTTTTTTGGACTTATTATCTGTGAAGGGTTCTATCACCATGGTTAGTGAGAGATTGTGAGATGTGTGCTTTAAGGATGACTCGGCATTACCTGATGTAGCACAAGGATAAGATTTCCATAAATCAGACATTTTTTTTCTAACCAAAGTGTTTCTGATTTGGTCTCCCTCTACCTGAATCTTAAATCTCCAATAGCATTTTGCTTGCATACCTTAGATGTTTATTTTGCTCTGATTTTTCACATTGACTACAGTTCTGTAGTTGGAAAAACATAGAAACTTTTCATATCTTTCTGGGTTCCAAATTGTGAGTCTTCACAAAATTTTGTAAAGTGGGTTGTTAATAATACCCTCGGCGTAGTTTAGTTAAATCTCTGCTACCCCATCAACTTTACAACTATTCTGCAAGAGTGATATCCATAGCCACAACATTTCTGAGAGGTATATTATTGCATAATATTTGTAAGGCAGTTACTCAGTCTCAAATATCAGCCCTCAGATGTTATTACTACATCAGCATCCAGTTTTGAATGCATACTGCCATTGGTAGAAGACTGTATTTGTCTATTCTATTGTGTAGTGTCTTCCTATTGCCAAAGGTTACATTTGTATTTGCCCATGTGTGTCATACAGAGACCATGATGAAGAATGACAGGTTGCTTCTCTGCAAATATAAGTGGTCATCAATGTGTTCACACAACTTGCTGTTTGTTCTCTCTACACCAATATCTTCCTTCTACTCCACTTTGGCATTTATTGCTAAAGCTGCTGTGGTAGTCATTGTTTTGAACAGAATGGTAGCCATATCTTGAGGCTTGCACAGTGAGAGGATCAAACAGGGTTCCCACAAGAACTCTTAAGTTCTGGTAGGTTCTCAAGAATTACTATGGAGAGAATCAGAAGCCATATAAAGGAGTGCAGAACTACTCACTCAAAGAAACAAAGTTGCTCACCTCAAAAAAAAAAATTGCTAAGCAGTTGATGCTCAAAAGCAGTGGAACTATTGTAAATCAAAGCTGCAATCTTCTTTGCATTAGCCTGGAATGAAGTCCCATTACGGGCCCTGGTAAACACATCTAACGATTTGTGCTGTCTGCCTAGTGCAACCATATTGTAGTGAATGCCGCTATCATTCAAAGATATTTCAGTTTAATTTTACCATTTCAGATTAATATGTTACTAAATTTTCAACTGGGGGAAGACTGTCCTTGTCCAGATGAGATTCGAGAAGAGCTTTATGAGTTTCATGATGATCTCCTAATGCACTGTGGTAGGTGTAGCAAGCTTGTTTGGGGAGGGGCATGTTGCTGGGATTTTATTTTCTTGCAAAGATTACTTCTCACAAATGTTTTGTTTTATTGTATCTACTTGGCAAACATCATTTTGGTGAACTATAACAGAAAACTGTGAAGATGAAAAAGACACACAACAAAGAATGACTATCCAAAATGACTCTCTTGCAAGCAGTGAACCATACACAATTTGCGATTAGGAAATGTTCTTCTGGCAGTGGATCTTAAAGAGCCATTTTTTTAAAAAATCCACTCTTCCAAGCAAATATATAAATCTGTCTCCTCTTATTTTTATTTTTAATAGTCTTAACTGTAAGCTTATGTCATATTTTTACATAACTGCTATTAGGGAAATGCTCTCTTAAGCATCCTGTCATCATTCAGTATCTCGTTAAATGATATTTGTCTTCCATTGTGTTGTTGTTGTTGTTGTTGTTGTTTTCTACCCTGTATCATAAGATTTCTGGGTGCCTTACAATAAAATTAATTTAAACAGTTTAAAATTTAAAAATGTTAAAGTATTATAAACAATTTAAAAGTATAGTAGCTGAATACTATTAAAAGTTAAAGCAGTCTAATAATCTGTGTATATACATACGCAGTACATACATATATACACACAAACACATACAGATTTGGATAAAGCCCTTAGGCCCCAGAGACTTTAATAAAAAGCCAAGTTTAAACTTGGTGTACTTATGACACCAATGTCAGCTCTAATACAGCCTCAAAAGGGAGAGTATTCTACAACCAGGGTGCCCTCTCCTATTCTTAAATAATAAGTTCCTAATGCAATAACTAGAATTTAAAGATGCTGTGCTACAGGCAGAAAACTCTTTCATCCGTGAAGTGGGCATCCATAGTTTTCAGCCATTTACCCTTTCTTTGCTGCTCTCCTAAATCCGTATATGTACATGGTACGTACCATTCTGATCCAGAGCATCCACGGGTGCAGATTTTCAGGGGCAGAGAGGGAGTCAGGGGTGAGAAGATTCTCAAATCATTCACAGAACAGAAATTAGGATATATAGCAATATAGTTATTTTCCTGAACATGCAGGTTTTTTATTAATTAATAATAAAATCTGAACTGAAAAATAAAAAGGTAGACCAGTTAAATGTTTTTTCCTCAATTACACACAACAATCTTTAAGGTTTTTTTTTTACAGCATATAAAGACTTTTTGTATCTCTTTACTCTATTCAAGAAAGCTAGTGACTAAACTGACATTCGGTATTTCCTGTTCTTTCATCTAACACATTGAAGAAAGTTAGTAGAATTAAACATAAAACTTGTTTAGTGGTGGAACAAGCATAGGATTGTCAGTGTGTTATTCTGCTTAAACAAAATGTTTCAGTCACACTTACCTTTATTTCTTCTTTACTGTCTCTGTGACTCACACAAATGGGTTTTACATGTGCCCAGAGTCTCATTCAGAACATTCCAGAATAGGTTTTTGGAGAGAGCCCTCCCCTCCAGCTCCAGCCAACCTACTAGGCATCACCTTAAAAAACTGCAAAAACAAAACCACAGTGCATTTCAGCATTGTGGTCTTTTTGATGAAGCACTTTTGAATTCTTAAGGCAGTGATAAGCACAATGCAGCCTTTGGGCTGGAAGTGGCCGCCAACGGCATTTTGGATCCCCCCCCCCGAATCCCATGCCCCATTTCCAAATTTGGTGAGTTGACTTTTTGTCCCCAGATACCCAATAGAACTCCCCAGGCCTGAGAGGCACCCTTATTTTTGGCTCCTTTACCTGGCATTACATTGAATATTTTTTGTTTCAAATGAGATTCATTATCCATTAGGTATTCCATTAGAGGAAGAAGAGAAGGAAGATGAAGATATATCATGGACTGGTAAACTACGTTCATTGATATATAAAATAAAAGGTCTACCAAAAACGGAGGAGAGAGAGCCTACAGAGGAAGAAGAAAAAAAATATCCTAGTAAGTTTAAATTCTTACCCACTGTATTGCATTCTATTTTTCTTTTTAGAGGAAAGCATTATATTTGATAGCTGTTTGTTGGCAAGTATGAATGTATTGGTATGAACTGAGAACTCTCTGGTTAAAATATTACCTCAGCTGTAAACTTATTAGGTAAATTTATGTAACCTAATATCTCTCAGACTTACATCTGTGATAACACTAATCTGTATTATAGAGTTGTTGTAAGGACTGCTAAGATACGAAGTATAATGAATACGCTAAAGTCCTATAAATTCTAAGCATTTTTATCCAGAGTGATGTTACACGCTGAAACTGATGTCAAGTACTGGAAGTTGGGATATTAGTTAGGAGGCTGGATATCAGTTTAGTTTGTGTGATTGCTGTTTCTTGTGCAAAAACCAACAATCTTATGCATACACAAAAAGGTAGCTGTCTCAAAACAGTGGTGTGTGTGTGTGTGTGTGTGTGTGTGTGTGCAGAAAAGTATTTTTAAATACCCCTCCATGATTTTGATGCAAAGAACCCTCATGTATTTCCATGCAGAATAACTTCCTGAAACACTTTGGGATGTGCAAATACTGTGTGGTTAGCAGATTTGCAGGCAACATGGGGCTGTTGTGGGAACAGAAGAGGAAAGTGCTGTTCTCTCTTATAATGTTACACTGCTGTGTAAATAGACCATTCTGTTTTCACAATGGTTTGGGATGCTTCTACTTTCTTGAACTCTCATTCTGTGAAATCAGTATTATTCAGCTGCAGAGTCCTGCTATAAAACTGTTCTATTTCAGAAAGAAGAATTGTCCTCTTTGGGCAGACAAATTGGACAACATAGTCAAGACAGGTGTTTATTTTTCTGTCTTTTTTGGCAATGTTTTCCTGAAAATCTTCAATTACTTTATGTTTTCTGGCTGTACTGATCAGTTTGAGTCCTTCTGTTAAAGTTATAATGAAAATGTTTCAAAAACCTTTTTGTTTCCTTAACATGTATTTGTGAAAGTAAAATTCCTAGCTTCCTTTGGAAGCATCTTGTTGAGAAAACCTTATAAAGACAAGAATAGTTCAGTCTAACAATTTGCTCCGTTCCTAAAGATGACATGAATTTATTCATGGTGCCAAGGGCAAACACTCCAACTAAATTTTCCGGTCAACAATAAGAATTCAGATGATAGACACTTTATGCTCCCTTGAAGTTTCCGCCCTGTATCTTCAGTTTGCCAGGACGTTGCACCTATAGGCTAATCATCTTTCAAAACTGTCCTTGGAAAAGGCAGTTATGGAGAAGTTCTGAAAGCTGATCTAGCAGCAGTGTTTAAACATTTTTGGAATGTATGCTATGACACTTGATCTTTTTATGTTTATACCCACTGCAGTTCCTGGTTTTGAAACCAAGATGAGCCACACTTGGACTAAAATTAAAAAACACTGATGAATGCACAGTAGGGCATCCTAATAGAGGGTTCAGTAAAGTGTGACTCTTGGACTGCATGCTGTCCTCCAAGACCATTTCAGGGTTCACAGGGACTCCCATAAATCCCTATGTATTTATTTTATTAAAATGCCCCAGCCATCCCATAAAAGAGGCTGAGATTCTAAGACTTAAGAGTGCTTAAGTGGAATGTTGAGGCTAACTATGCTTGTTTGGACTCTATTGTTGATCTCAATTTGGGATCTCAGATGACCGGATAGTGATAAGAGGGATGTCCTGATAGAGACAGATTGTCTGACAAACAACAAAGAACTCTCAGTCCCTCAGTCTAAAGAAATACGGGTAAGGTACTATGCCTGTTTCAACTGTATAGGTTTTTTTTCTGGCCTGACAGGCTTATTTCTCAGACCTGAACTACAGGTCCATCCAGAAATACTGAAAGGAGCCAGGAGGAGGGATCTTCTGTCTCAAGGCTCACTGTTCCATCCTCAGTTATTGCACCTGACAGCATACACACTGACCATCTGTGGACAGAGAATCACTCAGAAGAGGTTCTTACCACCTTTAAAAAGTTGCTGAAGCCAACATTCCTCCTTGCTTTCTCAAAGAGAGTTGTTCACATAGGAAAACTTCTTTCAGGTCTTTCAGGTCTTGGAGGGTCTCAGAAGCAGGGATGGAAAGAATATTTTCAATTACTCATTTCTAAGTAAAAATCAGGATTTCTGACAGTCAAGAAACCCTATTGGGAAGAATAATTGAGCGGGGAACCTTTTGCTGGTCTGTGCTGATATTTGCACCTCCCAAAGTACTTGTGTTTTAGGCAACTCTAGCTTGCCGCTGGACCCCTCTTGAGAAGCCCTGACTTTTATCCCATTGCTTGACAGTCAGCACAAGAACATGTGTTCCCAACATCTGGGAACATATGAGGCAGGGCTATATAAAGCTATCTTGAGTAAATGGGAAAAAATTTGGAAAAAGAGTATAGGATACACTGCTAACTAAAATGTAAAAAAAAAATGTATATAAAATGTATCTAAGATGTTATCTACCTTCTGATAAATTGGCAAGAATGTATAAAAATGTTGACAATAAATGCTGGAAATGCAAAGATGAAAAAGGAACATTCTACCATATGTGGTGGAATTGTTCCAAGGCCAGAAGATATTGGAAAACAATCTATTTGGAGATAGAGAAAATTCTGGGTATAAAATTAAGAATGGAACCAGAATTATATTTGTTGGGTATCAGTGATGAGAAAATTGAAAAAAAATATGGAAAACTGCTATTTTATATAACCACTGCTGCTAGAATCATATATGCCAAGAACTGGAAACAACTGGATATTCCTAATGAATAAGATTGGTTAATTAAACTCTTAGATATGGTTGTAACTGATAAGTTGACTGCCTTAGTAAGAGGAACACTGTTGGGACCATTTATAAAAACATGGGACCTTTTAATACAATATTTAAGAAACAGATGAGGAAACCTAGCGGTAGAGAATTTTACAGATTAAAGTTAGATTTAAATAGAAGACATTGTATAGATAAACTCTTTAAGAAATCTGAGTGAATAGTTAAATGACTTGGTATATTTGAGTCTAAATGAAACCAAAGGAAGTTATCTATTTATGATAAAGATCAGACTATTTTATATATAAGATAAATATAAAATGAAAATCTGTCGAACAAACTGTCAACAGTTCATATTTGGATATCTTGCTTTGTGTTATATTACTTTGTATATCATATGTTATACTTTTTATCTTTATACTGTTATTTTTATTTATTTATTTATTTTCTTTTTTTTCTGTGTATTGATATGTTTATTTTATTATACAAAACTTGTCAATAAAAATAATATTAAAAAAAAAGCTATCTTGAGGCTAGTGAAAGGACTGCCTCTGGCAAGGTCTACAGGTTCCTGTAAGATTTCAAATTTTGTGGGAAGTCCAAAAGCAATGAAAGTCTTGAGATGTCTGCTGGCCATCATGGGATCAAGAGTTTACTGTTGAACACTCTACAAGTGCACTGTTTGGCAGCAGCTAAGGTGGAAGAAAAGTACAACCAGCCTTGCTGGCAACAATTGACCTCCTCATCAATATTTGGGATGTAATTTGAGGCCATTTTGCTATATGCCAAAAGCTCAGGTGTCAGTGTGTTGTGAGCATGGCTGGTGTTCTTTCCATTCACACTGAATATTTTTTTTCTCCATAAACGCTCCTCAGAACAGTTCAGGACTTTAGAATATGGGGAGAATTCTGCGGAGGGATACTTGTTTTCTCCTGCAGCTAGCAGACAGCCATTTTAACTGTTCAGTCTAGCATGCAGTTTACATTCCCACTTGGAAGACATTTCACTTCTCTGCAGAGCCACGGAGAAGGATTATTCCAAAGACTGAACAAATCAAAATGCCCTTTGAGAGTCTTGAAGAACAGGAATTCATGATAAGAAACTTTTTATTCTATATGAACAACACAGTATTTGACTAGGCAGGCCATTGATTTAATCCAGCACATCACTTATTGTCTTTTTATGTTTTATGTTATAACTGTGAATAGCTCCCAGCAGGCAGGAGGACCAGCACAACATACTGTTCAGTAAAGCCTCCCATCCTTTGCAGTAGATGGAATGCCATTCAAGGAATGGGATGGCATCATTCCTCATTTACATCTGTTTGTTTTGCTTTGTTCCTCAGGAGCAAGAAAGGCACCATGAGTGTATTGAGGCTTTACAAATATCTTCCATTTTCCAGAGTCTTCTTGTTTCATTTATTTGTAATGACAAAAATGTTCTCTGACCAGAGACATGTGGAACAACGTCTTCAAGCCACCCAATTCACTGTCATCCTGATTTCAGAATCAATAATAGAGCATCTTTAGAAATGCAATAAATTTTCAGTTTTCAGGAGTTGTATGGAAGAAGTATAGAATGAAAGCAAATTTCCTTGTGGGAACTCCATGTGATGACTGCTAGCCCTTGTTGTTGTTGTGTGCCTTCAAGTCATTTCTGACTTATGGTGACTCCAAGACCAAGCTGTCATGGGGTTTAGTCAGCAGAATTTGTTCAGAGGGAGTTTGCCTTTGCTTTTCTCTGAGGCTGAGTGTGACTTGCCCAAGGCCGCCCAGTGGGTACCCATGGCCGAGCAGGGATTTGAATCCTGGTCTCCCAGTGTCTTAGTCCAACAGTCAAACCACTACATCATCTATTCTGGCCATTACAAGAACAAAAGTTTACTATTGTGCACACTTCGTGTTATGAATGTGACCCTTTAAGCCTGTATAGATTATGAATTTGACCTCAATATCAGCAGTGCTGGATTCCTGCTGTCCCTGTGGATGAAACTTCAGGGAGTCAACAAAGGTCAGCCTGGAAACAGTAGTTTGAATTCCATTTCACAAACTGTCCTGCTACCTTAGAGTAGATGAGAAGAGATTTTGCTGTTGTCCATTAGTCTTCTTTTTAGTTTCAAACATAACAGGAGTGTGACTCACCTTTTCTCCAGATTTTGATGGAACTGTATACTGATGTCAGTGAATCTTGTGCCAAGGCTGAACTGTCAAAGAGGAGTGACAAACTAGGAACCAGGAGTTGTACCAACAATCTTTTATTAATCTACTCTACTCTTTATATATTGGAATATTAAAGCAACAGTGTTGTTTTGAGACAGATTAACATTCTGTTTATATTTCAGTGTAAATTCTGGGTGCTTATCTTTGACTCAGTTAGAATTAAATATCATTATTCCTATGTATTCTTCTATCCTGGAGCATGCTTCTATATCTCTATAAATCTTTAACACATACCTCTGAAAGCAGAGGGTTGAACAAAATATTGGTCTAGATACAATGATTTTGTCTGAAAACGGTGGGCTATGGTTCATAAATCTGTCTGCCCCTGCCTTCCAAGTTGGATACTGTTTATTCCTCAAGGAAATATATTTTAAATATACCTGAATAATATGAATGTAGACCTTAGCTTTTAATTTAGATTTAGAATTATACAATGTATTTTTTAATAAAAACACTGACATCTGTTTAGGCAAAGCTCCTGTGTTAAGTTTAATGTCCACTTTGAAGCAGACTTCTTTTTTACTCTCTGAAAATAGAAGCTCCACATTTATGTTCTGTATATGTGAATGATGAAAATGCTGATGGTAACATTATGGAGCAAGTTAGTGTCATTGTATAATCTCATGGAGACATGACATATAAAATAACTAAGTATAAATTATCTTCTGTCTGTTAAGATGTATCTGAAAATAACAGGTGTTCATCCTCTTCTACTGCAGATACAATGCCTGTATACTAAATCAACCCTAGTACCAGTGTTTGGTCTTCATCATTGGAAGTGCCCAAGGTCCATATTCAGCAGGGGCCCCATTGCTGACTTCAGATCCCCTTGGCTCTGTTCCACTTCTTTGCTCCCATTGTCTTTTTACCTGCCCTCTCTAGGAGTTTACTAGCAGTGACAAAAATGGGGAAGGGGGATAGGAGGAGGAGGAGATGGGTGAGGTTTTAAATACCTTGCCTTCTCCTTCTTGGCAATAATGTTAAACGGGCTCATATGGAGAGGACAAATAAATTAATTTTCAAGGTAAAGGATTTGGACTACAAATTCTCAAATGGTTTGGGAACAGGATATCTGAAGACCTGCCTCCATTCCTGTGAACATGCATTCAGTTTATGATTGCAAGTGAAGGCTCTGCTGTCTACATGTTTACTGGCAGTTTCAAAGACTTGTAAAAGGATAGTGAGATAGGACTTACCTTTGTCATGTTGATTCTTTTTCAACACAACTTGTATGTATCTGATCATTTTAAATTTAGTAGCACTTTCCTTTACTTGGACTTGATGTTAAGCTAAGTGGTTTGGGTTTGGTTCAGAGTTCTTCTGATTCCCAGTCAGTTACTCTTAATAGTGTAATTCTATTCTTCACATGGTCTTTAAGTTCTACAGAAATGTTCTTCAGATTGTATTCTGGCATGCTGATTGATTTAGTATACTTTTTTCCCCTTTAATTTTTGATACTAGCAGAGTTAATGGTCTGTGCTAAAGTGTTCTTGTGGCATCTTTGCACCTACCCTCATTTATTCTTCCTCGGGAACATGTATCAGTCTGAGGCAGACACTATGGAGTGTTGCATATGTGTGCATAGTCCTGAGTGAAAAGGAAAAAAGAAAGTAGCTACTGTGGGGAAAAAAAACAATAAAAATATCAACATACCTCCTGCCCAACCCCTTGATGCAGGATCAAAGCTGAGATGAAACCTGGGGGAGGGACCACATATGAAAAAGATGACAAACAAACAAATCTTAGATTACAGGGGGAATAGAAGGTAATCATTTTAATCCCACATTTAACCTGTGAGAGCAAGAAGAAATAACTCAGGAGTCAGTGAACATTGTATGTCAACACAGGGCTAAAACTGAAGCTCAAACTAATTTTTGGCCTGTCTAGATTAGCCCTGTGATGTTACCTAGTGGCCGTGCCTGGAGTGTGTGAAGGAGGGGTGGGGGCGAGGCTACAGTGTGATGGGCGGGGCTGCTGTGCATGGGGGTGGAGCTTCAGGGCATGAGGGCATGACCAGGGCATGTGGGGGCATGGCCAAGGTGAGCAGGGGCATGGCCATGGGTTGGGATGCCCCAGAAACATTGCCACCTGGGCAAATCGTCCCCCGCCCCCACGTCCCTGTGTGACTGATGTTCCCTTCTAGATTGGCCATGCATTTCCAAACCCTTGGACTTCTATAACTTACCTGGCCTTCTTTCTCTTCAAGATCCCTTCCTGGTTGACCTGGTTTAGGTTATCTTTAAAATCAATGATTTAATTAATTAATTAATTAATTGATGCGGAAATAATTGTGAATGTAAATTTCTAAATTTTAAAGTATTGCTACCTTTTTGAAATAAAATTATAAAAAAATAGCACTATAATAGCACTATAACAGTGTAGTGCGAAAATGGCCTCAATCTGGTAAAAATTCAGAATAATTATCTGGTGTATATCTGTCTTCTAATGAACCTACCTCTTTGAACCTACCTTAAGGTTATGGGTAACAATAACATGCTTCTAACAAACAAACAAACAAATAAATAAATAAAATCAACAGTCATATAAACTGTGCTGCTGAGGAAATATAGATTTTTCCCCTTGAGATTTTACTGAAATTCTCCTATGCAGGCATGATTCACTTAGAGGTAATTGGTATGACATGAATTCTTCCTTCAAATGCTTAATTAACTGAATAATAATGAATGAAAATAGATATGGATCAAAATGTTTCAGCATCCCTTACTCCTTGTTCTGCAGTAGGATTTATCTTTAAAACCTACAGTTCCCAGTGGGGCAGCTTCATTGGAGCTGTAATAATTTTGGAAGCAATCTAGAATATGTGCTACTGAATTATTTAACTTGGTTACCAGAGCATGTTCAGGTGACAAACTGAAAAATGCTACACACTGCAACTGCCAGTGATCTTAAATGAGATAAAATTTTAAAAATTCTATATAATGTATTAAGCAAAAATAGTGTTTTGCTGAGAAAGGTATTCTTATATATAACCTTTTAGCATGTGAATATATTGCAGAACTTCTTAAGAGACGAGGTTTGGCTGTGAAGAGGATTGCTAAATATTTTCTTGTTTCAAAGTAATTTTTTTTTTAGCGTAGAGAGAAAGAGATCCATATAACACTTTAGAATATACTTCTGTTGCCTGGCTTACATTCTGGTATTACACATTTTACAGTACCATAGTGGTGCTGTTTGTTTCTTTTGAGGTACAGTACGACCCCCATATCCACGGGGGATTGGTTCCAAGCCCCCCCCCACAGATATGGGAATCCACGAATGGTACCGAACACCGTGGCAGTTGGGCCCTGGACTTGCAGCTGGAGGAGGGAAAACAGTGAGCAGCGCGATCCTGCGCTGCCTACTGTTTTCAACTGCAGATAACTGAATCCGTGGATTATGAACCTGCGGATATGGGGGTCGTACTTTAATTTGGTCTGATATTCTCAATTGTGAGAGCCAGTATGGTATGGTGGCTTAAGCACTGAACTAGCACTCCAGTATACCAGAGTTGAGATATGTACTAAGCCATAGAAGCCCACTGGCTGTCTTTGAGCAAATCACCCTCTCTCAGTCTAAGAGAAATCAGTGGCAAACCTCCTCTGAATAAATCTTGCCAAGAAAACCCTAGGATGTGGTCACTATAAGCTGGAGTCATCTTGAAAGCAGAACAACAGCAGCAAATTCCTAATTGGGAGTGATGCAATAACGATTACATTATTGCTGTGATTTCAGGACAAATATATTCATTGTTATTAGCATATAAGTTTCCACATATTTAGTTGCAAAATAGTGTAGTGTTTCAAATAATAGTTCTGACATTTACAGTAATTGTTGCTTCCATGCTATTACTCTGTACCTCCACCCAGGAATAAATTACTAGCACTTGATATAAGTACTTTATATCATCTTCAAGACTTGAATTATAGTGGGTCCAGAAAGAGTTGCACTTCCTTATTTACAGTTTTTAGAAGGGTACAGGAGGCATAATATGATTTAATTGGAAAACAGAGTTTGGATTTGTGAATTTCAACAAGTGTCCAGAATTCAAGCACTGATCATCTTTAAGTGCTACTCCTTCCAGCTATTTAAAGACTAACTGTCCCTGCATTGTTGGATTTCCAAACTTTCTTTTAATTAATTTAATATTAATTGTAATGTTACTAATTAATATTATTGGCAATTAAGATTTCAGGAGTTAAATAGAAGTTGAGGATAAAGTGAAGCAGACTCATCTGGTGCCTTGAGGAATAATTTGTCAGGGAGATGCCTGAGGTCCATCTCACCTTTGCTTCTCCCTTCAAGTATAAGTTATGAATTGGATAATATTTTTACTTATTTTCCAAATGGGTAGAGCTAAAAGCTATAGAGATCAATGAAGTCAACAGGTCTTCTGGCACAATCTCCAGGTGTATCAGATCACGGGCTAGCCTTACATTTCTGTGGTAGTATCTAGATCCAATTAAATCTTTTTTGTTTTGTCAGTGGAGTGATTCCTCCTCCCTTCTGTAGCTCCTGAATGCCTTAAAAATCAGCTCCACAGGTGGTAGTCTTGTGACCACTTTCCTTTTACTGTGCACCATTTAACTCAGTGAGACTTTTGGCTGAATAGGCATGTATGCACAGTTAATCATTTAACATGTTTCCTCTTTTAAAGTCATTTGTAGTAGCAGGCAACCACAATAAGGTGGAGAATTTTGCTCCTGAAGAGCCTCTTGCTTCCAAAAGAATAAGCATGTCTTTCTTAAGCAAAGCTTATGATGTGGAAAACATTCTTTTACCAAATGCCAATCATTAACCTTGACAATTTGTCTTCTTGGACAGAAGCAAATTTATTATTTTTTAATTTTATTTTGGAACCCTCATATTTCTTTTGATAGCCTGAATAAAATACAATAGCGCAAGCATTACAGAGGTATTACAGTACTTTTTCTATACTTCCTAGCTTTGTTTTCTTTTGCTCTTCTCCCACTGGGGATCATTTTGAATAAGCCAAGGCCCAGTTTCAGACTCTTGGTGATGCGGATGTCTGCAGTGCATTCCTCTTTGGAGCTCTCTGCCTTTAGATACATCTAGATTTTGATCATGAGAGAGCCCTCAGAGTGTAACTACCATCTTGAATGGGTCAGGATATTTGGTTTTGTGATGTATATCCTACTTTTATCCCAAATAAAGCATCTTACAAATTAAAACAGATATGACCTTTTAAGCCAATCGGTGTAATTTCACCCACTCTACATGGCCACAGAAACACCAAAGGAACCTCACTGTAACAAAAGTATTGCATTGGAGGCGAAATGATTCTCATAGCTACTTTTAAGATAAGAACAGCATAACATAGGCTTAGTATAGCATGAATTTTCATATTTGTTGTGAGATCAAGCTACCTTTCTCCCTGGTCCTTTGGGCTGTTCCTTTTCATGAAAGCTGCATTCCCCTCATTGAAAATAGCGTTTCACAAATAATTCTGCTATAACTGACCACACAGAGAAAGGAGGTGATGTACATTAACCAGAAAAATGAACTTAGGTTCTATCTTTGTGTATTCACTACCTTTGCATTTCATCTTCCTTCTGCATACATATAGGTACTAGAATAATCCTGTGATGTAGAGTAGGCTGAGAGTTCAGGATTTACCTATGGCTTTTTAGCAAAAGCTGAGGAGATATCTCTCTTGCTAAAACCTAGCAAACGTGGACCTATGCATACTGTTTTTAAATGTCTTCTTTTCTATTATATTTCCTCTGATGGTTGCATCTGTGTTGACACTCCAATTGCCCTTGGATTAATCACAGAACCTCTCCCCCATTAATATGTTTGTGAATTTTGTAGTGAATCTAATTAAGCAGGCATCATAATTTTGATCATTCTTAGACTGTAGTCCTTTGTATATCTGCTCAGAAATAAGTCTCACTGGTTTCAAGAAAGGAAAGGAAAGAATATTCATAGTCATATTTATTCATCTCCAGCTTTTTGGGGAAGAGAAAGCTCAGTACTTTGGGATGTGAGAGTATGGAGATTTATGTTTGTTTTCTCCTACTGTGGGGAAGAACAGTGCTGTAATTATTTGTCCTTACCTCAATTATTTATCCTTTACATCCCTAATTCAAGGTAAATATGTGTGATACTGTAGTCATATATGGTGTGGCACACAACAACAATTAATACTAGTCTTTCATGGTGCACAAAATGAATACCTTGCTTTGCTTGAAAGCCTACAACAGCTGATGGGGAGATGCCTAAAAGGAGACAGATATTATCAAAATAAATTGCTGTCCAGTGCTAAATAAATTTAAAAAATAAGCCCATTCAGTTCAAGGGCTGGAGTTTTTGGACCACTTGCTTTTCATCCACATTGTGTTCTGCTTTCTTTGGAAAGATTAATTATTAATTTACCACATTAATTTACCACAGTTACTTAGTTCAAGAAATTTACTTTTCCATAGACTGCTTTAAAAACTATTGTCAAGATTAGTGTATGAATTTTTGCAATGCCTCTAATACATCGTTTATAATAAAATAAGGCAGCTGGAATTTATAGGAATTGTCTGATAAAGATTGCATGGAATTGATGCTCCAGTTAGTTCATCCAGTCAAGCATTGAAACATGAAAAGCGTGTGTGTGTGTGTGTGTGTGTGTGTGTGTATGTGTGTGTAGATATTCATATTACACACACACAGTTCTGAAGTATCCAGAGGCATTAGGAATTCTAGGTCATTGCTGGCATACAGCTAACAATAGTCATTAAACAGAGTTTGTAAAACATTTTTTGGCTTTATTGTTTGGAGCCCGCTGTGATAAGGAAAAAGAATAGTCTGTACATACATCACTAATCCTTTTTTACACTTTCTAGAGATTTTTATGTAATATAGGCACCCTCTGAAAAAGCATTTCTATCCTTTGTTAAATTTTGTGTTTTGCGTTATGCAAAAGTGTAGAGGAGCATACAAAGACACTTTTGTTGATTTGAAAGCATTTTTACCAGAGACACATATGGCATACCTGTAAATGAAGAGACTTTGCTCTTTTGAAATGGATTACCAAGCAGGGGAATTTTAAATAGTCTTGACTATTCATGTGCTTTAGTCTCTGCTGTTAGAGTACATATCTAAAAGTGACTTTTAATAATGAATACCTTGGGAAGAGTAGCTTTAATCATGCAAACTGTGGATTTAAAATTAGTTAAGGCTTGCTTTCCTTGAATCTGCTGCAACAGACTGCCACCACTTTATTATTAAGTTAATAAAATATGGCATACCTAAAGTACAGAAGTAAATTGGTTTAATGATCATTCCTTTCTCCATTGAAATGCTGGAAGGTGGGTGGGGGTGGGGGTGGTAAGGAGTTAGGGACCTCCACAGATAATTCAGAGCATCTTGACTAAACTATAGTGTTCAGAATACTTCGGAAACCACAACTGTTAAATGAATATAAAATCAGGCCATTTTCGCCCTAGGCTGTTATGGTCTATTATTCCACTTTCCACATCCTATGGAATCCTGGGGCTTGCAGTTTAGGGAGGGGCCTTTGAGAGAGGGGATTTAAGAATTCTCAGCCAGAGAGCAATTTGGCCTCAGTAAACTGCAAAGCCCAGGATTCCATAGGATGTTGAAAGTGGATAACACTGTAACAGTCTAGTACAGAAATGGCCTCAGTATGAATTTGCAAAACACATTAGAGCTGGGCCAAATGTTCATTGAAAAACAACAACATTTGGAATATAAAAAGAAGAGGCTTATGGGAGCGCCAGCATTCTCCTGGAAAAAAAAAATGGAAATCTCCTATCACCTGTTGGTTTTGCTGCCAAAATTGCCTGTAATTTCAGATCAATTTTTTATATCCATTGGTGTGTGTCTGCCAGTGGAACAGACATGCTATCAGAACAGATTTCATCTTCCTCCTGTTGTCATTAGCCAATTTCTCCTATCTATTCTCAAAGTTTGGGTGACCTTCAGAAGGCAAATTTGGTGAGCAGGAGATGTAGGGGAAGGAGAGAGGAGATATGTTCCATTTGGACCATTTCTGCACTGCACTGTTATACTGCTATTATTCCACTTTCAACATCCTATTGAATTCTGGGGTTTGTAGTTTACTGAGGTCAAAGAGCTCTCTGGCTGAGAATTCTAAAGGCACCTCCCCTAAACTGCAAACCCCAGGATTTCATAGGATGTTAAAAGTGGAATAATAGCACTATAACAACGTAGTGCAGAAATGGCCTTGGTGTGTCCAAATCAGTGTTAAGTGAGGATACAATCCAATTTTTTAATTTTAAAATTAATCTTCATTTTAATAACAGTGATGTCAACCATGACTTTATGACACCAGTAAGGGAAAAATACTTTAAACAGAAGACAGTGATATCGTTATTATCAGTGTGGACAAGTACCCAAATCTGATTGGGTAACACAGTGCTTTACTTGCTATTGTAAAGAAGTTATTTTTTGAAAAAATTAAAAATTTTCATGGTGCTTCTGTCATGGCTTAGCTTTAATTGACTCAGACAGAAGATGAACTACTTTCTCCCAAAATTTGAAAGTAGTTTACTTATTTCTGGGCTTGGGTTTGTTGCTTTGATTAAAAACCAGTATAAAGAAGGTAAGGAGATTATCATGAACCTCTGATAACTGGAACTGTGAGGTCAGAAATACACAGTTGTTTACTCACCACTACCACTTCAAAATGAGACACTGGAATGGCAACCAGTTGGTGTTGTAAACAGGTGGCTGTGGTATACTGTTGCTGTCACCATCTTGTGAAGAACTGAGTTGTGTGTGTGTAGACACTGAATGTATGCTGTGCACAGCAGTACCTGCCATGGAGAAGCATCACCTAAATGTGTTGAGAAAAAATACCACCTGACTGAGTGCTGAGGGACAATCTTACTATGCAGTGCTTCTCAATGCATTTGGGTATGGGAATTTTATGGAAGTGGGAATTTTTTCAGGTACATAAGTACACCCAGAATTCGACTGCATTATTTCTGTGTGATAACTCATTCTTACTTTTTGAGCCTCTAAAGGAAAGCATAAATCACACAGTTCTATTTATCAGAACATTGCAACCCTGCAAAAAACTCACCTGCAAATCTTGCTCCAAAAGTGTCATGATTTACTCTTTAAACATCAGTTCATTAAAACTGTACAAATATAAATATTTATAGCTCTTAATAGTCCCATAAATATATTCATTTATAAGTGCTCTATCACATTAACCATTTAATAAATCTCTGAAATGTTCCTCAGCTGTTGCATTGTAAGAATACACTTCAGTTAACACATTGCCTGTAACTGAGCTTGCTGGGTTTTAGTTTTCCACATAAAGAAGTCCACTTCAACTACTTTGAACTGATCACTAGTTCATTAAAAAGCTGTGGAAAACAGAGCCAAAGCAGCGTCAGAGAAAACAGTTTATTTTCATCATGTTGAAATACCTGGCCAATCTTGCTATTATATTGCAATTCTTTATTGAATATTAGAATGGTGGTATTAATTACTTGTTCTAAATATATGGTATGCAACATTCACACGAGTACTATTCATTTTTCATTGTCTGTCAAAACTAGGTAGATTTGTAAATTTTGGAAAGTTGCACTGAACAAGTGAAAGATAAATTCATAATTTAGAAGTATAAATTTAGACAATATATAAACTTGCAAAGATTACCAGTAAACATCCATGCAACTATATATACTTTTTAATTACTTCAGAAAAAGTGCAACTATTATAATAGCATCATTATTGATAACTGAATCTCAGTGAAAACCTGTACTTCATATTTAGTGTTTTGCTGAATATGCCCTCACAAAATGGGCAAGCTATTGTGGTTTATGGTATCAATTTGTTTTCTCCCCCTTCCCCTGGCCACCTTCTCTCTCCTAGTTTTCCATCAAGCATTTCTATTCCTTTTGTGACCCTTTCGAATTTCCATCCCCATATTTTTTGTCTTGTGATTGGAATGTGGGTCGTCTGTATAAAGATAGAGATTAATGGTTAAACTAGATAAACTGGAGTAAATTTCTCAATCCAGAAATCATTACAAATAAAGATTGAGGAAATTTAATAATATTTTGACATTATATCTAAGTAAACAGATTACAGATTGCAGTCAAACAATAAACCAAAATTGGAATCTGGGTTTTAAAATGGATATATAAACCTTTATTATAAGGATGGTTTGATGTGATAGCGGAGTTGATAAACCATGCCGTTGAGTAATAGGGAAATTTGGATACAAAGGAATCTCCCTGTAAACTTTGGAGGTAGGAGATGAAACTTAAAGGTCAAGAACACATTGCCACAACTGGAAGGAGTACAGGCTTCTCCCACATCTGACAGTTTAGGGATCAGAGCATTATCAGTAAATGGAATTGGTTGAAAGGAAGAACCCGTGTATTGTAGTGTAGGGAGCATAAAGGACTTATGGAGGCTCTCTTGGGACCAACTCCATGCATGCTGCTTGCAAAGTCTCTCAGCTGGCTTGGCACTTACCCCCAACCCCTCCACAGCTCACTGTTGAAGCAGCGTGCACATGTAAGCGGTCTCAAGGAAGCCTCCATATACAAGAAGAACTCATGAAAGAACAGAACCCCCGTCAAATTAATAGAACTTGTCTTTAAGTTGGAAGTGTCAAAAGAGTGAATTGTCAGATAACAGGGTGTCAAAAGCTGGGGGCTTTGTGTAACTCCAAAAGCTGTCTCTTCTAGAAAGCTTCTGGAGTGATGCTGTATAGTAACATGGTTTGGTTTTTACATGAGTTTGAGGGAGGTTGAGAATGGCCTCTGAGGCAGCCGCTATCTTCTCCCCAAGAACCTCTGTCAGAGTTGTTCTTAAAACATCATGGCATCATTGTAGAAGAGCTTAGAGACTGAAGGAATGGAACTGCCAGAGTTTCTGTATCACAGTTGGCAAAAAGATCTTCTGAATTTTTGGGATTATCATTGCTCGGTTTCCAGGTTATTTATTTCAAACAGTCCTTTGAAATGCCTTATTTTTAGTGTGCTTTTTCTGTTTTCTACTGCAGCTACACTGAAGGAGCTGATATCTCAGACTATGGTTTCTTGGGCTCAAGAAGATCAGATCCAAGACCCAGAATTAGTTCGTATTATGTTTAATCTCCTTCGAAGACAGTATGACAGCATTGGTGAGCTGCTGCAGGCTTTGAGGAAATCCTATACTATAAGTGCTACCTCTGTGCAAGATACAATCAACTTACTAGCAGCACTGGGTCAAATTCGTTCACTTCTTAGTGTCAGAATGGGAAAAGAAGAAGAATTGCTTATGATTAATGGCCTTGGGTATGAAAAAACATTTTATTTGAAGCTTTCTATGCAAGTTTAACACTGGAATATTAAACAATTATGTATTGGTCCTTGATTATAGCAGAAGTCCACTATCATCCTGACTCTGATCTTGCAACAATTATATTTGGTTAGTTATATATGCTAAATTTTGGTTGAGTTATATTTGGTAAACAAGCTGCCCTTTAAGCACTATTGTTTTCTTTCTGTTAACATCTTTTGAACATATGAACCAGCCCTTTGTTGAACCAATGGTCTGTCTAGCCCAGGGGAAAATCTGCTGCCAATCTGTTTTTGTGGCCACAGGTCTCTCTAGAACCTGCACTCCCCCCGCCAAAAAAAAATCAGAAGAAGTCTTTCTCTGCCCCCCTCATGCCTCCTAGGGTTATGAGGTGCAATTTCACAACTTTGGGGTGGGGGAAGGGGGCCCTTTTTTTCAAAGTGGAAATGGCCAAGAAATTGACCTTCAGACCATTTTCTATTGTGGAAAAAAAGACTCTTCCCAGATGTGAACTGGCCAAGGGTTCCCAAGCAATGGAAGAATTGCTCAAAGTACTGAAAGACAGTTTGGTTCAGAATCATTTTCATCTTATATTTTTGTTTTTGGAGGCCCTGGTCACTAGTGGGAGCAGCCCCTGTTCCCCTCTGGCCCACAAAAGTTGTCCATCCCTGATATAGCCAAACAGAATCTCCTGTGTCTCTGGAAGTAATTTCGTGAGTCACAAGCAAAGGTTGTATCTAATCCTGCTATTATGTTATATTTATATTTATATTTGTGTATGTTTTATATAGTTTTAAATTGTTTTGTTTTAGAGTGGAAGCTGATTTGAGGCTCAGTGTTAGATAAAAAGCATAATGATGATGATGATGTTGTTGATGATGATGATGATTAACAGTGGAAACTATAGAGGTTAGAATTAGACAATTCCAGTAGTAATTGCTTTTAAACTGTGAAACCTAAAATCATGCACATTTCATAATTTAGGTTGAGCTTATCCTACAAACAAATAAAATGATTGCTTTTTTATTACTTCTTTCTTTTCATCCTACTTAGGGATATAATGAACAATAAAGTATTTTATCAGCATCCTAACTTAATGAGAGTCCTTGGTATGCATGAAACAGTTATGGAAGTAATGGTAAATGTCCTTGGAGGAGACAAATCTCAGGTAATTTCATGAGTGTTTTTGTTACAGTATTGGCAAAACTCTAAGAAATTAACAGAGAGTAGTATATTGAGCATGTACAGAATATATAGTGCTGTCAGCTCTATTTGCAGCAGGGTAGTTTAGGCAAGTTGTTGTTGCTTTGTGTTCTTATTGTTATCTTTATTATTATTGGGCTATAACAATCATGTAGACAAAAGAAGTTGGGAACTGAGAGCTGATTTGCTTAAGGAGGCATCAGCATGGAATACTCCTTCCATCATTCAGGATAATCAGGAGAAGTCACACTGGCCAAAATCCAGTTGCTTGTTCCCACTAAAGTAAATCATTTCATCAAATGTTGAACAGCAAATTCACAGTAGTGCAATTCCATTGATTTAATTGGTCTACTTTATTTTGGACTGGCAGTTGAAATTGGACTATGTTGTTTAAGCCTATTTGGGAAACTTGGCCTGTACCAATGCTAATCTAGTTGCATCCCTGTCCTGTTGGTGAGCTTCCAATAGGATTTCCCACAAACCTAGTTGCCAAGGTCCTCTAGTGAAGACTCATACTCATTTACACCTGGGTACCCCATTCACTGTTCTTCCTTCTCCCTGTTGCTGTGCCTCCTTGTCTTCTTAGCAATATACCACAGGCACTGATACATTTTTAATTTTTTTTAAAAAAAACTTTGTCAGGTCAAGTTATGGGCAGATTCAATGGCTTCCCATTCAGTCGCATAGGGACGTGGGGGCAGGGGGCGCGATTCGCCCCAGGTGGCGATGTTTTTGGGGCATCCCAACCCATAGCCATGCCCCTGTGTGCCCTGGCTATGCCCCCATGCACTGCAACCACAACCCTGCACACAGTGGCCACGCCCCATCCCCTTCCCACCCCCCTACAGATAACTCCAAGCTCCACCATTGTTCCCATTTCACAAAATAATGTGTAGACAGCTGCAGATGTCTCCAGTATCTCCATTTATGAAAGGCAAAGACAGCAGCCTTTCCCAACAACCTGTCTTCTTCTTTGCCTCCTCTTCTGACTTCTGCATTCAGCTGCTGAACTTGGAAATAATCTGAAGATGCCTAATCACTGAACAAGAAAAGCCACCTCCTACTACAGAATGTCTAGCCCATCTGGGACTGATCCTAGCTACCTATAGAAAGGTTCATTTTCCTAACTCTAAAAAGAGTATAAAGTCATGTGACATTAATTCTGTGCTGTTCTGGCAGAAACCTAAAGTACTTTTCTTATGTTCAGATGCATATGCTTGTAAGATAAGAGAACAGTATAGCAAATCATCTGTGAGGAACCAGACCTCACTCCTTGGTAAAGGAGACTATTGTTTTGCTCAGTGTCTAGCACTGCATATGTACACATAGATTGTTTGAATTTATGAAATCTAGGAGAATGGAATCTAAACCCAACAGTCTCCCAGTCTGCTGAACAGGGTTTACAGTTAGACACATTTGCAGTATGTGCAAACCACAAGCTGCACCAAATTTTGGTTTGTTTCTCTGGGCCACCTGCAGGCGCTCAGTCTAAATGTTCCCTGGCCTATAGGTAAATACATAATTTGCCCTGATTCTTCTCTTGAGGATATTCCAGACATCAAGTTGGAGCAGACATGTTTAGTTCTGTTAGTCCCATATTGGCCCAACAGAATCTGGTTGACTAGGACAGAACTGGCTGGGATGGGTCAGGTACGGGGGTTTCTAGTCCGAAGATCTTCAAGATCATGTGACTTCTCCTTGCCAATCCTGAGTATCAGGAAGCTATAATCTATGCCGATGCTTCCTTTGCTTCAACTTCATGGCGAGCAACCAATTTTCTATTGTAAATAACCTCAGTCAGATCTGTTACATACAGTATGCCAATACAGTGCACACAAGAATATGAGGTTGTGCAAAGCCTCATGTCATACTGCACCAGTGCAGGTGCATGTACATAGCATCCAATGATGAAAATGGAATGGAGCATTCATGTTTTTTGTTTTATGCAAGGATTCCTGGATATACAGAGAGCATGCTGTACTCTTTATTTTAGTAAAATAGTCCTTTAATGTGAACACTTAAAAGATGTTTTTAAAAGAGGAGCAGAGAGAGATGA
The DNA here is from genome assembly GCA_948472985.1 of Iguana delicatissima. Taxonomy (NCBI): domain Eukaryota; kingdom Metazoa; phylum Chordata; class Lepidosauria; order Squamata; family Iguanidae; genus Iguana; species Iguana delicatissima. The sequence goes on from CAOKZL010000515.1 coordinate 344,172, forward strand.
AGCAAAAATAGTTCCTTGTCTTCTACTTAAGCTCTCAGTTTGAAACATTATTGAATGAATTTTTCCTTCTACACTACACGTTATGAATGTCTTGCTGCTACGCATGTGGCTTCCTGCATCAGCATCACTTCTTTAAGTAACTGCTGAAGAGGCATTGTGAGTCGCTTACATTCACTACAACACATACGCAAGACATTATGGATGCCTTGCTGGAGTACATCCAATTTCTGTCTGTCTGTCTGTCTGTCTGTCTGTCTGTCTGTCTGTCTGTCTGTCTTTCTTTCTTTCTTTCTTTCTTTCTTTCTTTCTTTCTTTCTTTCTTTCTTTCTTTCTTTCAAGTTAAATAAGATTTTAACAGGTACAGTGAGTATTTCTGTGATGTATAAAAAGCGAGAAAAAGTTGTACATGTGATTTCAGCACAACAGGTTTAGTTGAAACACAGTGCGGGTTTTACTGTATACCTTTTAGAAGTGAAATATGTTAAAAGGCCCTGAAAGCTGCAAAGTAACTTAGAGGGCTTAGAGCAGTGGTTCTCAACCTGTGGGTCCCCAGATGTTTTTGGACTTCAGCTCCCAGAAGCCCTGAGCATTGACCATAGTGGCTGGGGCTTCTGGGAGCTGAAGTCCACAAACATCTGGGGACCCACAGGTTGAGAACCACTGGCTTAGAGGAAAAACAGTGTAAGAATAGCTCATAGTAAAAGAGTGTTCTGCTATTACATTCTTGTTTTGTGCCAGAATTCTCTCACATATACACTTTTCTAGTATTATTTCATTTTGGACAGATGCTACAGTTCACAATCCTGTCTATGTATATGACAGTTAATCGAGGGCATGCCTCTTTCATTAAAAGAGTGGAATTTTACATGTGAGCTCTGCGCTTCCTATTTTACAATATCTTGGCTAGTTTGGCTGAGGATCTGTGTGGCCCTAATATCTTTCATTTCATTTATTTTATTTACAGGCATAGACAAAATAAATATATATATAAAAATAATCATAAAATTAATACTATTGTACAATTACAATTACAGCTAAAATTCAAACAACATACACTGGGTTCTAAGTATGCTAAGCACATTGCATTTATATCAAAAACCCAAATATAGAAACTAAGATTAGGGCCATTTCCGCACTACAGCCCCATCTCAGCATGGGGGCATGTTGAAGCTGGTCTGCAACATGTGCTATCGCATGACATCATCGTGGTCCCGCTCCTGTCATGTCCCCAGCTGTCAGGATCGCACAGTATACTACTACCAAAAAAAAAATAAAAAAATCTGGTAATTGTCCCCGTTTGCACAATGATCATGCTGGCTGGAGCCATGTGGGAAGGGTGGAAGTGCTATCAAGCACTTTCTTCCTCAGTGCAGTGCCAGAAGAGACTGGCTGCACTGCAGAAAGAAGAAGCATGTCTTGAACCCTACCCATCCACCAGCAGCCAGCTGGGTGCGGAGGGGAGTGTTTGGGACACACTTCCATTCCAGCAATGGCATTGCCAGGATGACACTGGGAAGTCACATGATCCAGTTATGGTGCAGAAAGGTCCTGGTAAACTTTCAGATTTAGTACATATGGTTTAAATATACCAAGAGTATCTAAAATTCCTAAATTACATATGCCCCTGTAATATTTGTCTACTAGTAGTAATGACAGAGGCACAAAACTTAGCCACCTTCTCTGTAATTTGTATATCCGAATCCACAAGCCAGGAGAGAAAGGTAAAATATTTCTGATCTCTCTGGAATATTTTTTAAAGTTTTTTTGAAGTTATTAATGTGGAACAAATACCTTGATAAAATGGACAATACAATAAAACATGGACCAGAGGCCATTTCCACACCAGCCTGTTATAGTGCTATTATTCTACTTTCAACATCCTATGGAATCCTGGGATTTGCAGTTTAGAGAGGGGCCTTTGAGGCCTCTTCTTAAACTGCAAACCCCAGGATTCCATAGGATGTTGAAAGTGGAATAATAGCACTACAACAGGCTGGTGCGGAAATGGCCTCTATTGCTACATTTAAACATGGGCAGGTGCGCTTCTCATAAGATTTTTTTTATATATATTTGCCTTCCAAAATGGCTGTTGGAAGCACATTAAAATGTACCGCAGTAAAAGCAGATTTAAATTAAGGGATTATTAATTTGGTAAGATAATTGGGACAATCAAATGATACCTCCATATCATCCAATATCAGAATGCTTCTGACTAAACTCCGATGTTTCTGCAGTTCGATATCCCAGATGCGCTGCCTCGAAGCTGATTTGGCACTCGTATATCACATTTGTAACAGAACATTCTGAGAAAAACCGTATGACAGTAGTTTTTGTTTGTCAGCTGTTTCTAAGAAGAATCCTAAGTGTCAACTATTGTCAGTGGTGGCAACTCACATGGTATAAACATGAGTTTCAGCCAATAATTGCACATAAGAATCCAACAGCAAAAAGGAGACTAGGCTCCACATGCTTATGGATAATCCAAATTTACTCTATAAAAAGCCCAATTCATTTTAGCCTATTTGTAAATCCGTTGGCCTTCTTCAAGGGCACAAATCCAATCTATGACAGAAATTTCTGGAGTTGCTGCTGTACTCTCTTTATGAACTGGATATGCAGTAAAACTGGTTCATAAAGAGTGCAGGAGCAACTCCAGAAATTTCTGTCGTAGATTGGATTGGAAGAAGGCCAATTAATTTATAAACAGGACAAAACACATTGGGCTTTTTAAAGAATAAAGTTGGACCATCCCTGAACACATGAACCCTGCTGATTTATTACACATGCTTTAAAGTATTTATTCCTGCTCACCTAAGAATCCAAGCCTGAGTCTCAGTAGAAATTAGGCTTGTCTCAAGTCGTATGGCTACACTGGGGACACATCATGGGACTGCAAAAATATATTTCAAGAATTCAATTGGAGTGGCCTCAAGTATATTATAATTGTTATATGCACACAGTTGGGTACCATATAACAAAATAGAAATGACCTTGTGTAGAAAAACTTGAAATACAGCAGGGATATATTGCTTTTCCTTGGTACAGAAGAATCTTTGCACTACTATTACGCTTGTTTAAGTACTTCCTGTTACTGAGTTTGCCTGCAATTTCCATGACCCTAAAGAATGAAAGACTACACCTAGGTATTTAAAACTAATAATCTACTTACTGGACTTAATAATCTACTTAATAGACACATCATTTATTTACCATTTATGTCTATTTTTTTCTTAGAGAAAATTAGAACCTTTGATTTATTATACAGTCAGCTCTCCACATTTGCGGCTTTCACTTATTTGCTGTCACTTCTCCTGCCTCCCTATGCAGTTTTTAATAGAGGATACAAGCCTTGTGAGACTGTGCAACTGCAAGCAAGGCTTGTAAGTACCTAATAAAAATGGTGTGGGGCAGCAGTGGAGGTGGCAGTAAGCCCCACCATCCACTCATTTCTGCATTGTGAAGGAACCCTGTTGCCTCAAAGGAATCCATGGTGGGTTCAATATGGTGATCATACCTTTTGTGTGTGTGTGAAATATGGTTTGGGAGAGCCTAGAGTTATTTATGATCTTTTCACTTTCATGGAGGTCCTGTGCCCTTAACCCTAGCAAACATGGAGGGATGACTGTAGTTTATGGTTAAGGCTTCTTTGTGACCCTAATATAGTTGTAAAGCTAACCTAGATGTGGGAAGAAATAATAGGGTACAATATACAAATCATGAATCTGAAAAAAGAAATAAGGTCTTAAAGTTTTTATACTTACATGATATATATTCTAGTTGAAATGCATGACAAACTACATAGCTTTAAGACTGGAGAGTGAACGTTATTATGGTTAATAAATTTAATGAAACTACCAAAAAAATTATTTTATCTCATATATTGAGAAAAACAGGATTAAAATGACAAATGGCATAAGTTTGGATCTTTCAGTACATTGCTGGGAAGACAGCTGGACATTATGGCATATATCCAATGTTAATTCCAACTGGAATCAGTGGAACTTACATATGAATCAATTTACCAAGCACTAAGATTTAATAGTTGGGACTAACAATTGGATTTAGGTATATGGTTTTAAAGTGGATTTAAATGACCATTGTAAAATAATGTCATTGTTCGAAGAGGCGCTGTTTCAGTACAGTCTGTTTAAAATGTAAGATTTTATTATTATTTCACAGGTGACATTTTGGAGGGTGAACTGTTAGTACAATCCACCTCTTTCTTGGGTTCTGTGGGTCTAATTATGAATGAACATTGCAAACACAAATGCGGTGAATTAAACAATTTGCAATTTCAAATCTGACTTTTTAAAAGCAACATATTTTATAATAAATTTAACATATATGCATTTCATGCATACAATGAGATGCAAGTGCAGAACTTGTAACTTTGGATAAATCTTTAAATCCATAAATAAAAATACAAAATAGATGTAGATGCATAATAGAAATTCCAGTATGAGGAATTTACCTTTTTGTCCCCTCCTAAATACATACTTTTAATCTTACTACTAATTCAGTGGGACAAAGAGTTAATCCTTTTTTCTAGCAAGTATAGTTACTCTCCCCTCCAACTCTTTCTTTCTCTGTCTCTCTTTCTGAACTAAACTAATAAGTTCAGCCCCTGCCTTTGGGTTCCCCACCCACTGGGCTAATCCATCAACTCAGGCAAGTTACAATAGCACTCTGCATTTTTGTATTTAGCGGCTCAAAACTTAAATGCATTTTACTTAGGATGACTAATACGTATGACAGATATTTTAAAATGATGGAAGAAAATTGCTAATGGTTTTGAGTATTGACCCGGACATGCCCTTTACGATTCATATTGTTAAGATGCAACATTCTGATGCTTTTACTGTGAAACTGAAATTATTGGTTTCTCTCTCTCTCTCTCTCATTTAAAGTATTTTTAGTATTTAGTGTTTATAACTTCCCTATCAGCATTAACAACACATGTAAAATTGCCATTTGGCTGGTAGCCAACCCCCCCCCCCAAAAAACCAATCCAAAAAGTGGGATTGTATGATTAAAATAATTAAAATAATGTATTTGAAACATATACAACGTATTGCGGTATGTATTCAAAACATCCAAGACGTATGACAGTTCTTACAGATTAACTCCACCTCAATATGACTGTCATTGTCAGTCCAAGTTCTTATTTACTCAGTTGCAGCGGAGAAGTTATCCTCTACAGATTATTCTGTGGGCCAAAAATTGGACTGGAAAGATTCCACATGATCAGTTGTTAACTTCACACCCCTGCCATTCTGCACAGCACATATTCTTTTCTCTTGAATTTTCCCCTATGGTTTATTTTACTAGGAGGATTATTTCCAGAAACTGACATTTACTTAGTTAGGTATCAGATTGTTCTCAGTTACCTGTGGTGAGTTTTCACAGGACATCCTCTACAGAGGTATCTAGTGCATTCAGATTTGTTACAATTGCCATCTGACAATAGAAGGATCAAAGGGCATTATAAATATGGACATCGTACCTATTATCCACACTCCCTACGTCTTCAGGAATTTGTATACTATAAAGATGGGAGTCATTTTCCATTGAAACATTTTTCTAACTGCAATAGTTCTAATGTGGTCTGTGTCATCATGTGTACTTATAAATTATTGTCAGGATTTCAAAACACTGTAGTAAGATTAGAAATACTATTAAGGAAGCTCCCCTTGTATCCTATGCCATGGAAAAGAGTAATAACTAAGAAATTCTCTGTCTGTCTGTTTGCCTCTCTCTCTCTGTCTTTTCCAAAGATACAGCCATAGTAATGTAATACCATGAACCCTCTATGTGGGGTTTGGTCCCAGGACCTCTTGCAAATAGCAAAAAAACATGAATAAACATGTTACATATTATTAAATGGTGGCAATGTGCGTGTGACACTTCAGCACATCCACATTCACATCACCACCACGTTATATATAGGATGCAGCACTCCTTGGTTGCTTAAAATCACAAATCTGGAGATCACATATATGGAGGGTCCACTGTACACTCGTAGAAGTGAACAAGGAGAAGATTTTACTATGTTGGGAGGCATTTTGTTCTTTCACTTTGAGTACATTAGCTCCAGCAGGCCTTAATTAAAAGTTTGACTTCACTGTTCCTCTATAAAGCTACTTTATCACTTATGTGGACAATCAATTCTCAATGTAATTTATGTTTTTGTGCCTTATCTGGGATTGTTATTTAAACCATTTACTATAAGGCCTTGTTAGAAGCCTTCCCCATGAGAAGATCAAGTTAGCAGGATTTTCTATTTTTCAGTGTTGTTCTCTTATTTGTACTAGTTGTATATATAAAGTATAACTTCTATATTTGATTACCTTTTTCATTCCTTTCTTTTTATTTTGTAGGTACTTTCTTTGTAGGTACTTTCTTATTAGTGTGCTACTTATATGTACTTCTGTTATTATGTCATTGTGTCACTTATGCAATTATTTTGCTTATGAGAATATTGCATCTTTAAATGATTGAGGAAGCTTTTGTATTAGTGAGATAAAGTTGTTCTCTCAGAACTGGCTGCTGAAACTGTTCTTTATACTTTGAAGAAGACCCTTCTGGTCAAAATAGATATTATGGAAATCCATTGTGTATTTTAGATATACAGACAGACAGATAGATTTATTATATTTTTCTGTTTGTTTATATGTTTTGTATTGTATATATGCTTTGATATAGCATTCTATATGTTGTATATGCTTTGCATACCTTATTCTATTCATACAATCCCACCTGTTTTTAGTTTTGTCACCTCTGGAGTTTTCTCTATTGTGATTCCTGACCAATACCTGTATTTTTTGTTGTTTCCATTTAGCTGGTAGATCACAGGAAAATCAGAAAAAATTGCATGCTTCTCTTTCAGCAAACCTAGCAAGGAAAGAAAAAGGGATTATACTTGGAGGAACAATAAATGGATGGCCACAAAATGTATCTCTGATGGTGAAAACAAATACTAAAACACCTACATGTTTTTTACAAAGTTCATTGTCCTCCCCAGTTTTTACTGAATTCTTTCTTTACTCATCTCTTCTACTGAGAATACTGCTCTTTCCTTTACAAGTTAACTTTGTTGTAACAACAGTAGCCGTGTCCCCCAACAGATCCCTTTTACCAAGCAAGAGCTTGGACTAGACAGGGAGTTAACACCTGACTGTCCAGCACAGTGTCGGCTATTCTTGAGAAATCATGACACAATTACCTCATAGTGACCAGGTTCTCAACTATCCTGAGATCTTAGGACAGGCATACCCTAGCTTGAAATCTGGTAGGATTTGCAAGTTTGGGAGTGATTAGGTATCCATAAGGCCATTTTGAGCTTGGGAAGGTGGAGGAGGGAAGTTTTCATGGCTCAACAGGATGGGGCATGATTTTTTCCCCCTTCTATAGGGCATCAACTTGAATGCAGTTTGCTTAGTTGCATAGATATGTGTCTTATACTGACAAGTCCCTGGTTCAAAGCAAAGAGCCCAGAGTTTTCAGAAACCTTTATTGAGTAATCAAAAGATAAAACTACAGTACATATTTGCAAAAGTAGCCAGAACTGAAGGATTTACAGCTTTAAAAAGCAACATGTTTCAAATTTATCCTGCATTATTCAGCAGTTAAGCATAACAACAGTTCCCCAAGCATTTCCCACATCCCCTTGTTGTCTGGTTCTCACCAGGAATTCAACCTTGGAGACTTGACTGCCAGCTTTCACCTGCTTCCACAGTCCAGGCTTGATGTAACATACTTCTTCCCAGTATATGTTTCCCCAGCAATTCCCATCATCCCCCCCACTATATTACAAAGCAAAGCATTACAAGTATTACCTGGCATCAAGCTGCAAGCACATCATTTGGTTTTCAGAGCAATACCTGGTAACTAACATCAACACACTACATGGTATTGCATGGTATTACATAGCATCATCTTGCATAACAGGGAGAGCAAAGCCAACCTGACAACATTAGACTTTATATTAATTATGCGAGTGACTTATTTCTCATAACTTGGCGCTTATGGAAGAAAAGAGGGAAGAAACATGAGTGCAGTGTATTGATGGAGTGATCAGTAGTGAAGGAAATAGGCAATGCAGAAGAGTGGTTATTCCACATATTTTGGCAAATGCAGGGTGGCTTATTACTCTCTAATCCCTTGTTGATATGAATGGTAGCTGAGGCTCAGGTGTGTCTCCAATGGTTGGGGTAGCCTGACTGGCAGCAACAGATCAGTGTGTCTGCAAGTAGTTTGGTTGGTCTATGCAGTGCAGGTTCCTCTTCCTTCACTAGGATGCATATAGTCATGTAGTAATCAAAAAGTTATGACTTTGGTCCTAACTCCAGTTGTTGAGCTAACATTTCAGACATTGATTCAATGGATTTGCTTTAGTTAGAGCTAGTAATTGGATTTAAGTCTTGAAGTTCTACTCAGCCAGCTGTATCTGGCCTCTCCTTTCCTAGTACAACACGACTCTACATTCCAAGGACAGTCTTCAATATTAGGAAAGATATTCCCCCTTTGAAGAAAGAAATCAGGTTCATAACATGGGCTATAAGTTTAACCTGTCCTGTTTAAAATAGTGAGGACTTTTAACAGTTAATATTTTCATAGGAATAACATGGAAATTTAAGAAAAATATAAAGGGCAATTGCCCACTTGCAATTGCCTCATACATTTGGATATGTTTAAAGAGGCTTGAAGTAAGGGGAAGGGTATGTTAGAAGAGTTAGAAAATGTTCCCAGCAGCAGGAATATTGTCAAGAAGATTACCTTAAACCAGGGCTTTTCAAATGGTGTTCTACAACACATTAGTGTGTCGCCTGAAGTGTGTAGGTTTGTTGCCTACAATCTTGGAAATGTATATTATTATTTATAAGTCATATATTTTTAAAAATATGTGAAAGGTTTTCATGAGATATGTTGTGTCCCCATACATTTCATTATTACAATTTACATATGTGTCTGTATAAGAGGTTAGATTAACCTGTGGTTTGCTAGTAAAACTGAGTCACTGTGTCGCGAAATGATGCATGTCTAAAAAGGTATGTCACCAACATGAAAAGCTTGGAAAACTCTGCCTTAAACTATTATATGTTTATAATAGATTTTTCAACAAATCTGTTTATGGTACTCAACATGGAGATCCCTGGCTAACAAAATTAGATTGGCTTAGCTTCTAATTTCCCATGAGGGGAGCTCCATTTCTGATATAATCTTGCTAATGATAGTAGTATTGTGTGTGTGATTCTTGTTGATTCACTACTGTCTTCATGATTACCTTCTAACCTTCTGAAAATCTGTTCTGGAGGGTGGGACCCTTTAGAACAATTGAATGTAGGTGTTGGGGACTATTAAGGAGAAGGGATAATCATTATAAATCAGGCCCCTGCCTCTGCTTTTGGAGCTGCTTGATGTATCATAATTCTTTCCCTTCCATTTCCAGAAGAGTGACTCTGAATCCAAGTGGTTTTCTCAAATCGGTTGTTCTTAGAGCCAAGACTTCTCTGTGGTGGCAGCAAGCAAAACAGTCTTCTCTACCACTGTTGTGTCTGCACATAGTTTTTTAGCAAATTGTCTATGTATACATGAAGCTTCTGAGAGGAGTTCTCCAGAGTTTGAGGGATTTAGTACCATCAATATGTTTAAGATACCTGCTTCTATCTCTCCTTTCCATCTGATTCCAAGGAAGCGGTTTTGGTGCTAAAACAGCATCTGCTCTTAGTAATAAAGTGGATGAGTATGGACAAATTGAGGTTCAGTCCAGACAAGGCTAAGGGCTCCAGGCCAGTCAAAAGGCAGATCAGAGAATAGATTCAGCCTATGCTGCATGGGGTTACATTTCCCCTGAAATCTCTAGTTCATACCTTGGGTAAACTTCCTGAACCCAGCCCTCAGTCTGGATATCTGGGCTTCTGAGTTTCTGCAGTGGTCATAGGTACATTTGTACAGTTAAAACAGCTGTATGTATTCATGGAAATTTCAACTCTTACCATGGTAATACATGCCTTGATTACATTCTCTTTAGGTTATTATAACTCATTCTAGGTGGGGTTGTCTTTGGAAAACATTCTGAAACTTAACTGTGTACAAAATGCTGTGGCCAGACTCTAGATGGAGGCTGGTTACATGTCTCCCCTGTAAGAACAGCTTCAGTAGCTACCAGACCATTTCTAGGCACACTTCAGAGTACCAATGACCTTTATGACCCATAAAGCCCTATGTAATTTTGGGTCCAGACATACACTGGACCCATACACTGAACACTGTTACCTCCCTGTATGAGTTCTAAGATCTTTGGAGCAACATCTCACCACCTTTACAGACATGTTAGATGAGGACATAGGAGGGAGCCTTCTCCCAAACTGCAGAACCCATATCTGTTCTCTTTCCCCCAGGAGGTAAAGGCTTTCTTAATTAGATAGGCTATTGTCTCTTCCTGTAGAAGAGATGTTAATAGGCGGTGCTGCACTTTTTCCTTGTTATATTTTAAATGTTTTAAAATTGCTTTTAATATGATCATTTAATTGTTTTTTAATATAATGATTGCTTTTAACTAAATTCTGTTTTAATCTTAAGTATGAACCAGCTTGGGTCTCATAGTGGGACAAAAGGAATAGCAAACAAATAAACAAGCATTCTCATTATTGTCAAGGGAAATTGCACATGAAATGTATGTAGCCTCCTTTCTGTAAGCTGCATGGCTGTTCATTGAAGATTTGAAGCAAAAAATGATACTACTTTATTTTTCTTTGATTATTTTTCTCATATAGATTGCTTTTCCAAAAATGGTAGCAAGTTGTTGTCGGTTCCTGTGCTATTTCTGTCGAATCAGTCGCCAGAATCAAAAAGCCATGTTTGAGCATCTCAGCTACTTACTTGAAAATAGCAGTGTGGGACTTGGTATGCTGTTTAATTTTAAGTAATTAACCAATATTTGTCATATTACAAGTTCACGTTACTATCTACTATGATACTGATTTGACCATTACTGAAATTGATATTGTTCTTGCTGTTAGTTATAGAAATGGTTTTGGTAGCATTTGAGTTTTGGGAATGTAAGAGTTGTGAAACTACAAAGCAGTTCTATGCATTTTTTGTTGTAAACTACCTTGGGATTTTTAATATGAAAGTGGTATAACATGTTTCTTATAAAATAAATAAATGTATAGCTGAACATGCTAATGTGGTACGCACATATTTTAAAAGGCCTTTTTAAAAAGAAAACAGAAGCATGAAAACTACAGTATGTCTCAGCTTTTAAGATCAGTTCAGAAAAATTATAATAAATGAGAATGAATCACAGAAATACAGATTTTGGAACTCTCTCAATAAACTTATAACATGATAAACTAAAGAATGTTAAAAAGAGAAAAATAATAATAAATGCTTAAGCTTCACCTAAACTGAAAGGTAACTGCTGCCCTCTGCTGTATATGAAGCATAACTAATATTATTTTGACTACTGTGCATTTTCATATCTTTCCTCCAGCTTCTCCTTCCATGAGGGGTTCTACTCCACTAGATGTAGCAGCTGCCTCTGTAATGGACAATAATGAGCTTGCACTTGCATTGGAGGAGCCAGACCTAGAAAAAGTAATTGTTCACTGTCTTCATTTTAACTCTGTATCTCAGTTATGCCTTAAATTACATCTTTTCTTCCTTAACAAGGCTTAGTTTTCTCTAATCAAATCATTCATTTTTATTATGTCACCACAGTCTGCTCACTGTTAAGCAGTAAAAAAGATACAACTTCCTTGATTTCTCTAAATGTACAAAATGTACACATTTGTAGGTTTAACTTTCACAGATTTGATTATTTGGGAGTTTCTCCAACCCCTGCCCCCCCACCTCAAGTGCTTCTTTTTATGGGGGAGCAGCTCCTATCAGGCCATGCAGCCCATTTAAAAACCCACCTCTGGTCCTCCTCCTTTTCCACTGCCTGGCCAGCTAAGGATGACTCACAGCCCAGTTTGTCAGCATCACAAACCGTCTCCCAATGCCCGACACACCAAGGAAGGGGGTGAGTGAGAGAGAGAAATTATAGAGCCATCATGAGAAAGCACGCCCTTTCCCTCTCCTTTCCCTGGCCTGATTTGGACCCTGGGTGCTTTCTCCCCACACCGTGCCTCGGTCTCTTAACCACAGACACATACACATTTTGATATTTGCAGTTTTTCCACTTTTGTGGGGGTCCTGTGGCCCTAACCCTAGCAAATGTGGAGGGCCAACTCTGGAAGAGATATTAAACAAATGACAGATACTTTGAAAGCAAGTGGACTTCTTTCTGCCCAAAGGTAAGGAAACCTTGGGGCAGGAGATGGGTATATTGCTCTTCTTCTTAAAGATAATGTTTTACTTGTAGTTATCATTTAGAAGGAAATCCCTGGTATCAGTTGGTAAAATAACAGTGAGTTCTTTTTAGTTGTTTTTAAATTTGGTTTTTATTAAAATACACTTAATGAACATGGTCAAGCAAATTTTCAAGATTAATGAATAACGTGTACTCATTTTGTTAAAACAAAACAAAACAGCATTACCCGGTGTTAAAAATAGCATAATTTAACTTGCATCTTTCAGGAAACATTATTGTAACACTTTCCTTCAAAGGCCTTGGAAAGAATAAGGTGATGGGGTGACTTGGAGAAACCGGGTGAACACAATGTGCAGGCACAACTGTGTTTGCCCTGGCCATAGTTTCAAGCATTTTTCAAGGGCGTTAGTATTTCTGAATGCCTTTGACAGAATGTTTTGAGTCTGTACTGATGACTTCTTCTGGGGAGAAAATAGTTTTTAATGAACTTAGCTCTTCATTTTCCCACACTGTGGCCAGTTTTGTGAAAGCTAACCTTCTCTTTAGCAACACGAGAACATTGTATTTTTTCTTTGATTTTTGATGTGAAGTTCTTCTTCTTTTCTTGGCAATAACCATACTTCGGTTTGAGGACAAATCCACAAGAATGGGTTATGCCCATTACTGGCCAAACAGATGCAAAGAATCATATGACTCCAAGCTTTGGAAGAAGTTGCCTCCTCTGGCACTCACTTTCCACTTTCTTTTCTTGCCTTGTTCACAACAGAGCTATCTTCTGGAGCAATCTTTTCTATTTTCACTTTGTGATTTTTACTGCTTCTAGTCTCCTTAATTGTTTTTCCTTTTCATTCTTCTGTCTTTCTTACCAGTGTTCTGTTCACACCATGCAGAGGTATTTGGACATAATACGGATGTGCCTTGAATCCTCAAAGTATAGATACATAAACCAAGTATGCCAGTCTTAGTTGTATTATTTCATCCTACTTCCACAGGTCGTATGGTTTACAGATCCATTATTGCATGTTGAAATAAGGAGTGCCTCACACTAGCATATGTTGCTCAGAATTGCACGTCCCTTATACCGAATAGTTTACTATACATCTGCAATATGTTCCACAAATGTTCCGTTACTAGATATCTGTAAGACTGCCAGTTGGAGCGTGCCCGTTTCAGTCACACAACATTACAAATGTAGAAGTAAAAAGCATCTGAGACTGCCTTTGCATAATGGCATTTCAGAATGTAGTTCCACTATATAATCAGCCACAGCTCACCCTGGGTAACTTGGTTATGTTCCAGTCTTTTTGGATTCCTCTTCACACCAAGCAGAGAATGGAACATTGGATACCCATTATAAAAGACCATTCTGGGTTGGACTAGAGGAGGAATCCAGTCCCATCCAGGAAGTTGCTGTATTTTAACTATTCTCTGTGCATGTCCAGAGGAACTGCTCTTCTTCAAAGAAGCTTATTTTAGTATTTCTTTAGCTCTGATTTATTCTTTCCTATTTGTGTTCCTTTTACTCTAGCTATTTAGTTCTTTAGCTTGGTCATGAAACTGTAAAGAGGGTGAAGAGGAGGCAGATTGTCAACAAAAGTTTTTGGATGTGTGATTTCTTGCATCTGTTGGGATGGTAATGGGAATAGTCTATTCTGCATAGATTTCTCCTGTACTCCATTGTTCATAGTTAGTGTCCAGTGTTTCTTTGTTTTATCTATTGAGAAGGTCCATGTATGGATGCTAGTATCTTTCTGCAAACCTGATCTTTTCTCCTACGGTGGAGTGATTGTACCCAGTGAAATTAAGTTTTCAGTCCATTCTAGTTTTGCTTTCTTCTTCTTCTTTTTCATCCTCTTTTTTGGTAGTTGGAACCTCTGCAAATATTTGCAAGTGAATTTTTTTTTTTACTGTGTCACGTTATTTTGTCTCCCCCCACTCCCCTTTTTTTGAACTAGTACCACAATAGATGATACCTGGTTTTGTATTGGACAGGTTGTAACCTATTTGGCAGGTTGTGGTCTTCAGAGCTGCCCGATGTTGTTAGCTGCAGGATATCCTGATACAGGTTGGAATCCAATAGAGGGTGAACGATATCTATCCTTCCTAAGATTTGCTGTTTTTGTTAATGGTAAGTTTAAATAATTGATTGAAGTATATAAGAAAAATTAATGTTTTGCTATGATTGGATCTTAAGAATTATGAGCTCTTTACAGCAAATCACAGCCTTGATTCCAGGGAATTAAAGCTTAAACTGTTTTCAATAGAAGGTGCTTGTCCTTCACTTTTATAAAGAGTAGCTGGAAATGTGTAGTAAACTATACTGGATTTATATAGAAAAACAAAAAGCCGTGTGGCGTCTTAAACAAAGTTATTATGACATAAACTTTTGTGGACCAGAGCCTGCATCATAAGGAGTGCCATCCATAGCTGGTTAATAGCATATTCACATAAGGCCATTTCCGCACTAGACTGTTACAGCACGATTATTCCACTTTCAACTTCCTATGGAATCCTGGGGTTTGCAGTTTAGGGAGGGGCTGACTGGTCCCTCCCTAAACTGCAAACCCCAGGATTCCATAGGAGGTTGAAAGTGGAATAATCGCACTGTAACAGTCTAGTGCAGAAATGGCCATAAATGTAAACAGAGGGGAAAAAATGTCGCAGCACTGTTAGGGGCTATAAAATGTAGATAGTAATCCTTGAATTGAACCTTAGATCCACATAAAATAATCACAGTGTTCAGTTATAGGAAATAATAAAGATAAGTTAAGGTCTCAATTAAGTTAGACATTTTCTGGCATAAAGAAACAACTCAATTAAATTTAACTTTAGCATAAATGATTAAATTAATATTGTTTTTGTTTGGTTTTATATTCAGATCAATAAAATTTGCTTTTTGTGTTTCCAGGCGAAAGTGTTGAGGAAAATGCCAGTGTTGTTGTCAAACTTCTTATTCGACGTCCAGAATGTTTTGGCCCTGCCCTTAGAGGAGAAGGAGGAAATGGTTTGCTGGCTGCTATGCAAGGAGCAATTAAGATCTCTGAGAACCCGGCTCTTGATCTCCCCTCCCAGGGATATAAAAGAGAATTGTAAGTGAATGTAAATAATATTACCCGTCAGTTTGGAAAATACTTAATTTTTTGTCAGTTAAAATGTAATATCAAACACTAGTAAAGACAGTTTCAGTTAGAAATACAGGAAACTGCTTTATACCAAATCAGACCATTGGTTCATGCAGTCCATTGTTGTCTATACTAATGGGCAACAGCTCCAGAATTTCAAACTGGAGTCTTTCCAGGGCTTAGGAAAATGCCAAGAAATTACATCTGGGACCTCTTGGATGCAGAACATTTTCTCTCCCGCTGATCAGTAATTATGGCATTAAAACAGAAGGAGAAATGCTTGGCAATAATGAGAGATAAAGGGACTTTTTAAAAAATCAGTGAATGCTGAACTGATACTTCTGTTTCATTGAGGATTTTATTAACAGAAAAAGGATAGAATTTGATGGAAAGTATTACATATGTTTAAAAGGACAAGCCATACCCATTTTATGTGTTTTTTGTTTAGAAGTAACTATAATCTTGTTCACTTCTGCTAGAATGGCAAGATCAGGTTTTAACATGTGAATGGCTTTACAAAAGTACTATTTTAGTACTTACGCTGGGGTTAGCGTAAGTTCAGTCCAGCCATAGTTCAGTCGTGCTCCACTGCCCTCGTGCAGCATTCTGTTATCTACTGTTTGAATTCAGTAGAGCTGTGTGGGCCGGTACAATACTATGTCAGATTCAGGTGAAAGCAACAGGGGGTTCCTATCTGTGAGACATCTGATTCATACTCTGGAACAGTAGGATTGGATTTAATGTATTATAACTGTGTTGTGATCATGTCCTTCTATAGTCTGCATCATACAAGTTAACTGAAGGGGGGAACCTGATATGTAAATGGCTTTTCTGTGTGGACCAGATTGCCTCCAGCTCTGTTCTCTAGGACCATTTCCTCACTAGACTGTTATAGTGCTTTTATTCCGCTTTCAACATCCTATGGAATCCTGGAGTTTGCAGTTTCAAAACTGCAAACCCCAGGATCCCATAGGATGTTGAAAGCGGAATAGTAGCACTATAACAGTCTAGTGCAGAAATGGCCTAGGTTTCCTTTAGAGATCCAACTGAACATTATTTATATGCTTTTCCAAAAACTTCAGGTGGCTTTTTGTTTTTAAGAAAAAAACTGTTCCGAGGTGGAGTGATTTAGAGTGAAGTGTCTTTCAGGCCCAATTCAGAGTGCTGATTTTAATCCTTAAAACCCTTGAGAGCATAGGGGCTGGCTAGCTAAGGCAGCAGTTCTCAAACTTTGGTCTCCCAAATTTTTTGGACTTTAGCTGGACTGGCTGGGCTTTTGAGAGTTGAAGTGCAACACACCTGAGTATCTGAGGACCAAACTTTGAGAACCACCTAACCAAGGAACCACCTGTCTTGTTAAGAATTTGTCTGGATTATTAGATCCAGTGGTGGAGCTTGAAGTGTGTGGAGCGGGGGCGGGGGGCTATGGTGCGAGGGGCAGGGTCACTGTATGGGGGTATGGCTGCGGTGTGTGGGAATGTGGCCAGAGCGTGCGGGGGTGTGGCTAAGGGCCAGGATGCCCCAGAAACAGTGCTGCCCAGGGCGAATTGCCCACCCCACCCCCGTGTTCCTACACAACTGATTTGATCTTCAGAATGGGTCTTTTTGAGATTAATAGTACCTGCAGAGGCCTGTTTTATAGGCATGTGGGAGAGGGCTTTTTCCTGTGTTGCTCCCTGATTCCAGAATGCACTTACCTCAGAGCCATGATCAATTTACTCTCTCAGTTCTTTTATAAAGGTGTGAAAATGTTTTAGGCTGTTAAAACCAGTTTTATATTAATTGTTTTTTATTATTGCAATCATGTATTGGTTTTATTTTTAATTATTATTAAATTTATAAATTAATTTTTAATTAATTTTAAATATTTGCTAGCCACTTTGAGCACCAATTTTAATGGAAATGTGGGATAACAATGTCATAAATAATGAAGTAAGCACTGGACGAAGAGAATGTTCAACCATTACCACCTGTTATTTCTCCACTCAAGAGAACAAGCATGGTGTGGTGGTTTGAGTGTTAAACTTCAATTTTGGAGACCAGGGTTTGAATCCCCACTCAGACATGAAAACCCACTGGGTGACCTTGGGCATGTCAAACTCTCTCGGCCTCAGAGGAGGGCAAAAGCAAATCCTCTCTGAACAACTCTTACCAAGAAAACCCCATGTTTTTACTCTATCACATACACAGTTGACACTTTGCTGGAAGAAGTCAGGTTAGAGCAAATGGGCACTGCTGGGAGGAAGAAAGTAAAGCATACCACCATTTTATTGTTTTGCCTCTGAATCATTTGCTTTTACCTCAAGAGCATATTCAGTCTCATTCTCTCTCTCTCTTTTCTGCTAACTGCTGAGATTTTAGTCCTTGTATTTGCCTGTAATATGTACTTCAGCCTTTACATTCAGGAAGAACTTGTGCTTACCACACTAGTGAGCTATTGTGAATTCCATCCTACCTGCCAATACCCACACTGTCAAAATTAGCAGAAATTTCAGTTCAAGTTTCTTCTCTTTATTTTGACAGAAGTTCTAAAGGAAAAAAATTGTGCCATCTTGCTATTGGATACACTTTATAATATTGTTCCAAACAGTGTGTAAGATTAGTAATGAAAGGTAATGAAAGTTTGCAAGCCAGCTGAACAGTCCTGCCTGAAACCAATTATTTTGTTATTATTGTGAAGCTAGTTTCCAAATCACTTTGCATTTTCTGAATGATGAAAGAATTATTGATGCCTGCTTGATTTCCTTTTAGCAGTGTTGATGAAGATGAAGAAGAGGAAGAAATAGTACACATGGGCAATGCAATTATGTCCTTCTACTCAGCTCTTATAGATTTGCTTGGGCGTTGTGCACCAGAAATGCATGTAAGTAGCTTTCTTCTTTGTGCAGGAACAGTAAAAAAATCACATGAAATACTTTCCTAAATTGTCATCAAGTATTTCTTATAAGCAGTAATTGAGTCACTTTATTATTTCTCTTTTGCTATTTAAACTTCTTGGCTTATCAGTAGAATTCAGTGAAAAATTCCTGTTTACAAGAATGGCAGTTTCAAATAGGAGAAACCTACTGGAGAAAAAATTCAGAAAAACTCTCTCCTTGTCCATCCCCAAGAAACATTCACTCTTTAGAGTTGTTGAATAGCCATTATGTATAAGAAGGTCTTGCCTTCCTTGCCTGAATAAACATGTGCGAGTCTTGTTGATATCAACAAGAGAAAGAACTTTCATACGTGCTATTTAACTAACATTGCCTTTCAAACTTTTACTGTGCAAACTCTTACTTTTACTATGAGGGTAGTCTTGGAGTCATCTTTCCTAACAAATGCTCAGGTGGCTTTTTCTTTCTTTACTTTGTGCACCGATGGCATCTTTTCAGAGCACTGTAGGTGCACTACTATGATTCATGCTGTGGTGATCCCAGGACTGTTTATTTTAATGCATCCTACATAATGTGGGTCCCCAGAATCTGAAGGAATGCTTTCTCACATTTGTAAGCCACATACATTAGGATCGGCAGAGGATTTCTTGTTTCACAGGATGTTCTTTATGAAGACTCAGTTGGGAATAATGAAAATTAAGACTTTTTGTTCAAACAAATGCTTCTCTACCCTTTGCCATATCCCTCAACACTTGTGTCACAGAAAAATTCTAGGTAGGACTTTTGATGCAGTACCACTTAGAGCAACATTTTACTTTTGTGTCTTAATAGAAACTCTCAAGGCAGTTCTGTATGTTACAGATCTGCAGGGACAAGTGGAAAACATATTTTTGCACTTTTCACTTTTTGCACTCCACTGGTGAAGATACGTGATTTCTAGATTTATGGAGATTGCTGACTGTTTAGCATGATGGAGATTTCACAGATTGCACAGAGAGATACTTAGCTACTCAGATGGTTTCTTTATGGATTTGTGTCCAAAACTTAAATTTCAGTATACACACACATGCACGCACGCACGCACGCACACACTACTTAACTACATGCTAGTACTAAAAGGAGTTTATGCACTTAGAAGAAGAGACCATAATTTTGCAATGAGGCACATTTTAAAAACAAAAGGGGCATAGTCAAACTATTTTCATCCTGCTAATTAAAATATTTAATAAAAATAAGGTAATGTTTTCATGTTTTAACAGCTTATCCAAACTGGAAAAGGAGAAGCTATTAGAATCCGGTCCATCCTGCGCTCCCTGGTACCAACAGAAGATTTGGTTGGAATAATAAGCATACCATTAAAATTACCTACAGTAAACAAGGGTAAATACATGAGGACAATGAAATGTGAGATCACTTGCTACTTCTAAGGTCTGGCTAGCGCACAACAACTGATGGGAAAATTGTTTTACTTGAGGAGATAAAGAGGTTTACATCCAGAAAATACAAACCTGCCTGTGATCCACTCCAGGAATGTCTCCTACTGGTGCTAGATTTATATTCAAAGAGCTTTCTGGGCATAATACTGGCCTTTGCAATGGACATACCCTTTGCCACTGGAGCTTTCCACCAATGGAAGTATGATTCCAATGCCTCCTAACACTCCTCTTTCCAGCTGTAAAATGGTTTAAAAGATTTTGACAAAATCCCAGTCTTTCCATTTATTTGATGCACTTACCCACAGAAGTGTTCCCAGGCTGGCTCATAATAAATTGAAAAATAAACTAATAAACATATCAGTGATAAAGACAGAAATACATATCAGTATATTAAAGCACTTCCTTAACACTTAGGTTCCTAGTATTATATAGCTGAAACAACATTACAAAACATTTCAGTAAATAACTTCAAAAGTATAAAATTAAGCCTGAAAAGTATCCAACTTTCCATCGTTTAACTCTCCTCCTCATGCCTACTAGGGACCAGGAGCCTCTGTATGTACACATATGTGCATGCATATATATATATGAATGTGTAAACATACAGATATTGTGGATACATTTATATATTTGGAGTCAGAAGCAGGGAAATTGGATTTCACAGCAATATAGCTTGTGTTAACAGTGAAAACACCAGAAATGAAGTTTTGATAGATTAGTTTTCCATAGAACCACCCTAAACCAGGCAAGTGTTTGGATCAACCTCAATGTCTTGTACTCTTCAATAGATTCCTAAGGAGTAGATTCTCAAGGAGCCCTCTTTCTCCTAAGGCATCTAGCATGTGCCACATAATAGCTCAATAATTCATTGCTTCCTGCTATGTACTTTTTGAGTTTTTTCCAACTTATGACGATCTTAAAGTGGGCCTTGGAAAGATTTTTTGGAAAGATATATTCAGAGGAGATTTGTCATTGATTTTGTTTACAGCCGAGAGAGTGTGACTTGCTCAAAGTCACTCAGTGGGTTCCATAGCTGAGTGAGGATTCATATCCTGGTCTCTCCAGAGTCCTAGTCCAACACTTCAGTCACAACAGCAAACTGGCTTAGAATAAGTCAATGGTTCCAGGTGAATCAGTGGTGCTGCAGACTACAAATAGCTTTTAATTAATTAAAATTAATCAGTCACTTTAAAGATGAAGTAAATCTCAGATGCACAACCTCAGGGTCCTTTTAGTGTGTATACCAAGTTTCAGAGATGTTGATTTCACATTTAGAGGTATGGAAGAGAAAGCATACTTATATTCTCTTATACTATTATAAAAATAATCTATATTTCAGTTTATACTCCCAAACTGATAGATGTCTATCTGTGGCTTATAACAGCTTCAAAGGCTTATTTATTTTGATTATGGCCAAGTATGGCAGAAAACAACAACATTCCATGATACATGGGCTCCCAGTTCAAATCAGCTGCTTGCTCAAGGAAGAAAAGATTGTTTTTGGAAACTAAAACAGTGGTGAAGCAGTCTGAAACAATTTAGAGAGGGAGCGCCCAAATCATGGCATGTCTAGTTACTCCTTGAGCTTAGAAATCTGTCTGAGCACTGATGAGAAATTCTTATCAATAGTCATTTGATTCCTGAGAAGGCATCATAATGAAGCATTCTGGGAGAGGCTTGGGCAATACAGACATACCTAAAAAATGAGGGAAAAGTACAGGAGCCCTAGGGCTGCTTTACTTTATTTTTCTCCCATGGAGAGCAACAGTTGAAAGTATTTAAAAGAAAAAAACAAATATTCATAAAAGGCTAATAAGTCGAAGAAAAATGTTGCCCGTTCATCTTCCATCTTGCTGGCACCACCAGGTAGGGCATAGGAAAACACAGTACCTCCACTTCAATGTTTTCCTTCCCATACCTCACAGGATTGCTTTGCAGATTAATTTTAGCATAAGTTAGTTTAGTTTAATAAATTATTTTCATTTAATTTATTATAAGTCAACTAGCGTTTAGAATGCAGGAGTATATTTTTTTTAAAAAAATGAATCACAATAGAACATGAGCTGTATTTAATGTTTAAAGCCCTTGCAATAGAGATTAAACAATAAAAGAGGCATTTATTTCTTTGCCACCTCAACAAAATTTTGCTTAAGGGATGTGAGGTTGTACAAATGGACATTTAGAATCTTCTGCAATCAGACTTACGATCTTTTCAACTGCAGCTAGCTGTTACATAGGTGTATTTCCCCTTTTAAAAAACCTGGTGTCTGAACACTTTTGGAATATCACATTATGCAGAAAAATACTGATTTGTACATGAAAAAAACAGAAGAAAAATTCCAGGAGAAATGTGTGTGCTCATTCTCTTGCAGGAAGCACAAATATTTAGGATAGCTGAGGATCAGTTCAGAGGTGGGAGGAACTGAAACTGACTTATTTGCTCAAGCTCTTAACCTTTTAAAGGTACTGTAATGGCCACAGAATTTGAGTTGGAGCATACTTGCAGTACCACCACTTTTCTGGCATCCTCAATGCATTGCTAGTAGAAGAATTCAAAGGAGGGCTAGGAGAAGTGTGACCAGTTATTCAACTGTATGCTGGAAAACGCCTCTATGTGCACACACACACACACACACACTGACACCTAAACATGCTTAACATGTTCAAAATTGACTGAATTTTGGTCCCAAACTTGGAAGTACAGCTGTGGCCTGATGTGGGGGGGAAATGGTCCTCACACAGTTACCAAACCTGCCTTAAAGACTATAGCTCTTTGCATTTGAAAGTGTCCCTAGAACAAGAGTGGATAAAGTGCAGCCTGTGGACTGCATGCAGCCCTTGAGGGCTGTTTTTGTGACCTACAGGGCTTGCAGGGGTAAAAGAAAATGCCCCCAAAGGCCCTCTAAGGGTGTGGAGGGTATTTCCACCATGTCTGAAACCGCCATTGCCCCCTGCCAGGGATCAAAAACAATTTCTGCAAAATTGTTCAAAATGTTTTGCTCAAAACTTTCCTCTAGAGGCTGTGGGGTACATTCCCACCACATTTCGCAGTCCCAAGGCCAATCTGGACTCAGGGATGCCTTTCTTTGAAACATGACATGAACCTGGAGTGACTTCTGCTTACTTCCTGTTGTCTAAAAAAAGGTCTCTCCTTGGCCTAAAATGATGCTGAAAGTCCTCCAAACAAGCTGAAAATCTTGTCCATGCCACCTAGATGGAGTTAGGCGGCAAAAAAGCTTTTTAATTTTTTTGCGGGAGTTGGTTCTGGGTTCGGATGATGCCCAACAAGATATTGTAGCGAGCGAATGTGATCTCCCAGCCCTCCATAGTTGCCTTCCAGTTCTGTAGGGATGGGGAGGTGGTTCTCCCCAGACAGCAATTTGGGGGGGGGGCATCCAGCTCGTAGCCCAACCCCTGCATGCCGTAGCCCTGCTCCTCGCACTGTGGCCATGCTCCACACACCATGGCCATGCCCCTACACACTGGGACTGCGCCCCCACACGCCATAGCCCTGCCCCCTCTGCTGTAGCCCCACCCCTGCCCTCCCTCCCTCCGTGAACTCAAAGCTCCTCCACTGTTGCCTTCCCTGTGTCTTAGAAGAATGTAGTCATCCCTAAAATCAAGGAGAGGAACAGTAGAAGGTTTAAATCATGCTTTACTTTTCCCCAGTTCCCACTCAGAAAAAGTTCCTTATAAATCACTGGTAGGGATGTAATTCTTGTCTAATTTAGTTCCTAAAGAAAGAAATGAGTAATTTTAGCAATTTTTTTCCCACTGCAAAAAAGTTCTCAAAGAGATTTCACAATTTGGTAGTTATTTTGCCCAAAATTGACACATTCTGTGTGTGTGTGTGTGTGTGTGTGGGAAGCAGGATTTTCTGTACAGAGAATAACGTTTTAGAAATTTAGAAATATTATTATCTGTGCAGAAAATGCTGTTTCCTGTGCAGAAAATGCTGAGTTATGCACAAAAAAGACATGCAAATTTTGTGCAGAATAAGTTCTGATGTGCAAAGATTCTTATCAGTCCAGGATTCTCTTCATCAGGATTTCCAGATACCTGAGAAACATGCTTTAACTATTGTTTTGAATATTTTCAAATATCTTTCCATTTCTAATCAGTGGACAAGAAATAAAGTACTCTCCTTTTGCACAGTTTCAAAACTAGATATGTAGTTTGCTTTATACGTAAACCAAATCTCAACCATTAGGGTGCAGCAGTCTTGTGCTTGGGGTGCAACAGGTGGCACTTACTGCTTATTTAGTTCCATCAGCCGTGGAACTTCACAGATCCTCATCTTGATGCTTTAGATTTCAAGAACTGCACTATTTTCAGGAAATTCAGATTGTATTTTCAGTGTAATCATGAAACTCAGTGAACTGAAGAATTTAAATTCAGACTGATCTAGTTTAACATGTTCCTTTAAGCTGCGAGTTACCAATGTTGAAACAATCATGATTTGGAAGCAATTTAATTCCAGAGCAAGAGCTTGGTTTTACCAGGTTTGTAGACAAGAATAATGCATAGCACAGAGCTTGGAATATTTTAAATGTAATCTTGTACTTTTTACTTTCGAAAACTACCTCCTTGCTGTTGTTATAAAAATAGTACATTATTTCATGTTCTAATTATACCAAATTTAGTAACTAAATTTAGTTACTTTTAATTAATTGAATTTAAAGTAACTAAAATACAATATGTTAATAATAAGTAAATAAGATTATTTACAGTTTACATTTACTAACTGCTAAGGGATTGTATTTTAGTTACTTTTAACTAAGAGCAATTTAAGTTAAACCCAAAATGACCAAAGATCTACCCACCATTTTAGGAGTCACGAATAATTATTTATTGTTAGATTAAAAATGTGATGGCATTACCAGTCATTATATGTCACTTTCTTGAAAGTATCAGTGGAGATAATGTTTTTCTAAAAGCAACCAGTTTCAGGGAACATTATTACTTGTACCAAGATATTTCAGTTTTCTATAATAAATCTATGAAGTGATTTTTTTTCATATGATCAATGTTTTTTACCCAGATAATTGAATTTCTTTGCAGATGGAACAGTCATTGAGCCAGACATGTCAGCAAGTTTCTGTCCTGACCATAAAGCACCCATGGTCCTTTTTCTAGATCGTGTCTATGGTATAAAGGACCAAAGTTTTCTTCTCCACCTCCTTGAAGTTGGATTTTTACCAGATTTAAGAGCATGTGCCTCACTGGATACAGTGAGTATTTTTCTTGTTCTTCAGGAGTACTGCAGGTGATGTGCAAGTAGAGTTTTGATGTTTGATAGTGGCAGAAACTTAGAAGGTAAAATAAGACAATAATATTATTTGTGACATAAAGTGATGAAAATTCTGATATTTACATGAAGCTTCTATGAAACTTTATCAATAGAAGTTGGTCTAGTTTCTTAAAAAATGGAGAAGAAAGGTTGTAAAATACATTGCTGAGAATCTGAGTTATAACTTAAAGTCTATTGCACAAATCTAACTACAAATCTGACCCGTGTCATGAGGTCACTTAGGCAAGCAATTCTCCCTTAATCTTAGCTTCCATTCTGCGCTACAGGGGCAATAGTCATGACTGAGGTGGTTAAAGGATGTGAAACATTGGTTCTTGTGGGTTTTTCGGGCTTTGAGAAACATGTTTGAATATTGGAGCTGATATTGGAATACTTGAAAATGCTACAAAAATGCTAAATATCTTAGGCTGTATCCAAACTAAATTGTTGTTCTTGTTTCCAACTTATGGCAACCCTAATGTGAACCCATCACAGGTTTTTTTTGGGGGGGGGCAAGGTTTGTTCAGAGGGGATCTGCCTTTATCTTCTTCTGAGGTTGAGAGAGTGTAACTTGCCAAAGGTCACCCAGTGGGTTTCCATAACTGAGCAGGGATTTGAACCCTGGTCTTCCGAGCCGTATTCCAGTGCTGAAGCCACTACACTACACTGTCTCTGAATTCTGATTCCATTGAAATCAATGAAACAAATCTGTCATATGTTAATTCCCACAAATTTCAACATGAACTATGTTGAAAACATAAGACTAGCAGTTAAAACTGCTAAATCAGATCAGAGACCTGTCTAGTTTAGAATTCTGGTTATACAGTTGCCAACCGGATATTTATGAGAAGCCCACAAGCAGGACGTGAGTGCAACGGCAGTCTCCTGAGTACATTTTTAGCAAATGGTATTCAAAAGCATACTGCTGATGATTGTTATTTCTTTGTTCCTTTAAGTTATTTCTGACTTATGGAGACCCTAAAGTGATCCTATCATGGGGTTTTCTTGGCAAGAATTGATCAGAGTGGGTTTGCCTTTTCCTTCCTTTAAGGTTGAGAGCGTGTTTTCCCAAGGTCATCGAGTGGGTTTCCATGGCTAAGTGGACATTCAAACCCTGGTCTCCAGAATTGTAGTCCAATGCTCACACTACTATACATGCTGGCTGTCAAAGATGGCATACAGAAAGGGAAAGCTATATAAAGATAAGACAATCAACCAAGGGAAGAATTGAATATGGCTTTGGGGAGCAGTGAATGATTAAATAATTCAGGGGTTAATGTCTGACATAATTGTGCATTCAAGCCCTGGTCTCCAGAATCATAGTCCAATGCTCAAACTGCTACACTATGCCAGCTCATAGTGTTGATAATACTATACTTTATATATAAGCATCATTACTAGTTCAAATAGCTTAAGCTAGATTTTTCCAGCCTTCCTGAATAGGTGCCCAAATGTGTTCGAAAGCAGTTTCCATCAGGACATGGCCCCAGTCACTGGGGGTGATGGTGGTTGTAATCAGATGCATCTGAAAGACAATAGTTTGAGGAAGGCTAATTAGACTATTATCTTGAATCTTAGGCTCTTTTCGCACCTTACCTGGTGTGGCTGGCATGGCTTGGGGATTGTGTGAAAAGCCTCCTCCAGGAGGGAATCGCATCTCCTGTGCTTCCCTCCACACCAGCTCCATGCTGGATGGAAGGAAACGCAATAGCTCTGCCCCTTCCGCAGCACAGCGCAGCCAGGTACTTTCCCAGGCTGCGCTGGGGGAGGAAGTGTGGCCATCATGCTTCCTGAGGTTCCGCACACCAGGTAAGTGTGGAGGGACATGGGACGAATGCGCAATCGTGCATCATTTTCGGGAAAAACTCGAAAATGATATAATGCATGATTGCCGCAGGATTGCTACGGGAGCACCATGCCATCACGAGGACATCATGCAGAACTGTCCTTGAGATTCCGCATCACTCCTGTGGCCATTTCACGTTCAAAGACGTGTGCAAAAAGGGCCTTAGTTGCTGCTCTCTTCGTAACAACTGTCTCAAGTTTTCAGAGTTGAAAATGTTGATTAATGTTATAAAGCACATTTACGTAGTAGCTGAATAAAATGTATTCTCTGAAGTGTAGTTATCATGCTCTAGTTCTCCTTTACTGATGCTAATAGCAATGAATAAAACAAATTTATCCTCATAAATTATTAAATTCATTTGGTATGGGACAAAATATTTATAGACGGAACTGAAATGAAAAGAATCACTGAGATTTTGGGGATTGCATTCTGACCTCCTGTGAGTGAACTGTATTTATGCAATGCTTTTTGGAGAAAGAGAAAAGGCAGTTTTCACCAGTTCCCCCTTTCTTCCCTGCAGTCGCCCCAACCTGCTCTAAAGGGTTTGGATATCTTTGGAACAACATGAGATACTTGAGAGAACAAGAGAATGAGAATTAGCAAAAAATAATCTTCCTGCAATCCAGCATTTGAAAAAATAATTTGAAACAACTTCAGGGTATCAGGATCTTGAAGATCATTAAATTTTGTTCTTCAGTCATCTCAGACTTAACTGCAAGATTTTACTGCTTAAAGCTAGAAAATGGTTTCCTTTTGTAGCTGTTTCTAAGGCTTTGAGGGAACACAGACACACAAACAAATAAATCAGTTTTTTACTTACAGACCAAAAAGGAGGAAGGGAGCTCCTACATTAAATGAAGAGTGCACATAATACTTTGGCAAAGCTTAAAACAGAGAAAACTTACTGTTCTTTTAATCTTCAGTAAACTAGTGCAGGTATAACCCTTTCCATCCTTTAAACATTATTAAGGGATAATAAATTAAATCTATGGGACAGCACTTCATTCCCTGCTTAAGCACAGATTTCCCTGAAATTTCTCCCCATTCCCTAGAATGTAAATATATGCTTATTTTTATTTTTGCATGAGAAAATATATAATTTTACAAGCATTCCCCTGTTGGATGGGATTGGTTTATGTAAATTTAATGCATTTGTGGGGGGATACTTTGGAACTTTTCTTGTAAAAAATAGTACAGTTGCTGCTGCTGTTCCTTCCAGTTGTGCCTTCCAGTTGACTCCAACTTATGGGTAAACTATCATAGGTCTTTCTTGGCAATATCATAGAGGTTTTGCCATTGCTTTTCTCTGAAGCTCGCAAAGTGGGACTTGCCCAAGGTTTCCCAGTGGGTTTCTGTGGCTGAGTGGGGATTTGAATCCTTGCCTTCCAAGGTCCTGGTCCAGCACTCAAACCACTACATGCTGGCTCTCAGAATACACTATATCTTGCTGAAAACATTGATTTTTCACTCAGAACCCAAGATTTTCACAGACTTTTTTAAAAAAAGGCCAAAGATGCAAAATTATTGCAGTGCTTTACTATTTTGTCAGTGGGGCATCTGTCTGTCTTAAGATAGCCTTTCTCATTAGAGATGAGAAAATCTGAGAATATTCTTTACATCTCCTTCCCAGTAACCTTCAGCATGATGTGGTTTTAAATCTGCAGTATAGTTGTCCGTTGATAATCCTGTCAGGATTTGTCCCTAATCCAAGATTTGCAAGTAGTTTTAAATCCACAGTCACAATCTGACTGTTACTAAAAGACTGATCATAATCCTGGTCTGAGAAGGTTGAGGGGAGCACTATGCCACCCTACATCTATTTCCAAAAAAGGTTTGTTGGAATACTTGCCTATTATGGTGTCCAGAACTTGTGTGATCCACATATGCTGTATGGACAAATGCTTGCCAAGCAACTGCAGGACACCTCAGATGTGGCTGATGGAGAGACAGGGTTTAGACTTTATGTGCCAGCCCACTCCTGGGAAAGAAAAAGTGACAAGAAGGCTACTAGCAAGGTCGTGACATTCTGGGTGGCGGCAGATTGAGGCAGTAAGTCTAATCATGCTACTTTCCAGGAAAAAGGTGGAGTTGGGGAGCAAGCAATGGAGAAAAGAGACCATAGTTGCAACCTCATTTCTTAATCAAGGTGGGGGTTTGAAGGATTCATTGAAGAAGCAAGGGGATGGATACAGAATATGAGCGTAGGCTTACCCCTCCTACTTTCTAAAGAGGTGAGTCTATGAGCAGTCCTTAGATCAACTAGGCTAGATTTCTCATAGTCTGATACCATTCTCACGATATGTATCTTGGGACCATTTACCATCCTTGATACTCCCAATTCTCTGACCACTTACTGTCTCTAATTTCCTGATCCTGATTGTACACCTACTGCCGCTGCAGAGATTCTGAGCCTACAGTTCCCCACACCACCCCCATTCATTCTGCCTTTTCCTCAGTTTGGACTGGAGGAGGAGAGTAAAATTAAACATATTTAAAAATTCACAATGTGATTGTATGGCATATGTATCTCTGCTGTCAGGTAGCATCTCCAATGCGAGTGGGCAGACACTAGTCCTAAAAGGAATTGGTGTGTGGTTGCCTCATATGTTTCAGAAAACAAAATTAGGCTCAAGCACTGTGCCATCTGATCAGTGGTCACAAAATTCCTCCCTGCAACCATTGCCTTGAAAGAAAAGAAAAATTCAACCCCTATTGTTGATTCAGAAATGACCGTGTGAGAGTTTAAAATTACATTTGACTTCATAATCAAATTCAGACACACACACAAATCAGTTCATATTTCAAGATTGAATGCTTACTTTCCCTCAAAAACAAAAAAACAAAAAACCTTTAGAGGAGGTTTGATGGACCCCCTCTCCAGGATGGGACCCAGTTCCAAACACTTGGCCTCCTGTCCCCCACTTTGCCCTCTTTCCTCTCCAGATCTCTCCCTGAACGTGGTACTTGGCCTCAAAGCGATCATTATATAGACAAGTGGTATATTGTTCAGCGGGTTTCACTGTGCTAAGCATGACCCAACTTTCTATCAAAATTTAACAGTAACAGCCAGACATATTTGCAAGAAAGAGTAAACAAATAGAAGTTTATTAATATACAGTTAGATCAGACATTAACCTCTAAACTATTTAATTATTCATAGCTCCCCAAAACCCGATTCAGTTCTTCCCTTGGCTGACTGTCTTGTCTCTATACAGCTTTTCCCTATCTCTATGCCATCTTTGAGAGCCAGCATGCTATAGTGGTTTGAGCATTGGACTCCTACTCTGGAGACCGGGGATTGAATCCCCCCTCAGCTATGGAAGCCTACTTCAAATGTTGCCATGATAGGGTCACTTTAAGGTTGCCATAAGTTGGAAACAACTTGAAGATACGCAACAACCACACCACTATCTTTCATGTATCTCTCTTTGGTTAGATATAAGCATCAGTTTTGTATCCTTTCTCCCTGTAGGTCCCCCTTCACAACATTACCTGAGCTGGGATTGGCTGGCACCAATCAGGGTTGGCCAGCTCCTCCCTTCACAGGAGGGATTTCCTGCCTCAATTTTGCAAGGTGGCCATTTTTAAAAAAATAATGAATGCACATTTACACACTTATAAAAACCATATCATGGAGGGGAAAGTGTCTAAGCATTAATTTTCCATTAATATAAGTATAAAGTTACTGTGGCTAGGTGCTTTAGTTAGCCAAAGTGCTTATTGCATATTTAAGTAGGCACAGAAATAAATTCTGCAGTTAACTTTTTACTTGCTAATAATGTAATGCTATAAAGCATGGAAGGCTTAATTTTGCATTTCAGTGAATGGAAAATAAAGTGTTTATAATATTGTTAACTTTTAAAAGTCATAAATTTCTGTGTGTGTCTTTTACAAAGGCAAGGGACAATTGAAAATAGGCCTGAAACAGAACACGGAGTTGAAGATCTTCCCACTGCTTTCCCTATATTTTCCCTTAGTGCTCTAATCATGTCAACAAAGTGCAGTGCCAGTATCAAAATATCCGGTCTGTTCATAACTGATGGCAGTGATAAAAACAGATGGAGTTTTATTGTGGTAAAAACAGATGGAGTTGTACAGCAAATAGTTTTATGGCATCTTAAAAACTAACATGTTTTATTGGACATACACTTTGATGGATAGCAGCTCACTAGGTCACTTTTGCTGCAACAGACTAACATGGCTAACCTCCTGGAAATTCCTGCTGCAGAGGCTTGTTTTTGTACATAGCTTTATCTAGTCTAGGAATGCAGAATCAGGGAACAGCAGTATGTTCCTGGTCCTAATCTTGCCTTACTTGCTAGTAACATATGAACAGGCTTTTCTTTCTTTTCCAGCCTATGCACGTGACAAGGAGTTTTATCTACCCAAGATGGGCAGAGTGAGATTGCAGGCCATGTGCAGCCCACACACCCTATTTTTGGCATGCACACACATCTGCATGTGCACATGCACAAAATCATACAAAAAAATGGCTGTCTGATTTCACCCTCCAGGAGTGCAATTAGCCATTTGGGGAAACTGAGTTGTTTTAAGCCTTATAGGAAATTTTACACTCTAGATCTAACCAGAGTAGACTTCCATATATGATAGGTGGGCTGTGTTTGTCCTGGTCATTATAAGTTGTACAGAATTCAGCCAAGTCTTATACACAGTGCCTTTGTCATTGAAAATTAATGTGTGTTGATCTGGTGGTGATACTTGTAGTCAAAAGGTTTTCCTAAACAGCTTCTGTATTTATAGCAATCTTACATTACAAAATGCATTTACAAGTTTTAATTGTTGTGCATATCTTTTATGCAGGTTTCTTTGAGTACCACAGAGACAGCTCTTGCTCTTAATAGATACATTTGCACAGCTGTGTTTCCATTACTCACACGGTGTGCTTCTCTCTTTTCGGGAACTGAGCATTATGTCTCTCTGATTGATTCCACACTGCATACAATATATCGACTATCCAAAGGACGCTCTTTAACAAAAGCACAAAGGGACACTATTGAAGAATGTTTGCTTGCTATCTGTCAGTAAGTATATATATAGAATGCCATTGTTTCATTTAGGCACGATGCTATATCTTATGCATCCATTGTCTCTTGAAACACAAGGATTAACTCTAACTTCATACAGATGTTATCAATGCAGCATTTGTGAAACATAAGTATACTCCCAGGTCTTCAGCATGATGTTTCTAGCCGAAGAAAGGAACATTGGGGGCTGGGTGTACTTCAAGGTCCAGTGCACAGTTAATTCACTTAGCCTGAATGCAACACAGTATACATAGCATGATGTAATATGGCTTTAAATAATTAATTCTGATCTTTAAATAAACCATTACATGTCACATACATGTGTGATTCCAAGAGTTGCTAGTTGGGAAGGAAAGAAGCATTGCTACTGCTACTCTGTGTTTCACAGTTTCTTTTATGAGTTTAGAAGTTTAGATTTTCATCCAAATTTGATTGAGAGCATCATCACTTCCCAGCAGTGGTTCTCAGCCTGTGGGTCCCCAGATGTTTGTGGACTTCAGCTCCCAGAAGCCCCAGCCACTATGGTCAATGCTCAGGGCTTCTGGGAGCTGAAGTCCAAAAACATCTGGGGACCCACAGGTTGAGAACCACTGTCCTAGGGCATCTTCTTCTCAAACCTTTCAAAAGAAACTGAATGTAGGGATAAAGCAAGATTCCAGATCCAGTGAAGGCACTGATACTTTTCCATATTTTTGTAACACCAAGTTGTTCAGAATGGAGTGAATGGAAGCCTAACTTTATATGATTATATGATGATGAGCTTAAAATAATTAACACTGTATAGAAGATTATTTGCCTCTTTTATACTGTCCTTTATAAGCCAAGATGAAATCTGTCTTTTTGCTAGACTCTGGATGTATTACTGATGAGAACTTGTGAAAATGCATTTCTTTCTCCTGACCTTACATATGATCAGAAAACCTTCCTGGCTGTTTCTCAAGAATAGGGATGTAATAAATACTCACAAATTTTCTCATCTTAAACAACAAAGGGTCTCTCAGTAATGTACTAAGACATCCTGTCAAAAATGGTCAACTGCTGTGAGATTTATTTTTTTTTTAGCATTTTAGGAACTTTTTCTAAAATATTATTTGTATATAATTTTTT
The DNA here is from genome assembly GCA_948472985.1 of Iguana delicatissima. Lineage (NCBI taxonomy): Eukaryota > Metazoa > Chordata > Lepidosauria > Squamata > Iguanidae > Iguana > Iguana delicatissima. Next base: position 377,210 of record CAOKZL010000515.1, read on the forward strand.
TTCTAAACCCTTTCCTAAAATGTTGTGTTTTTGCACAAAAACAATGTTTTGTGAAGAAAATTTTATATAAAATACACTGATTTTGTATAGGAATAAAAAATTGTGAGAAAATGGGAGAAGGTACTGAAAAATTCTTGTAATGCTTGTAATTCTTGTAATCTCATCTAGTAGGGAGAAAATTTTTGAAATTCTTTGAAATTCTTTTGTTCTTTCAGGAAAAATAAATTCTTGCATAAGAATAGTGATACTTTTAATAGTATGTTTCTATTGTTTCTGATCAAATGGATTGTATTTGCTCTCTTGTTTTTGTTTCACTTTCATTTAGTGAAATTAGTCTTGCATTCTAATCATTTTATAGTTGTCTTGTAACTAAATTAAAATATATGCAGATTACTAATTATGACTTTCTTTTTCAATAATAGTCATTTACGTCCTTCTATGCTACAGCAGCTTTTACGACGGCTAGTTTTTGATGTACCTTTACTTAATGAATACTGTAAAATGCCACTTAAGGTAAATATTTGCCTTTCAAGTAATGGTATCAAATTTTTCAGTGTAATGTGGCTTTTCTTTTTTTTCAAAAACATTTTGGTGGCTATGTGATTCCAGTGGTTAAGTAAACATCTGCAAGACTGAAGACCACTTTGTTGTCCAGGAAAAAATGTTTCCGAATTCAACCTGTGGGAGTTTCCCATCTGACCCACAGAAATCTAGTTCAGTCCACAGACATTTCTCATCTGACTCACAGAAGGTCTGGGGAAGTCCTTGACTCATATCCTGCTTCTTGAGCAGATATATTCCTCAGCTTCCCAACTGGGAGGGCAAGTTACATGCATGGAGGTCTCATGGTTGTCTTCAATTATTAATTGAAGACAATAGAAAGTTTTAATTGCATGTGTGCCTCCCAAGTTGAGAAGGCATATAGCATGCAGGGGAATCCTCTTATTTCTGATGAGTGTGGAGACACAATGGGATTCCTAGCCCCGCTTCACTTTCCTCTTTGCTTCCCCATAGTAGTCTATGCATAGGTGACTCCCAGTTAGACTACTATAATGCATTCTACATGGGGCTGCACTCAAAGGAGACTGAGAAGCTTCAGCTGTTGCAAAGTGCTACAGTTTTGAGTGTTGACTGGAATATCATACAGACAGCACATAATGCGTGTCTTAAAAGAGCTGCACTAGCTGCAAATGTTTCCTGTCTGAGTTCAAGCTGCTTGTGATGACATTTAAACTCTAAACAACTTGGGGCCTTGATACTTGAAGGAATGCCTCTCCTAATATGTGTTACTACTACTACTTTTGTTGTTGTTGCTGTTGCTGTTGCTGTTGCTGCTGTTACTATTACTATTACTAAATTTATTTATTTCTGCTTGTTTCCCCTAAGTGGGACTCAAAGTGGCTCACAATTTAAAAGGACAATACAATTAAAAACATACAAAAAGTGAACACTGAAATAGAATTGAAGTATTTACATTATTAAAACAATTCACACCTCAAGATAAAGATAAAAAGTTCTCAAAAGCAGTTCAGTTGAAACAAAACAGCACCCACTAGCCCATTCTTTAAAAACTTTCTGTTTTAAAAGCCTGCCTAAATAAGAAGATCTTTGCTTGCCAATGGAGAGACAGCAAGGAGGGGGCCATTCTGGCCTCTTTGGGAAGGGAGTTCCAGAGTATAGGGGCAGACACTGAGAAGGCCCTCACTTACATTCCCACCAATCTGTTGTTGTTGTTATTGTTGTTGTTGTTGTTGTTAGCTGCTTTGAGTCCTGATTGGGAAGAAATGGGATAGAAATCAATATAAATATAAACTAGTTAGAGGAGGAGGAAGAGGAGGAGGGGAAGAGGAAATTTCATATTTGAAAACTCTGCAATGTCAAATGTTGAGTTATAAAGAAGTTTTATGAAGATTAGTGTCAGGGAAGTGCAAGGTTATGTATTGAAGTTTAAATAACCTTTAATGAATTTTTTAAATAACCTTCAGTAGAACTCCAGACTATATTAGTTTTCACTATAGTTTACAAAACTTGTTTAATTTCTATTTGGAAAATTTACAAGAAATTAAGGGAGAGATCTTCATGACTGTTACACTTTAGTGTTGGGAGAAAACAATGAAAAGGTTGATGGAATATTAAACTGAGATTTGGTTGAAGCAGGACTAGAGGGAGCAGTTTAAAATGGCCCCCTCTTAGTGAGGTAGCATCTGTATTCTTAGTCCAACATGCCTCATCAGATTGCTCTAATGATAAAATGGAAGGAAGATTATCTGTGTCTTTTTGAGCTCTTTGTAGAAAAAAAATGGAATGAGAATTAGGAATAATAATAATAATAGAATTATAGAGTTGGAAGGTGTCCGAAGGATCATCTAGTAGTCCAACTCCCTTCGCTGCAGGAATGCACGGCTAAAGTATCCCTGAATCCTCTTTTTCAAAACCTCTAATGAAAGAAAGTCCACCAGAAGAAGTTGTTAGCAGCAGCAACTGCAAAAGCAGTGGCTACAATGATTTCTCTTCGCACTACTTACTTTAGGGTAAGAAAAATATGCTGTTATCTCCCACTTGCCCAGTGAAACTGTAGAAGGAAACAGAGAATAAATTTTAAAGAAATAGGGGTAAATAGTGTCATCTTATCAAATACAAGTATCTTTAAGTCCAAGTTATTTCCATGGGATTGATACATACCTAGTTTAGATTTAGTCTTTACTCTCTTTTCTTTCTAAGAAAAACAGTGAGCTGAAGATATTGAAGTTGTGTTCAGTGGTGTCTTTCCACTAACAGAAAGCACTTCTACATTCTCAAGATTTTCCTGTGATCTCCTGCTAGGTTCTAAATTTTCACTTACTTTATTCTCAGACACAACAATGATGAATTTCAAATGTTTTCTTCCCCATGGACATGATTAGAAGTGTTTTCGCATATTTTTTCAATTATTTTGTACTCTTTTGCAAATATTTTAGTTGCACAAACATTCCTCTTTTTGAAAAAATGAACTTTCTGTGAATAAATAGATTTTTAATTAACAAAATTTGTTAGTGCCCAAATGAAACTCTGGTAAAGAAGTCCTGAAATTTGAAAAATCTTGTGGAAGTTGACTTTTTTAAAAACAAGGTGGTGTGGTACGTTCAGACCTGTCAAGTAAGAGAAAATGTATAAGCAACCTTTAACTCCTTATACTATCCTAAGACAGTGGAGCTTCCAGCACACTCTGAAAGTAGCTCTTGAAGACTAGGAGAATCTTCCAGAATTGCAGTAGATGGAGAAGGGAATTATTGCCTTGTGTGAACAAAAGTGCTTCTGTTAGAGTAAAGCCACCATTATATACAACCCATTTTTTTAAGATAAAATCTGTGTTTTTGTAACAAAGTTATAGCTTCACATATGTCAGCATATTGTATTCAAATGTATTTGAAGTTTTTAGAAACAATAAAATAATTTATTTGACCATTTTAATGCCTTTTGTTTTATAGATGTTAAGTTGATGGGGATATTTTCTTTTAATGGATTTTTTCCTGCTCTTCATAGCTTCTAACAAATCACTATGAGCAATGCTGGAAGTATTACTGTTTGCCTTCAGGATGGGGAAATTATGGAATTGCAGCTGAAGAAGAGCTACATTTAACTGAAAAACTTTTCTGGGGAATATTTGATTCTCTCTCTTCTAAGGTAATGGCAGCAGTTCAGATTAAGATATGCACATGATACTATGACGCATCCCTATGATGATGTATACTGCACAAAATGGTTATTTGAAATCTATTCAGGTTTAATCCTATAAATATGATGAATAAATAAAACCAGCAAAACTGTAATGTCTAGTTTAATCACTAAGGACACTTATTCAGGCAACAAGATCCATAGAGACTCACGGATTTCATAGGAAAACATGCTTTCCTGGATCCTATTATGTTTATAAAACATAATAGCTGACAACAGAGTACTTCCAGCCCCAGTACTTACTGTCCTCCAGTCTGACCTGTTGGACATGGTAAAAATCATTGCATATAACTGCCCAGATTACCAGGACTACAGCACTGAATTGATTTGTTTGGGAGACATGCTTGGTTAGATTGGGGCAAAACCTTGGAACAGTCCAGCTCAGAAGGGTCCAGCTCTGTAAAGGAATTATGAATTTAATAGAAGATTACCTGATTACTTTCTATTTTGCCCTTAGGCCAGGGAACATGTTTTTTTGATAGACTAAGTATCCATTTGTTGATGACAGCAAATGAAACAAAATAGATCCGTGTAATATAGTAAGGTTTTTTTTAACTAGCAGTGGTTCAGTATGAAGCAATGCAGGGGGGTTGGTCATTCATTTTCCTCCCAAGTTGAACTCCTGCAGAGTTAAGATTAGGCTTTGCATGTGCAGCATTCAAGAAATGCCAATTAATGTAGAAAAATAAACTAAAATAGATTTACAACATAAGCAATGTTTTCTGAACTGGCAAGTCCTGTTGAGATCTTCAGTATTTGCATATACTTGCAAATTTGTTTGTGTGTGCAAATACACGCAAACTTGTGAAAGACAAATACTATTTAACAATAAAAAATTACAGATTCTTTGTCTTTCATCTCAGCTCTACCTTCAGCTCGCTCTTGATATAGAAGCTTGTTCCTGTACTCTACTTTGACTCTTTAAACAATTAATTCAAACAATATATATGAATTTTAAAAATTGGCTTCCTCAACTGCTAATTCTGCTTCCTTATAGTTGTGTTGCCATAACTAATGCTTTGCATGTTTTTCTATTGGACTTTCCAACCAGTTCCTATCTCTCCTGCAGAAGTATGATCCAGATCTCTTCCGAATGGCCTTGCCTTGTTTAAGTGCAATAGCTGGGGCTTTGCCCCCAGATTATTTAGACACTCAAATTACCTCAATTTTAGAAAAGCAAACTTCAGTAGATACTGAAGGGAACTTTGATCCCAAACCTGTCAACACAGTGAAGTGAGTAGTGACAAACTTATTCTTTGTAATTAATCTGGGATTCTTATTGCAACTGCGCTATCTCTTTAATAAAATATAGATGAAGGAATTCTGTTAACATTAATTTTCATAATAAATTTATTTATGTGCAGTAACTAATGGATGATTACTATCTCTTGATGGGTGATGACCGTTGAGTCATTGGAACAAAGCTGTGTTCTGGGATGGATTGTTCACTATAACATGGTGCAATTTGTTGCTTCTCCACCAGGCTTCCAGCCTCTTACTTCAAGTCATGGACTAATATAATTTTAACTATGTTCTTGATTATTCCTTGTAAGCCAATTTGTAATTTTAAAACATAAGTTTTGCTGCGTATGTTCAACTAGAATGGTGTGATTTAAGCTTCTCTTTGCCCTCATGAGTATTTTATTTATTCATTTAAAATAAATATAAATGAATTATATGGGTGGTTATGGCAAGCTGTGTATAATTGATATTACTCTTCTCTGTTTTCAGTTTTACACTTCCTGAGAAGTTGGAGTATATTGTCAATAAGTATGCTGAACACACACATGACAAATGGGCCTGTGACAAGGTAAGGATTATTATAAATTTGACAGCTGTCAGAAAAGGACAACTGAAGAGTAATGAGAACTGAACGTTAGAAATCTGTTCAATCTATCTCACATGACAAATTTATTCTGTCACAGATTATTCTATCACAGCAGCATATTCTATCATTAATAGTTTTTTCATCAAATTAGTTAATTTTCTAGCAAGCTCTAAACTTAGCAACATTGTTCCCATTGCATTAGTGCAGGTTTTGTCTGTAGCAATTATTAAAAATTCTGAGAAGATCCATTAATATATTTGTTACATTTTCCTTCTTTCATGTATCATATTTTTATTTTCCTTGAAGTGAAAGAGACAGGCTTTATTAATAGATTAGCAATTTAAAACGTGTAGTTCCTGTCCAGATAGACACAGTTCCTCCTAAGCTGCCTCAGCCTAAAGTAATCCTTGTGGTTTCTAATAACAAATAGGGTTCCACAAGATTTACTTAACTCAAGAGCCCTTCAGTCATTCACTGAGGTAGAATGGAAGTGTATGATGGGAGGATTAGGGCTGTCATGGTCACTTCCTGATTATGAGTATTATCTACAGAGCCCCCGTTTTGTATGACTCTGCACACATGTAGGTCAGGCAAAGGCCTGTATGGAGTGTTGTTCTCTCTCACATTCCATATGCCCAAATATTCAGGCTGGGTTTTTTTGTTCGGCTCAATTATTCACTATTCTGCCGATGTTGCTTGTTATATTTTTGATATACAGACAGGTCTCACTGTACATTGTGGCTACAGAGGGCACAACAAGAGGAGAAGCAGTACATCTGCTGTGCTATTTCCAGCAGGCTTGTGAAGTGACGAAAGCAGTCTAGTTACTCATCCTACCTAAGCAAGTAGAGAAAAGCCCTTCCAACCACACCTAAACTCCAAGATTCCAGTTTCTTCTTTCCCTTTACACTCGCCCCTTTAAGCATGAAAAGGAAACTTCTTCCTTCCAGCAACAGCAAGACTGCAGTTTTTTCTTCCTCTTCCCACTCCCTTAGCCTAAACAGGTGAAAGAAAACTGCTCCAGTTGCCTTTTCTTAAGGGTCAAAACTCCATACCAAAACACCAAAAAGCCTGGCTCCCTCATCTTCCTCATTCTTTCCTCTCTCCCTTGATGCTCTCTTGGCTTGCTCAAATGCACAGGTGCCCTGGGAAAGCTATGCATTGTGAGCGGGACTTCAATTTATTTATTTCTCTAGAAATATTGTAAATTGGGACAATGCAAATTGAAATTCACCTATGTGAAATTGAGATTCACCTATGTATGTTGAAGGCTGGTTTTGTCAAAAATGTGCTATAAAGTTTAATGAGAATTAAGTTAAGAAAAAATTTAAATTTAAATATTTAAATCGTGTTACCATGTGTGTGAGTTGAAAAATTTATGCCAAAAAAAAAAAGTCAACTCAAAACACCTGGGTCAACTTATACATGAGTCAATGCAGTACTTATCCATGGGTCAATGTGTCTGCTATGGTGCCACTTCTGGCCTTTTGTAGTGCCTGTTTGAAAAAAATGTAGGAAGTGGCAGCTCTTTGGTACTGTCCTGCTATGGTAGAGATTGCAGAGGGGGTCAGTGCTTCTTATAGGTTCTTCCCAATCAGATTAAACTCTTGTCTTAATCCATCCTGGAGAACCTGAAAAGAAGAGCCCTACTCTCTCCACTGCAGTGGTGGCTGTTTGGGGCTTCCTCACCAGGGCAGGGGGAGTGGAGAAGGTTGGGAAAAGCTGGAAAAAGATCTCATCCACTCTGCTCTCTCTGCTACTTTCTCTGCTCTTCTCTGCTCTTTGATGCTTTCCTGTCAGGGCTTCTTTCAGCTTCTCCACAGATGCCCTAAACCTTGAGAGGTTCGTCCATCTATGGGGAACCTAAAAGAAGCACTGAGTCCTGCTACTCTCTCCAGCAGCCTTTTGCAAAATTACACAAAATTCTCACTTTCCATTTTAATTCCAATGGGAGTTCCTAACTGTTAAGAAACTCTTTATTTCACCCGAGCATGAACAATTGTGAATATTCTTTCCACCCATAGTGAAAAATGAGGTGGGCATAGCCCCTGGAGACTCTTCAGCTGCCAACCCCTAATGTACAGAATCCATTCTTCTGGTCCTCCCCATACATCTGAAGGGTGAAAAATCATTTCAGAATTATTGTCGTTATCTTGGAGTACCAAAACTTTGGAATCTTTGGGAAAAAAATTTGGAAAAAACTTTGGAAAATTTTTTAAATTAATTAAATAATTAAATGATTAATTAAAGAATAAAATAGTGAAGATTCACATCCCTATTGGAGAAGTTCTGTAGAGTTCAGGAGGACAATTGCATTTTTCTTCTTTCAGCCCCACCCCAATTGATTATTATGCATACCTTTTAATAAATCAGGCAGAAGCATAATTCAACAACAATGAAAGCAGGAAGTTGGAGTCTATGTCCTAAATCTTATTGGTATATCTAGTTAGACAGATATATTGAATCAACTATTGAACTCAACACTTAAATAAATTGAATTGAATCAATAGTTCTATTCTAACTGGGATTATCAATAGGATTCAGGCCAGTGAGTCATAAATAGAATTCTGTGGTTGCCTCGACCCTTTGAGTCTCAGTCACCAAGTGTGCCTCTGAGCACCAGAAGTACCTATGGGAGAAAATGATCTCATCTTTTTACTGGGTGACTGTAAGAAGGTGGTCATGATTTTCCATTCTGTAGTTCACTGCCTGATGAGCCAGTAGTTTAACACTGTCTGTCATAGAGCTCATTACGAGCAGGATATTATAAGGTTAAACTATTGTTTCATGAACATCTATGCTATTATTAGTCAAGCAGTAGTACACAAGTGGCCCTGACCAGCCTCTATAGTTACACACTGCCACTGGAGGAGGAAGCCATCCTGCACACACCTGCTAGAGGTCAGCTCTAACAGCTACTTTGGGGGTCCTTGGAGCCAAGGCACAATGGGTGGGGTAGCTTGGGGAATGCTTTGTCAGAAAAAAAAGTGTGGATGGTTTCCCAAACCATAGTTCCTTTGCTGCATGGACCTCTAGAGCTGGAGGGAAGTGCTATTCATGGGATGCACGCAGCTGTTTTTGTACCCCTTGGGCCCCATTTTTAAAGTTTTTTTTTCCAAAGCACCCTCAAAAGCACTTTGAGAGGCATGGGGCAATTCATCACATCCTTCTTTAAGCTGTTTTAGGTCCAGACAGGCCTTTAAAAAAAATTGTTAGAAAAAAAAAGACATCTGTTTTTAAAATGGCCCAGCAGGCCAAAAACATTGAGGTATTAATCAACTCCCTTTACTCTTCTGATTTATACCTATGGCACTATGGAGATAACTTTAAGTAAACTGGAAGTATAGATGTATGTACATATTGACTAAAACCTTTTGTTGTGGGGGGCTAGAATCATAGGAGTGGAAGAGTGAGGCTATGTTTGCTTTGCCTCTCCTACTGTCAGGCCCCAGTTACTTTATCCTGCTATCTTACATGTGTTGGTGGAGGGAAGATTTGAAGTAGACTTGCATAATATAGAGCCCTGTCCCATTAGGAGACCTGCATGCCTGGAGCAGACTCTTCACTTCAGAATTTCCACCCTAACATATAGATAGTGGCAGAGCAAGGATGATAGCAGTGTGACAACAGAAGCAGTGATGGTGATGGGGCCACCACCCCCTATACCAGTGGTTCTCAACCTGTGGGTCCCCAGATGTTCATGGACTTCAGCTCCCAGAAGCCCCAGCCACTATGGTCAATGCTCAGGGCTTCTGGGAGCTGAAGTCCAAAAACATCTGGGGACCCACAGGTTGAGAACCACTGCCCTATACGGTTAGAGTGTCTGGACAGGCATGTTGGATAGCAGCAGTTGACATTATCTCTGTAGCTTCAGAAAGGATAAGTTCATGGAAGTTGCAGAAGTACAAAACAGATGCATACACTTGTACATTCGACTCACACTGGAAGCAGAAGAACCATCTTATGAAGCAGAATGTCACTCATTTAGGAATGTAAATGAAACATAGGATAATTTGTAATTTTCTGTCACTTTGTCTGTGTTGTGGCTCTTTTTCTTCGTTGTATGTATGCAGTAGTGCCCATCTCCAAAACTAATGTCCTATAGGATTCAGTGTAGTTGTGCTATAGTGTTGTCCCTAAATAGGATGCTGAGTGATTCTTTTTATACTTTGTCCTTAGCGTCTACAGATTAGTGTCTCAGTTGTATGTGAACATAGAACTTTGGTTTCTTGTCTTTTATAGGACAATTCCTCTAGGGGTTTTTTTTTCTTTTAAAAAGACTATTTATGTGAGTTGTTGTCATGGCCATCTCAGGCAATTAGTTCCATAGCTAATTATGCATTCTGTGAATGATGTGTCTGTTTTCAGAGTAATAGTGGATGGAAGTATGCTGCTTCACTTGATGAAAATATGAAGACGCATCCTTTAATAAGGCCTTTTAAAACATTGACTGACAAGGTAATAAAGGAAAAGTTACAACATTTTATTTAGTGAAATAATAACAGGATTAGTGCACATGTTTCATTAATATATCAATATTGTTGGAAGTATAATATGAAACAAAATATGACAAGACATAAGTCCTATATGGTTTAGCTAGCCAAAGTATGCGCAGAGAGACTACCATTTAAAATTTAAAGCCTAGTTTTGTTTATTTCCTTAAAAATCTAGAATTGTGTGTTAGGTCTTCAACAGCAATCTGGGTGAAAATGTTAAATCTGTTTAGGTAGTGATCTATTGCACAGATATATTGAAGTCTGTTTATTGGCTAGCATCCTGTTAGTGAGTTACAACAGTGTAAATCCAACATGCTATTGCAACCTACTTTGTGATCATTGTGGAGGTCAGAATTCTTTACCAACTGCAATTACCCAATTCTCCCAGGAACCTATTTTTTAAGCAATACAGCCCCCTCCAGTGTGGTTGTTCATGTGTTGTTGGAGAGCGGTGGGGGGGGCAGTGAAGACGTAGCCAGCTACTGTCTTGTAGCTGGATGTGCTGCAAGGACATAATCTGCAGACACCTTTTGAGGGTCTCCAGGATCTCTGCAAATGCCCTTTGAAACACATCCAGCTATAGGAGATAGCTGGACACATCTCCAGTGATCCCCCAGCTCTCCATCAACAGAGAAATGACTATGTTGGGTGGGTTCTATCATTGGAACAGTGGATTAGCACTTGGAGATGTAGGTATGGACATATAACTGCATGCCAGACATATGTTTCCCAAATGCAAGATTTCAGCCATTATATTCAGAACCACGTCTAACTCTTAATGGACATCTTTTGGGCCAAATCCATGCTGTTCTCTGACTAGTAAAATGACTTTATTTTCTTAAGCAGTTAGGAAATAGTTCAAAGATAACTGGCTGATGATATAGCATTTCCCTAGCTATTTTTCAGTTACCACTATATAGTACCTCCATTCTTATAAATGTTATTCTGCTGACAAGTTTTCTGAGCACAGAATCGATAACATTCTGTTATGCTTGGATGGAAGGCATCATGAATTTTTTCTTAGCTATAAGACTATGATTATGCATTTAGGAATAAATCTTATTGCTAGACCCATTGAGTAGGCCCTTTTGCTGAATTTTCAGTCAACATATGTAAATCCATTTGGTCCATTAGATCTACTGTAGTTGAGACTAGTTCTTGGATTTAGCCCTTAATCTGTGGCACTTAAAGGAATTTAATTCATTGCAACTTCACATTGGCACTTGATTTCAGTCTTATGAATTTAATTGTGGAGGGATGTGTCCTACCTGGTCCTCAATATCTTGCAGTAATTTGTCTTCTCATAATGATATTATCAACTTTTTTATGAAAAAGTTTGAATAAACCACAATGTTTATTTTAGGGGAAATCTGCACCTTGCAGTGACGTTTACAATTATAGTTTGCAAAAGCCTATTGTCATGGGTGCTGGCTGACTTACTTACTTATTTACTTAATTTATTTATATATATATAGAGAGAGAGAGAGAGAGAGAGAAGGGTCAATAGTTAGTGGTCTTGGATAATACTTGACACTTCCTCTCTAGGAACTCCTGAGAGGAGATCATTTATGATAAGTCTCTACATTAGGAGAATGGCAATTAAAATGGCAAATATGATTCACTGTAAATAATGTACAGTGATGTTCACTGTGGGAAAAATTCCTAACTGCACACTTACAGTGATAGGGTCTGAGCTGGTGGTGACTATCTGGGAAAGCAAGTTGTTGATGTAGTGGGTAGCTCAATAATAGTATTGACCCAGAGTGCAGATACTGTAAAACAGCAAATTACATATTGGGGATTATTAGAAAAGGAATTGAAAATGACACTGAAGATACCATAATTTCTTCATACAAGCCTGAGGTACAGACACATTTGGAATACTGTGTGCTGTTCTGATAACCACACCTCAAAAAAGATACTGTAGATGTGGAGAAATATGCAGAAAAGGGAAATGAAAGTATTAAAGGAATTAGATCTACTTTCCTATGGAAAAAAAGTTGAAATATCTGGGACTTCCATGCTTAGAAAAATGTGAGTAAAGGTGTGCATAACAGAGATGAGTAGAATTATGTATGTTGTGGGACAGTAGATAAGATGTCTGTTCCTTTCTGGCTCCCAAGCTTGAATTCATTCAGTGATACCAAGTGGTTCAGGATACACAAAAGGAAGTACTTCACGCAGTATATTGCTACTGCACAATTCATATTACAATTCCCAGTGTGAAATCTGCAGTACTAGATTAGTTTGCTCTGCTGAATTTAGTGCAAGGTGTAATAATGATTGCCAATTTAGTTGGCTGTAAAAAGAGATATTATTAATGAAGAAGTAGCCACATTGAAGTATATCTCCAGATGAGATAGCTCTGCTTTTCCTTTCTATATCTTTTTTTAACCTATGGACGATCTCAGCAGTACCCTGTCCCAAAAGTGTCAATGGCTGCTGTTCACATTGCTTACAAATTATCTCCAGTATCAAAGGCAATATATCTCTTAAAAGCAGTTGCTAACAGATATGTCCAAGTGAGTAGACACATATCCTGATTGTGGGCTTGCCATATGGATTTCATTGGGTCCTGTAGCAGTAGAATGCTAGAAGTGGATTGTATAAATCCATCAAGGATGGCACCATTGATGCCTCCTAGTCTGAATGTCTATATATCACTTCTAGGATCAAAGGCAATATACCTCTCTATATGAGTTGCTGGGAAACACAAGATGGAGGGTACAGTTGCATTTATATCCTGAAGGCAGGTTTCCCATAGGCAGCTTATTGGTCACAGTGTGATGTCTTCAGCTTGATCCAACGTGGCTCTGCTTGCATTGGTATCACTACATAAGCTGTAGACTATCATGTCCTTAAGCTTGGAGAAGATATCCAGTTTGCACATTATCAGCCTGTTTATCAGCCAGGATTAAGCTTCAGCCACTATGATGCCGGGGAACTTATCTTAGGAAGCAAAACTCTACCCACACATAAATCACCTTGTGTATGCAAAACTGTCTGTGCTTCAATAACCATTTGTTCCTGAGCATTAAGAATGTTAGGACTTTTTGCATTCTGTTTTCTTTCCACTCAACTGATTACATCTCTCACTCATCTCCCATCCTAACTTGTGCAAAGTAATCTGCCAGCTGAGATAACACTCCATGTGTCTGATGAAGTAGGCTGCAGTCCATAAAAGCTTATACCAGATAAACTGTTAGTCTGTAAGGTTTCATATGTTTGTTTTTTGCTTCATTCTAGTATTCTCCTGGTTGTCCTCTGTATTTAAAAACCTAATTTGTGGTAGTTCTCCTGTCTTTAAATGTCTGTGTAGCACCTACCTCTCCATTATCAACAGATAAAGCTTTGTTGAGAAAATTTGTAGGGAAAGTCATTCTTGGAACTGTTGGCTAGGTTGGAGGGAATAGTTGGCAAGGACTGTTCAGGTCATAATCTGCTTAAATCAGGGTTTTTTTCTCTTGAGATAGAAAGATCTCTCTCTAAGAAGTGTTTTAAAATGGCTTCTGTGTCCTGTCATAGCTGATGAACTAAAGTATCCATTTACCTCTGAATACTGCATTACTGAATTAGCCCTTTGTAGCCATTTCTTGTCCCCTACCTTTGGGCTCATTAATTGTTTAATACCTCTTTGCAGCCAGAAGAATTGTGCACATTCATGAGCGCTTATAGACATACTATTAATACCCAGCATGTCATGACAAATGCCAAGGCTGTCAATGGCATCTCACCTGTGCAAACATGTTGATTTATTTATTTATGAATAGCCAAGCACTGATAGGAGAAGTACTGACTCTTACATCCATCATCGTTCCTCATTCCTGTGGGATCTGTCCAATACTGCAGTACTGTGTGAAAACTGGAGGCATTATGAGGAAGTGAAAAGATGTTAGACACATCAGGCTTTGTGCTTTTCCAATATACACCAGACTATTCAAAAAGTATTTTTAAAAGCTGCCATCTTTTACTGATTTTCACCATTGCCTGGTAGATTATGGAGAGTGGGCCAGCAACCATTTAGGTTGCGCTGGGGAGACGTCTGCTAGACGATGATGAGGACAGACCACCAAGTTCTCTTTCCCAATGCTACCCTCAGTGCATCACCATCTCTGCATTAGTCCTAATCTTAGTCTCTGCATTATATTCAATGAGTGAACTCCATGGATTGCTTCTCATTGAATCCAGAAACAGGTTATATAGTAGTAATATGGATTCAGAAATATTGTAGAGTTTTGAATTAAATGCTGTAACTCTGTCAAGTAGTAAAAAAAAAGGCGTTACAGATAACTGTGATTGAGTTCTAATAGCTTGTGCTAACATTAAAGGAAAAGAGTGGTAGGCTGAAAAAATAATTCTAAGTCAAGGAGTGGGGTTCACTATGACCATACTTTATCAACTGTAGCAAATCAAATTTGGTATGGCATTGTGCCTGAATGTTGACCAAAAAATTCCTCCTCATTCCCTGGGGCTGGGCCCCAGGGAATGATGGAAATGGAATGGACCCACCGCAGTGGGAATGTTGCAGCTTTCTCGGCCCCCAAGTTAGGCCAGCACCAAAAGCTAAACATAAATATCTGTTAAGGGGAGCTCCATCCCCACTTTTGGGGCAGGGAGTGCTCCAGTTCTCTTTCTTCTGGTCAGGTCCAGTATCTCTTCCATATGCAAAACAGGTTGTGATGTTAAATTGTTAAATACAAATCAGATCTTCACATTATTGTGAGGAAGGTAAGAATCCCAAACACAGTGCACAATTATGCTAGTGGGTTGCATTTCTTGTCATATCTGTTAATCAGTTGCTAACGCACTGTCCATAGCAATAGGAATAAGAGTATTGCTTACATGGAAGTTAAGGGAAGGTTTACTCTTCTAAACGGAATGGCTAAACAGGTTTAGAGTGCTTATATATAAGCCTGAGAGGCAAACTAGATGAAAGTCTTCAATTCCTTCACCTGTTTTCCACTGGTTCCTGCCTGTGGTGACCAACCAGCACCGCTTCTTACTCTGTTAAGATTACTTAGCACGCAGCACAGCCACAGAGATCAGCCAGCCACACTTTAAGGCGGCTAATGGCATCAGTTATCTACCTGTCAGCACAAATAAGAGTGCTTAATAGGGATGGAATGAACATTTGAAAAATCAAATCCCTCCACTACCAAAGAGGGCTTCTTAACTGCTGAGGAACCACGATGAGAAAATCCTAGTGAAAACTCCATCCCTGATCTGGACAAGAAACTGATGCTCCTTTCTTACACTATCCTGCTCACAGAATCATAAAACTGGAAGAGAACACGAGGGCCATCTGATCCATCCCCCTGCCATGCAGGAATACATGATCAAAGCATTCCTGAGAGATGGCCATCATTCCTTTGTTTAAAAACCTCCAAAGAAGATTCCACCATACTCTGGGGTAGTATATTCCACTGGTGAGCTGCTTTTACCATCAGGACATTCACAGAATCGTAGAGTTGGAAGAGACTACAGGGGCCATCCAATCCAATCCCCGCCATGCAGGAACACACATCAAAGCACTCCCAACAGATGGTCATCCAGCCTCTGCTTAAAAACCTCCAAAGAAGGAGACGCCACCACACTCCGAGACAGCCTATTCCACTGCCAGACAGCTCTGGCTGTCAGGAAATTCTTCCTGAGGTTCAGGTGGAATCTCCTTTCCTGGAGCTTGAATCCATTGCTCCTTGTCCTAGTCTCTGGAGCAGTGGAAAACAAGCCCACTCCCTCCGCAACATGACATCCCTTCAAATATTTAAACATGGCTATCATGTCCCCTCTTAATCTTCTCTTCTGAGGACTAAACATACCCAGCTCCCTAAGCCACTTCTCATAGGATATGACTTCCAGACCCTTCACCATTTTGGTTGCCCTCCTCTGGTTCTTCCTAATGTTTAGGTGGAATCTCTGTCTCTGTAGTTTGAAGACATTGGTCCATATCCTAGTCTCTAGAGCAGCAGAAAATAAGCTAGCTCCATTGACTTTGAATGTCCATATAATATTCTTTGAAATACTTAAATATGGCTATCATATCACCTCTTAACCTTCTCTTCTCCAGGCTTAGCATACCAAGCTCCCTAAGCTGCTCCTCATAGGGTATGGTTTCCGTACTTTTTATCCATTTGGTCTCCCACCTCTGGACACATTCCAGCTTTTTCAATATCCTTTCTGAATTTTGGTGCGCAGAACTAGACACAGTATTCCAGCTGAGGTCTGACCAAAGCAGAATAGAGTGCTATTATTACTTTCTTTGACCTAGACATTATACTCCTATTAATGGAGTGTAGAATCTCATTAGCCTTTTTAACTGCCCCATCACACTTTTAGCTTGTGGTCTGCTAGGACTCCTAGATCCCTTTCGCACATACTGTGGTCAAGCCAGGTATCACCCATCCTATATTTGTGCATTTCATTTTTTTCTAAGTATAGTATCTTACATTTTTCCTTGTTAAAATTCATTTGGTTAGTTTTTGCCCATCTGTCTAATCTGTTAAAAATGTTTTGAATTCTGATCTTGTCCTGTGGGGTCATTAGCTACCCCTCCTAATTTGGTGTCATCTGCAAATTGGATAAGCATGTCTTCAATTCCATCATCCAAGTCACTGATAAAAATGTTGAATACCACTGAGCTCAGGATAGAACCCTGTGGAACCCCACTAGTAACTTCTCTCCAGGATGAAGAGGTGCCAGTGGTTAGCACCCTTTGAGTTTGGTTGGCCAACAAATTACAACCTAACAGTAGCATTGTATAACTCAGATTTTACTAGCTTGATTGCAAGAATATAATGGGGGACCTAATCAAAGACCTTGCCGAAATCAAGTCATGATACATCCACAGCATTCCCTTCATCTGCCAAGTTTGTAACTCTGTAAAAAAATGAATGTTGATCATCTGTTCCAGGGAGACATCTTCCAAGTCTTCAGTCTGGCTTGGGGTCTGTAGTAGACATCTACAATGATATCATTGTTGTTTCTCTCCTCCTTAATTTTTACCCAGATGGCCTTAATCTGGCTTCTAGGATTTAAGTCATGGGGTAAACATGCTTGACATATGCTTGACATATGCCTCCTCTTTTCCTGTTTGGTCTGTTTCTCTAAAATAGATTATACCACTTGTTGCTATGTTCCAGTCAATCATGAGACTTATCCCACCAGGTTTCAGTGATACCAATTATATCAGCTTTGTTTAGCTTTGTTTGCTATTAGTTCAAGTTCATCTTCTTTATTTTTCATGCTCTCTGCATTAGTGTAGAGGCATGACCATGGCCATGACCATGGGTCATTCCCCCTAGCTGTTTATTTTCTTTTTCTTTCCCTCCCACTGTTGAGTTCTTGTACCATACACCTGGTTCTCCCCATAACATTCAGGCTGTTATCTCCAACACTTGATGAACTCCTGCCCTGAAGAATACTGTCTCCCTCCCTCTCAACTCAGTTTAAAGACTTCCTGATCTGGGTTTGTGAGGCTCTTAGGAAAAACATTCCTGCCAACTGCTGTGAGGTGCAACTCATTGCTTGCCAGAAGTCAATCTTCATGAAACCACAGACCATGGTCCAAGAAGCCAAACCATTCCTGACAGCACTATCTGTGAGCCAGTTGTTCACCTGCAGTAGTCTTCTCTTGCTTCCTGGGCTTTGTCCTTCAACTGGGAGGAAAGATGAAATGATAACTTGTGCATCAGTGTCCGTCTGCTTCCTACCCAGAGCCTAGTAACCCTTGGATCTCCTGAAGGCTGCTCCTTGCAGTGTCATCGATCCCCAAGTGGATTAAAAGGATGTCGGCTCGATGAGTCTTGTTAGCTGTTCTGTTACATTATGGACTTTCCCTTTCTGGGAGACACCACACCTCCCAAGACATCCTTTCAGGTTTGCAAACCACTGCTTCTCTTCCCTCAGCAGGGAGTCCCCTACTACCACTATGTGTCTCCTCCATGTGCTGAATTGCAAGAGGTTACCTGCACATTATCTAAGGACTGACATTATTGCTCTTGTTCCTGTTCCTAAGCATTACTGATTGAATTAGTTCTGTAGCTCCAGACGCACAGAATAATCCTTGGTCCTTCTACTTCTATATGTTCACATTCTGCCAAATGTTTTCCTCCTGTGTTTGGGAAATTACTTCCTCCTCAGAGACATCTCCTGTGTGATCTTTATCTAGGACAGCCTGCTCTGCTCTGTCCAAGAAAACTTCATGCTCCCTAATATGCTGGAGAGTTACACACATGGGCCTCAAGTTTCTGGGCCATCTCTTTCAACAGGGCAACCAATTTGCACTTGCTGTAGGTGTAGCTGCCCACGTCTTCTAACAAGAATGCAAACTCACCACAGGTGATGCAGATGACTGCAGCATCTCCCTCACCATCCATATTCAGTAGTCTTAAGGAGGCATTGAAACTAAACTCCCCACCTCCCCTGCAAAACTCCCCCATGAAACACCTGTTCACCTTGCTCCTCTTTCCTGAGCTCTAGCGACTGGGTCTGCAGTTATATAGTGAGCTAGTGACTGCTAGCTCCTCTCCCAACCAAGTCTCTGACTCACTTCCTTTGGACCTATACCCAATAGAACACTAATGAGCAGACAAGCAAGCCTCCTGAGGAGTATGGGGTTTTTGAAATTTGTTTTATAGCTGCATTTGAGTGGGGAAAGTGAGGAGACAAGGACATGACGTGACACCTACCTCTGTGGCATTGTGGCACCTACTTCTGCAGTAGCAACAACAGGGCATGCTGCAGGCTAAGGGAAGTGGCAGTGCCTGGGATGACATCAGAAGCTGGCACCATACATCTCCCATTCTTGCTGAAGCTTGAAAGAAACTGCAGCTGGCAAGGAGAGGAGAGGACAGCAAGCCAAGAGATTGTTGTCAAGCCAAGAGTGAAAGGGGGATTTCAAAGATGGGAGGAGTGAAATGATAGGAGAGAAGAGAAGGATGTGGAGTCCTGGGAAGCAAGGGCATCTTCAAAAACTGCAGAGAATTTTTTTTAAAAAATAGTTCTTCCCTGAAAGAAAAAACTGGTAAAGATTTAGATTGCTAGTCCCTGATGATCAGGAACTAGAACTTATATTTAACTTGATCATGTGCAGAATAACATGTAAGAAAAAAAAATTAATACTTCTGGAAAGAAAAAAATTAGTATTACACATAGCTACAAATTTTAACATCAGTTGACCAGAATCTGCATACCTTTTCATATGGACAAAATAGTTTTCTTCTCAATTTGTCTAGATGAAACATGATAAAATTCGTATGATTTTTTTTAAAGGAAAAGGAAGTCTACCGATGGCCTGCCAGAGAGTCACTTAAAACCATGTTAGCCATGGGATGGAGTCTAGAAAGGACCAAAGAAGGAGAATTGATAGTCCAACAACGTGAAAATGAAAAGCTCCGCAGTGTATCACAGTCCAGCCAAGTATGACAGAACTTTATTTAAAAACAGAATCAAATGTATCTGCTTCATCAGTATTACTCCTGCTTCTGTACTATGGCTAATTTCCACATAAAAGCTTTAAAACAAAACAAAACAAGAAATTTTGATGGGTATTTTGACACTGTGAAATAGTGAATTGTTTGAAATAGTGAGACCACAATCTGTCACATCCTGAAAAATCTTTTAAAAGTGGGTTGACCTGAATGAGATGTTGAACTTAGTTCTTCCCACACATTGCAAAAGCCTTCACAGCAACAGTGTCCTGTAGCAAAATCTTCCTCTGGCCACCTCTCCATTAACCATGTGTCCTCAGATGTCCTCCCTCCACTATTTCTATCGTGTCTTAGGCCTAGATTTGATGGGTTCGTCTCTCAGAGTTGTGTACCAAAAGCCACCATGACCAAGTTTCTGTGTAGCATACGTCCTCACACTCTCCAAAACTGGATGACCTTCTGGAGGGGATGCAAATCCAGGAAAGAAAAAAAAACAGCAGTGAGAAATAAAAATAAGAAGGCCCTGGAATATAGACTGTGCATATAAGATGCTTTTAATTTGACCTGTGTGTGTGTGTGTGTGAGTGAGTGAGTGAGTGTGGGAGAGAGAGGGCGCGCAGAGGAGAAGGAACTGTGGGTGCTGCAATGACAACAGGGATGGCGGCAGAAGTCATCCGTTAGGATATAAAGCTGCCATACCAGGATTTTGCTGCTGTCCTACTGCTGCCTTTTTTTAAACACACACACACACACAGAATGAGGGAGAGAGACTGACTGGTTTATGCCAGCAGAAATGACACACGTACCAGTTTAAGTCACGAGCAGGATTTCAGCCTATGAATTTAACCCACCAGAACTAGAATCTCCCTTTGGTTGGCATTGGTGCCTTTTTTTCCGCATTATCTCCAATATCTCACCAAAACAAAGGCTGCAGTCTTCTCAGCCTCAGAAGGGCTGCTATTTGAGAGAAAACTCTTGTGAGCCCATCTTCTCCATTAAAAGGAATTCAATTTGCTCACCTTAAGAATTTGTTAGGTGGTGGCACAGCAATGAAAAGAACATGTGAAACAAGGTAGAATAGCTACAAACTTTCTGAACCTCAGCTGAGGAAAGAAGCAGTCATGTCAACACCTTTGTCAGCCAATGTAGATCAATTTCTGCTATTTCCAAAGTCTATTTTCTTTAAAACTGTAGCAAGTTCAGAAGCAAGCACTGTTTCTCTGCTTGTGTACTGTGTAACTGACTTCAGTTGTGAAACTAATATTGAAATAAGAGGGTTCAGGAAAAGACCTCCTTGTGGCATTAATTCATTGGGCATTATCCAGTGTTGAACCTCTAAAAAGGAAGGAGTCAATTTCCCTGCCTACTGCAGCCCCCATGTGTTCCCAAAAATAGTTCTGAAAGGCCAAGAAACTCTCTGGAGCCAGAAAACTACAAAGAGAAAGAGGAAGGATACTCTCTTCTGCTGGCTCTGTAGTGCCAGTATCACATTGTTTTTATAACTAAAGATTAGTATATTTCAAAGTAAACAATATAGAGTCTTTAAAGGCTTGTGTAAAAATAATGGAAAAGCCTAGACTGTTTTGAATGAAAAATGTTTTGCTTTTAAATAAATTCAAAAAACATTTATTTTTTACTGTTATTGCCTTTAAAAGTTTGCTCCAACAGTTCAGTCTTATGAGCCTTCATTTTGTCAGAGCACCTAGGTTAAAACTGAAGGGCGCAATACTTTTGCGTTATTCATTGTGAAAATTAAGCTCAGTGTTCTGCTAGTTAATATTTCCATGCTACTAGAAATTCTTAGGTACTGCCTTTGAATAAAATCTGGAAGACAAGAATAAGTACATCTTGTTCAGTACTTCATTTAAGATTTAACACATATGTAATTTGAAGCATTTTTCATTCTTAAAATAACTATTCTAAATATGCAAAAACAGCCATCAATTCTTCTTTTTTAACAACAGGGAAATGGATACAACCCAACACCACTTGATCTTTCAAATGTTGTACTCTCCAGAGAACTCCAGGTGTGTATTAATGATTCAGAGAAATGTAACATCAAAAAGGCATCAATGTTTAACTTAGTTCAAGTATGGCTAACAAGTAGACAGTTCTCCTTTCCCATGGGAAGCAAGGGGTCACATGGAAGCAACAGAGGCTACGTTTCCTTCCCACACCAGTGTCAGTCCATTATCTAGAAGAACAACTGGTGCCGGGATAAACAACACTATGAGCTCTTTCTGCTCATCCCCTGCCTTCTCATGTTGATGTGGTGTCTGAACTTCTGGTATAACTTGAGAAAAAGGGACTTTGTCACAACATTTGGAATGAACAGTTGTTCATTGTAATAACAAAACCATTTTTTCTGCATATTTCTGTTTCCATAGCCAATATATTTTATGCTGAACAATTTGCTCATGTTTTCAGAGTTCATGTGTTTTCACTGTACACAATTCGTCTAACTGCCATCCTTTGGAATCCTGGGATCTACAGTTTGGCAAAGCGCAGCACATAAATACCTCATACAACGACACATCCCAGGATCCTGTAATTGCATGTGGTACTTAGATTTTGAGCTCTACTGCTTTACCAGGCTACAAAACACAGGGTTCCAAAAGATGCAGGCATGATAATTAAAGTGGTATCAAACTGCTACAGTGGTGCAGTATGATCATCTCCATGTCATCCGTATAAAGTAGTGATATTGTATCATACATGAATTATGATGATGGCAGTGGCTAGCTGACCTTGAATTGTGGTGACTTTGAATTTTCATTTGCTCAGGATGAAGTGTAAATAGTATTTACCTTATATTAAGGGGCAGAAATATATAAATTAGGAAGCTTAAAGAAGTGTGCAGATGAAGGGATTCCTAAAAACAACTCATGTGGAAGGATAGATGGACATGACTCTTGATTTTTAATGGAAGAGAGAAGAAAGGCAAATTAAAGGCAAGGGGGTGCTCTTAAAATGCTTGTTTCTCTTAATATTATATAGGGGGAGGCAGAGAAGAATGTTAAAAAGATTATTCTAGCGCAGAAAGAAGTAGGCAGTGGCTTGGAAAGTTAGAATCTAAGCAAACAGTATATGTTACTATTACAAATACTGTTACAAATTACATTGAAGAAATATAGAGATGGATGAAGATTTTACGGAGGTAAAATACACAGGGGGCTTAGAGACAGAAGCAATAATGCATGATTACCAAGGCATACATGGGCAAGCAAAACAAAACTTGGAGGTTTGAGAACTTTGGGCTCTGGTAGCAATTTTGTCATCTATGTCTCTGCTGTCATTACAGTATCAGTATAATGATATTGTAACTCTAAGGAAATGATGACCAAAAAGAATTTTAGAAGAAGACTTAATTTGAATTTATAGTCATCCCTCCATGTTCGCTAGGGTTAGGGGCACAGGACCCCCGTGAAAGTGAAAAAATCATGAATAACTCTAGGCCCTCCCAAACCATATTTATCACACAAAAAAAGTATGATCACTATATTCAATCCACCATGGATTCCTTTGAGGCATCAGCTTCTTTCACAAGGCAGAACTGGGTGGTGGATGGGGCTTACTGCCACCTCCATTGCTGCCCCACACTATTTTTAATAGGGACCTACAAGCCTCATTCACAGTTTCTCAGTCTCACGAGACTTGCAGTCCCTATTAAAAATAGCATAGGGAGGCAGCAGAAGTGACAGCAAATAATCTGTGAATAATCAAATTCGCAAATGCAAAATTCACAAGTATGGAGGGCTGACTATAATTATATTAATTCAGACCCTAGGTTGAGTGAACCAACCTATTCTGCAGAAATAGGATTTTATTAACAATTATACTAGAAGTTCCTTAATGGTTCCTTCTTGTGAAAACAATGAAACTTGGAACAATAGCTACCTGTGCTTTTTAAACAGTCCTGTGATATGTTAAAGTCTAACAACTGTATTATTACCAAAATTCCCATAGACTCATTAATCAAATATGCATTCTAGTCCATGAAAGGTTATACAACAATAAATAAGTTGCTGCAAAACTGCTTGTTGTTTTTGCTACAATTGGCTCATGTAGCTACCTGCCTTCTGAGTATTAGTTTATGCAAGCTCCCATCCTGGTTTAGATAAACTGATTCTCTTTATTGTCACTGTGTATGCTCTGTTGTCATTGAATATGAAGTTTTCTATTTGCAAGGCCTATTCTGTTTGATTTACTTATAATCCATCTATTTACATAGTGTGTTTACCTCAAAAACACAGGCTTGGATCCTGAAATAGCCTGATACTCTCCATTGTCATTGAATATACTCTATTGTCAAAGTTTTCTATTTAAAAGCCCTGTTCTATTTAATGTAGTTATAATCTGTCTATTTACATACTGTGTTTACCTCAAAAACACTGGCTTAGATCCTGAGATGGCCTCCTTTCATTAGTGGGACAGCTTTTGATCCCCACTGTCAGACGTGGGGAAAGTGATTGTGACCAATTTCTCTTCACCTTGCAGCTATTTGAACCACCTGCCATACTTTGTCAGGGAATTACCTAGCCCTCTGAAGCAGATTCAGGGAATAAAGGAGGCCACAGCAGCGAGAAGGAATCGTTTGTGTCCCCTCTCCCCACTTCCACTGGCAAAAGCATCAGATCAGCACAATTCTAGTCATGGGTTCACAAGACCCTGATCATTGGAGGTCTTGCTGGGGCCTAGGCTGGTGTCATACCAGCACCAAGTCAAAACATGGCTTTTTATTAAAGCCCTTGAGACCTAACTGGTTTTGTCCAATTTGCATGTGTGCTGTGGTTGGCATTATTTTAAATGGTTTTAAATTGTCTGATTTTAAGTGATAGAACAGGGTTCTGTCCTGAGCCCAGTGCTATGCAACATCTTCTTCAATGACTAGGATGAAGGAATAGAGAACATGCTGATCAAATTTGCAAATGACACCAAACTGGGAGGGGTTGGTAATATACCAGAGGGCAGGATCAAAATTCAAAATGACTTTGACAGATTGGATAACTGGGCCAAAGCTAATAAAATGAATTTCAACAAAGACAAAAGTAAGGTCCTACACCTAGGCAGAAAAAGTGGAATGCACAAATATAGGATGGGGGACACATGGCTGGATAGCAGTACATGTGAAAAGTATCTAGGAGTCTTGGTGGACCACAAGCTGAACATGAATCAGCAGTGTGATGCGGCAACCAAGAAAGCCAATGCGATTCTTGGTTGCATCAATACAAGTATGCTGTCTAGATTGAGGGAGGTAATGGTACCACTCTATTCTGCATTGGTTAGACCTCATCTAGAATACTGTGTCCAATTCTGGGCACTGCATTTCAAG
Organism: Iguana delicatissima; assembly: GCA_948472985.1. Lineage (NCBI taxonomy): Eukaryota > Metazoa > Chordata > Lepidosauria > Squamata > Iguanidae > Iguana > Iguana delicatissima. The sequence goes on from CAOKZL010000515.1 coordinate 402,008, forward strand.
AAGGATATCGACAAACTGGATCGTGTCCAAAGGAGGGCAACCAAAATGGTGAAGGGTCTGGAAGCCATGCCCTATAAGCAGCAGCTTAGGGAGCTGCGTATGTTTAGTCTGCAGAAGAGAAGGTTAAGAGGGGACATGATGGCCATGTTTAAATATTTGAGGGAATGTTATGTCAAGGAGAAAGCAGGCTTGTTTTCTGGTGCTCCAGAGAATAGAATAAGGAGCAATTTATTCAAACAACAGGAAAAGTGATTTCACCTGAACCTCAGGAAAAACTTCCTGATGGTCAGAGCTGTTCTGCAGTGGAATATGCTGCCTGGGAGGGTGATCAGAGTCTCCTTCTTTGGAGATTTTTAAGCAGAGTCTGGATGTGGGCTCCTACATGGCAGGGCGTCAGCTCCTGTGGTCTCCTGTGGTCTCTTTCGAAGTCTATGATTCTATGATTCTGTAATATATTTTTTAGTCTTTTAAAATTATTGTCATTTATTGTCCTAAGTTGATTTTATTGTACACTGCCCTGAGGTCCTTGATTATTGGGCAGAATATAAATATTTAAATAAATACATACCGTAGGTCCTCAGTGTCCACTGAGGTTTGGTTCCAGGACCCCGTGTGGATACCAAAATTCATGGATGCTCAAGTCCCATTACATACAGTGGTATAGTAAAATGGTGTCCCCTATATAAAATGGCAAAATCAAAGTTTGCTTTCTGGATTTTTTTTTTTTAAAAAAAAAAACATTTTCAAGCGATGGCTGTTTGAATCTATGGGTACATAATCCACGGATATGGAGGGCTGACTGTAGTCCTCAAAGCAGTTCACAGAAAATAAATTGACTTGGACCCTTTTCGCAGGGCAGTTTGCAAGCGAAAGGGCCACTTGAGCATCGTGTAAATGTGAGAAGCGGTCTGCATGACGCACTCAAGGCTCTCACACTCAGCGAACATGCATTTTTTTATTTTCGGCTTTTAGCTGAAAATGACCTGTGCTTGCGCAATGCTCATGGGCCTGGGCCGCACTCACCTGCTGTGCAGAGCCTCTGGAGCTGGGCCGGTCGCATGTCCTCTCTTCAGTGCAGCCTCCAACTCCCAGGCTGCGCTGCGGAAGGGGCGGGGCAGAGTTCTTGCGCGAGCAGGAAGGAGCTGTGGAGCTGAAGCAGGAGGCTTGCGAGAGCCTTCCTGCCCAGGCTTCTTGCACGAGGACCCCAACCCAGCAGCATTAAAAGGTAAGGTGCAAATAGGGCCATAGAATGGAAACCCTAATTGTACCTATTACGAAACATTAAAGCCAGAGTTCATTATTAATTCAGGATAACATTGATAGTCCAGTGACTGATTAAAAACATATCAAAATTAAAGTATAGCATATACCAATAGATTCATTAATAATATCTCCAGTTTGATCTTTAGTGCTCATAGTTTAAGGCCTATGCAAAAATTCAAAAAACACTCAAAATACAAAAACAAACATTTGCATCAAATTCATATGGCTATAAAACATAGCAGGTTAAATCACTAAAACAACAACAACAACAAAAAGAAACAAAGCAAAAGTAATATCTTATTTCAATAGCTTCAGCAGTATACTCACATTAAGAAGTCTATTGAGCAATTGTTACTAAGAGAGTGAACAAGTGCCCCAGTGGACAGTAATGGGGGGAAAAGACACTTATCCTTAGCAGCATCCTTCAAGCCAATAGAGTTGCATCCCAATACACAAACACAACCTCACTTTTGTCCCTGGTGAGACCTCCCCATATGCAGAGTCTCAAGTCTAGTTACTAAAGAAAAGACCCCATAACCACAAGACAATCTATAAATAGCCCTCCAGCAAGAGATTCTTATTTCTCCTGGTTGCACATGCTGAATGAAGAAATAGCACCCTTGTTCTTCTATCCCAGCAACTTTTTTTAGGTAACAAAACACTAGGAAAGGCAAGATGAAAAGAATCTTTCCAGATGCCAATATTATCACTGTTTCCTTCTTTTTTAATTAACATTTTCACTGAGTGATGTTTCCAAAATGATGTAATATATATTTCTGTTAAATTGTATTGCACATTCTTTGGTAAAATCTTTTTTCTTCTGACTTTGTATTATTTGTTTTTATTTTGGTGTTGGTACAGGGAATGGTTGAAGTAGTGGCAGAAAACTACCATAACATTTGGGCTAAAAAGAAGAAAATTGAATTAGAAAGTAAAGGTAAGGTTGAAATGTTTTGTGCAAAACTTGGAATTTAGTAAGAGGAATTTCCAAAAGTACAAAAGACATTTAAAAATAGTCTATTAATATGTGGAAACTATTGCCATAACAGTAAACATCAGCACTTCTCTCATCTTACCGTAGGTGGAGGTAGTCATCCTTTATTAGTTCCGTACGATACTTTAACAGCCAAAGAAAAGGCTCGGGATAGGGAGAAAGCACAAGAACTTTTCAGATTTCTTCTAGTAAATGGGGTTGTTATATCAAGGTAAGTTATGCAAGGTCACAGGAATAGTATTCTCTTCTGTAATATTTTTGTTTTTCACTGTTTTGTTCTAAGTCAGCACATGAACAACATTGATGAAATATGTTGCATAAAGGTAGCTCATATTTAAGTGTTTGTTTCATTAAGTTACAGGTATTCAAGTTACATTTTTGAAGTATTGGGGCAAAGATCTGAATGAATAGCAAATTATCTTCTATAAAAATATAAAGATGAAAATGATTGTTTTTTCTATTCAGAAACTATAAATGTAAAACAAAACAGATAATTGGAAAGAAGATTTCAAAAGAATCATACGTTGTCATAAAGTAGCTTAGCATATAATAATAAAATGTAAGAATGCTATTTCAACCTTGGGGGTTTTTTGTTTTGTTTTGAAAAAACTAGAGGCTTAAATGACATGGCATTGGATGCTTCGTCCATGGAAAAGAGATTTGCTTACAAATTTCTGAAGAAGATCCTCAAATATGTTGACTCCGCGCAAGAGTTCATTGCACGTTTAGGTAAGTTTCTCTAAACTACTTGTCAGAAAGACTGATTAATCTTTTCACACAAATTCACCCTTGAATTTCTTATTGATGCTGTTATTCTTACTGTTCAAGTGAGACCCCTGTTCATGTCCTCAGGAGAAGATGCAAGTCAGACAAAACCCTGATGGTTACTTGAGCTGGGCTGGTTGACTTGCACATCAAGCACTTGAATCCATCTCATTAGCAGGGAGAGCTTTGGTGACACCAGAAGTATGGATTAAGTTACCATGCACACACCCCCGCTAGCCAGTGGCCTTCATAGCCCACCTGCTGGGAGGCCCATCCAAGATCTTTGTATCATGCACCCAAGGCACTGCGACTTACTATGTAGCTCCCTGCTCATGCAGCTAGATACTTTCCTACAGCCTCCTTCCAAGGCTGTTATGGGAATAACAGTCATTAACAGTGAAAGAAAACCAAACAGTAAATGGCTGTAAGGAAGGCAAAATCCATAGGAGTTGTAAACCATTTATGCAGCTGGGTAAAATTCCTCCCTGGTCACATCAGCTGGTAGCTAGCTGGTCCCCATGGCAAAGCTTGATTTAAAACACAGGGTAGGCAGTGAGGAAGCTGGCCAAACAGAATAGGCTGAGGAACTGAATATAATAAAGAGCCAGATTGTTCTGTGCAAATCCATTGGAAAACTAATCTAGCCTCAATGTCTAAATCTCTCTACATTTAAAACTAGGTTTGGTGTAGGGAGAGAAAAAAAATCATGCTGCAGTAATATTAGACATCAGTATATCTTTTTCAAAATTTAGAAAGAAAGAAATTAATTCTCATTACATCTTACAGTGTTTGCCTTTACTCATTGCCTGGTTGAAAATGGCATATATTACATTACTTCTTGTACTGTCACAATGCCTAAGCTCTTTAAAAGAAACATTTAAAATGAATAGATACTTTGCTTGTTACACCAGTGAAGTTACCTCACTCTTGCTCATTGTACTGATTTTGGAATGCATTTCTGTTGAGCCCAAAAGTAGCCAGTTATGAGTAGTTATGTTATTTGTTACTTTCAAGCTCCATTTGTGAGTGCCTTTGATCTTTATAAATCTGAAGACAGTAAGGTGGCTTAAGAATAAGGCATTGTGAGAGAGGTCTGTAAAGAAGCTATGTTGTTCAATGAATACTTAAAATGATCTGATCTCCCACTTAACAAGTCAGTCCCTCAGAAAGGAAGGCCAGGCTGAGATAACAGCCCTACTATCAGCAGGCTATGAAGAAAAAAAGAAAGGTAGCAAGGAGAATAGTTTTAGCTTCCAGCTGACAGCAAAGTAGAGCAGTGGCCCAAAGCACGGAGACTGTTCTAGAGATATGATGCCATCCTATCTCCCAGCCAGTATCAGGAATGCAGGCTCCACTGGAGGGCGGGGGTAAAAAAGATGGGTAGTTTCAGAATTGAATGCTCCCTCAGCCCAAACTCCTTATATATCTTCATCATACCTATCCTAAAGAAGAACAGGCTTTCATTGACTTAGAAGACAAGGACTATGATCCAAGATCTTCTTACCTGTCTTCAGGAACCACTCCTGAAATGACACTCCTGGCCCAGACCCCTGATCCAGCCAGTATATATCTGGCAAGCTCTTCTGGTCCTACAGCAGCTCACTGAGCCATTGAGTATGATTCAAGCAAACATTTCCACACAATGTTGTCCTCACATGTCATCCCATAGCAGTCCTGGCAGAGAAGGAAGTGTGACAACAATGCTCCCCTCCGCACCTCACTGCAAAAGGGAATGCGATGGCCCCACCTCTTCCTTCCACAGCACAGCTGAGTACTTTCCCATGCTGCACTATGGAAGGAAGCATCGCCATTGTGCTTCCCTGCCCTTCCGCATGATGATAAGTATGGGAGCACCGCATGATTGTAGAAGCAAAATGGATTTTGCTTCTACAATCATGCGCACAAGCGCGACGCTTGGGGCTGGGATGTCAGCGGACCAGCAACGACATTATGTGGAAGCATGGCCAGCTGACCCCTGCCATCCTGTCCCCAAAGTGGCACAGCCCCGTCATGCAGAAATGGCCTTACTGTCAACATCAGACAGGCCCTGTAACTAAAGGCTCTGGGAACTGTGATCCTGAGCCTATTTACCTGGAGTGCTACTCTGGGTTAGAAGTAATGCTGCTGGCTGCTATATCTGATTTGGACACTACTATATGTGTAGGTCCAGTGGAGGAGAAGCCTCCATGGAACAATCTGAGTCCTCCGTGTGCTAATAGAGAACCAAAATCAATAAACAAACTTGAGCAGTGTACCGTTGTTATCAGAATTTCCGTGGGGAATCCTGTAAGCCACAAGGTTTATTGTGTCCCTTGCCATGGAGGGGACAGAAGGCATGACAATGACTTTTCTTATACCAAACATGTTTTAGAAAAAGAAATACAACTCCCCCCCCCAAAAAAAATACAAAAGAACCCAAGTTTTGAAGAGGTGTATTAAAAAATAGTTAACTGTACAATGACAGATGCATCTTTCTCAAACTGCTTTCATTTTGCACAGAAGGAACCTTATTATTTATCATAAGGAATCTTACTATTTTCCACATTTGCTAAAAATGAATGTGACAACTTAATAGGACCACAAGGCCCTCTTTAGTTCCAGTAGAGTATGTTATTGGTGCTTCTGAAACTTAAGTTGCTTTGGATCTTTCAAAAGCCTGTGAATAATTTCAAACTATACTTATACTCACTGTTATTTATTATATCATTGTTTTTCCACAGAAGCCATTGTCAGCAGTGGAAAAACTGAAAAATCGCCACATGACCAAGAAATCAAATTCTTTGCCAAAGTAAGTAACATAGTACTTCCATAAGCTATTTTAACTCTTAGTAATGCAGGAGTGCAGTGTGCACTCTGATTGAGAGATATTCATGTAATGAATTCAATTCCCATGACAGGAGGGGGAGGAAATCATTAGCATAAATCAAATATTCTAACAGATGTTCTGGAAACACCATTTTTTGAAATATTTCTGTGAATAATGCTGTATAATAAAACTAAAGGACAAAGTAATTAATTAGGGTTTAATAGATCATAATATGATGCTATGGAACATACAATTTCCCTTGTATGCTATCAGGAAGATCACTGAACTCACACTAAAAGTTAATAGGAACTTGTTTTTATAGCTATTAGTATACAATCAATGCTTTTGTGCATTATTCAGTGTGTTTAAGACCTAATGCAATAAATAGAGGTGAAAAACTGATACAGTGAGGCTATCTTGATGCTGTGGAAGAGAACTGTTGTTGGGTTCTGTTTCTTTCACATTACTACATATGACATTGCATTCAGTAGAGTGAAGACTGACACTTATTGGCTTTGGTGTTATATCAGTTACACATTACAGCTTTTGTGATAGAAAGTGTTGAGAACAGGTTAAATAATGTAAAAAGCTTCCAGGATTGAAAACAAGTGAGAGAGATTAGAGGGGCGTGGAGGCTGGAAAAAGAAAAGGATAAAAAAAAAGAAGTAGATTTAAAAAGGCAGCTCCAAATGTAAGGGTTCATAGGGAGTAAAGTATGATGGAAGATGGCAGAGAAGAAAAAAGTGATCTGAAGAAGATGACACAGGGCTTTTTTGCACTTTGGGAAGAAAACGGGGCAGTTTGTTACTCACCAGACTGGCGCGTTCCCTCCGACGAGCCACGCTGATCTGGAGCAGTGCGTGCCCGCGCTACACACTGCTCCAGGGATGAAAATGGAGGCTTCCGGTTGGTGGAGGCTCTCCACCAACCGGAGAAGCTCGCCAGCCAGAAGCCCACCCCCAGAAGATCTGCAGCCTCACGCTGGTGCGAGCCTGCAGATCTACACAGGAGCGCAGCGACGGACGCCGGGCTATTGAAAGACCTGTTTTAAGCGGTCTTTCAATGCCATGGAGAACCACCAGTTCTGGTTGTTCCAGAGCGGGCTGAAGTCTGAAACTACAGAAAGCAGTCCGGACCCTGTTCGCCCCCAAGTGCAAACACCCTCGCTGGAGGATGTGCTGCCCCGTTTTAAAAACAAAGTGCGGAAAAGGCCACAGTTCTAAAAACTGAGAGCAGCTATGAATTGGAGAAAAGGAAAACAAATGCTGAGGAGATCACAGAATCATAGAGTTGGAAGGGGTATCTAGCCTCACCCTCTGCCATGTAGGAATTACACAGAAATATTATTTTCTAATGCTATTTTCTGTGCAAAACCACCATGTGTGAATTTCAACAAAATAGATCTTGAACTGTGAATAGTTTTCAAAAACTCTACTGTTTTGAAAGTTTTTTTTCTGAAGCAGAAGGAAAATTGCTAAAATTACTTGCTTTACTCTTTGAGAACCAAAGTAACAAATAATTACACTCCTATCTAATCTTTGTATAAACGCCTCCAATGAAGAGGAGTCTACCATCCTCCAAGACAGGCTGTCAAACAGCTTTTACTGTCTGGACATTCTTCCTAATGTTCTTGTAATTTTGAATCTATACCTTTGGCTCCTATCCTCTGGAACAGCACACAACAAGTTCACTCCATAATCTCTTTCAGAGATTTGAATATAGCTATTTTCTCACTTCTCAGTCTTCTTTTCTACAGGGTAAACAAATTCAGGTCCCTCAATTGTTTTTCATAGGGCCCAGTGTCCAAAACTTCTACCATCTTTGTCTCTGTCCTCTGGACATGTTCCAGCTGGTCAGTGTCCTTCTTGAACAGTGCGATGTCCAGAATTGGACATACTATTCCAGGTGAGATCTGACCAAAACAGAATAGAATGGTGCTATTACTTCCTTTGGCCCAAACACTGTAGTTCTGTTGGTCCACCCTGGAATTCCATTGGCTTTTTCTTTTTCTTTTCTTTTTTTGCCTCCTCATCATGCAATGCTTGTGGTCTACTAAGATCCCCAGAACCTCTATAAATACTGGCTACTCTTTTATACTTTTTCTTGGTGGTTTGACCCTTTCTCCATTTCTTGTGTGTGCCTCTTAAATCCTGTCTCTTCTGAAAGCTTCTTACATGTCCACCCTGGATTATTTTGGTGTCTTCCATTTTTTTCTTTCTCATTGGAATTGTTTGTGATGGTGTTCTCACTTTTATGAAACTCTCATCCATCATGAATTCCCCTCTTTCTGAGTATTTCTGACCATTGGATTCCCCCTCCCCGTTCCCATTTATTTAAGTTTATTAAAATTTGCTTTCTAAAAGTCAAGAATACATGTCTGATTGGCTTGGCTTTCGCTTTTCTCTGTACAATTAACCCCAGTAGAATGTGGTCACTTCCATCCAAGGTTCCTGTTACTTGCACTTCATTGACTGTTCCATTCCCTGTTGATTAGAATCAGGTTCAAGAAAGTCAGTTTCCTTGTTGCTTTCTACATCTGCTAAAAAACGACATTGTCAGAAAAGCAAGTGAGGAATTTGCAAGACCTTATATTCTTGGCAGACTTCCAGCAAATATAAGGGTATTAAAATTGCCTATTATGCTATATCTCTTCTTTTACAATGTTTGACACGTTGTTCAAGGAAAGCTTTATCCAAATCTTCAGTGTGGTTTGAACATTTATAGCAGATCCCCAACATTGATGTCACTATTATTGTTGTTCACCGCCTCGATCCATGGGGAGAGGTGGGATAGAAATAAATTTTATTATTATTATTTCCCTCTCCTATTTTTTAACCAAATTTTTTAACCAAATGCTCTCAATCTGTTTTCCATATTCCAAATCTTGGATCATATTTTAGGTGTATACATCCTTTTCGTACAGGGCTACTCCTCCTCCCTTCCTGTTGGATCTGTTTCTTTTGATTAAGTTATACTCCTCATTTGTCGTATTTCAGCCATTCCACCAGTTTTCAGCAATAACTATTTGATCGTATATGCCTTCCTGTGTTAAGAGTTCAAATTCATCCTGTTTGTTTCCTATAATGCATATATATTCATGTAGAGACGTTTGAAACTATGGCTCTTTCCCATCAGCTCATTCTCTATTTTTTTTCCTGCCCACTGATAGATTCGCTTAGCACTGTCACGTTTTCCCCTTTGTCTTTGCTGCTTTTGTCCTCATTACTTGGTGCCCCAATGTTTTCTGAAATACTATTTTCTTCCTCAACAGGATAAAGTTTCAAACTCCCCTGATAAGATTTGCAAGACTCCCAGCACACATATTCTTCCTCATTGCCATTAAGTGTAACCCATCTCTTCTCAGAAGCCGTTGTTCATTAAATCTCAGATCCTGATCCAAGAAGCCAGATCTTCACTGTGAAATCATCTGTGCAGCCAGTTGTTCACTTCCACTGTTCTTCTCTTTCTTCCTGGGCCATGACTAAGATTGCTGAGAAAAGAAGCTAAACCCAAAGGTCCTTCAGCTTTCTATTCAGGGTCTCATAGTTACTTGCAATATGTTGAAGGTTATACCTGGTAGTATCATTAGTTCTCACATGAATCAGGAGGAAAAAAGTGATGATTAGGTCTAGATGAGTCTTGGCAGCCTTGTTGTTGCATTTTAAATCCTCACATAGATACAGCATATCTCTGTAGTCATCCCATGAGCTCTCCACACTGTTATCTCTGTTCTTTTCAGTCAGATAGTGGTTACTATGTGCTTTCAAGTTGTTTCTGAATTATTGAAAGACTAATCATGGGGTTTTCTTGATGAGATTTGTTCAGAGAGGGTTTGCCTTTGCATTTCTCTGAAGCTGAGAGGGTGTGACTTGCTCATGGAGAGGGTTACCATGGCCAAGCAAGGATTCAAACCCTGGCCTCCAGAGTTGTTGTCCAATGTTCAACCCACTGCACCATGCTGGCTGTCAGTGGGAAATCATGTGCAATCATCATATATCCTTTCTTCATCTGGTAAGTGATAGGAGTCCAGTCCACAGAATTCTCCAAGGCCATGTCCATACTCTCTGAGGGCTGCGACTGCTCTACCATTCCTGTGCCTAAGAACCATGGTCCAAGCTGAAAGCCTGGAATCATTAGTGTGGCTCCGAAGACACAGCATGGTTTTGGATATTTCTGATCCTGTGGGTGACATTCTTCTTAGTGTTTGCGTCCTACATTTGGTATTCTTGCTCATTGCTAGTGGTAGTTCTCATCTGACTCTCTTTCAGGATAGTCTGTTCTTTGTCCAGAATGTCTTCTTCTTCTCTGATGACTCTGAGTGTGGACTAGGGATGGAAAAAATATTTGAAAACATTAAAAAGAAAACTTGTCAAAAATGTGTTTTTTTCCAGAGTGCAGAAACCCTCAGAAGGAGAAACGTAGATTGCTGAGAATCTTCACATGCAAAATTTGCATGTGGTTGTTTTGTGCAGAAAATGGCATTATTTTCTGTACAAAAAATATTATTTTTTGTGCAGAAAATACTCTTTTCTGCACAAACAACTATGGGTAAATTTTGCACAAAATAATTCCTAAGCAGCAAATAGTGTTTGAAAACTTTCTCACAGCAGGAAGGACATTGCTACAGTTGCTCATTTTATCTTTCGAGAACAAAATTAATGAAGAATACCATGCCTAGTGTGAACAGGTGGGCCTCCAATTATTGTACTTCCTCTTACAGCAAAGCAACTAACTTGCACTTGTAGCAGGTATAGCATTTTACATTTGCATGCATGAAAATAAACATGGCACAGATGTAGCAAGTAACAATAGCACAGTACTAGCACTCTTGCTGTCTGTGTCTCTTCACTCCTGTTCGCAAGATCCTGCTCCTGAGCTTACAGAGACTATGGCTATTTCTGCACTAGGCTGTTATAGTGCTATTATTCCACTTTCAGCACCCTATGGAATCCTGGGGTTTGCAGATTAGAGAGGGGCATCAAGACCCTCCCTAAACTGCAAACCCCAGGATTCCATAGGATGTTGAAAGTGGAATAATAGCACTATAACAGTCTCGTGTGGAAATGATAACTGCTATACAGATCCACCCAAAACTAAGTCAACTACTTACTTTCTCTCATTTGTAACTCCTCTTCCAAGCAGGTGCTCTAGCAGAACAGAAACTTACAAATAAACAAAAGTAGAATTCACACAGAAAAACAAGCAAGAATGGAACTCACTCCCCAAACAGGTCAGCGCAGGTATCTCACCAGTTCAACCAAACAGATGTCAAGAGGGAACATGGCTAATGGAAAGGGGGAAAGATAAGCAGTGTTTTAAAAAGCAAAAATCTGAGGGAGCAATAAAGTGTGTCGCCTAGGAGTAAGAAAAATGTAGAAAGTAAGATGAGGACATACGCATCAAACGTTGCCCACTTTCTTCAGCTATAGCAACATTCCTTGGACTGATCTATTCCTGTTGGTGAGGAATGGAAATTGGGCTTTCCAGATCTAGCAGTAAATACTGGGAAACTGCATTTTTCCCCTCAAAATGTATAACCTATGCTTACTTGAAGAGTTCACAGAAATAAATTGGGATATGTGTGACCAAGCAACATCAGAGCGTGGCCAAGACGACAAAAGTTGTTAATGAGGAAGAACAGACAGGGTAGGGGAGTGTACATTAGTCTGCCTTTGTGTGAGCCTGTGGGAAGGGCAGGACTTACCCCTGCTGAGTTAATTGAGTGCAAACTGCTTTTGTACTTTGAACTCATTTGGCAGCTATTGAAGTAAGCTGAAGATAAAGTGGGAAAATGGGAGGAAGAGAGAAAAATGGAGACATTGTAAAATCAGCTGAAAAAAAATGGGATGACAGATAACTAATAGGGGCTGTCACTGCCAAACCAGGACAAAGGGTATAAACCTGCCCCCTATTTGTCCCTCATGGTGGTGCTTGAAATTTATCTAAATTGTTTTCATCTATATTCCCTAGGTTCTGCTACCATTAGTTGACCAGTACTTTACCAATCATTGCCTGTACTTCCTATCTTCCCCAACTAAGCCTCTCAGCAGTAGTGGATATGCTTCAAATAAAGAAAAGGAAATGGTAGCAAGGTATGTAGCAAGGAAAGTAAATTTTGTGACATTGTAAATTTAATGACTGGAGCTAGTAGCATAAAAATATTTGCTTTGTATTTGTATTTTTGATATGTGCTTTCATGTTTTGGAAACCTGTGCATAATACATTGAGATAAGACTAAGTGCTAAACATTTCAAAATAACATAATTTGACTATCCAAAATTAATATTCTATGTAAACATATTCTAATATTAGTTTAATACATAATTTATTCAAATGACTCCCAGAGTAAGATCAGATCATAAATAATGTTGACAATATCTTACAGATACCCTGGCCTAAAACCAATTGTTTGTTGGAACCTACAGCAGGCCCATTAAATCAATGAGAATTTGGTATATTAATTTTTTTAAAAAAATTATATTGACTTGGTGTGTCTAGGGTAGTTGGGACTAAAAATTAGATTTAGGGCTATAACTTAAAGTTCTGTTGCTGCTGTTCTTTTACTGTGTCATTCATTAAATGATCTCATTGTAGGTATAGCTCTTGTTTGGATACTTATCTAAATCTCAGAAAGATTCTGTTTGAATTTCCATTCTAATTTTTCTTGAGTTGTTAGCTAGACCACTTGAAGGACCCCAAGGCATGTTCCTTTCGTACATGTCCTCAACCTTTCCATTCTGCTCCAAAGCTTGTGTACCTTCAAGTTCTTTCCTACTTCTCACAAATCTAAGATGAACCTATCACAGGGTTTTCTGGGGCTGAGAGTGTGTGACATGCCCAAGGTCACTCAGCAGGTTTCCATGGCCAAGAGGGGAATTGAACCCTGGTCTCCAGGACTGTAGTCCCAACACTCAAACCATTATACCATATAAAGCATATATGCCCTTATTTTCAGCTCTGTGCCTGTGTTGCCCTACCTGGTTGTATACTTTCACCAGAGAAGTAAAGGGAGCTCTGTTCTTGCTTAGCTGGCATAGGTAACCAGTTTTCCTTCTCCTCCATTTTTAAATGCACAGTTTTTATAGCACTTTAGGCAAATGGCTGTAGCAGAGGTAGCTATCCCCGCTGCCTGCAACTTCCTAATTTTCCTATGGATTATACAGAAGCTGAAGCACTTCTGTATAGGTAGATATGATTTATTAAAAAGAAATGAATGAAAGCTACCTTAGAGTCTCTTTCTTCTTGATTTACATTCTTCTTCTAGATCTTTCTCTGTCTTATTGATTTCCCCATTTCCTCATCTGTCTCTTAGTGATTTTCTATGGGTCTATTTTTTTTTTCTTTTTGTTCTTCATAAGGTTTTCTGCTTTTAGTAAGACTAAATATTGGCCATTCAGTCTTCTGGAGAGTCAAACTATGGAGGACATCAAGGAGTGTGTATCTATAATATGATCATGACCATTTAGTCACATTATTTTAAAAACTTAGTACAGAATTGAAAATTGGGCTATTATTGCCACCTACTATATGTTACTCTTTCTCAACATTTTTCTGGGTTGTGGTCCATGTGTTCTTTTGCTTTATTTCCCTAGTCAGATAACTGCTTCCAAGACCCCTTCCACAGTATTTTGAAACTGTATTGTTATATGTAATATTTTACTCTCAGTTCTCACTGATTAAGGCCTTTTGGTATAACTTTTTCCGTGAGCTAACATGCTTTTTATCTGGTTTTCAAATTATAAATTATGTTCTTTTGTGAAAGACATTTTAATTTAATCCTTTAGAATCCGATGCAATTTATTGCTTATGGGTTTTTGTTGTTTTCTTTTGCTTTGCTTTGCTTTGCTTTGCTTTGCTTTGCTTTTGCTTCTGGAAGAAGGACATTGTTCAGTGAATCACTCTTTCTGCAGAATTCTTCTAATTCATAGGCAAATTCTCATTAACACATTGCCCTTCTTCAGCTAAAGCTAGCAAGACTTTTAGTGTTCTCTGTGTTACAGATTTTTATTGTTATCCTGGCCTTGCTCTCACATTTCTGCCATTAGCTCTGGTAGGTAGGTATGTGGGACTATCTATCTTTTTTTGGCAAGTGTTTTAAACATTCATCATTATGAAATTCATCGTTAAGAGGGATTTTATGTCATTCATCATTAGGAGGGATTAAAGAAGCCAGATGGAAAATAAAACAGGAAATTTGCCATTCTGGGTTGACATTGCAGGACAAGTATTTGAAGTGGCACCTTGTTGACTTTTCTTCCTGAATGCTATTAGTTTCCGTTCTGTTGACACTGAACCAATTTAGAGGCTGCAGATTCTCCTATACAAGATGTGGGAAGACATCTATGATTCAGCTCTCGGTATAGAAGAGGATGAAACCTCTGAGGCAGTTTTTGTCACACAACCAACCATGAATATTTTTTCTAGCTTCTGCGACCCACACATATAGCCGCTTGTACCCATGCTGTGCATGTTTGAAACCTACTGGAGCTAAATGATCTCTTTTTGGTAGGGACTGTACTCAGTGCACTTGGCACATAGTTTCTGCCTATCTCCTCAGCTCCTTACAGGCCACCAGAATGATCACATCATGAGGAGCTTTTTCTTCAAATCATAACAAGTCTTGATCAGTCTGGTTTTTATGTTTCTCTCTTCTGTCACACTTTGTCTTTGGTTAGGTGATTTAACTTACTGTAAGCTTTTAAGAGGTTTTTCTGTTTTTGGGGGCACCATGTGGATCTTATGGAATCATTTGGCCCTGAGGAACTTCTTTCAGGAATTCATGCAGTGTCAAGGCAGTGTTCCTCGCATGGACAGCTGTTCTAGGAGCCCACTGTGTCTGGACAACCAGCACAATATTTGGTCTTGCAAACATTGCAAATCCTTCACAGAGCCTTGATGGAGCAGGGCTTCAAGATTAAACGGTCTTTGCTGGGAAAAGATGAATAAACTTGTTAATCTTGCTGTAAAGAACAAGCCACTTTTCATAACCTCAGTGGCTACTTGTGCTGAACCTTCACCTTTTATATTGCAGCTTTTGACAACCAGCATGGCTCTTTGGATCCTTCTCCTTCTACTGTCACCCACCTAATCTAGGTCTCTTCACCTCTCCCAAGTATTGATATCCACCCTGTCTGGGTCTTTGCATCCTACTCCTTCAGCTCTCTCCATCTGATCTGACTATGTTGCCTCCTACAGTTTTGGGTCCTTCTATCTCTAGTCTCCTTCTCCACCTCTGATTTTCTGCCTCTCCTCTACCTACTTACCCAGTCTCGCTCTCAACACACATACACCCCACAGGACTGACTGTTCGGTATGGTAGGTACTGAAGATTCCCTGCCCTATGAGGACATGGGGCCTTGGTAAAACCTGAAGTAAGTATCAGTAAGGAGACTGACAGAATGAATACAGATGTACATATACTTGAGTTTGTGACTGCTGGATCACAGCAATAACAGATTTTGTTCCCCTCTCCAAGAGGATATTATGAAGGCTGTGATTTCAAGACCACTATGTGCTCTCTCTCAAGAAATGCATTGTCTGAGTGCACAACCTTCTACAGGAGTTCCCATGACTTCTGTCATATCTATGGCCTACTAATAACTGTTCTATGTTCAGGCCTATGGTCCACAAAGTCTCTCATGACTGGGCTGTGAACTGAAGTAAGTGGAGCAGAAATAGGTCTGAAATTCCAGGAAGGCCTTTCAGGATGAGGCTTATGGAAGAAGTAAGTAATGCTAACCCAGGCCCTGCTTCACAAGAATCAAGCTCTAATAGCCTGCATCACGGGTGCTGAGCCCACCCAGATTTCCTGACTCATCATTGTTTTGCTTGTGAGCTTTAGATAGCACCTTCCCTTGCCTGCAGGAGGTAAGGGAAGGAAGGATTTGTGGCTGGAGAAGCTCTCAGGATACTGTTCTCCAAGTCACCCTTCCCTCTCCCTTTGCTTTCTTCTATCATTTCCCATAACTCCTGTTTGGCTTTAGGTCTTCCACAGCCTCGAACTGCCTTATTTCTCTTGACAGGGAAATGTCTGATGCTGCCACAACTTTTCCTGTTTCACTGTGCCATTAATTCTGTTTCCTTCAGCTTCCACCTCCTCTCCAGCTCAGTAGTATCCTTTATCCCTCATGTCTCCCTTCTCCAGTTTCATATCTTTTTGTTGCTGAGCAACTGATTGTAAAACCTTGTGACTCTACGAGAATCTCACTGACCAACACTAGGTTGGCTGGGAAGTCTGCTGCGGTCCTGAGGGCGACTGGAGGATGAGGCAATGAGGCAGTGTTCACATCAGTGTGACAGTTCCTTGCAGCCCACAACACCTGTTTTTGTAATACCTACTCCCCTGCAGCAGATGTTAACATTTGCCTTTCCATCCCTGCAGTATGTCAGTATAAATGAAAGGTGGTAGTTTAAACAGTGAGTAAGCTATCTGGCAAAAAGAGGAGGAAATGCAAGAAAAAAAACCTGCCAGTTTTTCTCCTTCTTCAAGATGTATGCTTTATGCTTTGACTCTATTCCTAACACCAATGAAGAAAGAATCAGAATCACTATAAACAAGCCTGTTCTTCCTCTAGTCTACCTACTGTGGATGTAGTTAATGTGATGAATTCACCAAGCTCCAGGACCGAAACTTGAGTCCTTTCTGAGGAAGGTTATGGGAAATATTGTCTCTTGAGTCATCAAGTCCTCAACTTCATGTCAGACAGGTATATAAACTTTACTGTAGACAGCAATCCAAGGCTTATAAACTGTTTCCCTTATATTCTGAACAAGATGAGAGGGGAGGAAGTGGTGATGAGTTTCTCAACCAAGCCATTCTTTTGCAAACCTTTTGATTAGAGAGTATAGCCCTTTCTAAATGGAGCCGTTAGACTACTAGCACTAAGTCATTCTCTAAAGATTTTGATAGAGTGGTCTAGATAAAGTGAGACTATTCTGCTCCTTTAAGGAATATTTCAAATGAGAACCAAGAGATTGCAGTCTATGTCCAAAGATAATATGGAGATACCAAAGATTGTGCATGTAAGTATACTTGTTGTATCATTAGTTTTGAAGCTAATTTCTTTAATGGTGGGGATGACTTTCTAAAAGCCAGAGAAGAAATCAATGATACAGAAAAGTTCATAAGACTACTCCCCTTTGAATTACGACATTTATGCTTAGTTATTTTTTGGCAAAGTCATCATTTCCAGGGACAAGAAATGTATCTGCACATATGCAAGAGGAATAGACTACCTTCATATGAGATTTTAGTCCTAATTGTAGCAGATTTCTGCAAATACAGTGGCTGATTATGCACACTGAAGACTATTGGTTGATGACTGTCATCAGTCACGGTCCAGATAAAATCTTCAAACTGTTTCTGGGTGCTACAATTTTTGATAAGTTTCTGAAAGATGTTCTAATTCAAATCAAAAAATTTTGGAGCTCGGTTTCCAAAAGGGAGGATCAGAAGGTTAAAAAAAAGAAGTGAGTGAAAACTTATGAGTCTTCACTGAATTATTCTCTGATATAAGGAGTTTAGACCTATCAGGTACTTCAGCAAAGCCATCAGCCGCTAAGCAGCATCAGAAGCAATATTCCAACTGACATTGTATTTTACAAATAAAAGTTCTTGCGGACATATGGGGATATCTATCAGTTGACTGTGGCCATTTGGGATAATTAAACTGGCATATGCAATGGAAATAAAATCTCTGTGGGAGTTTTCTTGGGGTTATTCAGAAAAACTTTTCAGGATGCTAGCTGCAAGAGATCATTCACTCTCAACAGGCCATAAAGATAGTTCCACTGTAGTATCCAGGTTTCAAACTATTTTTGTGTCTCCCTGCCATGGAAGTTGAGATGATATTCCAGACCTCGAGGCTGTGTGTAAGTTTTTGGTCCCAAAACCCAGGCGATCAGTTGAAAAACTCTAAACTAGAGGACTCCCCCCCCCACACTTTTCAGCTACTTCAGTTAAGCATTTATTTATTTAAAATATTTTTCTGTCCTTCAAGTTACCCAAACAGAAACATGAAAGGAGAAAGATAAAACATTTTTTAAAAAATAAATGTAAAAATCTCTATGAAATAATTGCCTTCCAAACATTTAATACCGTTGGAAGCCATTGAAAGGAAGATGTTTACTTTTATCATGCTGTAAAATCTCTGTATTTTCCTATGAGTAGTTCCAATACGGATTTCAGCCATATATTTTTGATTTCTGTGTATGAGTGTGACAGCTGAACAGTGAAGAAAGCTGAGAAGAAGAAAATTGATTCTTTGAAAAATGATTAAAAAAAACTTGTTTTTTAAATGTCAAGAAGCCCTGATGAGAAGAATCCTTTATAGATGAGAATCTTTACAGGTCAGGATTTATTCTGCACAAAATTAACACTTGGTTGGTTTGTGTAGAAAATAGCATTTTCTGTGTGGAAAATAGTATTTTAGTGCGGAAATATTAATTCCTGCACAAAAAAACTGTAAGAGGATTTGATCCACACAAAATTTGCATACAGTTCTTTTGTGCAGAAAACAGCATTTTCTGCACAGAAGTTAATAATTCAGTGTTGAACTATTATTTTCCATGCAGAAAATGCTGTTTCCTGCACAGAAAATGCTGTTTTCTGCTCAAAATAGCCATATGCAAATTTTGTGCAGAACAAATCCTCAATTACAGATTACAGCTGCTTCTTTTTTTCTGTGCAGGAGGACACATTTTCTGTGCAGGAATTAATATTTCTGTGTTGAAATATTATTTTCCATGCAAAAAATGTTGTTTTCTGTGCAAAACAACCACATGTGAATTTTTTGCAGAATAAGTCCTGAACTGTGAATAGCCTTCAAAAACTGCATGGTTTTTGAAGACTTTTCTTGTAGTGAGAAGAAAATTGCTGAAAATGCTCAATGCTACTTTAAAGAAGAAACTTACTGAAGAATTGTGTCCCTAATTTTTACCTTCCAACAAAATCGCACTGTGGAATGATTTAGTTACATAAAATATAACAGGCACAAAGTATGTTTTTAAAACAAGATTTTAATTTTTGCTTTTTTAGATGTTAAAAATAAAAGTATTTAAAAATATGATTATTATTAGATTCATATTTCATTTAATCAAAGTGTACTGTTATCTTTGCTTCAGAAACTACCATTCTCACAGCTATTCCTTGCTATTATGTTATCTAAACAATCTTTAATCTCTGTATTTTTCCTGCTATTTTGCATTCTTTTCTGCTTTAGCCTTTTCTGCAAACTTGCTGCTCTTGTTAGACATAGGATTTCACTTTTTGGTAAGTTAAGAAAGAGTTTGCTTAAGTAATAAACACCAACTGTTTTAATACTTTGAACTGTACATGGGTTGTCTAAACTTCTGGCTTCCTGAGAAAATGGGCACATTTTAAACTAGGTGTGTTAAAAAACATCAGTCTTTTTTTCTTCATCTGTGAAATTCCCCAAAATGCCTCTTTCTGCTGTCTTCTCATCTTGTTCCCCCTTTTCATACCTATGTATGCTTTCTTTGGCACCTTTTTGTAGAATTTTCTGCCAGTCCAATTTCCTGTTTTGATAGTAGCATGTTTATTATTGTTGCTTCATTACAGTATTATACTCAATATATCGTTGTGGTCCCTGTGACTAATACATATAGGTGTTCTGTGACTGCAAAGAGTTTATTGGAAACTTTATAGAACTCAGTGAACTATTTTGGCAGGGACCTCACCTTCTCCATTATGCACATCCAAACATGACTCTCACATTTCCTGTCAGGTCCTTTTCACCCACTTTAGCATCAGCAGCTAATTTTCTCTGGAGCAAAGTTTTTTTCAGCATCTCTTTTGATTTTATTTTTCTGAACTTTCTTCTGGATTTTTCTTCAAAAAGAAAACAGAAGAATAGAAAAGACTCTGTCATTGTTCATTTTCCATTGTCAGTAGCATTAGAGGTCCTTTAACTTTGAGGTCTTTCTTGAAGAAATATGATTTGTATAGGGATAAGGGCTCAGTATCTGTACTGGTCATTTCTGTTGTTTATTTTGCTTGATTGAAATACATATCATCAGAAAGTGTAGGCATTGCCAGATTTTTACTATGCTGTGGGCTTTTCCTCTAGAACAGTGGTTCTCAACCTGTGGGTCCCCAGATGTTCGTGGACTTCAGCTCCCAGAAGCCCTGAGCATTGACCATAGTGGCTGGGGCTTCTGGGAGCTGAAGTCCATGAACATCTGGGGACCCACAGGTTGAGAACCACTGCTCTAGAATAATCAATTAAGACTTCCAAATCCAGTTAGAATGTCTTGAGAAAGTTCCAATTTCAGTAGTTGCCACTGATTCCAGCCGTACAGCTTTCTGACAGTATGCGTTTGGATTCAGAGTTGACTACAGTTGTGAATGTATATGTAGATGGTACATCCCAAACCCAGTAGATCTGTCGTACAGAAATGATCACACTTGGACAAGGATTGCAATAAGAGACATGCAACAAAACAGGAAGAAAGAAGAGCAGCATAAACAGCCTTATCGTTGTAACTTGTCAAAATAATCAGAATAATCAAGATCTGTGATACCCACCTCTCCAAACTTGTTAAACCAATATCAAGCATGAACATTTGATCCATCAGTAACAATTCTGTTCCCACTGTCTGTACTGTAGGAGGCTGTCTGCAGCTGCTTTAATCGCTAGACATTGGTTCTTGTCACAAGAGCAATCTTCTCTCACCACTTTTTCAACTGTGCCAGCTGCATCCCAATTACCCCCACGGATTTGGTCTGCTCCATTCCTTGTGTTTTCTGGGTGGTGGTACCAATGAATGCTTCTCTACCCTGACCTTCTGACCCAATGTCAAGGTCAGATGCAGCATTTAGACATCACATTCTGTCTACTGGCTTGGAGGATCAAACCTGCATAGATTTACCAAGGCAGGTCCTAGATGATATTCAGAGAGCCCAAAAGTCTTCAACAAGATATTCTTATGATACAAAATGGGAAAGTTCTGCACTTTTTAAAGGAACAACAGTACTCTAATAGAAGATGTTACCGTTCATAAAGTGTTATTTTTCCAAACCTATTTTGGGCTCAGTTTTGCATAACCTTCTACCTTTTCACAGCACTGATATATGAATCTTCAGGTACATCAGGAGCTATGTTTTGGGGAAGTAGTCTTGACCTTGGTTCCACACTGGTACACATCCTTGCTACTAATGAGTATAGTTTGTTAAAATCCCATATGTGTGAGTCCCACAGATCACAAAGAAGAATAGCTTGCTTACTTGTAAGTTTTGTCCTTTCAGTGGTCATCTGTGAACTCACATGACCTCTTTTCTACCATCAACTGTGTTATGTCCCAAAAGTCTCCATTGCAGTATGCCATAAGGAACTGAGTGAAAAGATGGAAGCTGCATGTGGATATGTGCATGGGAGTAAATGTGGCTCTCACCAAATCATTTCCATAAGCTGGATAGAGTTGAGAATCAACTCTGTCCAGGTTCAAAACAACCCATATATGTTAGTTCAGAGATGACCTCTTGAAAAACTAGTTACAGGTAAGCAGCCGGCTCTTCATTCACTAAGTACAAGAAGCGGCCATGTTCCAAACTATGCTGCAGTGCTTGTAAAAAGGATTTCAGAAATTTTTCTCTGAGCCAGAGGAAGCCCAGAACTGAGAGAAAGCAAGGATAAGCTGTAAAATTTCCTTCTCTCCTTCAGGTGCCTCAAATGACTTGAGGGTTTAGAGGAGTCTAAAGAGTTTAAAATGTATTGTCCCCTGTACATATTTAATCTTGGACATTCTAGATAATTTCTGCTTTCTTGGTACGCCCTAGTTTTTTATGGATGGAAAGCAATATACAAAAGGCTACCAGAAATGTCAGATAATGAAGGAGAGTTGACATACTAGCCATCAGCCTAATTATTATATGAAGCAGGGAAAACAAGAAAAAAGCACAGATTTAAGTAGCAGAATGGAAGATGATAGCTCTATAACACATTTTGTTTACTAGATAACTTGCTTTTTGCATTTCCTTGTTTTAAAATGGCAACACATCATTTTTTTCAATTTTTAATAGGTAATGATGCTACTACAATGGTTAGTTGCCTACATATCTTAGCTCAGTCATTAGATACAAGGTAAGTTTGCAGATTTGCTACTGTGTTCCATGCTTTCCTGTAAATAATATGCAATTAGTATGACAGGCAAATGAGTTTTTTTCAGAACTTTCTCCCTGAAATTTCTGCCATATGCATAGCAAATTTTAGACAAGTTATGGGCTAAGTTTCAATGCTCCTTCTAAAATTAATTTTCTGTGGGAAAGGTTCATAGCAGTGTAGGGAGCATGCACATGTGTACTGGCTGTTTTTGCACACCCTCCCAGACTGCCCAGGGGTCTTTTCCTGTATTGTGGTGTCCAAAAATGCACAATTTCCCACTTTCAAGTCATCACTTTCTCATTAAATCAAGGTGTGCAGCTTTATCTGCGAGGCAGTTGGTGCTTCTAGTAGCTTTCAGGAAATGTTAACTAGCTTAAAAAATGCTATGTTTCCTACATTGCCTGATTCAATGTAAAAGTGGGTAGTACAAAAAAAAATGCAAATTTTACCATTGCTTTTTCACCTGATGTAAGAAAAGACCCATGAAGTTTGCAGTGTCTGGTGGGTTGGGGTGTGGCAGTACAACGCTCTGACTCTAAGATGTTACCCCTTATAGAATATGGATAAATGATAAGTCATGTGAGCCTCAATTTCCTCTCTGAAGTGGTACAACCCATACACAGGTTTATCACCACAATGAGAATTTAATTGCAACTTTCCTTAACTTTTTCTGAGCTTTTGTGTGTCAGCATTGTAAAATTTTTATTTACATATGTACCCAAAGCTGTTTAGCAGCAGAAGAATCTGGGCAAAATCTTAACAAATTAATATATGAAATATCTGACATATGAATTTGAAATTGAAAATTCCACATTTTTAATGAGGGTAAATGATTTCCCTATTGTTGTAATTATTAGCTATGTGTAATTATTGGTGTGATTAATATAATTGTCTGTGTACCTGGGAAAGACATTAGTTGAATAAGAAGAGATTTTTTCTATGTGGCCATTTGATCTCCAAATGACATTTTTAAAAATCTTGTAGAACCGTCATGAAATCTGGCTCAGAGCTGGTTAAAGCTGGGTTACGTGCCTTCTTTGAAAATGCAGCTGAAGATCTTGAGAAGACATCAGAAAATCTTAAACTTGGAAAATTTACCCATTCCCGGACACAAATTAAAGGAGTTTCTCAGAATATCAACTATACAACAGTCGCATTGTTGCCCATTTTGACATCTATTTTTGAGCATGTTGCACAGCATCATTTTGGCACCGATTTACTTTGTAAGTCTTTGTATTTGCATCTTTGGTTTTAGAAGATTGCTTTTGTCACACTAGGATGCACAAACATTCTTCTCATCCTGGAAGGGGTCAGGTTTTATATCCAAATAACATATGCAAAAGAGTTTATTTTTCCCCCAGTATTCTCTTTTCAAAAAGAAACCCGCAAATCTGAAGGATGATCACAAAATGTACTTTGGAAAATATAAAGCACACTTCTTCCTTTTTCTACCCACCAAGGAAATAATTACTTGCATGAAAAAGTACATGGTGAGCATTTCCCCCAAGCAGTGCTGAATGTATTTCCCTGCTGTGGATAGGTTCTGGGATTATTTTATTGGAATGCTCAGGGAAATGATGCTGACAGTCTCAGATGCATTCCTGGGGGAAATGGCACTCCCTGGAGCTTGGGGAGTTCCCACAGCCTTTATTACCTGGGCCTCCTTGCAGCAGGTGAGTTGGTCACAGCTTGGATGAAAGAAGGAAGGAAAAATGTCAGGGGCAGAACATGTTGGGCTTGTTTTGCAAGTGCTCCTGCTTAAATGCTCACAAAAATGTTAGTTGTAACCATGAATGCCCTTGGTGGTATTTGACTTTATTTTCCTTTGTTTGTTTGACATGGTGTCAAGTGTAGAAATGCATTAACATAGCTTTAGTCTTGCTTCATTAGAGCCACACAATAACCGATATGTTAGCAACACCTCTTTAATTGTTATGGATGTGAGCACTTTTGGTCAAAACAATTAATCTATCAATCCATTAAAAAGACTTCCTGAACTAGCACTCTGAATATATTTTTATTTATGAAGAGACTGCAGTTGTCACATTTTGTTTTACAGTGCTCTCATGATTCACCACATAGATAATGAGCAGAAATTCTAGTGGTATTAATTTTAACACTGAACTGAGGCACATCAGTAAATATAGCTGAAAAATAAACATTTGCCATCAGGCACTGATGAAGGCTAATATAGAGGACTAGAGATTAGTGGCATTGATCTTAAACTCTTTAAAGTTAATTAGGTGATACTCACTGATTAAAAAGTATTTCAGATTTGTTATTTATTTGATTTATATCCCACTTTTCTCCCATATGCAGTGCATCTCATGTTATACATTAAAACAATACAGCTAAACCAGTCTAAAATACAAAAATTATATAAGCATTAAACATTAGGTGTTGTTTTTAATAACTTTTTAATGTAGAACGTCATTAATATAGTTTATTAATCCATTTTTAGGATTTTTTTAACTTCCAAAAAAAATGGATTGTTCCAAACTTACCTACATGTTATGGAAGGTATCAGGAATCTTGTTTCTGCAAGCCAGAATTTGACATGGCAACAATAAATAGAAAATAAATTGCATTTTAAGACAGCACCATATGAAACAGTTAGCTATATTTGGAGAAATCATATAGGGATCCAGGTTTCTGAGGTGTATGTGTGTGTGTGAGAGAGAGATTGATTTTCCCTAGCTGCCTGTGTGTATGCTCACACGTAATAACATTTACCTTTTTCTTTCAGTAGGTGACGTTCAAGTTTCATGTTACAGAATCCTCTGCAGTCTATACTCTCTTGGAACTGGAAAGAACATTTATGTTGAGAGGTACATCATTAATAAATGGAAAATGCTAACAAAAAATGCTGTTACTGAATGATTAAATTAAGGCCAGTAGCCCTCTAATAAATATTCACAGCTGAAGTATGTTCTTAGAATTAAGCTGTGCCATATTTTGTATTCAGGATGTATGGTTTATTTTTTAAATTAAACCAAAGACCCTTCTAGTCTGTTACAACAGTTTTGCTAAAAAAATCAGAATTATAGTAATGCTGCAAGATGTGTTTCTCTGAAAGCTACCATGTGGATTAGTATATTGTTTAGAGGACTTACCAAAGTAGGGGTGAGTGAGGATTCATTAGGTACAAAATAGGTATACATTCCACATATTTCTACCAAACAGAGTTGCAAGTGAGAATCCACATTTGCCTGAACACTGTGAGCATGTTTGTCAGTGGAACAAACTGTACAAAAATTGCTGCACTACATTAAGAAGCAGTATGTTCCAAATGTGTCAATTGAGAAAAAATATACAGAAAGCCATAATATACTATGCGAGAAAAACATGTACATTTGTAAAAGTGTGCAAAGACATTTATATTAGGAGTCACATAGCCAGTGGTGAGGAACGCCGGGAGTTGCAGCTCAACAGTGTTTCAGGACTACATGATTTATACCCTGAATGCATTCCATAGTATGATATTTGTTTTTTTAAAAGTATATTGTCTTATGGCTATTAACAGCAAGACTGTATAATATTAATGTATATATGGTAGGAATGTAAATCTTCACATTTTTCTGTTCTCATACATAAGGATAAATAGTTTCCGTAGCTTTCTCCGCTCTGCAGGAGCAAATGATGATTTCTGAGCGATTTTTCAACAGTATTCACACTTAATGAAGCTTTTTGGACAATTATTTTGGCACAGAAAGATCCATGGTCTTTCTGCACAACATTTTTTTCTTGTGTAAAACACATTGTTTTCTGTGCAGGAAATGCATTTTTGGTGTAAAAAAAAACCACATGGTTTTGCACAGAAAAAGCATGTACAGTATATTTCTGAGACAAATATTTCTCCGAAAGACTTTGCCAATCAAGAACTGTGCATAAATTCATACAGAACTACTCCCCTCTTCAAGACCAATGGAACAGCTGTCAGCTGTCTTTTTGCTGCACCTGTAAGTGCAGTTCCCCTTCTCTGTACTACAATGAAAGGTGTTGCCACACTTTTGTGATGAGATTGATATTGCTTGTTAATACAATCAAAATGTTCTTATAGGCTTGTCATGGTCACAACACTATTCAATGATTTCCAGTTTCTGCCTCTATCTCAGCCAGTTCTGTCCCAAGGTCTTCAGAACCACCCACTACTGTTGATCTTGGAACTGATTTTCCTGGCTTCTCAGATATCAATCTCAACCTCAGCTTATGCTGCACTGGTTCCTACATGATTATGACCAATCCGCCTATAACATCTGGTATTCAGTCCTTATTAACAGTTCCATTTACAACTGCTGCACTACAGAAAGAGGCTGAATCAGCCTCTGCTGCTCAGGAACAGAGGTAGATTCACTAGTGTAATGTGTATGAAGAAGTCTTTTTGACACTAAAGTGAAGGCTCAGTCTTCATGGATACTAAGGGTTCCAAAAGGTCAAGAAGATTACAGAATGTGATCAGTAATGATAAATGGTTGAAAAAACTGTGTTGCATCCTGTAAGGCTGTTGTTCATCTAGTACACCAGTCGTAGAGTAAACCATTTTTCATGCTTCCTAGAGAATCAAGAGCTATTCTGAGTATAGGAGGAAGGTGCCGGTTTTCCTTTTCAGTACTTTCCCAAATTCTGTTATAATGGTCACATTCCAGACTATAGATGGAAAAAGTCTACTAGGATGGACAGAGAGGGCCAGAAACTTGATCCTATGGGCAGTGGATTTTATTCTTTAGCTTTGCTAGGTCTAAGAGTAATTGTTAAAGTCTGTATGGCTACATATCAGCAGATTCTGTGGGGGAAGATCACACCTTGGTTGGTTTTTTTTCTCTAATCAGAAGTTTATCAACTGGTAGGCCAACAAATTAATGCTGGCTCTCATATTGCAAATTACATCACCAAGATTGTGTCTGAGAAGATATCCCTGGTTTCACTCTATGGGAGTAGCCAAAGACATGCATGCTCACCTTTCCTTTGATGTCTTTGTTTATAATCATTTTATTAAAAATTCACAAATAAAACAATTAATTTTCAGTGTTATTTCTGCTGACATATTTTTGGTACTTCTACTCTGATCTGGATTTCATTTTCAGTATCCCATATCTAAGCTTTATCATTGTACTGCATTTTACAGCTAGATCACATGTTAGAACTTGTTTCATTCACCATTTACCAGCTTCATGATAACAACCACAATCTTCTCAATCTTTTAAACACATAGTACCATGAATTACAGACTTCTATCACAGGTCACCCAGCAACAACCCACAATTTGCCATTCTTTCTGTATTTCGTCATCTGATTTCCCTTTTAATCTTTGAGAGACCATATCAGCGGTTTTATTTTCAATCAAAGTTCCCCACCATTGTTCTATTGTAGGTATTTGCTGTGATTTCCATACCTTTGCATATTCAATGCATGCTGAAGTTACCATATATAATAATATTCTCCAGTATTTCTTGATATTAGTTCCATCAACTATATCTGTCATATTCAACAAGTACATTTCAGGCATCATAGCAAACTGTACCTTCAGTATTTCACAAATTTTATTATGTATTCCAGTCCAGTATTTCTTGACCTTTGAACACGTCCACCACATGTGGTACATAGTACCCACCTCTTTCTGACATTTCCAACATAGTCCAGTACCTGTGTTATAAATCTTTTTTAGTTTATCTGGAGTTAGATACCATCTATATAACACCTTGTAATAGTTCTCTTTCAAATTCTGGGCCACCGTAAATTTATTTGTCTTTTCCCAACTCTTTTCCCAGAAATCTAACTGGATTGTATGTCCAAAATTGTGTGCCCATGTGACCATAGCCTCTTTAACTGTTTCTTCATGCTTCTCCTGCTGCAAAAGTTCTTGGCTAATATGAGCTAATAGATGAGGAAGGTTTTCAAACAGCCATTTAATCACTCCAGTTTTTTCCTTTCTTTCTATACCGTATGTCTTTACATCCATCTGAAACCTTTCAGTTAGTTGCCTGTAAGGAAACCAATTTAAAACTATTCCTTCTTGCTCTAGTTTTCCTCTTGTTTTAATGTGAAGCTTATTTGAATCTGACTTCTCAATTATGTCATCATATCGAAGCCATTTCTCAGATTCAGTCCATCTACCAAAGAAAGCCTCTTGAGTGGAGACCAAGGTGGGCAGCTGCCTAATGTTTCTAGTCTTATATTCGTCCCAAATTTTCAATAATGATTTCCTAATGTAATGATTTGTGAAATCTTTATCTATTTTTGCTTTGTCATAGAACATATAAGCATGCCAACCCATCCTTAGATCTGCTCCCTCAAGCGCCAACATTCTCATATCTTGTAGATCTATCCAATCTTTTATCCATGTAAAAGCCGCTGACTTGTAATATATCTGAAAATCAGGTAGTCCCAAACCTCCTCGAATTTTCTGATCCGTCATGATGTTCCATTTAATCCTAGGCTTTTTCCCTTGCCATATAAATCTGGTTAATTCTCTCTTCCATTGTAAAAAAGGTTTCATATTCGTTATTACAGGAAGATTTTGAACAAGAAAATTCGTTTTTGGTAAAAAGTTCATTTTTATTGCCGCAGTCCTCCCCATCAGTGTCAGACGCATTGAAGTCCAGCTTTCCAAGTCTTTTGTTATTTCTTTCCACTTTTTTTCATAGTTATTGTGGTATAACTCATTGTTTCTTTTAGCTATCCAGATACCAAGATATTTTACCTTTAGACCTCTGTTAAATCCTGTCTTTTGTATTATTGCTGTCTCTTCTCTCTCAGTCATATTTTTTGTTAAAAAAGTTGTTTTTTCCTTGTTCACTTTGAATCCCAAGTACTCTCCGTATTCTAGAATAGTTTTAAGTAATTTTTCAATGCTTCTTTGTGGATCAATTTCCTTTGATGTCTTTTCAGTGTGAAGACCAATGTTGTTATGAGTCATTTCCATGTAACATGGATAATCCCTAAGAAGATAGTATTGGTTCCCAATGCCAATCCAGTGGGTCTATCTACCTCCTTCACTCGCTTGAGGTCACCAACTCATTCCTCTTTCCAAGCTTCTTTCCAAACAAAGAAGCAATCTAAGTACCGCTCTGGGTCTAATAAATTCTCTAGCAATTTAGAACATTATGTTTGACTCCTCAGATTGTCACTTTAATCTAATTTGCCAGCCCATTTCTCCTCTACCATCACAATGAATCAATAACAGAACCATCTCAACATCTGGAGTGCCATCACCAAATATTTGGGAGTCCTAACTATGGTACAAGGATTCTCTTCCTTCCTAAAGGGGCTTCAACCCCAGCATTATCTTGACAACAGATCCATCCCAGTTAGGTTGAGGTGTGCACTACAATCATCTGTGTGTTTGAGGCAGGTGGCTATCAGATGAAGGTACTGTGCACAATAGAGCTTTTAAAGTCATTGATGACTGCACGCCTTCCAGCCTCTAGTTTCTTGCAAAGGACTCCATAGAATAGCCATCAAGTTTTTTATCATCAAGCATTGAGCTACTCAGTCTGTCATATTACTTTGCTGATTCTAGACTGCTGGGAGTGGTATATTGCTTACTCTATCATTCCCATTGCAGTTCACCTTACTGGAGAGGACAAGCAGTCACTCTCTACAAAGATTTTTTTACAGACCTTAGAGAATAAGGAGCAGTCCTCACGTAAACATGCTTGCTTCATGCCACAACAAGAAGTGGATGAACTACTGCATCACAGGGACCAGGGAGACACCTTTATTCATAGATGGCTCAGCCATTTCTGTACGTGTTTTCTCTGTTCTTGCTGATCACAAAGGCACTTCTGAGCATCAAGGATGATGAGACAAACTGCCCTTTGATAACTCATGGTGTCTCAGGCAACTAAGTTTCACCACAGTCTTCTTGCTGTCCCACAACCAGTTTCATAGATTTCCACCTGATTCAGATCTGTTCGCTCAGATTTGGGGCAGGAATCTCCTTATGCAGTCATGTAGGGATGGGGGGGGCGATGGGGATGGGTTTGCCCCCGGCGGCAATGTTTTTGGTGCATCCTGGCACGTAGCCATGCCCTTGCACACCGTGACCACACCCACATGCACTGTGGCCACGCCCCCACGCCATAGCCCTGTCCCCTCCCGCCCTCACTCCCCGCACTCCAAGTTCCTCTGCTGTCCTTATGGATGCTTTGCTTCACTATGTGGAGACTGTGTACCCCATTCTAGATAATTTGAATATCCACTGGGTGGATGCAGCACATTTAAAACAGTATTCTTTATTTCAATGCCATCAGCTAGCAGGGGGAGCAAACTTTGTGCAGCTCAAGGAATGCGACTTATCTAAGGCTCTGCAAGGATAGGATTGTTCTTTGCCCTGATATGTCTTTCCTATCAAAGGATATCTTTTAATTTCACTTGAGTCAGGAGATAGTTCTGCTTACCTTCTTGCCAGGTTCTACATTTCTGTTAGAGGTGCCACTGCAATCAGTGGATGTGTGTCATGCCTTTTCTTTCTACGTGGATCAGACCGCTTCCTTTCTGTGGTCTCTGAAGTTGTTCATAAGATAGACTTGGATGGAAACTGTCAAATACTTGCATGGTGTTTCTCTAATGAGTAGTGTAAGCTCTCCATTATGAACACTGTAGCTTATATTCCTGCTCCATTAGTCCTTTGAAGTTATTGTACCACAGCAATGACAGCATCTACAGCTTTGTTTTGTGGAATCTGCTCACCTGACCTGTGCAAAGCCAGACTTGGTCTCAAGTATCCACACTCACAATTCATTACAGATAGGACATTTAATCCAGGGTAGATGCTTCCTTTGTATGCTAGAGCATGTCATTGCTCTTTCACAATAAGTTAGATTGCTAGTCACCTATATCTGTGAGTCACACAGACCACAAAGAAAAAGAACAGATTCTCTGTGATCAAACAAAAAAATCAAAGATGGGCAATGTTTTTCAGTTCACGTATTAATTCTGCTCCAGAAATCATCTACT
The DNA here is from genome assembly GCA_948472985.1 of Iguana delicatissima. Taxonomy (NCBI): domain Eukaryota; kingdom Metazoa; phylum Chordata; class Lepidosauria; order Squamata; family Iguanidae; genus Iguana; species Iguana delicatissima. Next base: position 432,915 of record CAOKZL010000515.1, read on the forward strand.
TTAATCAAAATAAATAAGTCATAAGATTACTGCAAATACTATTTAATACTGCAACATATAGAAAGAAATGTGCCTGCACCAAGAAGTTTCTGTTGAGATTTGGTCACAGGGAGAGTGTTTTCACCTTTGAACCATAAACAGTTGTATAATAGCTCAATAAGAACAATTTTTGTGCTGTTATTTTTTCATTGTCCATGAAGTGTAGTTTAACATGACATTGTCGGTTGAGTTAAAAGGTACTTGCAGTGCCCAAAATTATTTCATTTGAAACCATTTCCCACATGGAAGGACAAGTAAAGAACAATACAAGTTAAACCTTAGTGCTCCTGAAAGTTAATTTTTTGTGTGAATGTAATAGCATATATTTCTTTGGAATTGCATGCATTTTGTAGAATTTATAATGTATTGTGTGCTTTTCTCATTTATTATGTTTTATTTTAATAGGCAAAGGCCAGCTCTTGGTGAGTGCTTGGCTTCTCTTGCAGCAGCAATTCCAGTAGCCTTTCTTGAACCTTCACTCAATCTTTACAATTCCCTCTCTGTCTTCAACACAAAAACTGCCAGAGAAAGAGCTAGTAAGTACCTGTACTCTGCTTCAGAAACAGCAAGGTTCTTTTGATTGAAAAATAAGCTGCATGTTTTTTGTCCATTATAAACCTTTTCTTGCATTTTGTTTGTAACTATTCTGGCGTATTTCCTCTTACTCTTTGGATGGGAAAGCTTTCTATTAGAAGGCAAGTTTTTTGAGGAAATGCATTTATATGTAAAACACCCATCTCATCTGTTGATGTCTCTTTACCTGTAAGATATCAGGATCAGTAGTCTTAGTAATTACTTTTATCTTCCTGCTGTGTTAATGAAAAGTGTTGGTTATATCTGTACCTACAAAAGCAAACTGACAGATTCAAAGTATGTTTAGATAGCAAAGAGAAAGTATGATTATCTAGTTAACCATGCTTTTGCCAGTGTTTTTGTTTAAATATGTTGTGCTAGATTATGTAGTTGCACTAACCCATTCTACAATCACGGGCCACATTATATCAGTAAGTTAAAGGTCAAGTTAGATGTGACTTTGGAGATCTGTGATCTTGTATTTGGTGGAAGAGAGAGGATTGGATCATAATCATAGCAATAGAAGTAGAAATACAATCCGTTATTTATTTCTTGGGAAACAACATACAAGTACCTGCGTGGTTCTATCCATACAGCAAACAGTGGATTAGATATTATTTTAAATGGTAAAGTCAAGCCAAATTTTATTTGCGTCAAGCCAATGGCCATTGAAAATTTTGATAAGTACAGTACGTACTAGCAAACATGACCAGCATAAAAGCACACTAAAACTGATACTAAAACAAAAATATATCAAAATATATCCCTGCGACTGAGAAAGGTATAAACGGTATAATGGAGGACCTTGCATACTCACACAAAAATCATTGCATTAATTTAAAAATAAAACCAGTGGAAGGCTCAGGATTTCATTGTAGCCCATATTTTAGTAGCACTAGCAAAAGATTTTGCAGTTTTTATTTTGACCATAATATCACAGTCTGAAGGAGAAAACGTATATCAGCTGAGTGGACGGGTGAGACATCAACCAAGAAGCAATACTACTGAGGGGAACACATTCAGATGCATGCGTGAGAAGGCTTTCCTATATTCTGAGCATGTTAAGTTCTATAAATAAGACGATATGGAATCAGAAAAACTAGATGAACCCTGGCCAAAATAAGGGCTCAGTTTTATCATTATAGATAAATTGTTTTGATATCCAGTGTTAAGCACTCACTTTTCAATATTTCATGGCTTTGATCATATTCAACTGTGATACCTGTTCATGTGAAAAATCAACTAGGTTTAAATTCAGGTTGACAGTGTTCAGCCAGCTGCCCTTTTGTGAATCTGTCTGATCTAAGGGAAGCATACCTATTGGACCCACAAGTAGCTACATCCCTTAAATTCATTTCCTCAGACAAGGCTGTGTACAGGCAGAAGTTATTCTAGCTTCAAGCCACAACGTTGCGTTTGAAACACAACTTGGTACTGAAAAAAAAATCTACATAAGTTAGCCAAGACAATTTCTAATGGTGATATATTGTTGTCAACTCAAATTTGTATCCTAAAAAGCAGCTGGGTCATGCACTTAGTGTTGAAAACTTTGGGTACTGCAGGAATAAAGTTCAACAAAAATGCAGTAAGATTCTAATACTTCTCTTGGCTTTTTCTATTGTATAATATCTCATTGAAACACTTATTTCCAGTTATTTTAATGCTTTAACTGGTTCTTTGATATGTTCATCCAAGTACCAGTTAGCGTTATAACTCCTGGAAAAATCATTGATTTAGTTATGTCATATTTCACTATAAGGCGTTCTCTTCTACAGTACTCAGAAAATGTCCCTCATAACATCTTCAATCCAACTATAGTCTCTGATAAAGTTACTGCATCATCTGCATGCAGTAGGGTAGAGATCTCCTTAGTAGCTAGCGTTGGGGCATGGAGGGTTGAAGGTGATAAAAAAAAAAAAATTAAAACAAGACAAGAGCCTAGATACATCCTTATCTGACATCTTGGTAGATGGCACTGGATCTGTAAGATGTACATTGGCCATGCATAGCATCTTCCACCTGTGTTATATAGGCTTTTGATAAGAAAGTGAAATCTTTTACCTATAGATGAGGTCATTCTCCTTCCCTCCTTCCCAAAGTTGTATACAGAATATTGAATAAAATGCTTCTTTTAAGTCAATGAAACTGCATATAAAGCTTCTTCAAGTTTTTAAGTATATTTATTATCATAATAAGATGTATGAAAATCAAGCATTGATCTACACTATATTTCCCCTGTTGGAATCCTGCTTGTTGTTCTCACAAAATATTTCCCCCATCATCCAGTCATTTATTGTATAGATGCCTTACTTACAACTTGCAGATCATACGTAACAGATTAATAGGCCAATAATTTGCTTGCTCAATTTTTGAACTTTTCTTATGTATGGAAACAGTTACCACAGTATCCCCTCCTGTCCTCTCTGTTGGTTATGATTATTTATTTCCTACAACTTGGTTCATAGTTTTAAGATGATGAGCTCCTAAGATACAGAGAGGAGACAGCAATTCCTTCATCCCTAGCTGGAGTCGAAAATGGTTAAGACGTGATTACTGTGATAATAACAATGATTAAATAAATAAATATCCATTTAATGAATCTATTTTCTGCTAGTGACAAAACTGTAAATGATGTGATTCAACAGTTTCAAGAATCAGTGGACTGAATTGTTTTACAAGTCCATCATTCTGCAAACAAGATAATTTATTTGGAAGATCAGCTAGCTGTTCATAAGAGCAGAGTGTCAGCTTTATATAAAGTTTTCCTATAGCTGGATTTCCCAGATTGAGAATTGTGTTTGTCAGTCTTGATTGTGTGTCCCTGGGCCTCAAGAGCAAATTCAGCTTGTTGATTTTATGGAGAGTTTACCCCACAAGATTTTGCAGCTTCTGTCTGATTTTCAGTTGCATATTCACTGACCTGGTTTATCTAACAAGTTAATAGGCTTACTCACTGGTTGTGCAGTTCCTGCAAATGAGTGTGAAGGAGTGTATCTTGCACTGTGCCAGGTAGAAATCTGAGCTTATCCAAAGTCCCAAAAGAGACAGAATTATGGTTTTCCCAAAATGTCATGTCAAAGACAAGATGCCATATATAGAATATATCTATGTAAATAAGGAATATAGATAATCTGCTATTTTTCTGTGTGTACTACTAGGGCAAATCTAGAAATTTCAATCACTTTCAGCAACAGAGTCTTCTTTGTCCTTCATTGTCTCATTCTTCCATTTCTGAGACTGTTCAAGATTCCTCTGATAAAGTAGATTAATAGTCACTATCTCTGACATTTCAGAGTTTAAACTTGTACTATCTTTGCTGAGATTTATGAAAGTAAAAGGGTTAACATTGTTGGCACCTAACCTGTACCCAGTATATTTGTACTGGAGAATCTAAATTAGGATGATAAATATTAGCCATAGAGTGAGCATATCTTACCACCAGAATAACAAACTATGAGAAATCAGTTGTCACTTGCTGAAGATAAAAAGAGATACATTTATTTATTAAATAAATTAGCAACACTTGGGGTACATCAATGACATGTACTTCTGCACTCTAATCCCTACATAAATAACTTTTATCAGTTGCCATTAGGTAGGTTGGAGGTTGTTGTTGTTTTTTAAAGCCACATTCATGTCAAGATCTTCCAACCTGGAAAGAATTAGAATCTTTTTCAGTTACTCGAATCTCTCAAGCCTTAAGCATGCATGATATATTGAACACAAACATTTGAAATGATATTTTTGAATGGTAATGAAATGATATTTTTGAATGGGAATAAGGTTACCTTTGCAAAGTATTATAGGAAGGACTTTACAAACTATGCAGTAATAACCGTAACAGTAATAGAGAATTTATGTAATATAGTTTTTGAAACAAACACAATAAAACCAGTAACCAAACCAAAACACCATAAAAACTTAAATCATACCCAGCAAACATAAAGTACAATAGAAAAAGAAAAAAATAATTTCCAAGTAAAAGAGCATAGCTGATTACTGCAGTGGTAACACCCATTCAAATTACAATTTCTGCAGAGACAGACCAAGTTAGTAGTGGACAGGCTATAGCATACGTAAAAAAGAAAATGAATTATATGCCCCAGCAGACTAGGATAGGGAAACTAACTTAAATTCTCAGCAATGTTAAGTAATCTGAAAACAGTCTGTAAGCCCAGAATACTATCTAGCCTGAAAAATATAAACAAACAAAACATACACCAACTGGTTGTCAGAACTGATTACTTTTTGTAAAGAGATCTGATTAGTTGATTTTATCCACTGGATGCTGAAAAAGATGTATATAAAAACTTGCATACTGCAATTTATAGGAAGATCTCAGACAGCTTATAATAAAATAAACTTAAAGCAATAAATAATTACAATACTTTAAAAGATCAAAATTGTATTAAATAGTTTTTCAGTTTAAAAACAGGCAATTTAAAACTGGTTAAAACAATATTGAACAATATAACTATAAAATGTGCGTAATCTGGATAAAATCAATTTGGCCTGAATGCTTTAATAAAAAGCCTAGTTTTAACTTGCTGCCAAAATGATTCTAACACTGGAGCCAGTTGGGCCTCCAGAAGGAGGGAATTCCACATTCAGAGTGCCACTGCGTAAAAGAGTCTCTTTCACGATGTGTCTCTCCTACTGATGGGACACAGATGAAAGAATACTCCTACAATAGATCTCTATTCTTGACCAGGCATATATAGATAGGGCATTCCTTCAAATATCAATGTCCCAACTCATTTAGAATTTAAATGTTATTGTCAGCACCTTGAATTCAGAATGGAAAAGTATTGGCAGTGTATTGAAAATTCATCCCTGTTATATTGACTAAATTTGGAAAGGAAAGTTTTTACAAGGAGAATTTTGAAATGGATTAGAATATTTTATTCACTTCTACTCAGATCCTGAATGTTGACTAATGATATTTTTTTTCTATGACATTTCCCTTCAGATGGCGTACTAGATAGAATTGCCCTCTTTCTCTTCTTATATTTGCAAAGAAATCTGAAGAGAATTGAAATTATGTAGAAGACAGATTTTTCTTCCCACTTTCTAGAATGTTCCTTTTCTTCAATGATAATAAAAGTTACTGCAAGATTACCAGCAGACTTTGTAGCTATGGGAGTTTGAATTTTTTGGCTGGCTTTGCTAGCTAAGCTAAAATCTTGCCAAGTAGCACAATTTCCATTCCAGTTCCTCCCACTAACAAAGCCTTTTGCCTTTCTTTCATATGGAGTATATACCCTTTATAGCTAGTGGTCATCTAAAGAGAGGGTTGGAGCACTGAGAACTCTTGCTTCTCTTCCCTGTAGTGCTGGCTTCAGTCAATGCTGGAATGGTCAGAACAACAGCACAAAACATTGTGAATGGGAGGCATGTATTGGTGTAGTCCAACATTTTCACTCCCTGCCTTCCTCCTACCACTGCCGCACTTTCAACCATTCCACAGCTGTTCAGAAAATCCTTGCTCAACTCTGAAGTTCCAAAGTTCAGAGGAAAACTCATTGGTCCTCACAGTTGCAAGAGTGGTACCACACTTACTGTGTTGAAACCTGAGTACAAAACAGGTGTCCGGTGTCAATATACGATCTAGTTATTTTTTCTGATAATCCAATTGCCGTTATATAGATAAAATAGTTACAATGTATTAAAAACTTTTCTAAACTTATCGCCATTGTCTTTTATATAACATAGCAACCTTAGACAGACCATCTTTGAATGAAACAGATATTTTTGCCTTCCTTCACTCATATAATATTTATATTTTTAATTTTTTTAAAAAAACCTAAAGGCTTATTTTTGAAGCTTACTCGGTTCTTTTATTATTAGCATTGGCTACTTGAATAACATATACTGCCCCACCCTAGTCCCTGTATAAATAGCTTTTACTAGTTGCTGTTAAGTGAGTTTCATGTTTTAAAATCCCTCCATGTTAAGATTTTCCAGCCTGGAAAATATTAGATTCTTTTTCAGTTACTGGAATCTCTGAGACCTTTAACATCCTGTGATATCATGTTCAATATAAACATTTAAAATGATATCTTTGAATGGTGATATCTAGCTCCTAAACAGATTCTGTCAGCCATGATAATTGGTACCACAGTATGTCATTTCATGAAAGATTTTTTTTAAAAAAATACTTTTGATCCCTGCCTGTAGTATGAAGTAGTATCTTGTATCATAGAGGTTTACTACTTTAGCTGTTTGTGACTCAGATTTATTGGAGTGAATTAAAAGCTCAGTGAACAGCACATCAAGTAAAAATCCACTGTACTTAAACAATAGATGGAACTAGGGAATGCCATTTGTAGCTATGGAGAATCTACTAGGACTTGTCCAAGAGAGAAGAAAAGAGAATGTGTCTTGTTATGTCAGTGTTATGGTAAAAATAACATCATTTAAATTGTGTTTCAGCTGTTTAATGCATTAACTATGTTAATCCACACCATATTATTGTCTCTGATAATATGAAGTTCTAGGTATGCCTGAAACTGTAGAAGAAATGTGTCCAGAAATTCCTAACTTGGATGGCTTAATGAAAGAAATAAACAGCTTGGCAGAATCTGGAGCCAGATATACTGAAATGCCTCATGTGATTGAAGTGATCTTGCCCATGCTGTGCAATTACCTGTCATACTGGTGGGAAAAGGGCCCGAAAATATTTGTGAAAGTTCTGGGCCCTGCTGCACAATGGTGACTTCTGAGCATCTTAGCATAATACTGGGGAACATTTTGAAAATCATCAACAACAACCTTGGGATAGATGAAGCAACTTGGATGAAAAGAATTGCAGGTACTTCTGTCAAATTAATTGAAACAACTGATTACTAAAATTTGTATGTGTTGATATTAAAAACATTGGTTTTCTTATTGTTGGAACTTTGCCTTTGTATTTGACAAATTAGTTTATAAAATTAGTCCAAAATATGGTTAAACAAAAATCTGACAATGTATGAGTGCCTTTGTAAAGAAAGATTATTATTGAATGAAAACAGAGTAAGTGATTTATAAAAAGGGTGGGGGACAGTTGCATGCTTAGATTTAAAGATTTATCAAGTTTTTTTTAAACTGAAACGGATAGAAAAGTGCATTCATTTTGACAAATTCTGTATTGAAAGGAATGCCACTCTCTATAGCTCTGTGAAATGTATTATTGAGTCAAAAATAAATAAGGTAAGTCCTTTATTATTCGGTGGACACAAATTCTGCCCCTCTAAAGTATTCTAGCTTGTTGTGAATGAGGCAACATCTTCGCACACACTAGGCACTGTCCTTCCTAATGAGAGAGGCTACATAAACCACAGACCTTTGTGGTTTATTTATTGTGATGTCTGAATGTGATAGGATCCAGCACTCTGGCTTGTCTGTCCTTGCATAAGCTATAGGACTGACCCATGGTAGGGATCATGTTTTGTATTTATTTTTCTGGCTCATCAAGGGACGCGTGGGGCAGAAATTCATGCCTGGTTCAGACATCACAACAAAAAAGCCACAAACTGAAGCTCTGTGGTTTATGTAGTCACTTGTAGCAGGAGCAATAGAAACATAAGCACAAGCACTCTGTTTCCTAGTGATGACAGGAATACCATTCATGCTCCTTTAATTTATTGTGACATCCAAACTAGGTTGTTTTTATTTCTGTGGAAATGATTCTTGGTTTCTGTGGAAATGAAGAAAAAAAATCTTTTAATTAGCTACATGCAAATGTCCTAAAAACCATATGGCACAGACAGATTTCTGTTATATTTAAACAAATTGATTACAAAATGGTTGGATACAAACATCAGTAAGTCCATGACTTTTCAGTATAAAACATTACCTGTGTTATACTGTATTCCAGAAAAGCTTTATGGTTTAGTTCGGATGAAATTTTCGGAAGAAACTGGAGGCATGTCTCAAGATGTTCAACTGATGGATATTTTTAATGGTAAAAAAACCAAAAAGGCCACCCCCAAAAGGAGTCTTTTTAGCCAATAAAACATCTATCAATTGAACACCTTGAAAGTGTGATTCTGGCTTCTTCTGCATTTATTGGGTACTCCCCAGTTTTTCCTTGCCTAGTTCAGATGAAACAAAACCCACAAGCATGAAAAGAATGAGATATAGCAAGCGTTTGCTTGGGATACTCTTCATTCTCCTGTCAATGTGCAAGAAGCAGAGATTTAAAAGTTCCATTTCCAGTTTTAGCAAACTGTAGTTCATGAAGAAACTAAAATCTTTGAAACTGATTTGCTTGAACTTACTACAATAAGAAGAAAACAAAATTTCCTGTGTTTGGGTGCAATGGGAAACAGCAACGCAATACTACATACAAGGTGTTTTTGTTTTTGTTTTTTTGAAAAATGGAAAAAAAATGTTATCTTCATTGGAAATAAAGACAAAATTTCTGAAGAGACCTCTTTTGCCCAGTCTGGCTGCTGACTGGGGTGGAATTTGTATAGTCTTAAATAGTTTTACATAGTCTGAATACAGAGCAATTATGAATCTGTAATTCTAGGTTACAAAATTGTAATTGCAATACTGAATTAAAATCATTTTTGTTTACTTGCCATTCTTATACTATATAATACATGCATACTCATACTGTTTTTGTGCCTAAAAGAAAGGAAATAGTTGTTTGGTTGGACTCTCTCAAGTTTGAAGAAAGTAAATATTTCTACTAAAGTCTCAGGAACAGACACATTTTCTTCTACTTTTCTGAGTAACCTAAGTTGACCAAGTCAGGGCTGGGGACCAGGCAGTCACCCAGATGATGATGATGATGATGATGATGATGATAATGGTGATGGCAATAAGAAGCAGTAGGAGAAGTTGTCCACTTCTCCTCAAGGCAGGGTACAACAGAGGTTAAAATACAATTAAAAATATGTTATGATTAAAATACACTAAAATACACTAAAACATAAAATCATTCAAAACACAAATATGTCATAATTAATGTCATAATTAAAAATACATCAGAATTAAAAATAGACTGCACTTCCCTCCAAACCTAGCCAGCATAGCCAATGATGAAGAATGCTAGGAGTTGTAATCTAGCAGTTTCAGGAGGGCTATCCACTTCTATTCTGGGAATTTTGTGAATCTGCCTATAGGCATCATCTGCATCAATACAAGAAGAAAGAATTTAAAGCTTCTCTTCCTTTTTATAAAGAGGTTGCAGCCATCCGTTCAAATCAGTTTGCTGACAAGCTGGATCTCAAACTAGGCTCAAAATCCTAGTGTGGGGGTAACTTGTTAACAAAATATATTTTATTTGATTGACCTTATTTAAGTATTTATATCCTGTCCTTTATGCAGAGATCTTAGACCAGTGTATAAGAAAACTAATCTGATATGTTTGAAATGATATAAATTATTAAAATGATTTTCAAAGGCTGAAAACTTATTTTAACAGATTTTTAAAAGTAAAGTAGTTTAAAACAAATGTGAACAAATTACCATTCATCGAGCTCAGAGACAACAATTAACCATTTTCCAAATCAGGTATAGCTAAATCTACTCCCTTTGTGCAGATAGGAGGAGCATATGACTCAATAAAGCCTGGTTGTTACATCTAACTGAGTTTTAGAGTTAGATTTTGTAACTTTATAAAACTAGAATTCATGCACTGGGGTACGGTAGATAATTTCGCAAAAGATACAAAAATATATTTTAAATGTATTTTCATATATGTGTATTCTGTACATAGTGTATGCTCAGCCAATCATTAGCAAAGCCAGACCAGATCTGTTGAAAAGTCATTTCATTCCAACACTGGAGAAACTGAAGAAGAAGGCCATAAAGATAGTGATGGAGGAAGAACAACTGAAAGCAGACAGTAAAACTGATACTCAAGAAGCAGAACTTCTCATTCTGGATGAATTTGCAGTTCTTTGCCGAGACCTTTATGCTTTTTATCCTATGTTGATCCGTTATGTAGACAACAACAGGTATGTGCATCTCAAAATAGAACACATATTAAATATGTTTATTTGACAGAGTCATGAGAATTTTTATGAAAACTGACTCAAAACCTTCTAATGTAAGTATCTCATGTAAATATTAAAGAGGAAGAGTAGATTCTTGAGTGATTCTTACATCTCCAACAATTTGCTGATTTAGAGAACCTTTTCTTGAATAAATGTTGAATAGGTGACCAATATACCCAAAAAAACTGTAAAAGATACAGTCAGAGATCTATAGCCATGTTGGTTATGGATGTTAAACCCAATAACCGTTAATTAGTCAGAATTGGATATTCCGATTCTCTATTCCATTCTTCCTGTAAATCTTTCATGTCATGTCATATTTCTTTATAGATAACCAAAATATATTTATATATAAATCGTTCGTTTGGATACTTGGTTGGCCTCAATTAATGTCTCTAATATTAAATGAACCTCAGATGTTGCAGAACCAAATCTGGAAGTAAAGCTGCAAAGCCAAATTTGGATTGTAACGTATATTTCAGTTATAGATATTGCCATTTAGGTGATATAGTTTAAATTGGTCTTGTAAAATTGAAAAGGATAGAAGCTCATAATCAACATCAAGTATCCGATTTAATATAATCCCGTTGTCAGCCCACATCTTCCATAAATATGGTTCCTTGCCAATGTTCAAATCTGAATTTGCCCATGAAGTCAATTTGGCATGAACATTATGGGTCACGTTGCAATTGATGCAACAATGAAGACTCCAAGGTTGACCGTGGTGGATTACTTGCTCTAAGTAGACATATCCAAAAATTAACACAAGATCACAGATATGCCTGGTAGCATGTGAGAAGATCTGGAAAGCCAAACCATCTCTCATTATCAAGAATTTGCATCCTTTTCATTGAAATTCTAGGAGGAAATGAGCACTCCCCCAAAAATCTCCTAAACACTGCATTTAGTTTTTGAAAATAGTTGTAAGGTATAGGTAGAGGAATTCCACAAATAACACAAGCAATTCTAGTTATAAAACTAATTTTAATCACGTCTCTGGGGTAAGACACTCATCTGTAAGCCTGCCTATCTCTCTAAACTTTGTGCAGAATCTTTTATCAACATACTTATATATAGATTACTCATCTGAGATAAGTCCCTTATACCCAAATAAGTAATAGAATTTAGGCAAGATGAAAACTCTGGTGCTTTAAATATGCTATAGTCCATCTTGTCTCCTACTAGCAGTATGTCTCACTTGAACTAGTTAATTGAATACCCAGATATTTTACCAGAATTATTAATCAACTACATCAAAACAAGGATCAACCGCTGAGGCTTTTAAATGAACAACAAAAGATCATCTGCAAAAAAAGTGTTTTTAAATTCTAAACAGACATGTTCAGACCCACTGTCCCTGAAATTTTGTCTAATAGCACATGCTAAGGGTTCCAAGGACATGGATTAAAGGAGACAGTGGACATCCCTGCCTTGTAGCCTATTTCAATGTAAAAAAAACCAAGGAGGAAAAAAAGTCATAAACTGTGCTGTTAGAGCTGAATATAAAATGTTTATCTATTTCAAAAATATTCTAGGAAATCCAAAACTAGCCAATAGTATAAAAATAAACAGGCCATAAATTTCCTCAAAGGCCTTCTCAGTATCTAAAGAAATAATTGCTGGCTGACAACTGTCAGGAGGCTAGACTCCTCCTGCATGTTATCAGGTAAAAGAGAGCTCAGGCAATAGATGAATAAGATTAGAGATCACTAGTGTTAAAATGTATCTTTTGTTAATTGCTGTTTGCTACAATATATTCATTGCTAATTGCCATTTCCAACAATGTATCCAATTACAATTGCTGTTTGATGCTTGTTTCCAGGTATGGATTCAAAGGACTTTAGGTGCCTGTGGAGAGGGTCTGGCAATAGATGGTGCCTGGGGCATCTGGCACCAGGGGAAAGGATCAGAGAGGGGGAATGTGATACTAACAGGAAGGTGTTGTGAGAACAGCACAAGATGAGAGCACAGGGACTGTTTGAGTTCCCAAGATGAAAGTATGTAAATAATGGGAAGGACTGGAAGCTTAGGGAACTGATGGGGTGAGATGACACTTATGGCTTTTGCCAATCAATATCATTCACATAGAAATTTGGATATAAAAGTATAAAACCTGTTACCCTATGGCATATGCCAGTCTTAGCAGTTTTTAGAAGTTGCCATGTTACTTGTCAAATTCTAAATAAACACTGCTGCTAGAAGTCTAAGTGTTTCTTTGGAAAAGCAAATTAGCCAGTACATGACAATGAGTTCTATCTAAGGCCCTTTTCACATGGCATTTTCCATGTGAAAGAGGGCCTGGAGCGTCGCACAATTGTGAGGAGCGATCTGCACGATGCACTCACAATCGCACAATGCTCCAGGGGCTGGCAGGTGCCGATCGCGCACCTTTTCATTTTTGGCTAGAAGCCGAAAATGATGCACAATCGCGCATTGCTCCTGGGCCCCATGCACACTTACCTGGCATGTGGAGCCTCCGGAGCTGCGCCGGTCGTGTTTCCTGCCCCAGCGCAGCCTGGGAAACTCCCAGGCTGCCCTGCAGAAGGAAGAGGCGGGGCTCTCGCATGAGCAGGCAGGTCGTGCGGAGCCGAAGGACCCCCAGACATGAGAGCCTCTTACCGGAGGCTGCTCGTGCAATCCCCGCAACCCAGCACCGGAAGAAGGTAAGGTGCGGAAAGGGCCTAAGTTTAAAGCAATCAAATCCACAAACTTTATTTTTATGAACTTACAGATTAAAAAAAAAAAACCCAGATACTAAAAACCAAACTGTAAACTGAGTAACTGGGAGAGTAATAAAAAAGAAAAACTGAAGTGAAAATATTTTCCCACTTTTGCTGGTCCTATTCTCACAACATCACTCAAGGGGCATTGATGGAGAAAAAAATTGGCCACCCTCATTGCAAACAGCTGTTCTTCTCTTGTGAGGCCCTTTGTGATATAGTGACCTTCCAGTGAGGGCAATACGGAAGAAATGGCTGCTAGGCCACTTTTTGTAAAGTCACTACTTCCATTGCAGCAAATACCATGTTGAAGAAGAAGAAGAAGAAGAAGAAGAAGAAGAAGAAGAAGAAGAAGAGAATCCAATCCTGTACATATGTAACAGTTTCCCTCTGTCCTTTCTATTTACCCAGCTCCCCCTTCTAAAATCATCAGTTTTGGTTCCGTGCTAGGATTGTCGAATCAGGAAAATACCTGGCCCTGGGATTTCAGGGCAGGGTCAGAGAACTGGGGATGACCTTCTTGATATTACAATGGATGAACTCCAGTGATGCAAAGGGACGAGACACTGGTGATATCATTGAGCTTAATACAGTAAATATCAACCACAATTTCCCAGAGCATTCAAATAAGAAAACATAATTATCAATTTGGAAAACATTTTCCAACCTCTGAATTGAAAAGAATTTCCCCAAACTCTTTTTAAATACTTTTGCAAGCATGGATTTCAACACACTGGACTCCAGCAAAGAAACTTCCAACAAAAATATATTTTCAACTGTGGACGGAGGAGAGTAGACTGGACTTGGTTAGTTCCTCCCATTGCTAACAGAAATCTCAATCATTTTACCACATTTTTCTGTGAAGGGGAGAGGTTGCTACAGTTACTGGCCCTGTCCACCCTGAATTTTGCAACTGCTTTTTTAGCATTATTGCTTTTTGTTAGCCCATTTGGGCTTTTAGTTGAGTGTGAGTCCATTTTATAATGTACTTCAGTGCAACAGAACATAGTCCAGCTTTACGATTGAACATGGCTGAGGAGTTTTCAAAATGGAAGGAGTTACACTGGAGAGAGAGTCTCGCTTGTCCAGGAGTTCCTGTGAATGGGTGGCAATGCTTCCTGTAAGATCATCAGAATCTTGGGGTGCTCCATTTTGGTGGTAGAGACTTCACATAACCGAGTAGAATCACCCCCATCAGAACACCTCTCCTGGATGGAAATCAGCCTGCACCCATTCAGACTATAGTGGTGCTCTTCTGTTGTTTTCCTCCAGTCCTCTTCCTTCTTTGGTTATTAAGGGTCTTCACCCAGGATTTTTTAAATGGATTCATCCATTTAGAAGTCATTCGTGGGAAGAGATGCAAAAGCTTTGTTTTTAGTCCCAAAATAAAGTAAAAAGGGACTTACTAATGAGAGCAGCAGGTACTTCAGTATCCTTAAGCAAAAAGAGTTTTGGTGCCTAGTGAAGATGCAGAAGTTACCACTCTGCCCACCTATGCCACCTCATTTTGTGGGTACCATATCTTTTCTTTCTACGCTAAAATGGCAGCTACCTCTGTATGAGACCTAGAGGGCACTTTCACATGCAAGTTAAGACATGGCATCATTCTTTGGCCATTTAGCATTTATATTCTCCTGATTTTTAAAGAAGTAGCCACGTTTGTTGCAGCATAAGCAAGAGGAAGGAAGGAGGAAGAAAAGGAAAAAAAGAAAAAAAATGTGGCAGCACCTTTAATACTCAGCCACCTAGACAATATGAAGGTGGATACCTTTCAGCCCAAAGACAGTGGATGGAATGCAACAAATAGAGTCATTCTGAAATTATTCGTCTTTCACAGATAATTTTTAATAGTTGATGTGCTCCATTGGCAATCTTTCAGATTTCAGATGGGCAGGATGTATATGAAAAATCTTAATAAAAATGATAAAATAAAGTGACTAATGGGACTTACAACTTTAAAATGCTGAGAATCTAATATCTCAGGCATGGTTTTGATTTTATGTGGCAAGAGAGAAAGTCTGAGAGATTGGGTGGAAATGAAGAAGATGATGATGAGTGCAGCTGGCTGTATGGGTAGAAGGGGAAAGAATGTGGGAGGAAAGGCTGAGAAATAGAAATGAGAAAAGAGGTAGGAGACAAATATAGACAGAAGAAACGGGGGTGGAAAGAGAAGGAGAAAGAATTCAAAAGACAAGGAGGTGGACTAGTTAAGGTGGGGAAAGACAAGTGCATCTAGGGGATGTCGGGACAGGTGAAAAAAGAGAGAAGGAGAGAAGAAGACATTTTGCCAGAAGGAGAGAAGAAGACATTTTGCTGGAAGACATTTTGTGGGTGCAGAGGAAGAGAAAGAAAAGTAGGAGAATGTGAAGTGAAACCAAAAATTAAAGGGGGAAAAGAATCAAGTCAAGGGCCCAAGCAGAGTTAAAGATGAAAGACACTCATGCTAGGCTTTTTGCTTATAATGGTGCAACAAACTTATGAAAAACAAAAGAAACTGTACTATGCTTAGAACCATTAGAGGCAGAGTGAGGATAGTGGAAACAGAACTGGGAAAATTAACAATAAAACAAGGAAAGCTACAGCAATAGTATAGCATCATATTCATACAGAAAATACTGAGGCAGCTTTATATTTCTTCATGCTAACTTCTCCTTAAGAGCCTAAATATTCTAAAGACCACAGGTCCTGTCTGATACTGGAAGCTTAGATGGGACACTGCCGACGAATGCCAGATCCTGTAGGCTGTGTTACAGAGAAAGGGCCATCTCTGAGACCATTTCCACACTAGATTGTTATAGTACTATTATTCCACTTGCAACATCCCATGGAATCCTGGAGTTTGCAGTTTCAGGAGGGGCCAGAAGAGCACTGTAATTCTTTTTTAAAGCTCTTTTCAAGACAGAATTCTCTCCCCAAGATTTCTTCCATTGCCTGAAAGCATGCAAGCAGAGACATCTGGAAACTCTCATGAAAAACTAAAATATTTTTTGCAGGTGAAGGAGTATAATTTCTTACCTTATTTTAAAATATGCACTTAAAAAGAAAAGCCTTTAATATCATTTTATATGAAGTATTAACCTACTTTAACAGTATTGAAAAATCAAGGTCCAGGTGATGCATACTTCAGAATAATAGATTCCCTTTATCTTTGGGCCAATCAACAAGCAAGTAGTGCCTCTCTCATCCATGCAAGTCAAGGTTATTTCATGGATCAACAAACAGTGTTAACTAATGCCAGTGAGTGGAGAGTTTGATAGCTTTGACATCTGACACGTGGAAGAATAGAGTGCTTTCTTGAAAAAATCAATAAAGAAGTAGGACAAAGAGAACATTACTGACCTCCGACTTCACTAAATTTAGGTTAGGCAGGGCATGGAACATGTGAATGATTACTTGAACATCACTTTAAATTCTGTGAAACACTTTAGAAGAATTCAGAATGAAAAGAATATACAGAAAACACAGCAAAAAAAAAATAATGTTCAGTCTTACAGTTCTCAAATACAGCTGACCTGTTAAATTTTACAATTTGGAATATATTAGCAGTATGAAACTCTTTTTGGTGTCAACTGTTTAATAAGAAAAATCAGCAATGCTCATTTAAAATATAAAGTTCTTTGACCTTAAAAGTTTGCATCTAAATGCTGATAGGCAGTTTAGGCTGTTTATTTGCTAAAAGCAATGAACGTCCTCATTTATTGCAAAGTAAATATTTTCTTAAGCCATTCCTATTTTAGCAATATATAATTTTAGAATTATAGGCTGAGGTCTTGCATCAAAAGATGTATTCCCAGCACATAGGTATGATATTCTGAGCACACGGCTTGCCTACTTGCTGCAAGCGCTACTACTGCCCACCTTTTCAGTGTGGTAGTCCCCTTTGCCCCAAGATGGCAATTTCCATGTCAATGGGGAGCAAAGATGTGTTCAGATATTTTCCTTTAGCTGGATGCACTATGACAGGCACCCTAAGACACCTTCTGGTGGTTCTGAGGAGATCCCTGAGGATAACATTATTGCTGTGTATCCAGCTAAAGGAATATAGCTAGACATATTTTTTGTTTCCTCTACTCTCTACCAACACAGAAATGGCCATCTTGGGGGAGATACCACACTGAAAAGTTGGTTGGGATTTTGCTCACTGTATGCTCATGGAAGAATCCTGGCCTCTGCAATGACCAAAGAAGTGGGTTGGGATGGCATAAACTGGCCTTATGGCATTGTAACTCACTAACAGTATTAGAGTGAGTAAATAAACCACACCTCACCGTATCCCCAAGTGGACACAGAGCTGGATTGAACCCCATACACAAAGTAGGAAGAGTAAATGTAAAGGTATGTAAAATGTAAATGTAAATGTAAAAGAGTAAAAGAAAACACATTCACACAGTAACTGTGGCCAAAGGATCCATCCAAGTATCACCACTGACAGTAGTAATAAGGAAGGATAATGTTATTCATTCATGGTTCCCTTTTTATACCATTTTTATGTTTATGTTAAAGAATGCTTATATGAAAGAAAAGATTAATGCATCAGCATCAGCAAAGTTGCAGTTTGTACACGTGTTACATTCTCTCCTGAGTGTACATGACCCTGTCAATATCCTGGATCGTCTGTTACCCTGTTTACTGGGGGTCCCGGGAGGGACTCCAAATGTGCTCTACTATAGGTGGGGAAAATTAGCTCAGAGCACTGCCTTAGCGTTACGAGAGGCAGAGTAACTTAGCAGGATCTTGTAACTCAATGTTTACGGGGTCAGGCCAAGTCAAGAAGCAGACCGGTTTGAAAATAATGAATGATCTTTATTAAATACAGGCACACAATGTAAGCAACACAAGATAACTAAGGAAAATAAAGGTGTGAGTAAGAAAGTGGGATTTCCAGAGGGATAGTTGGTTCGGGTGATACGACACCTGTTCCTGAAGCCTGGAAGAAGATAGGGAGCGATGCTAGGGTTTGGTGTATCTCAGCACGTGGAGCTGAGGGGAAGCTCGCCAAGCAATGCGGCAGCAAGGCAGTTGGCACTTGGGAGCAATCCGAGGAAGGTCTCAGAATCAGGGGTTTTTATAGGGAGATGTGTGACTGCAGGCTATGCCTTACTTGGGGACAACAATGAGTTTTGGGTGCAAAACAATTTCTCCGAAAGGTCACAATTTAGCATGATTGAGTTAAGTCCGAACTAACAAAGAGGTAGACTGTATGCACATACTCAGTGCTTGGCAGTTAAGTTTCTAGCTTGCCAAGTTACCTGCTCAGGGTAGGGAGTCCTTTGTAAACAGCGTGCATATGTAATAAGGGTGTTTGCAGAGAGGTCTCCTAAAGCGGTGATCTAGCTATTTCTGGTCTGCCTGTATTGTCTTGGGATATTGCAGCGTTTGATGGCCGAGCCTAGTTCTGGGCTTGTCCGGGGGCTCACAAACACGTGGAGAGGGGTGGTAGAAGAAAGCCAAATTATTGATATCAAAGTGATATCTAGTGCTATCGCAGTAACACATCTCCAAAGACATCTCTGATGCTTCAGGAGTCCTTCACTTCAAGCATCCTTCCCTTGTGCATACTGATATAGAAAAAATGTATGAGGCAAAGCAAACAGTTATAACGCAAAGGTTATTTGATGAGCCACAAGTATCTAAAACCATAACTAATTGTTAACACACATCAATTCTATAGCAAATTACCAAGCATTACTATTTTAAGCCTAACAACAGGATGCCTGCCATAAACTTTCCAGATAACTTCATGCATTTAACAATATGGGCCTATGTTTGAATGTTAAGTCTTTAATATTTGTGTTTTTGCAAAGATGCTCATTCCTGCAACCCCCTGTAAGTCCTACTGAGCTCAGTAGGATTTATTTCAGAG
The DNA here is from genome assembly GCA_948472985.1 of Iguana delicatissima. Taxonomy (NCBI): domain Eukaryota; kingdom Metazoa; phylum Chordata; class Lepidosauria; order Squamata; family Iguanidae; genus Iguana; species Iguana delicatissima. The sequence goes on from CAOKZL010000515.1 coordinate 452,099, forward strand.
TGGACCTATGTAGAATTGTATTTTCAGTATATTAAATACTTATAGCCCATTTGTACAAAAATTAGTAAAGAGCATTTGTCCTGCAAAGACAGAAAGACACAGCATTTTGTTTTTTATAAACAAGGAGCAGAAGGAATCAAGAATGGTAGCAGAAAATTTGTATAGAAGTAGTATTAATTATATGTTGTTGGGTATTTTTTTTTTTTCAGATCAAACTGGCTTAAAAAACCAGATGCAGATTCTGATGAACTTTTCCGAATGGTCGCTGAAGTTTTTATCCTCTGGTGTAAATCACATGTAAGATAAGTTTCTACGCCTGAGTTTTATAATATGTGTGTCTATAGATGTGAATATCATTAACTTTTTATATAAATGTTCTGAAACCACAGCTTAACAAAGAGATTTCTTTCAGAATTTCAAGAGAGAAGAACAAAATTTTGTGATTCAGAATGAAATCAACAATTTGGCATTTTTGACCGGAGACAACAAGAATAAGATGTCAAAAGTAAGTAAAATGATTAGATTGCTCCAAATGTATCAAGTTGAATATATTGTATTTTGTTGATGGTACTTTGAGAAGTGGTTGTTTTTTAAAGTGCAAATCAGTAGTACGCACCATATTTGTTGCAAACTTTCTAATTTAATATGACACAGCAACTTTATGAAATGTAATTATGAAAATTAAATATTTTAGAAAGCAATAGTATATATTTGATAGCAGAAATACACTGTTGCGAGGGTAACATTACAATTTGTCTTTTTGTGTGAGTAAGTATGGTGAAACAACATGAACTACTCTCTACTCTTGTTTCTAGTTATTTCTGTGATTTCAATTAAAAAGAAATTCATGGGAAAATGACAGTCATTAAAACATGCCATTTTACTTGGAGGCTGACATTTGTTGAACACATAGTCCAAGATATTCTGTTTCCTAAAGCAAACTGTAAATAGAATACTACTACAAAAAAGAACTGGAGAAGTTTAAACATATGCTTCTGTTAGGTTAGAGGTTATGTCTGAGGAGGTAAAAATCAGTTCTTATTGAGATAGTAATGGATATGAAGTAATTAATTAACTTCTCCGCAGAAGAATAGGCGAGAGTAGGAAAGGCTGAAGGAGGAGTTGGAAGAGTATAAATATGAAGATGGAAGGGAACAAGCTTATGGAACAAACGGAAGTGGTAGGTTGGGTGCATCTGACAGATAAAGAGACTGGTACATTAAAGCTTTTAAAACTACATAGATTGACCAAGTCTGAAAACCGGAAATATCTGTCAGTAACATAGGATTTATCTTTTAGTAGCTAGGTTTTGGTGAGTAAATCCGTTTCTTGAATCAGATGTTTTAGTTGTTCATTGCAGTGGTGCCTTAAGATCAATTTTATTTGATAATTCAAAGATGTATAACTAAATTTCAGGATATACGTTCATTTAGGGATAGGATTACAGCTGTGTACTTGAAATGAATATAATTCCACATGCCCCAATAGTATTCATTTCAATGTTATTTCTTTCGCAATATGGAATTTGGCACATCCCACGTGCAAAATCAGGAAAAATTGTATAATGTGAATTATGATCCAAGTGAAGTTAGCTATGACTTCATCTGCGTGGATGCTTGTCTGGGATTAAGCCCCAGTGAAGATAGTTGGATTTACTTCTGAGTAAATATGTATAGGATTTGGCTATGTCACCTGTACGCATTTTCTAAAGGAGTGCATCTCACTGAAGTCACTGGAATTTGTTGCTAAATAACTGTGCATAAGGTTGTGCTGAAAACCAAACTGAAATCAATTTAATTTAGTCATATTAATTGTGGCTTACTTTATGTAAATTCTCTCTTGATTGCACCTTCCAGAGTGATACACTTTAGTTATATTAGACTACCTTGTAACAAAGGCCAGCAGTTGAGCACAGGGTCAGCCAAGCCATATATAAGTTGATGATTGGCTGTTTGTGCTGTTACAGGCAGAGTCAGGGCTGGATGAGCTCTCAAAGACAGTTCAGGAGTGAAAGCCAGTATACTCTGGACATAAAGCAGATAATTAGGCAAGAGGAAATCCAAAAGCAAGGTTCAAAGGCAAAGTAGAAGTCAAATGGAGTCTTGCCAGTGATCCCATTTCAGCACTAGCCTGTTATAGCACGATGATTCCACTTTCAACATCCTCTGGAATCCTAGAGTTTGCAGTTTGGGGAAGGGGCAGCTGGCCCCTCCTGAAACTGCAAACCCCAGGATTCCAGAGGATGTTGAAAGTGGAATCGTTGTACTATAGCAGGCTAGTGCGGAAATGGCCTGAGTCAGGTGAATCAAGTGAGCAAGATCCAGAGACAGAAACAAGCAGCAGTCTAAGATCTGAAACCAGTCAACTCCAGACAGGCAGGCCGATGTGAAAACCTAGTGGAGTTCATGTGCTGCCAGTCAGTCGGGGAAAAAGAAACAGGGAACACAGAACAGCTGGTAAATTATGGAATCCCAGTATAGATATCATTTCCACTCCTGGAGGTCCTTCAATTTGAAACTAAAGGTTATGTTGCTGAACTATCTGAGCCCCACACAAAGATCAGCTACAGATTTTAGCAACCAGTCTTTTTGAATGGGTGATTATATTTATGGATTCTCTCAAGGAAATGTTTGTTTCTAAGGAGTCCTCCCTTGTAGCTAGCACTTTTGCTTAGCTTTGAACTGAGTCTGTGTCTTCATTTGGCATCATTTTCACAGACGAGGAGGTGGTTCCAGCCCCCTTTTCTGACTCTAGGGCCATAATGTCTCATTCCAGAGTCGCAGCGTCCTACAACTCCTGCAACCTGTAACTGGTCCAGATTCTGTGGGGTAGTTGTCTCCTTGTCATCCTAAGGCTCAGGAAACTCAAACTCATCCTTACTGGAGTTGTTCTCTGGCCAGTCCTTGGCGCCATGTGAAGTTTGTTCCTCCCACAGAGAGGCTTGGTTTCAGGAAGTTAGACTTCCATTAACAGTCTGCAATTTAAGTTCCTACTTGCAGTACGCGAGCTTCATTTAGCAATCTGTTATGTACATATTATCTTAATTGTTCTTCACTGACAGCATTCATTTATAATTTATTAAATTTAGCAACATAATCTAATATGAAGATGCCTGTGAAATTCGTAATGGATATGAAGATGTCCTGTATAATTCATAACGGATAAGAAATTTAAAATTTGCATATGATTGTTGTGTATTCATTGACATCAGAAGATGAGGGCTTCACAGTTCTGTCATGGGAAGCATACCAATGAATTGTAATACCATTTATCTGCTAGTGAAATTCTTACATTTTACTGATGCAGAAACTCTACCAAAAGATATAATGCATTATCTGAAGTGCACATTTGAAAAACGAACATTCATTTTAAAAGCATAATACATGTATTGACACCTAAATGTACAGAGAGATCTTTTTTTACTGGTTTTTGTGAGCAGCAGTAATAGGATAAATGAAAACCCCCTCTGTGCATATGTAAAGTTGAACGCACTAAGGCTTTCAATTACTATGGAGAATTCCACTTCATAGAACTTATTAAAATACAACATTAGATGCCCTGAGTCACGTGTCTGTATGAGTAGCTGGCTTTCTGTAGGGTTCAGTGACCATCTGTCATCCAACTGGAGGTAGGGACACCTCATGCTGAAATGATAGCTAAGCATTCCTCATCTTCTCCATTCATGTTGCAGACTGATCACATGAAAAGATGTGTGTAGATATGGAGAGTATAGTACAGTATACTTCATAATGTGTGGTCACAAATAGTTCCTATCTCATCCATAAGTGAGTCAGTTTGATTCTACATAGGAGAATCATCAGGCTCATCCTAATTGTCCAGATATGTTGGGATATGACAGTTTCTATTGCTCTACTTCCTGCTTTTCTTTCCAAGATCCAAATTACATTTCTCTTGTCCTAGTGTATTTCCCAGTAATTTCCACCAATTCTGGCAACCTTTTACTCCTTAGCTGAATGCAGTACTTTTTCCAGTCCTTTACATTTCAATACATTTTCAGTTCCAAATCCACACGTACCTCTTGATTCAATTCATATCATTATTGTTATTGTTATTGTTGTTATAATTATAGGCCAGTGCCTTCTGTGTAGAATGATATGATATGTGGGAGTTAACATTCTATGCTACCTGAACAACTCAGTTTTCATGCCACATTTGAAAACTGAGAAAGGCAGAGAAAAGAAAATGGATGAGAAATAAAATTGTTGTTGCAAATGGAAAGATGAGAGGAGAGCCATCAGAATTGAAAAGTAAATCCATGTTGTGCTTCCCATCTTTGAATTCCAAGGCAATCCAAAGTAATGCCTTTGTTCTCACCCTGCTTCATTCTCCTTCTTCACCTATATATCTTCAGGGAAATGCCTTCCTTTTCACATTTGCATTAATTCTAGAAGCTGTAGTGGAGCCAACTGCTGCCCTCTATCCATTCATGTGGTCTCCTTTTATTTCTCCCTCAGTGCCTTGTTAAATTTTTTTTAATTTAAAAAGAATTCAAAGGGTATGATGCTAATATGGTAAACTGTAAAGATACTATTGCTATGTTTATTTCCTTGGAACAAGTCACCCCCCTCCCTACACATACACTTTCTCAAGGAGACTAGCTGTGAAGAAAGAGGCGGTATATGGGGAGTGGGGGAGTGATGATCTTGCTTCAAGAAAACTCAGCAGTAGCACCATTGCCTTTTACATTAGCACTCCATACTCCAGACTGTGTGAAGACTTGCAACACAAGTGGAAACACATGGTGAGGGACATTGCAAGGGGGTTGGATACAACCACATCTAATGCCACAACCTACGTCAGAAGCAAGATAGCCACAAATGGACCAGAATGGACCATCTTGGTCCTTTTTGCACAGCATTTGCTATGCAAAAGGGCCCCTGGAGCGTCATGTGACTGCAAGGAGTGGTCCACATGACGCACTCACAGTCGTGTGACGCTCCAGGGGCTGGCAGGCACCAACTGCACACTATTTCATTTTAGGCTGTGAGCTGAAAACGGTGCGTGATGGCGCATTGCTCCGGGGCCCCACACGCATTTGCCGTGCATGCGGAGCTCTGGAGCCATGGCACTCACTCTTCCTGCCCCAGCGCAGCCTGGGAAAATCCCAGGCTGTGCTACAGAAGGAAAAGGAGGGCTTCTTGCTCAAGCAGGGAGCAGAAGGAACCGGGATGCAAGAGCCTCTCGGAAGAGGTTGCTCGCATGATCCCCACACCCCAGCTCCACAAAAAGGTAAGTTGTGGAAAGGGCCCTTGCTATTGAAGATTTTTTTTGAAAAAAGACAAGAAGGCATTTGGACAGGGAAGTGATAGGATGCACCAAGAAACTACATTAAATAGTGCGGTATAAAAAAGTACACATTTGAAGTCTGAATGATCCCATGTTCAAATGTTCTGGATCTCCTTTACAAATATTTTAAAGAATTATTTTAAAGAATTTAAATGATATGCCTGACATAGCAGCTGAGAGTTTTCGAGTCATACAGAGTTAATTTGTTGAAAATTATTATTAAAAGCATTTTAAGCATATAGGACTTCAAAAATTAAAGATAATTATACTACTATGTGCCAAGTATCTCTTGTTCCTTGTTAAATGAAGATTTATACCAATAATACACTCAATAATTTCCCTTTCTCCTGGTAATGAGTTTCCTGTCATTAACTCTTTCATTATTAAACCTCCTACTTGTATGATAGTGTTAATTCAGTACACTTTTTGGTTTGCACAATAAATTATAAAGTTTTATAAACGTACAATAATTAAATATATATGAAGAGCAGAGTTTCTTTTATGATATAATACTGAACTTTCTCCATTGTGGTCTGTGTTTGTCTTACTCATGGGTTTGTGCTTATACAGCTATCTTACTTGGGAAGCTTCAGGCAGGACTTGTCCTTCCCCTCATTTCAGGGTAGGTACTTCTAGGGTATGTTCACACTGTTTCAGCTCAGTTCCTTTTTAACTGCAGTGCTGGTTTTCCTGACTCCCTTGCTTTTGATCTTGGATTTAATGTAATTTTTACCAGTGAGAGAGACCTTAGAACTTTTTTGAGTGGGATTATCTATGGGTTTGGAATCATCATACTTGTTACAGAGAGTCTAGACCTCATTACAGGAGATCACTGTTTCCATGATGAAGATCCTCATTCTTGAGCCCTCACTGACAATGCTGTTAATAGTGGCTTTGAGATTTCCAAATAAGGAGGACCGTATAGTTCAAATAACTGCCATATTTCTGGTATCAACCCATGTCACTGGGCTGCCTCATCACCACCTATCCTTGAATTAGTCTTTCCTATGCACCTATCTCTATGACATCCTGGGCCACAGTTATTCAAGGGACCCAGTTGGTAACATCTTCTAACCCAGTACTATCCATTAGTCCATTCTCTGCCTTAATCTTCTCTTTTGAGGGAAGGGAAAATACTGATCCATGGTTTCTTAAAAGTTACTGCAACCTTCTCTAAAGGCACCCAGGTGTAAAGTCTTTCCCCACGTTTGGTTGGTTCCTTTTGTTTATTGCAGTCTTTCTGAGAGTTTTTTAAACACAATGGTCCCTCCAAATTCGCGAGGGTTTGGGGCACAGAACCTTCATGAAAGTGGGGAAATCATAAATAGCCCCCCCACAATCCCTCTCCCATTCCCTTCTGGGACTCTGGTGCCAGAGCCTTTCTTCTCTGTGCCAGGCCAGAGGCAGGGAGCTCCAGAGGGGAGAAGGAAGGAGTGTGTGCACCCCCCCCCATTGCCTTTCCTTTTGCTTCAGCACAGGTTCTCAGTGCTGGGGCAGCAGCAAAGGAATGGGCAGGGAGAACTCCAGAGGGCACAAAGAAAGTACACGTGCACTTGTCACTCACATTGCCTTACCTATTACCTCAGCACAAGTTCTCAGCGCCAGGGCAGAGGCAAAGGAATGGGAGGGGAAAACTCTGGAGGGCACAAGGAAAGCACATGCTTCTCCCTACCTCATTGCCTTACCTCTTGCCTTCGTGCAAGTTCTCAGCTCCAGGGCAGAGGCAAGGGAATGGGAAGGGAGAGCTCCAGAGGGCAGAACAAAAGCATGCACACGTGTTCTCTCCCCCATTGCCTTACCCTCTGCCCCACCATGCTTACCTTCTTTCTCCACACTGGCAGAATGCAAGGGAATGGGAGGAGGAGAAGCGGGGAGGCATGGGCACCTCACAAATAATCAAATGAGGGTCAAACCCACAAACATGAAGGGAGATTGTAGTGAGTCTCTACTTCTGTAAGCGGCCAGAATATGATCTGTCTCTCTGTCAAATGTTCTGGCTTCATTGTTGTCAAATCTAATTACTGTGGAGAGTAGAGGAAAGCCTATGCAGACAGTTGTGTTTTTTTTTCAGGCAGCCTTCACAAGATGTGTTCAGCTCATTTGCAGGTTGTAATTAAGTTGGTTCTGTCGCATAACTTCCTTTAATGAAAAAGGTGGAATTTTTCTTCCTTATGGTTCATGTGATTTAAAGACTCAGAGAAAACAGTACAGTTGGTTAAAGTATAAATCAATTAGTCTTAAAAGTGCTGCTAGGTTCCTTCCCCCCATATCCCTTTTTCATTTTTGTGCTGTTTAGAGGCACAGAGAAAACAGTGCCTTTGATGTGTTTCAGGAACTGCAATGTGATATGCTGTTTTTAAGAGGCATGTTTTTTGCCCATTCCCCTTGGTTTCTGCTGGTTATGGAAAGGGAATTCAGTTTAAAACAAGGGAAGAAATCAAAAGGGAGCTATTTATAAACTATTGTTTTCAGACCTGGGCAGCAATAAAACTGCAATTCAAAGCTCTGGCTAAAGGAAGATAAAATGAGGTGAAAGGGATAGTTAGAGGACAATAGTGTTGCCTTTGAAACAACCATCAAAGCTTCTCTGGAGAGCTTTTTCTGTTGGAGGAAGGGATAAGAACAGGAATTGTCTTTTTTATACTCACTGTTATGTTCTGTCCTATTTGTATAAACAGAACATGGGAGAATACACAAAACAACACAGCAGCAGAAATGCATTACATTTCTCATTGCTACTTTTATTGAAAAGGCAAGGATCTAATTACTTGCAAATTATTTTATGTTGCCAATGTACATTTAGTGAAAAGGAGGGAGTTCCAGTGGGCATCCACCACTATGGTAGAAGAGAAAACAGTCTGCAGAAGTAAACACACCTTCTGAAATTTTTACTTCTGCAGTTTATAACCTGTGATTTGAGTGCTCCATTTCATTTGAATTTTTAAAGAAAATCTGTCTCTGAGTGGCCTTGCCATCAAAAATATCTGCTTTGGTTCTGAGTAGACAAACATAACCCTGCATTTGATTTTAAACATGGTTTGTAAATCTGTGTTAATTTTTTTTTCATTTTAGAAGTCTGCTGTGCTTCTTACTGGGCAAGTATGGTCTTGCATTGCATTCTGTCCTCCTACTTTAAATGTCTGCTTTACTTCTGAAAACAGAAGCATAGCCCTTACAAGCACAGATTAACGAATACCAGACCTCATACACTTGCTCTTAGTCTTGCCCACTTATGAATTATGCGCTGAAGATCATTTCAACATTTGGATTCATCCTTAAGGCTCAAAATATTTCTCCATGCCTGTAATAGGTGCCATATGTAAAGCAGGTGCCATATGTAACTGTGAACCCTATACCCATTATGTCTCAATAATCACTGCCAGCAGAACAACTGGGCTGTCTTCAACCAGTTTTCATATACTCTGCCGGCATCTAAACATGCCACTTCACATTCTTCATTGTCCCTTGGAGCAGAAGAGTACAGTTAGACTCTGTTTCAGTGACATCAGCCATCTCCTCTGTATTATCCTCTGATATATTTCCTTTTGTATCAGAAGGCAGCAGGTTCTTCTTAAAGAAGGTCTTCTATATGGATCGTGCTCTGGGCCAAGATGTAACTCAATGCTAAGTGATGACTAACTTTGGAGCCAAGTCAAATGTGTACACTCTAGTCACAATTCCAATGCTACCACCCTTACTACAATTGGTGGAACTTTCAGTGTACCTTCAGAGAGTTTAGAAAACCTATATCTTGTTGAAACAGCTCAAGTGGTTCTTCTCAGAACACTCAGATGGCTCTGATTGACAAAGAGGGGCACAGGTACAAGTGCAGTAAGCTGTAATATATATGCCAGTAGACACTGGCCTTAGGGATAGCTAAATATGAAGTTTGTATGGCTAACATATCAGCATTTCATTTGAGAAATACTTGGGAATTTTTGTAGAACACAAGTCCAAGGAACAAAAATAGGTGGCAATGGTCCTTATTAACGAGAGCGCTAAGACAGCAAAATATGATACCAATAATCCAAATGTTTGTCAAATTGTAATGCATACTGTTGGCCTCCACAAAATGTAGCTTCATTCAGTAGTCCTTAACTATGATTTCAAGTTCTGCATTGAGGATCTCCCTTTTGATGGGCTCAAAAATGGGCAATGTAGTAGAATTCAAAAGCTAAAGGTGACTGGCAAACTAATGGTCTCAGTTCCTAAGCATAGAATACAGGCCCTAGCAGAAACTCTCAGTCTCCAGGAAGGAGATTTGTGAGTTCCAAAAGTGATCACTTTCTATGTTTAATCCCAAGTTCTCTGTCATGACCTCTGTGCATCAGAAAACTGATGCAGATTACTTGTCCAAAGTAGAAGACAGAACACTACAACCAATGGAGCGATCTCTTCATGAACGTCAACCTAGTAATATGCTGTCAGTGTTGAAGGACAGATCCAGCTAATAGCCTGATAGAAAAGTTGGGAGGCGGGCTTAGATAAAGTCTCTGTCTTGTGGTTTATGAAATGTTAATTTTATAATACCCAAACAATGAAGGAACCCTCCAGTTGTGAAGATGGCAAGGTGGGGGGCGGGGAAGGCTTGTCAACCTTTTATAAATGCCATCTCTTGCTTATTCCATTGCATTGAATTCTTGCTTGGTTTCAGAGGGCTTATGTGGCCAAAGAGAAAATTAGCAGGAATGGCAGGATCATGTGCTAGAATTATGTACACTGAAAGAGGGAGAAGTAGCTCATGCCTGATTTCCCAGCTTTGGAAAAAAAAATCCTCACTGAGTTCTTTGTGCAGCTGCAAGCCCATGTGTGTGAAAGCACAGATGATGACCGCTTAGAAGAACCACTTAAGTTAAGTAACCCATCTGTCTATGCAGTGGTTCTCAACCTGTAGGTCCCCAGATGTTTTTGGACTTCAGCTCCCAGAAGCCCTGAGCACTGACCATAGTGGCTGGGGCTTCTGGGAGCTGAAGTCCACAAACATCTGGGGACCCACAGGTTGAGAACCACTGGACAGTGATAGTGGCAAGCGGTCATAATGAGTTTATCCATGTCTTTTAATTTTGAAGTTATGGTTCTATTTGGGACAATGACCTCATGGCCAGGCTTTCATTGTTACCAATTATTTAGGAAAAAACAAAAACAAAACCTTGGATTGGAAAAACTGCAAGACTTAAATTGCGTTGAGTTCTCTTTGTAGAACAATGGGTTTGTAGGGGAAAAGTGGATATAAATAAAAGTGATGATGACAAGAGGATGTAACCACTCTGATTTTCTTTGTATAGCTTAGGCAGAATTTCACTGTTGTCTTTTGCAAAGCCAGTCAGAAGCAGATTTCCAATAGTGTTTCAGAAAGCCTTGATAAAGAACAGCCCTCTTAATTAAAATGTGTTTGTTCTCTATTGTCTCAGCCACAGAGTCAGGCTACATTTTTTGTTTGCTTACCTTCAAAGTTATTCTCCACAGTTTGTTTTGGAGTACAATTTGAAGCTGACCTATGCAGCCCTAAATTGCTTGAAAAGAGATTTTCCTATGTACGCTTAACTGATACAAGATTTGTGTTAAAAATCTCAATCTGAACCTATGACTTCTTCAGAGGTTAGGTAGTGACCAAAAAGAAAACTTTCTTAATGGGGACAACATTGCCATGGAGTATTATCCAAAAAATAAACAAGTTTCTTGTACATTTAGCTGACAGTGCTATGCCCACTTACCAGATAGTAGGGATGCACCTCTTCATTGATTTCATTCTCATAGCAGATAACAAATTCTTTTATCAAATTCTCTTGTATACTCCTCACAGTTCTCACAATGAAAGCATCTTCAAAAGCTGCGTAGTTTTGAAGGTGTTCTTGTAGTTCAAGATATTTCCACTGCATCCACTGTGCCGTTACCTACTTACCTCTTCTATTTCTCCTACAAACCTTGTTTTCCATCTTTCCTTGTCATCCATCTTCCTCTCTCTAGTCCATCTTCTCTTCTTTCCTTTTCTTCCACCCTTCTTCCTACTAGTCTCCTTTATCTTCTCAGATTCCTTCTTTCTTTGAGCCCTTCTGGCAAGGCAAGACTCAAATTGCCAGAGAAACACAAAGGGCCTTATATCTTCCTCAGGTGGGCTTGAGTGAATACTACCACTTCATTCCCATTGGGGAGAATGGTTTGTCTCCTCCATATACTAGCCAGTCACTTGACTGACTGACTTCCCTGATGCCCATAAACAGTGCATAGACTTCTAGAAAGAAGACTGGCATATGGACAGAAAAGCTGGTGGGCCTTGCTGCCTCACTGCTTTGCAAAATCGGGTAGTTGGTAAGGTGAAGTCTAGGCTGCTTGCTGGTGTCAGGGCTTTGGAAAGGGTTCTGCTTGTTAAGGTTTTCCAACAATCAAGGAACTCCTTTTTCATTTTTATCTCAATTGCTCGAATATTATTTCCATCCATACTGCACAGTAAACCCCACTGAATTCAGGGGAACCTGATTTGATATACATATGATTGTGCTGTTAGGTACCAATTTAAAACTAATCTATTTAGCTGGCCTTTTCTTAACACAAGCTATGGGACAATGATTCATTGTTACTAATCTTTTACTATTGTGTCGTTCCTTTGTTGCTTTTGTTTTAAAAAGAAGAAAAATCTTGATGATGATTACTTTAAACTACAGCTTCTCTTTCTTGCTTTTTAAGTTCCCATTTGTAAGAGTGGTTTTTATGAGTTAACATTTCTGCGCTTTATATAGTTTTACTTGTTTGATCTACTTTACAGGCTGTAAAGTGATACGTATTCAGATTAATTAATATTAGGCTTTACCCTTATCTCTCATAGTCTTCTGCTTTATGTCAAATGAAGATAGCATAAGCTAGTGTTTTATTGGAGCAAAGATTGTGTTTACATGGAAGGAGGTCCCCCTTCTGTTCATTGGACTTTAGTAAATGCCTTTAGGATTGCAACCTAAATGTTACCAAATATGCTTTAGATATGGAATAGAAGAAATTGACTATGAATTGTGATGATAGTGGAATCTGGTGTTTGAAGAAGGAACTAACATGGAGGGCAGATGGAATTTCTATGCTTTTGTACACATGAGCCCGAGTACCTTTTTGAAGGGCAGAAGAGAAAAGGAATGAGCAATATTGCTCTCAGTTATGATGCCTTAGCTTTGGCCTAGTCAACGTACAATACTAGCCTTTTGCTTTTGGCTGGTCAATACAGCAGTACTTCCACTTAAAGTGGAATACATTATAAGGCTATCAGGGGAAGGAGTGGGAAACCACAACAAGCAGTTTTGCTTCCACTGGTGGTCCTCATGGACTATGAACAGGAGAAGACATCCATCTAGAATCAGGTTTGTCTACCACCAGGGCTCTCAGAATATAATTTATTTTGTAATAATCATCTAGTTTCCAGTAAAGGGAAGTTAACTGTAACTCCAGTTTTAAAGTTACTGCTTTTTTTAATGGTTGCCTCCTATTATCTGAACCAGACGGCTGAACAAAAGGAGAAAAAAGTTTTAAGAGTAAGCATAAAATCCTGCACAATTTTGTAAAACTAAATAGCTATTCATTCTTCAATATTTTCTGGCATAATACAGAAAGGCTTTTCAAAGATGTATCAAATAATTTTCCTTGGTTAGCAAAATGGTTTGTATGCTTCTTGACTAAAGATTATTAAGCTGGTCAATTAAAATATGTAATGAAAATGGAAACGGTAATATATACTTGAAATATGGTAGTATAATACAATAACTTTGCTATAGTATGCAGAAGATTAATATCATTAATATTGGCTTTGTCTTATAGTGACATTTGATCCCAGTTCTAGTGTTGATAAAGCAGACTGTGGTGTTTTAATTATGCATCACTCTTTATTAACGTTCATTAAACTGAATTTCTTTAAAGCTGAGCAAGTTTTTTTAAAAAAAATTTCTTTTCTGATAATATGGCAGCAGATTGCTCGGAGGGGAATGGTAAGTTAGTGAACTTTTGGTCTGAAAAAGCTGGTTTATCTGGGCTATACTGAAATAACAGATTTTTGTTGAATAAATTACTGAAACATGCATTCCACTCCATTAATCTGTTATTTTTTTAACTTTGTGTAGGTGTGTTCATGAAGGAGACATAGGCATATAATTATTTCTTACTGCATTCTACATCATATTTATTGAAACACAATGCAGCATTTACCAATGAATGTACTGCATATAGGCCAGTTTTTCAATTTAAAGTAATATCTTTTAATGAGTGCTTAAGGTCATTCGGCAGCACTAACTTTAACCAAGGGAACTCAGGCTGAAACTTTACCTGCAAGAACAAAACAGAAATCTATGTCCACTTCTCCAGTCAAGACAGAGCTGTAATCCAGAGCTGGAAAAGCAATGACCTTTCAGATATTGTTGTACTATATCTCCTATCACCTTTGACCATTGTCCATATAGGATTGTTCTAATGGCAGGGGTGGAGAGTTACAGTACCTCACCACCACTTTAATCTATATGACTGTAGGTGATATAAATGTAGTAAATACATTATTAAAATTAATGCAGAATGTTTCTTAGGCAGCAAGTATGCAAAACCAGATGGGTGTGTACTGTAATTTCAATTCAAATAATTTGCAAAAAAAAAAAAAGTGCAATTCTTAGGTTCAGTTTGGACAGAATTGTCCTAATGCAACTGTATTAATGTGCAAGTAGTCTTGTCTAACTAATAGCCCAAGATACAAGTATGCATCTTCTTTCTCATCAGAAGAAACAATTTGTCAGTTGTTTAGATGTGCGTTTCTCCTGACCATGCATGTGGAAGACCATTTATGTGCATAAAGATCTCCCACAGTATTAGGGCAAAATTTTAAAAAATATGCTAGATCATTTATTAGAAATATCTGAAGGAATATCAGTGCCCAAAGTAACTTCTGAGTACAATTCTCAGTAGTGAGAGGTAGAAGAGCATCATCACTTTCTGTCCCACTATGTGACTAATTTGATTAAAAATAAGTTATGCAAAACATGAGAAATTATGCAAAAATATTCTTAAAAATCAGCCAAGCTTGCACAAATGTCTGAGGTCGTCACATTCAATGTTCCTTCTTTCAGGTTTCTGGCTTTAAAAAAAAGAACTTGAAAAACTTTCTGTCATTGTGTATTATGATGTGATGACTTTTAAGGCAGTTGTCTTTAAAAAGCAGATGTAAACATATATCCCCTCCTTTTAAGGATACACACATTTCTCTTTTTCGGGCATGAGTTGACTGGCAGAAAAAAAAGTATCATGAATTTTGAACCCTCTAAATTATTAGAATGACTTTTTATTAAGAAAAAAAACCCTAATGGATGGATAAAAATCAATGTTAAGTCCTTTACATCACACTGCCATTTACTAAAATCAAGCATGGTTCTGACACTGCAATCCCAGTGCAACAAGGCTTCCTTCCTTTCTCCTTACCCTGTAGCCCTTGAAACTACCCCAAAATCAACTGCACAAATTTTCCCAGAACTCTAAAGTAGTTCAGGGCATGGAGAGATGGAATGCTAAGAGGATTCCACTCCTCTTCCTCCAAATTCTACTATTCAGTCAGTAGAAGGCCATGTTTGATTCTGCCTTTTTTTAAAAAGATCACTCCCACATGATTCAGTTTGTATTCATCATTCTATCACTCCTAATTTAGGTGATTGGTACTAACAAAACTGGCAGAAGTCATTATTTCCTTTTGTTTGTGTAGCATCTAATGTAGAGCACGACTGTTCTTCCTATATCAGGGTTTTAGTGTTTAATTTTGATCATTTGCACAATAATTAAACTCCTTATGAATGTTGTATTCATTTAAGAATATTCTGTTTCAGCATGTTTAGACATTTTGCAGAAATTCTTGAACTATCCCTATTCTTAAAATCTGTTTTCACACATCAGAATTCAGCAGTCATTTATTTAAATGTTTTGTATTGTGTTTGTAAACCATGGACCTCATACTCTCACCAGTGTTAGGTTTCCACTGAATATTTTTCAGGTGTGAAAACTAGAGATTTCATATGGAAAAATCAGTTTTAAACTGTTATAGTAAGTGAGTCTGCAGTAGGATCCTGTGCATGTCAGTCCAGGTAACTTCCACTCAGAGTTTGGAAGTAACTCATTACAAATAATTACATTACTTTTGCAAAGAGTTACTTTTCAAGTTGACGTGCCTATAAGGGTACATTTTAACATGTAATTCAATTAGCTTTTCCACAGCCAGTAACACTTTAACAGTACTCAGTTTTAGTAGGATGTCTTAAAAAAGATGACCAGATGGGTATCTTTCTCAATTCTAAGAGCACTACAGAATCCTGACAATGCTAGTTGGGTCTTTCAGAATTGGAGTAGTCTAATGCAGTGCACCACATTGCTCTAGTCTGTAGAACAATGGTCAGATTCTATATATAGACTAGGTGATGTGATGCTCTCTAGAGCAGTGGTTCTCAACCTGTGGGTCCCCAGATGTTCGTGGACTTCAGCTCCCAGAAGCCCTGAGCATTGACCATAGTGGCTGGGGCTTCTGGGAGCTGAAGTCCATGAACATCTGGGGACCCACAGGTTGAGAACCACTGCTCTAGAGTCACTGATTGTGTGTATAGACAAAGTGATGGGATGTGCTAGAGCAGTGGTTCTCAACCTGTGGGTCCCCAGATGTTCGTGGACTTCAGCTCCCAGAAGCCCCAGCCACTATGGTCAATGCTCAGGGCCTCTGGGAGCTGAAGTCCATGAACATCTGGGGACCCACAGGTTGAGAACCACTGTGCTAGAGCTATAAATGTTGTTTGTTGGCAGTGATCTTGCAGTATCTAGAGTGTATAGTCTGTTCCAATTGTGAAAAATATGGCCAGTAGCTAACAGGATCCTGCACTGCTCTGAGCAGCTTACTTGTGTCCAAGTAAAGCAATATACTTCTGGCCACCTTTTGCAGACAAGGTAAGCTCAACAGCATTTCCTCAAAAGAGTAATAGAATGGCAATATAATGGGCAATGCTATTGGTTTTATGCCACTGGAAACTTCAACAATAACAGTAACAAGTTGCCCTATGGGGCTTGTAATGAGCAATGGAATGGACTGCTTCCTAAAAGTGAGGTTCCTTTATGCCTATCAGGAGCAATAGGCTTACATTCTTAACAGTTTTTCCTCTTGTTGTGCACACTGTCCTTCCTCTTGTGTTCAAAAGGACCAGTTGGAGAAAGAGGGCAGATACAATACAGCCAACACTTATACAAATTAAATGACAACATTGGTCAAAAATAAGACACCCCCACCCCAAACCAGAAGAAATTAACAGCAAGATTTTTTTTTTTAAATGAAAAGCTGAGGAAGAAGTCAACCCATTAATATATATTCCAGATTCAATCCAGTTAACAGGTTACCCAGAAGATATAAGTTTGACCTGGCACATGAAACCATACAGTGTCTAAGCCTATCAGGCCTCGCTAGAAAAGACAAGCACAGAGCCTTAGTCTTACACCTGAAAATCCATGAAATAAAAAACATTTAATTTGTTTTCTACTATAGCAAATATGTTGTTGGGGAAAAGTAAGTATGGTTTTAGACTTCAGTCTTTAACTCTTAATTTTGAATTACTGGCCTTTATAAACCTTGCAAGGCCAAAATAAAAAAAAAATCATTGTAAAATTAAACTTTTTGTAACCTGCACAAAGTTTTCTGTAATGTTAGCTTATCATATTAAAGCCAAACCTGTTTTGTTGAGTTTTTTGTGAATGTTGTGTGTTGACAGATACATTTTTTAAAAAAATTGGTAAGTGTGTGTTGTTCAACATTCATTGATTTTAGTGTAAATATTATATTATTTCAGTTTTAAATGGAATGCTTATGTTTAAATATTGCTAAATTGAATAAAACAAGACTTTTCTGGTATGATGAATATATGGACTATAGAAAGGAAAGGCCATTTTCAGTATATTCTCTTTAGAAATAGCCTCAATAAATGTAATAGTAAGAAAAAACCCCAATTTTATAGTGCAAATAAGTACTTCATAAGAAAGTGTATAATTATATATTTTGGTTATATTAATAATAGTTAATTAAAAGTACAAGGATTTTCCATTGCAATTCTGTATGCGACTACCAAGAAGTAAACTTCATTGGATTCAGTGAGGCTTACCAGTTAATAAGCATCAAACTTTAGTCTTAGTTTCTATATTGAAAAAGCAGGTACTGTCTCTAATTAACATGTAAAGCTTCCATCTTTTCATCAGTTTTAATTGCTTTTTTCCTTGTATTTTTTTCTTTCATACAGGCCATGCAAGTAAAGGTACAGGTCAAAGTGCATGATGTGTCTTTATGTTTTAGTTTTAGAGATGACCAGGCTCTGAGCATTCTTTCCATTGATCACAACAGTGGCGTCACAAAGGGAAGGTACATGTTCTGCCCAATATAAATCCTATTGGCCACTAGGCAGATTTTACTAGGCCATCTGCTTTTATCCTCCTGCACTCCTCTTCCATATAGGCCTAGGTACTGATTTCATGGATGGGTGGGTGGGAAAATAGTCCAACAAGTCTCTCTTCTGCCTCTGTTACCATCCTCATTTTATGCAAACTATTTTATCTTAGTTTGTTAAGTATGAAAGTGTATGTTCGACAGATTCATGGTGGGCTGGGATATTTAATGTTTTGGGGAGGGGGAAGTAACAGTGCAGAACTATGTGTAACTTTGTTACTGTTGCCAACTAATATAAACAAAATACTTTTAGAAATTTTATCTCCTATCTCTTCTGTCATTCCCCTCAAAGAGATTATGCTGAAACAAAACCATTCTACAGTACCTGGAATGTTTGTGCCTTTTGCAAGCAAAGTCTATTTAAAATTTCTTTCGTTGAAATGAAATTATTGGTTCAGCCTCTAGCACAAATAGATGTAGAGCTCATAGGCTGGAGGTTAATAATGACATTCCATGGGCAAAGAAAACACTGTTAAAGAGTTAAAAGATAAGCTACCATGCTGCTGATTGCTTTCTAGAGTTGCAACCATCACATGCAATGTCTTTTGCAAATGAAATGCATCCACGTTATACAAGCTATGAAATCCACAGAGAAGAACAGCAGATTTATCTGTCCAATCTGTAGTGCAGTATCTGCACAACTTCAGATGCTGTGCAGTTTTAGAACAAGTTAATGTTTGATCACTCTGAACAACCATCCTCCAACATCAACACCTCTTGATTTTAGAGGGATACCTTTTTCATCCACTGTTTATTCTGCAGAATGCAGCATCAGAATATAGTCAGTTTACATCTGTTTCATTCTATATGTTAGTTAACTGAAAACCTATCATATCATAGTTCCAACAATGTAGGGAAACATTTACCATTGTTATGATTTTGCTAATTATTAGTAATAAAACTTTTATATTAGTAGTAATAGTAGTAGTAATATATTAGTAGTAGCAGCATTTAAAATTTCTTAGATGAGTGTTTCTTTAGAAAGACTCCATGTGCCTTAAATTCTAAAATAATATTTAAAACAGCAGTACTCATGTTTTTACAACTATAGTATAGTATAGTATTCTTATATATTAAAAACCTGAGAAAATCTGGAAAAAATTGTATTGTTCAGTGTTGCCTGGTTTGGTCATATTTCTAATCCATAGTTTTTGTAATGTAGTTTCTAAAAGCCTGTCCTCTTATGACTTGTCCACATTGGCCTGGCCACACTGCCCTTTACATTTTGTGGTCTAGCAATCACCCAGCGTGATAGTAGGAGAAGCAGCAGCCTTCTTTCTGTTGTCTGGAAAGGAAAACATGATAATGATATTCACCACCTCTCCTCCTCAAAACAGAGGTTATATTCCAGAATGAAATGAGGGACTGCAACTTTTAGTTGATGGGAAGGATATATTTTTCATCTCCTCCTCACAGCCTTGAAATCATGGTAGAAAGGGGAATAGAATAATTGTCTCAGTGATGAGGAAAGGAAGAAATATTCGCACCTTCCATACTTAACCATCACACCATTATAGAGAATGAAGAACATGGTAGATACTCTGAGCAGTAGGGTTGGTGAGTAGAGGAAAGGAATAATTACTAGAATATAATAAATATTAATAGATCTTTAAGGAGTAATTTGAAATCATTTTAATGTTATCTATGGAGTGCATTTTTCTATGTAGGTCTGATTTTTAAATGCCAGTAGAGATTTCCTGAGTGGTAGTTTGAAAAGCCTGAAATGTGGTAGCAGAGACAGAATGGAGCATTTCTTCACCTTTAGAATATAATTTATTTTGTTTATGGTAACACAATTGTATGCCTAAACTGAAGTGAATGCAAAAACAAAACAAAACCCTGAAGTGAATGCAAAAAAAAATAAATATGGAGAAAAGTGACCTTCAAAGAACAGAAGAAAGAACAACTAGAACATCCCCTGTTAAATCAGTTACCTCCCCTGATTGAGAGACACGTGACGCCACTGAGTCCCAGTAGCACATTGTGGCATTTGTTTGTCTGCAATCAAAGTAGAATACAATTTAATTTCATTGAATATACAGCCATTAACTCATTGCTACTATGGAAAACTTTTTTCTCAGGCATTTCTACAAGCAAGAGGAGAAGTGCTCTTGCAGTTGCAAGTTCCTGTTGCCATATGTCTGTTCCCATTAAATTGCTAAATACATGTAGGAATGGCTAGGGGCCATTAAAGAGAGAATTTTGCAACAATTTACCAAATATGTATGTGCACTACAAGAGTAGAATAGAAATCATGTGGTAATTGTTTGCAAACAATCAGTGTTAATGGCTTTACTGTACCAGTGTACCAAGCTTGTACAGTGTATGTATTTGCTCTGCTCAACATTTCATTTGCAGAGACAAAAAGATGTGAAGGGCTAATAGCAAGCATCTGCTCTTTGTAGTGGTTACAGGCTATAAGCCCAGCCTGAATTCATGTATGTGGCACAATTCTCAGTGAGGTCAATGAGTGTCTCTTCCATGCATGGATTCAGAAAAGATACATTTTTTTGTGGCTGTTTGATGTAAGTTTGTTCATAGTATGGTTTTGTTAATGGTAAGAGCCATGCTGTTGCTCAGAGCTTTGATCTGCTGCCTTAAATCAAAAGTTTTTTGTAAATGAAATTGTACGTTGTCTGTTTGACTAGAACAGTACAGATGTTATCTTGATGTGCAGTTTGTTTACTGTTTCCTTTCTGGGCTTATTTTCCTTTTACTTTGGGTTGGAGAAGCTACTGACAGTATGGTGTGACAGCTAGATTTCTGTATTTCTGTATCAGCAGTGGAGCTGAAATAGAGTAGTATTCTAATATACATACTTGAAACTATGGCTATATTGAATTAATACTTTGCAGTTGTCAAACTGTTTAAAGAGCATTGCAGATACATTTCACACATGCATGTAAGACTCAAAGCTAAATAGAATTTTGCACTAGTGGTTGCAACAGAGTCTCCCCTCTGCAGCCTTCCAAACTGAATAGTGGCCCAGTCCTCCAGAGACACCTTTAGGGATTCCTCTAGAGACAATTTTGGGGATTCCACAAAGGGGGAATGTGAATCATTCCACTCCTGGATTAATTGGATTCTTCTGTTTCACCAGAAGTCCATCACTGGATCTTTCTACAGATAGTAGAAGCATAGACTTCTCTTCTCAGAAATGCAAATTTATTGTTTTCACTTTTCATTCTGTTATTTATACGTGGGTGTATATGTATGTATACGGATGAGTAGCTCCTGGTAAATTACAGTATGTGATTTTCTGTGGTGAAGGCGGTTACAAAGTACTTCTAAAACTATTATTTTCTACAACAGTTCTTTAACTCACTTTTGTTTTACCACGTTCGACCATTCATAATAAACATTCAAATATGAACTTCTACTTTTGACTGAATAATTGAGAAACATACCTGTTTTAGTATGTGTGAATGAAAGAAATAACTCAGTATGTATTTCATATGTATTTCTCCCTTGTAGCCTGGTGGTCATGATCAGGAAAGAAAGAAATCAAAACGCAGAGGGGATTTGTACTCAATACAGACTTCTCTAATTGTAGCTGCACTTAAAAAAATGCTTCCCATTGGACTGAATATGTGTACTCCTGGAGATCAAGAGCTAATTTCTCTTGCTAAGTCCAGATACAGCTGTGTAAGTCAACACTTTGCTCATTTTGTGAACAGTATCAACTTAGAGATTCAATTTTCAGATACTTTATGGTTCTGATCTAAAAGATTTCAAAGTACAGATGATATTTTGCAGTCTGGGAGTATGTATTTATTCATCAACATCCCTCATCAGAACTACACTATGCTAGTCACTTTGTAATTATATTTTAGAAAATTACAAATAAGTAGCACAAAATTATTCAACTCCAAACAAATCAATTTTGAAATGCAAAAGGGAATGTTACAATTTGGCACTTAAAAGTATATGCTGTGGAAACTCACTGTGTCCATGGACTATACTCCTTACACTAAAACTGTTGGTGAAATCCAATGCCAGTCCAAAACTAGACTAGATCCATTGAAATCAATAAGACTTACATATGTTGGGAACAACAAGTCTCATTTATTCCAATAAGTCTGCTGTTATTGAACTAACATTGGATTTACAAGACTATTGTGTTTGTTTTAAAACCTGTATACTGTATCTTGCCTTCTGTTCATTACTCAGAGTAGCTTACAGATTTTTTTAAATCAAAAACAAAAACAGAACTATTTGCATAGATAGGCAACCACAAAAATTACACCATACAGACTAGCACATCCTCCCTGGTAGATGTTATCCTCTCTGGTAGATGCATCTCCTCCTCCTTTATTGTCAGCTAATTCTGGATTCTAACTGGAATCACCTTGATCAAATTCTGGCCTCCTGGGTCCCTAATTCATGATGGTGGTTAAACCAGAAATTTCAAGTTAGCATCAATACTCCATTTAAGCATCCTTAAATATTGGAATCTCATGTTATTTATATGGGAACCGAGAAGGTTCTTTGATACTATGTAACGGGAGATTGATTTACAGCACCAGCACAAAATCCTCCCTGGAACCGCTGCTCTCTGGACAAAAAGTGTCCCAGAGGCAAGCATAACATAGCAGAGTTTCCAAACAGCAAAAAGTGTGTCAGCAGAGTACAACTACAGCATCAGCTCTGACCCCTCTACCCACTGATTAGTAAACTCACAAACACAGAGTTTGTCATCCAAAATACCTGGAGGCTTTAATCTTTAAAGTTGCAGTATATACATCTGTACACAGGATACGCAGATCCACAGGTAGAGATTTAGCATCAGAGTTTCAGGAGCAGAGTCAGAGAGAGAGTAAGCATTCCATCTCCTCTTTTGTACACACCTGCTTCCATGTCATCACTCAAGGCCTTTGGCTGATGCAACCCCTTGTCATGATTTCACTATCATGACTCAGCCCTTTACTCCACGTCCCCTAGGGAATGAGTCATACTGTGCCCAGTCATTCCCCAGGTGTCCCATGACATGCGCATCAAATGTATTTTCAACTGAGTCAAATGTCACCACATTTTTAATCCACACTATGTAGGCTATTTATTGTAAGCATCCATCCATTTATAAATATAACATTCCCTTTAGACATGTCAATGTCTGGGCACTTAAGCCTCACTACCTTTAATTACATTGCGTGTAAGACATCACATTACATCGTCATCACCAATCAGCATCAGATCCTTTCATACTTTCACAGTTTCCCATAGTGTTTGCTAAGCTAAGGCATTACACAGACATTTCATAAAGGCTTTTTCATGTCCCTTGAATTATGTTCATAATCCCAGCATAAATCAGCATTTTTGGGGAGCATTTCTGGCTGGTTATCATTCTCTTAGTTCATTAAGAATAGCGGAGGATGTTTCTGTGTGTTTCAGGATGCAGTGCAGCCTGATTTGGGGCTCTATCTAAACTCCTTTTATTCTGTCCTTTGGCCACTCAGCTTGTCAGCTCTTCATTCAAAATAAATCATATCAGAGGAGTTCACTACCTCTTGTTTATCTTTTTCTAATCAAAACAAACCTCTTATCTATAACTCCACCTGGGGTTCAGTAGGAGCTGTAACTATCTTACTAACCTCAGCCAGTGCACTTCTGGAAAGCAAGTTGTCTTGCACAGTCACCCATTTGCAAAGCAATTTTGCAAAGTGAGAGCTACCATTCAATTCAATATTAGTTGATTAGTTGTGTGTGTTTGATAGGTTAGAGTGCACTGCAATAAACCTTTAATAATGCCTATATGGATAACTAAAGCCAAATTATCCTGATCCAGGAATGGTCATAATTAACAGACCAACTACAGCTGGGCATGTGAATTTTTTGACAGATGCCACTTGTGGACAAAGCATCTTTGGCAATTCTAGGAGCCAATTTTCTGCCTGTGGACCCTTTAGGAGCAACATGGACTTCCAAAAATGTCACACACACACACACACTCCAAAAACAAAACTGGAAGCAGCTAGAAGTCCATTTCAGCTTTTGAAAATGGGAATTTTAAAGTTACAGATGGCCTTATGACTTTTTGAAAAGATGAATTATTGCTCCTTGAGGCTTCCAGGAGAGGCAATTGACTATAGAGGTTTTGCCAGAAAGAGGGTAGTCCAAAGGAATTTGGGACTGGAAAAACTGACTTGGAAGGGTGCATAGGGCCCAAGAAGCTGCACTTTGCCCATTCCTGCTCTGATGATAGGTTTGAACTATCCCCAGACTATTTATTCACTGGATGAGGAAGAGGAATGCTATCCAGAACAATCTCTTTCTCTACTTCCTGGACTTGAGAATGGCACATGAGCTAGAGGAGCATGTTTTGGCTCTCATCAATGTCTCCAGGCATTTTTGTCTAGAACTTACACAGTTTTCTCTGTTTTGGAGGGAATGAAGGGATGTAACTGAGTGACATCAGCATATTGACATTGTGTCCCATATCCTTCCGTGGCTGCTTTCAGTAGTTTCATGTACTTACAGCATGGAGGATAGAATGGAACTCTGTAGGATTTATAGCTAAGGGTATAAATCTTCACTATTTTTGGCCTTGTATGCAGAAACAAATAATTTCAGTTTTCTTCCCGTAGGGTGAGATTACAAGAGCTTTTCCACGTTGCTGATGTTTTGATTTTTTTATATTTCAGGACTTCTGTTGCAAAAAAAAAAAAATCCACAAAAGCTCCTCTCCCTTTACTTTGTGTAAAAACATATTCTTGTGTGAAAAATTTTTGGGAGGGCTAAACACGAGGTTTTTTTGTGCAAGGAAGAAGAACCTTGCAGCAGTTGACTGTGATCTCAGTTGAGTTTTTTTAATGTTTTGAAACAGTCCTTCTCAGTGAGGATGAGAAAATTTGTGAACATTCTTTAAATTCTTAGCTGTTGCACAGGAACTGTGGATCCAGGCAGGCAGCCCACATTGCTATCTCTGGCATTGACACAACAGGTTTGAGCAGAACCTCTGCTGAAAAGCACCTCCCATACCAAACTTACAGATTTCCTCCTGCAGGACTCCATAGGAAATTAGCTCAAATGTCACTGACAGATGTATGAGAATCAACAAGGTATCAGTTCAATTGTTTCTCTCCTGGCAAAGGAATCAGTCAACAAAGCTTGCAGTTCAGTTAAGTTCATTCAGTTCCATTGTGGACCATGTCTTCATAAGACTATTTTGATAGATTAGTTCAGAATTGTATTATGGGTTAACATATATTTATTTTGCCTACAGAAAGACACAGAAGAAGAAGTCAAAGAACATTTACGCAATAATTTACATTTGCAGGAGAAGGTAATACCTCAAAATCTATCAGAGAAACCATCAGAAAAAAAATTAACATACTTTACTATTCGCAGAGTAGTTGTATATTCATGTTATGCTGGTTGAAGACCTATATGATTTGGTGGAATAACTGATATACCAAATGGACTGGCAGAACACAAAAGTATACAGCTGCTATGGTGATATGCTGGTGGAACACTTTGTTGGTGTACCTGTTCAACAGATAAAAATATGCTGTCAGAATGGCTGAAATGGAGTGGGATCATGAGCAGGACACAAGCATCTCAGTAGAAACACACACTTACATTGTATCCTAAATTCTGTGAGGTTACAAATGGTTCAACTTTATACTCCAGAGTATAAAGAGAAGCGGGAAGAAGAAAATTAGAAAACAGACACCCCTAACTCTACAATCACCCTATCCATGTTAGGACAAAGAAGAGTGTAACCAACACTCAGTCACAGCATGCCATTACTTCTGTAACATGTTAAAATGTCTCTTTTAATTTATTTCATCAATATTTATTTATATAAGTCTGCCTTATATTTTTAAAGATTTCTAAAACAAGAACTAATGTGTTGGTTTGTAGTCAGATGACCCAGCTGTTAAATGGCAATTGAATCTGTACAAAGATGTCCTGAGAACTGATGAACCTGCTGATCCTGAGAAAACTGTGGAACGTGTTCAGAGGATCTCAGCTGCTGTCTATCACCTGGAACAGGTGAAAATGATCATGCATGCAAGCTATAAATTTGGAAAGTAGAATATGGTTGTTGTAAATGGCAATGAACCTGATTTATGTAAATGAATCTGATCCTCTAGGGGTTTTAAAGCTCCTTCTAGAGTAGGTTGATTACCTCAATACTAGCTAGATGAACCACCTAGTAAAAATATCTCTGTTTATCTCTGTCTCTGTTTATTGATTCTTAGCTAGTTTCATCAAAACGTTGATTCAGAATGTATACTACTATCTAACCTGAATTTGATA
Organism: Iguana delicatissima; assembly: GCA_948472985.1. Lineage (NCBI taxonomy): Eukaryota > Metazoa > Chordata > Lepidosauria > Squamata > Iguanidae > Iguana > Iguana delicatissima. The sequence continues at coordinate 478,140 of CAOKZL010000515.1, forward strand.
AAGAGACATGGAGCTGGGTACCACCCACACATTAATAATGCCTTAGTCTGCATTTCCAAATAGCCTCTCCCGGCAGGTTTGTGTAGATGAGGATCCCTGTGGACTGCTGTTTTATAACCATCCCAGAGTAGGACATTAATTTACTATCACTACTTCTTGTAATCAGCCATTCAAGTAGCAACACAATCATTACAATGCAATACCTCCAAGTCTGAACCTCAATGGCCTGTCCAAAAGGATACCATGACTGATGGGAGACGTCAAAGAAAACCAACAAGGTCATATTCAGTAGGGTCAATACATTGTCCCATTGTTTCTGTTAGATATTCATATCTGTTAGATATTCAGATTGCTGGAACTAACTGGCAACCATATAGTCAGACAGCTACCTTGTCCGTGATGTGAGCCACCAGTTTGTGATCAAGACATACTAATGTAACAGCCAGTGTGTTGTTCTAGACCAGTGGTTCCCAACCTTTTTTCACTTGAATACCTGTTGGCAGCCCATTTCTATAATTTACACCCCTCATATTAGCAACATGTTTATAATTAGTATAGTTGCTATTTCACATTTATATGTTGGAACTGTAAATAAATAGCCCAAAATGGGGTTAAAAAGCAATGATATAATAAGATGAACAGATAGTATTTACATTCAGAACTCAAAAGATACAATGAATTCAAGAAAATAAATCACAGATTACTTTTTAAAAACTACATTAATTAATTAATTAATTAATTAATACTGTTTTGCGTTACAGTGTTAGACATGTCTTAAGAAATGCTTGGTGATTGGTTACCGTCCATATCATGTTTCACCTTTTTTAAAACCATGCTGGTTTTCAACTACTGATCCATATCTGATAACACATAAAAGGAAAAATTAATTTACAACTTAAAATGATGACAAAGGGAAGAGATGTAGAGAAGACCTGGAAGAACTCATTCATTGCATGCTCCTTACAGGACTGACTGAGGTGCCCACTGTTAATAGTTCAGCTCTCTGTTTTTGGGTTTTTTTAATAATAGTCTTTATTAGTTTATATATGTAAAACAATGACAAATACAAATACATTCACAAAAGAATAAAAAAAAGAAAAAGACTATATAAGAAGAAAAAAAAGAAAGAAAGAAAGAGGGAAAGAGAGAGAAAAAGAAGAAAAGAAAAACAAAAAACAAAACAAGACACTTAAGTAGTCTACAGAAAAGAGAAAGAAAAAGAGAAAGAAAGAAAAAGAGAAAGAAAAAAAAGAAAAACAGCTAGGTTGTTTCCAGGTTCCTTCGTCTGTTCGTGGTAACTTCACTTGCTTTCAACACCTCTCTCTAAAATAAATATAATCACAGTATACACGTAACTATATAAATGCTGTATATAAGTTCTATATGTAATTCTGTATATGAATTCATGTATGATACTTCATACCCTTCTTTATCTCATCTCTATATACAGTTCTATAATTCCCATGTCCATTTTCTATTACTTTTATAAAACTTCTTACTATCTATCTCTCATTGCTCTTCTTATCAAATTAAAACCCACTCATGTATTTACCTTTTATACATCAAAACCACCAACCATTAAATCTCCTTTCTTTTCCCTTACATGTTCCGTGAAAGGTTTCCATCTTCTTAAATATGATTCTATTGAATTCCCTTTTAATATCGTTGAAAGCTTGTCCATTTCTGCAAGCTCCATTAATTTATTCACCCATTCACTAAGACTAGGTATTCTCTTGCATTTCCAATGTTTAGCATAGATTATCCTTGCTGCTTTTACCATATTTCTTATCAAATCTTTGTATTGCCTTTCTCCCTTATCTAATAAATCTACCACATTGAGGAGAAGCAATTCTGGTCAGAATATAATTTTTATCTTCAAGATCTTTTGCATAAATTTACAAATTTTTAACCAACATTTTTTAACTTTACACACTGCCACCACATATGGAAAAATGAAGCTTCATGGTGTTTACATTTCCAACATCTACTGTTTCCATTTTTTTATATTTTAGCCAGTTTACTAGGAGTCAAATACCATTTATATATCATTTTGTAAAGCTTTTCTTAAAGATCATTAGATTTAGCAAATTTCAACCCTCTCCTCCAAATTTATTCCCATTGGTCTAATTCAATACTATGGTCTACCCGTTGAGCCCAATATATCATACTTAATTTTACTTGTTCTTCCTCTGTATTTATCTTCAATAATAACGTATATACTTTAGAGATTAGATGTGTTTCCTCTACACATATTAATTTTGCAAATTCATTCTTTCTGCTCTCAAAACCATATTTTTTATTATCATCTTTAAATTTTTCATTTAATTGATGGTACAATAACCATTGTATCTTCCCTTTTCAAATCTTGCAACTCTTTCATCTTCCAATGATCTCTTTTCTCCTGTATTAAATCACTATATTTCAACCAAGTTTTTAAGCTTCCCATCTCTCTCCTATAAAAAGCCTCTTGTGGTGACACCCAACCTGGAATTTTCAAGCTGAACCTCATCATCATCATCAAGCTGAACCTATTCTTGTATTTTTCCCAAATTTTTAAAATCGATCTCCTTATAATATGATTATTAAATCCGGCATTCACTTTTACCTTTCCATACCACAGATAAGGATGCTAACCAAATTTCAATTCACAGCCCTCTACTTCCAATAACCTTTTATTTTCCAATGTCACCCACTCTCTAATCCATGTTAGGCATGCAGCTTCAAAATATATCCTCAGGGCTGGAACTCCAAGTCCCCCTTTCTCTTTGGCATCTATTAAAATTTTACATTTTATTCTAGGTTTTTTCCCACCCCATAAAAATTTAGAAATTTAGAAATTTCTTTATGCCAATTTTTAAATACAGTATTAGAGAAAATAATAAGGATTGTCTGGAAAAGATACATTAATTTAGGAAAAAACAACATTTTAATTATTGAAATCCTTCCAAATAAAGAAATATTTATTTTCTCCCATCTTCTTAAATCTCCTTTTATAATCTCCCATGCTTTAACATACTTATTTTCATAAAGTTGTTGGTTTTTTGTTGTTAATATTATCCCTAAGTATTTAACCTTCTTTATAATCTCAAAGCCAGATTTATTATGTAATTCCTCCTTTTCTTTATTACTCATATTCCTAGTCAATATCTTAGTTTTTTCCACATTAATTTTAAGGCCAGAGACTTTCCTATATTCCTTAATTGTCAATAATAATAATTCTATGCTATTGTTTGGCACTTCTAAAGTAAAAACCAGATCATCTGCAAAAGCCTTAAGTTTAAGTTCTGCTCCCCTTATTTTTATTCCTTTTATACTCTTGTTATCTCTAATTGTTCTGTTCAGACATTCTAGTATCAAAATGAATAACAGGGAGCGAAAGAGGGCAATCTTGTCTTGTTCCCTTTTCTATATCAATATACTCTGATAAGTTTCCATTTATACTAATTTTAGCTTTTTGTAGAGAGTATATCACTCTAATCCAGTTTACAAAATTATTTCCAAAATCCATAGCCTCTAAAATTTTAATCATATATAACCAATTTACATTGTCAGAAGCTTTTTCCTCGTCGATAAATATTAATGCCCCTTTTATTTGATTATGGTAATTCAAGTATTCTATTACGTCAAGTACTGTTCTTATATTGTCCCTCTTGGTAAAAAACCATTTTGATCTTCATGGATAATATCTTGTAAGCAGATTTTTAACCTATTTGCCAAGATCAGTGTAAAAATCTTATAATCTACATTTAAAAGTGAGATCGGCCTATAATTCTTGGCTAACAATATATCTTTATCTTCTTTTGGCAATAATACAGTATTAGCTTTCCCCCAACTCTCTGGAATTTTCTGGTTTATTAAAATTCTATTCATAATTTTCTGTAGCGGGTTTTCCAGTTCCTTATGAAATAAGCTGTCCGGTTTTTTAATGCTCTCTGTCACAACAAACAGGCTCCACAGCAGCTCCTATTTACTAATCCTCCTGCATCTCCCTAACCTGAGCTGCCCCCTCTTAGATCCTGCGAGGAAGGTTGACTGGCTATGCTCCCCCTCTTCCCTGGCCTAGATAAGAGCACCAACTGAGGCTAGCAAAGGATGAAAGATGCAATGCTTATAGCTTAATATCTCCATTGCAAGCCCTTGTCCCCAGCTTTCTTCCCCTAACTGCTCCCTTTCAGGGAAGTTGTACTGGGAGGAAATGGTATGGCCAACCAGCCCCATCTACACTGCACCTAAAGAAAACAAATACCTGAAGAAGACAAAAACCAGACACAGACCAATCCCTAGGCCTTGTCTCTGGGCTCTGGTGATCTCGTCCCTCCAGGGACAACCACCCTGGCCCATACTACCCATACTGTTCTTTCCTCTGCTGCCACTCACTTGGCCTGTGCTTAGATTCAGGCACCACTTGCACTTGAAGCTTTGTCCACAAGAGCTCCCACTACCACCCTCACATTCTGGCTCCCCTCAGACAAAGCAACTCCCAGCTTCAAGTCTGCCCCAAAACTTTTGCCTACTGGCCCAGCAGGAAGCAACAGCACAGCCCTACCCAAGTCCCACCCCAAAGCAGGCTGAACTCACCTTTGAAAAGGCGAGAGGCTCTTCCTTACATGCATTCTCTTCCACTCCTGAGAGAGAGAGAGAAGAATTGGAGCCTTTTCCCACCATGTTTTTCAACTTCTTTGTGTCCCCTTAAATGTCCTGGTTGGGAACCACTGTTCTAGAGTACAATTTTTGATGCTCCAAGTTTTCTCCATTCTTTGCTGGCTTCCAGTTTATTTCTGGGTTCAATTCAAGATCCTGGTTATTATCTATGAATGCCAACACAGTTTGGTATCAAGGTAGGACCACTTTTCTCCAGGGTCTCTTGGAGGAAATTCTCCACATTGTGGTGGCACCTGGAGCTTATACATAAGGTATTCTCTACTTTTTCAGGTAAAAGAACTGTCTTGCTTCCTGAAATAGCTCTGCCTACTGCTCAAAATAATTGGATCTGCTGGAGTTTCCAAGAATCTAGCCTGATTTTTTTTCCCCTAGTAGAAAGTTAAAATCCTGCTTTCCTAGCTTCTTGGCCTCCTGAAATATTTTTTTTTCTTTAACTCCTTCTTTTTGCTTTTTGGGTCACCCTCTGGCCAACAGGCAAGATATGAAAATCCCCAGCCAGTCAGGAGGTTCCTGCTTCAGAGGCCCAGCAGGAATCTCTGCAGCCTTTTCAAAGCAACAGCTTCAAAGACCACTTGCAGCATATGACTTTGTAAAGGAGTAGCTTCAAAAGTTACGCACCCATTCAAACTACACAGTTATAATGTGACTATTCCACTTTAACTGCCATAGTTCCATCCTGTGGAATCCTGGGACTTGTAGTTTGGTGAGGCACTGAAGCGGTATAGCTGAGAATACTAAATGCCTCTCTCTGAACTGCTGATCCATTGAATCCTGGCAGTTAAAGTGGAATAAGAGTGCTATACAGTGGGCCCTTGGTATCTACTGAGGTTTGGTTCTGCAGTCTTGGGGTGTTCCCAGACTCCTCATGCATACCAAAATCCATGGGTGTTCAAGTCTCCTTGTATACAATGGCATAGTAAAATGGTGTCCCTTATATAAAATGGTGGGCAACTCAAATGAGTGCAATGAGAGCCTGAAATCTGTGAAACAGCAGGAGGTTATAGCAGGTTATGGCTACACATCACCATCGTGCCTGGTATGTGGCAAAATCAAGGTTTGCTTTTTGGAAATTTTTTTTCCAAATATTTTTGAGCCATGGTTGGTTGAATCCATGGATGCTGAACCCACAGATACAGATGGCCAACTGTACTTGTGTAGTGTGGATGGGCTCTAGATTTGGTCATTATTTTCCACTAGGTCTTTGAGAGGCTGAGAAGAATTTTGGTTTTTCTAGCCTTCTAGAGAAAAAAAGAATCAAGTTAGGACCTTGTCTGAATGTCCAGGAGGAGATGTCAGCCTGAGGTGGAGAATATCCTTCATGTGACTCAGAAAACAGATATTAATGGTAATCTCCTCTTCCTCAATGCCCTGTTTGTTTACAGTGGTTATTATGTGAGGACTTGTTTCGTATTTCATTGCAACTCATCAGTTAGCAGGGGTGGCATCTTGTTCATGAGCACACAATGCACAGTTTCCTTGCTAAAAATGCCAAAGTGTTCTGTCAGTTATAGATTTCAGATGACCTTACATAGACTTTTATGTTTTTTTCAAGTACTTGATGTGACTTTCTCTCTGCTATGTAAGTAGGTTTTATCTGGCTGTTTAAGGCTGGTTGTTGTTGTAAGATTCAGTTAAATAATTGTTTACTACAAAAGTCTTCATTCTTAGTTGTGTTTTTCTATAGGTTGAGCAACCATTAAGATCAAAGAAAGCAGTTTGGCACAAACTCTTGTCAAAACAACGTAAAAGAGCTGTTGTTGCTTGTTTCAGGATGGCACCACTGTATAATTTGCCAAGGTACATTTTTTTTTAAAAAAAAATCTCCGTATAGCACTCTTAACTGTTGAAGTTTTCAGAGATGGATCTAGATTAGCCTCTTGCAGCATAAAATAGACTGGGAAGGGAAGGAAGAAAAGGAATGTGGCAGCACCTTTAAGACTAACTGGTTTTTATTTTAGCATGAGCTTTCGTGGATATAAACACACTTCTCCAGATGCAGTACAGAGTGATATGAAGGCCTCAGGTATAAATCATATTTATAGAATTGTGGGAGTAGGATAAAATGTAATATTTTCTATGCAAAAATATAAATGGACCCAAATCTGACATTAGAAACGGCAATACCCAAAAATCAGTTGCAGAACATATCTATCTTCCTGGACATACTGTAAATTTCAGTCCTTGAACAAGGAAATTCAAAGGAAGATCAAAAAGAGAAACTGCTGAAATGAGTTATATTCACAAATTCTAATCCATTAGCAGAGGTATGAACAAAGACAATGGCTTCAAGACAAACTGCATACAAGTCAGCCCTCAACATTTGAGAGTTTCACTTTTGTGGATTTGATTATTCACAGATTATTTGCTGTCACTTCTGCTGCCTCCCTATGCCATTTTTAATAGGGATTGCAAGCCTTGTGAGACTGTGAAACTGCAAATGAGGCTTCTAAGTCCCTATTTGAAATGGTGTGAGGCAGCAGTGCAGCCCACTTCTGCCTTGTGAAGGAACCCTGGTGTCTCAGAGGAACCCACGGTGGGTTGAATATGGTGACATACTTTTTTTGTGTGTTAAATATGGTTTGGGAGGGACTAGAATTATTCACAGTTTTTCCACTTTCACAGGGGTCTTGTGCCCCTAACCCTAGCGGATGTGGAGGGGTGACTGTATATTAATACAAGAGTCTTTTGAACTGCACATATAAGAAAAGGAATCTTCTCATAGGGAGAGTTTTGAACCTAGGGAAACTGACTTTCAGTAAGCAGATTTATTGCTTTCACACATCTACACTAACTGACCACTGTGAAGATCTGAAATAGCTGTATTACCCAGCCCTTTGAAAATTTAGGACAACTGACATAATTTACATATTTCTGGATCATATTACATTCTATCCCACACCCACAGCTATATAAATATGCTTTAATATCACTCTGAGGCCTTAATATCACTCTTCACTGCATCTGAAGACATGGGTTTATATCTATGAAAGCTCATCTTAATTGAAAAAAATTTTTTTAAAGGTTCTGCCTTCCGTTTTTACTTCCCTTCCTTTTTTTTCCCCTTACTGTTGAGTTTTAGAATATGACATCCTTTCTATGAAGCATTATTGAAAGCACAGTCTCTTTCTTGAAGCAATATTCTAGTCCGTATTTGCATCTTGTGATTTGTACTAGCTAATCCTCTAATCTGTATTTTATTTCATAACAGATTAGGTGACATATATGACCTGCAGAATAATTTTGTAGAGAAATCTAGTTCGTAATTCAGAGCATGCTACTGTTTGTACAATGGCATCTAGAATTTAGTCTTTGCTTATGTAGATCTCCAAAATGTTTGGCTGGCATCCTGTTAGTAAGTTCCTATGCTGTAAGTCTGGTTTATGGCATCACAGCTCACTTTTTCATTCATTGCATAGGTCAGAATTCTCTTGCACCCACAAAACAACAAACCTCCAACAATATTAAAACATTCAGGGCATAGTCTGCGCCATTCTCCATTGCTCTTCACTGGGCATGCGGGTGTACCATACTGCGCTAGTTATTCATTGGCTCAAGAGATCCCTATATATCGTCCATGAGTATAACAGACTATCCCTCTCTTTCTAGACACATGGAATAGTGGGTCTTGTCTTTAAATGTTTAAAAAATTGATGGAAGGGATATACAAAAATGATTTTTTTTTCCATGTAATGGTTTCAGGTCTTAATCCAAAGGGTATGTCAGCTCGCACACTTTTTTTTATGTAGGTAAATTGAATTTTTTTAGATGGGATCATCTTTCCATTCCAGCCATCAACTGGGCACGTGTAATGGTAATGTCTGTGTTGCAATAAAGAAGTCATGCATGATTCCTGTTTATAGAACTTACTAGGGATACCCATGGGTGTCTTTATACAAGACAGAGGAACACTGGCACTGTATCCTTTTGTGAGGAATATGCCCAGACCTTCCATTGCAACTGACGGCAGGTGATATAGATTGTAGCAGGAAAACCTGCAGAAGTGGGCTTAGATCTCATGAGATGCTGACTTAAGGAAGTTCATGGAAGACAATGACAATGTTTATTGTGGTCATAGGTCCTTCAGAAAAATAAACAAAGGCCTAAATCCAATTCCAGCCAGATTGAACTCATTAATCTGAATGAGGCCTTGCAACTGGATTTAGATCAGAGACACACAACATATACAAAGGCAAATGATATACTACCTCTGCAGAAAAGATGCCAGGCAGTTGTCTTTTCTCTTTCTTGCTCCAGCCAGTGAAATCCTTACACTCATAGGAGATCTTTCCAATACTCTTGAAAATTTAGAGGAAATTGACAAAGCAGACAGAAACCTTACCTTTTCTGAACTTCCTTCAGTTAACTTACCTTAGAATTCAGCCTGTTGTCTGAATTCAACCTGTTGTCTAATAATTAAATAGATGTAGCCAAGTTCATTGTTGCAGCCTTGCTGTCTGATTTGTATGAACACATACATGATATTTTTAAAATGTGGGACAGTGCTTAAGTAATAACAAGGATAGTGGTCAGGAGATCCGTGTTCTTCCAAGATTTCCATTTCTCCCCATGGTATGTGGAATACTTTGAGACTAATCTTCATGACAATGGGAGATCCCTATTTGTATATATGAGAAGTGCTTTATGAGATATGTGCTATAGTATGAATATTACAGTGTGTGTGAATATGTGATATGCATATATATATTTCACATCTAGTAGAATTGAAACTTCATTTACCAACAAGAAGAAAAGAAAACATAATCTTCAGGGACCGTTTTCATTCATATTTTTGTTGTTATGGCCATACACAAATACATATGTGCACATTATGAAATAATGACATAATTTATATGTTTGGATAACCTTTGACATACTAAAATAAAATTGTGCTATGTATTGTTAGTTAAAACCTATATGCTTTTTCAGACACAAAATTAACAATTTCTTCCTGAGCACCTTTCAACGTGTTTGGCTGGAAACAGTACATGAAAAAAACCAATATGACAGGCTCATACTCACATTAACGGTAATGTAATAGAGAGCCTCTTCCTTATGCACACACTCCTTCCCAGCCATGATATGATATCATACAATGAATTTGTACAATTTCATGAGGGATTCTGATTGGTCAGTCTTTAAATGAACTTGAAAAATTGTTCAGATGTTAGCAGTGAAGCACAAGTAATGAATTAAGTAATTACTCATTCCAATAACACACAAAGTTTTCATAACTGATGTCTCATGTGTTTATTTAAAAAATGATGTTTAAGTTATATTTGTTCTGGTAGTAGTTTTTAAAAGTATTATTAACAATTCTTGCATTATATAGGGTCTGTGTTGTTTTTAACAGTATATATTATTCAGTAAAAAACACAGGTCCTTGTGCATGGAATAAAAAAAAATATGTCACAGATCTGAATCCTATTAGGTAGTCCGACCAAGAGAATGACCACTGAATCAGTTTTCGAATGGTGGCTCAATACATAGGTAATTTTCATCAATTTAACAGAATTGTTGGAACTAACAATAGGTTTCAAGCCACAGTCTTTCATGGACTGTATTCCATTTCATCACACACATGAAGTTATAACTGTACATGCTCATGTTTGGAGTGTGGTGACCTTGTAAATAGTGAAGTCAGATGATATTAAATACAAAATATGAACAGTGACCATTGCTTTAATAACAGTGACCATTCATAAAACAGCTTTTTGTTTGTTTGTTGTAGTAACAAATGAATAAATAATACTCTCTACAGATGTAAATTTTAGGGGCCATCAATTAAAAAAGAGAAAGAAAACTAACCTTAACCCACACTCCTTTTGCTAGTGACTGACATTTGGGAAAAACTGGAAATATTGCTGGCTGTTTTGGGAAGGAAGGGGTATAACTGCCCTGCCTTTTGACAGTAATCCTACATGCTCTCCATATAACTGTTTACTGCCTTTTCCCAGTTCCCTTCTGTCTATTGAAGTGGTAACATTACTAGAAGATTTCATCGTGCAAGCATTTTAGTATTCTTCATTCTTCATTTTTCATTTCTCTTCTGTTGTCTTTTCATCTCTTTCTTTATTACTTAATTTTATTCTGTCTGTTGTTATGGATTGTTGTCACCTGCTCTTCATGGGCTCATGGCCCCAAAGAGGTTTCATCAAGAAATGTGTTAATTAGGAGGAAGAGTCCATAATCAGATGGACAGTCACGTTCTCTCAGCCTACGCAAGCACTATGCAGTTGATTTGTATCTTCCTTCCCGGATGTTAACACTTTAAGCCAAAAGGAATCCAGCCCCTCACCCAAAGACTACATAGTGGGAAAAAGTACTTAAAATGGCCAATGTGGCTGTCCAAAATAAATCTTTGCTTATGATTTCAGTGGGTATTTGCATTCACCCTATGCTGATGATGGGTCAGCTCTGTATCATACTGTTTCCTCAGAAGTCATAAACCTCTCTAACCCCAGATTTGTAGGGATCATTGATCCTGTTAGCCGCTACCAGCAGAGCCAGTTATTGGTATAGTGATGCCTGTAGTTCAGGATTACACAGTATCAGTGCCATCAATACAGCAATTGGGATTGATGGATTCATTTGTTTCCAGATCTTGAACTCCATTGCAAGAGCCATGTGTGGCTGAAATCCCTCAAATTCCAGGGAAATAAGTAATGAAGGGGCTGAAAAAAAACTGAAGAATAAACACAATAAAAATTGAAGAATAAACACAGAATCAAAGAAGAAGAAAAAAACAAGGACAAGAATTATTCACCCAACTGAGTCCAGTCACCTCAGTGATACTCTAAATGTCCTGGTTCTGTTGGAGCCTTCACTTTGTCTCACCAGTGAAGCAAAATACCAGTTGTATCCACTCTCAGTGTTTTTGTTTGGTACCATGTTTCAACTGGTGACATTTTCCAGCCATGAAGCCCAACCATCAAGTATTTGCATCAGGGCTTGGATGAAAGCCAGATGTCATGGTAGGTTCTTACTCATAGGATGTATTAGTTCAGAGACCAACTGTTCTTTCACATAATCCAGCTTCAAGCTGTTGCATGAAAATTCAGCAACACTATTTTACATCTTAAGGTCATGATCTGGTGGCTACCTCTAGGGTGTTGGATCTACTTAGTAGAACAAAAGAATATGGGCATCAGGAAAGATTCAAACCCCACAGGGACAATGTCAGATCCAAGTTGTGAAGGGTCTGAGATAGAGCCAGAGCTCCAGGTGACCTTATTGAAATCTCCAGTGTCAGATCTGGACTAAGTGTTTAAGCAGGTGAAATTTCATGCTGCACTTCCTGTATCTGCACTGATGCTGTCATTCTTATGGAAGATGGTTAGGTATGCCCATTTTTATCTTCAGGACAGTGTACATCCAGAAAAACTGAAAATCTGTACCGTGTGCAGGACGAGAACTGTGCAATTTTTTCTAAGCACTTAGTGCTATTTCCATATCATGGAAACCACACAGACTAATGCCTAAATTCTCTTTTAGTCCTCATTAGAATACACTCATTGATTCTATTAGATTCATCTGTGTGTTGACTCACCATTGAATTACTGAACAACTGATTGAATGGATTTACTGTAGCTGAGACTCATCAACAGGATGCCAGCTTAAGTTTGCCATTTGGCTTTAGCTGATAACAAAACCTGGAAGGTGCATGCAAAGGCAAGGAAGTCATATGCCACTGCTGCTCTGTCCCATTAGATACCATGCAAGTGGGGGGGGACATACCAGTTTTTTTTTTACTATTCCTTTTCTTGACCATTTGTCAGAAGGTGATAGGAACGTGGTCCTAGTATTCAATCTAAAGCACATCGTTTGGCTGCCCAACAAATTACAATGGCTTGGCATGTAACTGTGGTGGTGGGCTGTGGTGCCACAGCTATAGTAACTGCTATTTCTCTTAGGTGTCATGTGTGACTGCTCAGCAGGTCTAATTCGAGATGCCAGATGTGCATTTGAGGGCCTCCTTTTAACTGTTCAATGCTGCTGCAGATAAAAACTGTCACACAACCAGAAAATGCCCATTGCTGCCAGGAGGTATGACTTGCAATCACTCTCTCTTCAGACTTTCCAGTCTCACTATCAGTGGTAGCAGAAGTCAGCCATGAAGTGCGCCTCATGTTCACCAATATGCCAGTTCAGAATGTCATCCCAGGATTATTTACATCTAGGCATTCTTCTAGTTCAGAGAGATGTCTCTTCTCTTTCAATATTCATCCTCATTCTTCAAAGGGTCATCTCTGAATTACCCAATCTGCTTTATCACACAATTTCCATTTCAAGATAGATCAGCCAAATTCTATTGCAATTGGCACTATTAAGCCAACTAACAAATTAAAAACAAGCATAAATTAAAAATTGCTCATGTAGAACGTATTCCTGTTAAACTAATATTCTTATTAGCAGGAAGATCCAAGCAGTCTGGACTGCAAAGGCCTGTAAATGTTTGACTTGTACCTGCTTCTTCTTGTAATATTGGCAGCATGGCTGTGCAAAATACTTCTGAAGCCTACACATCTGTTTCACTGTGGCTATTGCCAGACTTTAATCCTTCAGTCATCAAGATTGTGTGCTCGAGCTATGCCACTGAATTCATTAAGGTTTTTTGGGAGTCTTTCGTTCAGCTGTCCCATCTGCACCACTGAGGGACACACTTGCTATAGTATAGTAAAGAAGCTTTAGAAGTTGTCCAGTCTTCATTCATCAGTCTGGAATTTTACTGAAGTATTTCACCATCCCCCAAATGATGATGGACTACACCTGATTTCAAACACCAGGAAGTGAATTATTATATATGCCCAAAGAAATTTTGCATGATCATAATCTCTTGGCTATCCTTCCACTTCTATGTGGGAATGATTGGTTGCCACTGTAGATCTAAGGGACATATATTTCCACATAGTCATCCATCCTTTTAGTTATTGTTTTCTTTCCTTGCCCTAGGAACATTATAAACCATTTGGTTTCTAAATGACCCCATGTATGTTCAGGTTTCAGGGCAAGGTGAACTATATTCAAGGGTAGTAAATTTGTAATCTCAGACACCCTGCCAATTCTTGTTGAATAGGCGAGTTTAGGGTGGACAGCATCTGGCTTCACAACAATACATGCAAAAAAGGTATTAATGAACGTGTGAATACAACTAGCATATCATAATGGCACATAACTGTTAATGAAAGTGAAACTCTTCCTGGAAAGGCTGTGCTGGCTCTCACCATGGTTTCTTCCCAATGGCCAGTGACACTTTTAACAGGCCTTTGAGAAGAGATAGTTAATGGAGAAAGGGATTTTAACAGTGTGCTGTACCGTTCTTATTTCTTGCTTTTTAAGGAATATATTTTTACATTTCTTTAGGTTTATTAATAGTTCAAATATAATTAAACTATTAATAGAATTAAAAGCAATTTAAGTTTTGCATTTTTGCATTTTGAGCGTTATCTGTATATGTTTTAATTTTTGTGAGCCACTTGAATACCAGAACTTTCCAAAGAAGAGAAATAAATGGTTTGTGAGGCTTCTTTCTGTGTGGAAGCTTAAAGGAAGTCAAGGATATTTTTTAGGATTTGGATTTCTTCCTGTAGGCAATCAAGGAAACAATAGCATACATGAAACAGGATACAGATAGCCATCTGTTGGGAGTGCTTGGATGTGGGTTCCTGCATGGCGGGGGGTTGGACTGGATGGCCCCTATGGTCTCTTCCAACTCTATGATTGTATGAAAAGGAATAGGCACTAGAAAGTGAAGCCATCACTTGGGAGAGGGATTTGAATATCTTTTATTTTAATATTTACTGACCAATCAGAGGAACAAAATTGTACAAAATCCATACGCTTACTAATCACTAACCACCTGAGCTTTTACCCTGTATTCCGTTTATCCTTTTTGATCTCACTTTCACCCCACCCTGCCAGGCACCGTTCTATTAACCTGTTCCTCCATGGCTATCAGAAATATTGGATAGAAACAGAGGAATATTCCTTTGAGGAGAAACTAATTCAGGATTTGGCTGTAAGTACAGATATAATTGGCTCAGTTTCAAATACCCAGATTAGTCAATATTATATGATGTGTGTCTCTCTCTTGCAGACTATCTCTCCTTTTCTGTAAATGTCCTTAAATTTAAAGTTGTGAGTTGTTCACCTGCTGTATTCAGAAAAATATATGTCTCAAAATTGTACGATACTGTTGTATGTGGTATGTACATGCGCACAGCTTTCACTGCCATTTTTTAATTATAGCCTTGAACTAAAACTTACCATTGTTCTACTTTGCTGGTTTGGCAGTTGCTGTATTTTAAGTAAAATTTGTTTGAAGGCTTAACACAATTAATGCTGCTTTGCGTTTTTGAAATTTGGCTATTGCATAACCCTCTCTTTTATTTTAGCATTCTAAGCTTTTATATAAATGAATGCTGCTATTGATTATATTGATAGTTTGAGTGGTATTCTAATGAACTATAGGTGTATGCATGTACATGTTTGTGCGTCTGTGTGTATGAAAACATAAATAATCCTTCCAATTCTAAAATACAGCGGTATACTTCTGAAGATATATAATATAATATAATATAATATAAATTATATAATATAATATTATATATTATGTTAATGCAACTTCAGGAGTGTACTGCTGTATATTAGAATTGGAAGGATTATTAAGTGGAAATGGGCAACCCCTAAACCAACCATGACTGCTTACCTCTGCTGTAACTGGTGGTGGAGAGCGCTGTGATTGTTGTTTCCTTTTTTCTTAGTATACATGAAACTATTAGTTCTCCCCGGCTGTAATTAATAGAGCTTTCCATTTGAATTAATAGACCTTTCCACTATGCATCTTTGGAAGCAAACTAAGTAACCAATTAATTCACTGATAGCAATTGTTCCAACAGTTGGTGTGTGTCATGTGGTGGTAACATATGACCATAGTCCTATACAATTCTTTTTCATTTAAAATGCAAATGTGTAAATTATACAATATGTCAACTGCTTCTGCATTAGATATAGTAAGGACTCACATGCCACTTTCATTTACTTCTTATGGGAAGAGCATACAATATTCTATAGTTTTTCTATAGGAAGTTATTTTTCCTTACAACAAGAGTCTTCTTTTTTTTAAGAAGAATAGGAGACTAACATTGTCTCCACAGATATAGTCACCCTTAGTGCCATCTTCCATCTTTTTTAAAGGGTAGTGTTTTGACATATATGACAGAGAAACCGACCAGTTATTTAAACCAGTAATCTAGTTATTTAAACCAGTCTTTTAATTTATATTAGAAGTTTTTTTATTGTTATTTTACAAAAATATTTGTTAAAGGAAGGAGTGCCATAGCACTAGAACACTATAACTTTAAATTTAAAAATAAAAATACTTTTAAGTTACCACCATTTGATTACAGGATCCCCCAAATATTTGAAATCTATGCTTCTAAACCACAATTATGCTTCCTGTTATATTAGTTGTATTAGGTAATTGTACTTTCATGAATCAGTATTTAAGATTAATAAGTAATGTTTTTTTCTCCCAAATCAAATCCAGAATTATTATTTTTGAGATGCACACACAGGTGAATTGAGTTGTCCCTTCCTCCATTCTCAGCATGCCCGCTGAATGGATGGAATGTAACATACTGAACTTAAAGAAAAAGTGTAATATCCCCAATATTGTGGTAAGTCAGTTATAATCTTGCTGTTAGTAGAATTGGTAGAAATCAAGGAGAAGGAATACGTTTGACAAAGAATATTGTGGTACTTTAAGGACATACATATTTGTTATGCTCTAAGCTTTTACAGGCTAGTACTCACTTCTTCAGGTGCCAGTGAGAACCAGATGCCAGCATTCTGGTGAGAATGTTGAGGGATTTGTCTTAGAAAGAGAAATTGATCTTGATATTCTTACACCTGGGTAGTAAAAGATGTTTAATGAGCTATCTATGATTTTTGTGAGAGATTGTGTGATTGCATTGTTCTGAGCAAGAGTGTTACCCTGTAAATTGGGGGTCCCGGGAGAGACGCCCAAATAACAAACCAAACCTACCCAAAGATGGGGAAATTAGTTGGAGCACTCTCTTGGCTAACGAGAGGCAGGGTAAAGTAGCAAGATCTTTTACCCAATGTATACAGCGTCAGGTCAGTGAGGAGGCAAAAGGTTCAAACAACAAGTAGATTTATTAAACAGTTATTAAAGAAAAGCACAAACACACTCCTAACTAGAAGAAGAAAATAGAATTTGAGGGGAATGGGTGATACGCCACCTGTCCTGTAGTCCTGAAGAAGCCTGATTGAAGAAGTGGAAACCCGGCATGGCGACCGAGGGGAATCTGCTGAACCGAGCGGCAGCAAGGCAGAATAAAGTCCAAGAGATCCGGCGAGAGTTCCGAAGAGCTCTCAAAAGCGGGGATTTTTATAGGGGAAAGAACAACCGCAGGCTACTCTGGTCTTTGGGTGAAAACAATAAGTTTTGGGTTGGAGACAAAGCCTCCAAAAGGTCAGAATTTGCATGATTAAGTTAAAGTCCGAATTGACAATAGTATAGCCGGTATGTAAATGCGGCTAGCTCGGCAGTTAAGTATCTAGCTCGCCGGGGTGTCCTCTCAGAGCAGAGGATCCCTTTGTGATAGTGTGCATATGTAATGAAGGTGTTTGTTTCAGGAGGTCCCCTAAAGCAGATCTGGCAATATCTGGCTTGATTTGGTGAGAGAATAGCCATGCCTAGCTTCGCGCTTGTTCAGCGGGCCTCACAAACACTTGGCTGGTGGCAGAGTAGGGCCGAATTATGATATCAAAATGATATCTTTGGTTCAACAAAGGTCAGGCCAGAACACAGTGGTAACAAGGGGCTTTTTGGTTAGTTGTTCAAAAGCTGAGGTTTCAGTACTTACAGAGAGACTGTTGCCCTATTAATTTGTTTACTAAGCATATTGAATCAATTCTTTCCACTCTATTGCCTTCTATATGTGGAGGCTGTCTACACTTCCTCTATGCTTGAAGGCAAACCCTAGGTACAAACCCTAGGTTTTTTGAGGGGGAGGGAGGGGGAGTATTTCTGTTCTCATGAAGAGCCTCCATATGTAGTGAAAGCTCTCCTGTTGAGACTTCTTGCTCTCTATGTGGGGAGAGTGACAGAACACAACATGGAAGAGCTGGGGCTAGCAGGGTGTCTTCTTCGTAGCTTGATTCAACATGTATTGTAAATGAGTGAAGATGGCTTATGTGCCCCATCTAGCTGATCTCCTGTGCGTGTGGTACAGTTCATCTAAGGTCTCAAACATTGTAGGAAATATTAGTTTCATGAAAAGGGACAATCTCAGAGTTGTTCCCATCACAGCTGATCACAGATAACTTTGTAGGATTATAGAATTCATCTTATATAAACCATATAAATCATAGAGGCTTCTAAAGCAATAGCACAGGCATGAAAAATCAACATATGAGAAGCCCTAAATAAATCTAGATATGTCAAACAGAACACTTGAGATTCCAGGTTAATAAATTTGACAACTATAGTCATCTGAAACAAATAATCTAGTGAAGTCAAGTTAATTTCTAATCTGAACTGAATCTTTGCCAGTCCTCATTATATACCTGCTTCATACCCATGTAAAATGGACTAATTTTGCATACTGCATTTTTAAAATCTTTTTAATTTTTTAGGGATGATACCTAAAAATAGTAAACATATTTAAAAAATTATCTATTGTCTATACTTGTATAAACTTAATTCTAAATTACAGAATTAGGTCTTGTTAATACTTATAAACACTATAACGATGAGTTGTTTCAAGGTTTTGAGGATGAGAGTAATGACAAAATATTTGAATTTAATTTGAACTTGAATCTGTATTTATTAAAATGCAGAAGATTTATAGAGGTTTATTTTGTTTGTTTCTTTTGTTACTGTTCCATATTCTTTACTTATGAAACAGTCTAATACAAATTTTTCACAGACTCTCCCACAAAAAAGTGAGGAGGAGGAAGAAGAGATTGAAAAGCATCCTGACCCTCTTCATCAAATTATTCTTCATTTCAGTCGGAATGCTCTCACTGAGAGAAGGTAGCTGGAATTTACTGAAAATGTTATTGAACTCTTACCACTTGTCTACTCCTTCTTGAAAGAGTTTTTCTTCTTTACACAAAAACAGGGACTATAGGCACTGATTAAATACAGAATGCTTGCTTGTCATAGGCCACTTCCACACCAGTTACAGGGCTATTATTTCACTTTCAACATCCTGTGGAATCCTGGGGTTGCAGTTTAGGGAGGGACATTTAGAATTCTCAGCTAGAGAGCTCTTTGGCTTCAGTAAACTACAAATCCCAGAATTCCACAGGATGTTGAAAGTGGAATAGTAGCACTGTAAAAATGTAGGGCAGAAATGGCCATGTATAGCTTGCATGTGAATGTTTGGTGTACTGTTAAGAGATGACAATCAAGATCTGTGTTTTCTAAAGTAACATAATCATTTTTATTATTATTTTGGTCAGACACTTTAATAGATGTGGTTGCCATTATGTCATTTTATATTGCCTTAATCTTAAAATTAAGAACTAAAAAGGCAGGAAATATTAAAAAAATTAAGAAGAATGCCTCTTTAAGGGTGAGACTGCACTCTTTTTAAAACCTTCATAATGGAAGAAGGAAGAAATATTTTGAGTTAACAGGAGTTTTCAGTTATTGAAGGAAACAGATTTTGTGCCTGATATGATTAGAGATAACAACCAGCACTATAGAAAATATGTTGCTAGAATTTCTAGCTGCTGAACCTTTTAGAGGCACAATAAAGAGAAAGAAATCCTCTCTTGTGATACAGATAGACATATCACTCCGTTGTGAATGGACAGAGTAAAATATGTTTTAGCAAAGAATCTGACATAGTACCTAGCTCTATAGGCTTATGAGATGGTATCATGGGGTTACAAGGAGGTGAAAGTCTCTATGCTTTCAGGATTAATGGAACTGCAATTCACTGGCTTTTAAGTCTTTTTCAAAAACATTTCATTTATACTTTCTTACAGCAAATTGGAAAATGATCCTTTGTATACTGCATATTCAGCAATGATGGCAAAGGTGAGTATTTAACTGTAAAATCCACTATAAAAAAATCTACTATAAAATTCATCTAGTTTTTGCTGCTAAATGAGTGAAGTTGCACTTGTTCTGGTAACAATTAAATTGAACCTTGACTCCAACACCGCTTGGGCATATTACCCAGAGGTGGAGGGATTTCCATAGGCCGTAACAAAGCTCCATTTTCTCTCTCTGTTGTCATGGTTCACATGTACCTTGTCCAACCTATGCTCCTCTCTTCAATAATGGAACATATTTGGAGATCCTGTGATATTTGAATAGGGGAGAGAGAGATTGAGCCACAGACACTCCTACTCCCCAGAATGATCTGGCATAACACGCTTGGACTAAGGAAAAGATGCTGCTTGTCATGGGGATCCCTTTGTGTGTGGTGACTGCTCCCTTGGTGAAATGGATTGTTCCCCTGCTCACTGCTCTATATTGTTTGTCAACAACTGTAAGCAGGTCAGATGTTGGAAACTTTACTTTTTATCAATGGCTATACAAGCTGGGGGATTCTAGTAGGTGTAGTCTAATCATTTAACTTTTCCAAGATCTGAATCGGATGAGATGCATGTGAAAAAACACACAATCAGAAAGCTGTTAAGGCCTGTGTTTGTACATAGTGGTTTTCAAAGTCTCTGATGACTTCTGCTTACTCATTATAACCAAACAAAAGGAGAAAATACAGATTAATTTCATCTGAGGCTATTTCTTTCTAATGAGAAAAGAGCTGCCAGAGTGGAGATGATGATGATGAAGTGGAAGAAGAAAAAGAGAAAACATTTGAGGTGAGAAGCTTTTAAAGACATTTATAATTCTTCTACCTCATAATTTACAGTGCTAAAGTAGCATTTTGTTCAAGTTTAGTAGTGATGATGCAGTGATAATAGGTGTGCTGAAAGAAGTTGTAAATTTTACTCAAACCCTCTTGGAGAAATACCCATCCAGTTAGACAAATGGATACAACGTAATTATATATTTTCAGTAATTGCATACAGACCTTGAGTTTCTTCCTGCCTGTATTTTTTCAGTTTATCATGTTCTACAAATCTTACTTAGCTTTTGGCTTGTAATGGTAAATACCATTATATGTGTATGAAACACACACATTTACACCTATATATTCTCACAGGAAAAGGAAATGGAAAAGCAGAAAACACTGTATCAACAATCTCGACTTCATGAACGTGGAGCTGCTGAGATGGTGTTACAGATGATTAGTGCCAGTAAAGGTAACACTTCGTAAAAAAATGAAGGACTTTCTAATTGATCTTTCATTCTTTCTTTCTTTGGACATGTATATACCATTCTAACTTAAAGACCCAGAAGAGATAACAGTCACTCATTAAACAGGGTAACACAAAAATGAAATGAAATGAAATATAAAAATACGCTTTTTGTGTTCTCCATGCTGTCCAACATACAGATTCAGTGCCATCGCAGAGATTCATTCGAGAAACTTCTAAAGCTAGGCTAGAAGTTTGGTAGGTGCCTTGCGCCACCCTCTTATATGCTATCAAGAAGGCATGGACCTATAGTCTCACTCATTTACCTTTTAACTAGTAGTAGCACTTTAAGGCAGTGCTTCTTAAGCTATCTACTAGAGACCATATTTGTGCCCATTGGGTACAATTATTTCCTTCTTTCTTGGAAGATTTCTGGGTCTCACAGCTGATGGTTCAAGAACTAGCACCAGCCTGTGAACAACCACTTTGAACTTTATTTCTGCATACAGAGCTGGAAAAAAAACCCCATAATAACATCCTTTTAAAAAATAATTTTGTTTCTTCATTTCTGTTTACTTTACCATGTTTAGCAGTTTGCATTTTTCTTTGTGCCTGCTTTTTCTTTTATTTGGTGTACCTCCCATATCCCTTCATTGCTTCATCTTGAGGCTATGGCTCATAAGAAGGCTTTGTATCTGTCATAGAGATATCCTCTGCTATAAACATGGCAGGCATGAAGAAATTATATACAGTCAGCCCTCAGCTTTCATTGGTTCATCAGCTTCTGTGGATTTGGTTATTTGCAAGTTTGTAGTTGCAGGTTAACTAGCTGCTGCTGGAGCCAGAAAAGCCCTAGAAGAGGCCCTAGATCCGGGAGACCACGCAGGGCCAGATCACTGGTGCTGGGGACTCCCCCTCCACACCCTTCTGCTCCTGTCCCATCTCCTTTCCCACCTACAGCCCCAGCCTGTACCTCCCTTTGCTGCTTTGGCACCATGATGCCTCCACCTTGCTGAGGCCACCTCCACTGGACCTCCATCATCTCCACCAGTCTCCAAGCCTTCACCTAGATCTGGGAGATCTTGCAGAGTGAGAAGAAGGGGGAGGGAATGGTGCAACAGAGGAACCACATGAAGTGGGGGCACTGCTGCCTTTGCCTGCATGAGAGCAAAAGGGAGCAAGTCAGAGGGCTGACATGAAGAGGCACAGCTGTGTGGGTTGCACGTGAAAGAGACAGAGAGTAAATCAGGAGCTGCATGTGTGGATGGTGGGTGGTGGTTGTTTGTGGTGACGGAGAAAGGTAGTGGATGAGTGGGAGGGAGGGGTGGAGTAACGAGAGGCTTGGAGTGGATGTTTCTTTGCCACCACCTCTGCCAGACCTACCGCTGCACACTGTGCACATGTGTGTGTGTGTCTCCCCCAGGCCACTCCTGGGTTTCCCTGCAAGAGTGATACTAACAGCTGTTTTGGTGGGCAGAGAAGCCAAGAACTGGAAACTCATCTAGTCAGGAAAGGGAGAATAGGGTTGGAAAGTGAGATATCTCTTTGTGTCTGTTCTGTGCACAATTGTACTCCCAGAGGGTTATTCCCCAGAGGTGGAAAGGAAGCACAGGAGAGGAAGCAGGCAGATGCCAGGGATATAAATCTCCTGAAATGGTCATTGGCAGATGTGGGAAAAGAAGGTTTCCCGTTTTTCCCTTCCATTTCTGCAAAGATGCTTACCTTACTAGGTTTACTCAGAGGAGTTGTTGGCAGAAAAGAAGACAGAAAGGCTGTCATGGCTGCTGCAAAAATCTCTTTCAGTGTTGTCATTCTTCTTGTCCTTCTCACTGAGAAGGATAATGACAGTGAAGGAGATTTTGCAGCAGCAGAGTCTGTAGCATGCATATTTGTGGGGCCTAGAGATACTCGTAGTTGTTCCACTTTTGTGGGGATCTTGCACTGCTAACCCCTGTGAAAGTTGAGGGCCAATGTATGTCCTCTAAGGGCTGTTTTTTTGCAAGAAAGCTCTAGAAGCATCAAGTGCTGAAAAGCCTCTAGCACCTAGGTCTTGAAGCTCTGCTTGGCCATGATTACATCTATCACCTGTCTGACAGTCATTCCATAGTTATGCTCCAGTCTTCTCTGGTCTTCAGTAATACATTCCTTTGGTGGAATTTACAGCTTTTTGAAACCGACAGTTCCTTTCATAATCTGACCATTCACTTTGATATGAATTTTGATAGAGACCAACCTTCCCAGCACTTAAGCTTACTTCATCAGCTCTGGAATTGAAAGTGTTTGTCTGACCAAAAGCAGTATCCAGTGGTAGGTTTCATTGATGAAACAACAGGATTTAGTGGAATCAGGAGAGGGTAACCTCCTCCTGGCCTCCAGAACCAGATCTGGAGATCTGGAAACCCTAACATGGCACAGACATCTAAAAGGTGAAAGGAGGGAAATAAAGAGAATTCTTTCGTGTCTACCAGTAGAATGCTGAATTTTGCCAAAGGCTTCTAAGCGCCACAGGAGAAGCAGCAGTATTACTTGTTTATTTTCAGCAATCAGCTGGGCAGCAGCAGTTGTCAGTTGCTTAGAGACAGCTGTAGTCAGGATCAGTCCTACAAACTCCTACCCATTCTTGCCTTGCAAATTCTTCTCAGTGAGTGTCTACCTCCAGCTTTGTTTTTGAATATCAGGAAGCTTTGTATTGGTCAGTTGGAGTCTGCAGACTAGATAATACACTATATATCTCCCTTTGGAAGACTCAAGAGTTCTTACCCATGAAGTTATCACCAGTATCTTGCCTTTTGATGTCCAAGGATTTCCATGTCATGATGGTTTCCTTAGGCTGTCATTATGTTTATTACCTAATCATAACTATTATCCTGAAAATGAGAAGCACTGAGCATCCTGGAGCTTGTTCCAGCTACTGGAACCATTATTCTCTATCCCATAATCCTTGGCAAAATCCATGGTGATCTGATATCCCTTGGAACAACTATTATTACAGTGTTCATCACCACATTACTATGGTTACCACTACTATTCAAACATACTGTCTAAGGGGGTCTCCCATGAAATATGTAACATGATGCAGGTCACTGATTATAATTACATCTGCTATGGCATTAGAAGCACAATGTGAACCTTCTTTGGTCCCCTCACTGGAGGTGCTGACATGAACCCCTTCTTTTTCCCTGTTGTGTTGTTTCTGGCACTCTTTCAGTTTCCTGATGAACTTTGGTGGCAGCACATGCTGCCAAGTTTCAGCAATTGATTTAGGGTTTATTTTATCTACCTTTCTTAGGGTGCTTAAGGAACTATACCTTGCTCACCTCTGCTAGAGATGCTATGACAACTCTGGTGGAGCAGTTGGGCCTTCACATTTACTAAGGTTAGTGGCACAGGACCCCTGCTAAAGTGGAAAAATCACAGATATTGCGGGGGAGGCATGGTGGGGAGAGTGGACAGCCAGGGCCCAAACCAGATCAGAGAAGAGTGGGTCAGCAATGTGGCCCTGTATTTCCTCTCTCCTCATCTACTTACTTTTGTGCATGGGGGCATTGGAAGAGTGTTACACCAAAACGTGGGTGGCTCATGGGTCTACCCATGATGCCAATGCATCCATGAAATGGTGGAGAATATTAGCTCAAAGAGGAAGTCTGTGAGAGGGGAATAACCTTTTGAGATCTTTTACACCTATGTCTACTGGTACTAGTGCAGAGAAGAACCAGGTCTAAAAGTAAGCTTGTTTGTTTTGTTGAGGGAATTGTCAATCATGCACACAGGATTTCAGCAATCTCGCAATCTCACAATCACACAGGGCTAACTGAAGGAAAATGTCGCATAGTGAGAATTCAGGGCAAAGTGATTTATATTTACCAGTCCAATAGAGAAGTGAAGAGTGATGTGGCTTACACTGGGAGTCCAAGGACAGTACACAGTCAGGAATCAGAGTGGCAGAGTGACCAACAAGTAGTGTACTGTGTATTGTGTACTATGAATTGGCTAGCCAAAACAGGGGTTTAAATACTCTTTTTCAGCCTGGAGGGCTAAGGTGCTAATGGCTCTCTGGCAGAATAAACAATGGAGTCCAGAGAGTGGACAGTGAGGTCCAGAATGAGCTAATGGTCTTAGCATTAGGTGACAAAGGGCTAATGGTAGCCTTGATAGCTCTGTAATTGCTGGAACAGGTGTGAGGCATTAAGGGAAGACTGCTGGTCAAAGGAAGAAGGACTAAGACAATCAGTCATCCTGTGGTAACATCGCAGATGCTATTGTCTCCTAAAGGTTGAGTCATCAAAGGCTAACTGTAAGCTCATTATCACTGGAGTTTCCCGGTGATTTCCTGACTATGATCTGGCTATGCCTTGATGTCTTTCCGACCTAGTGTTGCAATGCATGTATGTGGCCAGCTTTTCTTCTTAGCCAACATGGCTGTGTAGCCATAGCACAGTGTAATTTATATTTATGCCAGTTAACTATATATTTGCCAGTTAAACCATATCAAAGCGTGGGGGTGTGCATCCTATTAACAAGAGGGTTTGTGGTGCTAAGAAATCAGGCTACGAGCTGTCCTTAGTTAGTCAGGCAGTAACTGGAGGAGGAGGAGGAGGAGGACGAGAACGAGGACGAGGACGAGCAAGGACCAGAGGCAGGTTTTTAAAAGGCTGCCCAGCTTGATCAGAACCACCAAGAGGAAGGTTCTCCAAGCAAAGAAACGCTTGGGGGGACAGAGGTTTGAGAAACTCACAATTAATCAAATCCATGAAAGTAAAACCCATAAATGTGGAGGCCCAATTGTACTTGTTTCTTCCTTACAGATACACCTACCCTTAGACACCCTTATTTAGTGGTATCCCAGCTTTTGTACAGTTATTTCCATTCTTAAGAGAGACTGAAATGCCACTTTTAAGGTTTAGTTACAGTCTGTAAGCTAAAATATGCTTGTATTTGGGGGCATACCTTTTCGTTTTTGATCCTTCCCATCACTAGAGTCCAGTCCTAAAGAACCTGAACTTGAATTAAGCCTTCAAACTGAAAGAGGTTTGTCATCCTGAGCTCAAATCATATGAGAAAGATAAACAAATCATGCCAATCTAAAAGATTACCTAAAGAAACCACAAGAATTATGTACATGCTCTGACGCTTCAACAAACAGCTGCTGCACTCAGAACTTTGCTTTTACGCTTTATGAAAAAGCAATTCAGAATGTGGAATAGGATACTGATGCTTAGATATATGTTTAAATGTCTATTATCTGAACTATAAGATAATTACTGTGTTCTTGGCTGACAGGCGAAATGGGGCCAATGGTAGTTGAAACCTTGAAACTTGGCATTGCTGTTCTAAATGGAGGTAACTCAGTTGTTCAACAGGTAACCATATTTTATGGCTGTATATCTTTTCTTTGAATGAATATTATTTTGAGAATGTTAATATTTACTGTTTGAAGCATGTTGAGAATTACTGCTCATAAAAAAAGATTCTTTCAGAAGAGTGAATAAATAAGGCAATTTTGTTCTTTCAGCATATGTCAAGGTAAAATTAATGGAAAATTCTTTGTGCGGCTTGAAAAAAATGTGTTCAGTGCAAGTTTTCTTCAACTCTTCCCTTTTCAGAAAATGTTGGATTATCTCAAGGAGAAAAAAGATGCTGGATTTTTCCAGTCCCTGTCTGGCTTAATGCAGTCTTGCAGGTAAACCACAAACCAGT
This sequence comes from Iguana delicatissima, assembly GCA_948472985.1. Taxonomy (NCBI): domain Eukaryota; kingdom Metazoa; phylum Chordata; class Lepidosauria; order Squamata; family Iguanidae; genus Iguana; species Iguana delicatissima. The sequence goes on from CAOKZL010000515.1 coordinate 504,801, forward strand.
GTTATCCTTTAACTGCTTCACAGTCGACATTTGCACATACAGGTTGGACATTTATTTTATCCGTGTCGCCTCTGGATGAAAATATTCTGAACAAGAGCCTGGGAACAGCTAGTTAACTGACTTTCTAGGAAACATTTTAGATCTCCCCAATACTAGTGAGCTTGGTGGTGGGCTGTGTACTAACAAGTTTATTGGAATCACAGAGTCACAGAATCATAGAACTGGAACGGCCATCTAATCTAACCTCATGGCATGCAGAAATACATAATCAAAGCATTTCCAAGAGATGGCCATCCAGCCTCTCTTTAAAGACTTGCAAAGAAAGAGGGCCGATAACTCCCCTGAGGCAGTCTATTCCACTGTTGACAGCTCTTATCATCAGAAAGTTCTTTTTAATGTTTAGGTAGAAACTTTTTTCTTATAATTTGGATCGATCGGTTCATGACCTAGTGTGGAGCAGCTTGCTATACCTTCTGCATGACATCCCTTCAGACATTTAAAGAAGAGTGTTGGTATGGAATGGAATAGAATGGGGCACCCATGTATGTGCCTAGCTTTCAAGCACACGCAGCTCTTACAGAATGTCAGGCTTTTTAGGGCCACCATACCTCTATTGGCCTGTTTGTCTTTCTAGAGGAGTGAGGGGAATATTATGGCTGTCTTCAGTAATCTTCTCTATTGACTTGGTTCTAGTTCTTATTGTACATTATTGTTAAATACATAGTATTTCATATTATTATTCAGAGTGAGCTGCAATGGACATCTTTGCAACACTTTAGTGTGTTTATTGTTATTCACACAGTACTATCCACTTAGATATTTAAGTGAAATATTTTCCTCAACTTCCTCCAGTTTTCTCCTCTTTTGGATTCTCTTTATCTCTCCATTCATTCCTCCTTCTGGCTTTCCATCCATCCCCTTATTTGAGGAGTTAGTTGTGGTTGGAGCTGTTAGTTTTGAGTCAGTGATTCTAGAAGATTCATGCTCTATACATGGCTACTCAGAAGCAAATCTCTTTGAATGCTTTTGAAATACTTTAGTGTGTTTGTTATTGCTAACAGAGTACTGGGCATTTGGATAATTAATTGGATAATTCAAATAATTAAATTTCTCTGCCCCCTTTTTTCTTTCTCTCTTGGCTTTCTCTCTTTCTCTCTCCTCTTCTCTCTCTCATTTTTCTTCCTTACCCACATTTTTCATTCTGCTTCTCACCCATCCACCCACCCCTCCTTTAGTAGAACACATACTTTGAAGGATTTAGTAAAGTTGAATCTTGTAGGCAAAAATACAGTTAGCTAAACTCACACTTTTCCATCCCTGTCTATTTTTTCCTTTTGAAAAAGATCTACTCAGAAGCAAGTCTAATTGATTTAAATGAGCAAACACTTTGCAACCAGTACTGACTGCTGCATTTGCAACGGACCTGTGTCATCCAGCTGAAATTAACACTTTATTCCTTACTAATCTTTAACACAATGCTTTATTAACTTCTAACAAGGCATTTGAAAGACTAGTGAGTAGCATACATGCTGGCAGGGGTGGGAGGTAGAAAAAAGAGAGTAGAGGTTCAGAGCAGGGAGAAAACTCACTTGAACTTGTAGTAACACGTGATGGCACACTTTCGAGATATGTTGACCTCCAGTCTCCATGCAACAGTTGTTCCAATGGACATATGTGCAGAAAAAAAATTGAGGTTTCAGGAAGTCAATTTTAAAATAAAAAAAAGAGCACTTTTGAAGATGCTAATGATAAAATGTGCCCCTAGGATCAAGACTGGCAATCTCCATGCCATTTTCTGTAAATCCTATGGGCTTGATCATTTTAAAGAGTTAATGAACAATAACTTGACTAGTTAACTTATTTTCAGGTATCACTGCCAGTGATAATGAATTCATGCTGCAATTTCAAGTGTTTAACTTTATTGAATTAATTTTCAAACCTAATGTTCCAAGCTGTGTTCTGAACAGGGGTTAGACAGGGAAGGCCAGTGCAAGTTCTAAGTCTATTCTTTAGTGAAGAACAGGCATAAAGCTGAGCATCCATCCAACTTGGCCCAAATGTAGGACTTCTCCCACAACTGACTATTTCAAGAAAAAAAGTTAGGTCTAACATGTGGCAAAACATGGCCTGGATGGGATTACACCATAACATCCTTACATCTTTGGTTGTAAAATGTCAGTGATCCAGTTATAAAATGTCAGTGATCCAGTTGCATTTTTTTTCTGAAAACATCTCCAGAGAATTCCACATTGCTCTTTCACACTTTTTCAAGCAGTGAAGGGATATGGCACCAGTTAATGTGCCCTTTTATCCTTTGGTCAACTTTTAAAGTTTACCACTCGAAATTCCCGAACAAAAGTTTTAAAATTAGAGAAATTCAAAGAGCAATTTCAGTTTGGGTGGTATTGAAAAATGTGAGAGATTTGGTGGATCTCTCTAGCAAACCAATTAATGTGTTCGGCAGAAGTCTGAACAGCCTACCAGGCCACTCTGCCCCTTCCCCCACAAAATGATCTAGCAGAGAAAGAAATCAAACTTAGTTTTCTCCATAAAGATATATAAAAGTAGTTTACTCACAGATTTTTATGCGTAATCAACAAAGTTTCATGTTCTTGAAGAAAATAGGAAAAAAATCAACAATTACATGGTTTCAGGAAAAGCTGAACCTTCTCATCCAGTGAGCTCCTGGAAGCCACGTGATTTTAATGAAAGCAGGCAGGAAGGAAGCGAGAACAGAGAAAAAAGGATGATTACCTGCTATAGGAAGAGAGTGGGTGTGGACAAATAGGAAATAGCCATAAACTTACTGTGTCTGAACTTCTAGAGGTGACGTGCAGCCTCACTACCTGTGAATACAGGGCATGCAAAAGGTTGCTATCTCCATCATTGAAGAATAGGGTCTAAATCCAGTTATTCTCCCAACTACAGTGGTTCCATTCAAACAAATATGTTTATATAAGTGTTGGTTTACCATTCAGCAGTTGATTGAATCATCTACTGTAGTTTTGACTAGCAATTATGTCTAGGCCAATCTGTTCCAAGTATGCCTAGGTCAAGAGGTGTCTTCTGAAAGCCATGTTAGGTTTGTTTTCATGCCACCATATTCACAATCTGTTTGTACCACTATCAACAGGTTGTATAATGCAAAGCAGGCTTGGGTTACCAGGATCCTTTGGCTCTTTTGAAATCAGTGAAACTTTTATCAGTGACTTCAGTGAACTTAAACTTTCAGCTTTCAGAATTATCCTTTTCAAACCTCTAGAAATCACTTCTGTAGTGTGGATCCTTTGTTTATTGTGACGGTATTGAAGCAGCTCAGGGTCTCTCTGTTGCTATTAGATACAGCATTCCTTTTTGAACTGTCTTTTTCTTTGTTTGTTCAAGTGTTCTTGACTTGAATGCCTTTGAGAGACAAAATAAAGCAGAAGGCCTTGGGATGGTTACTGAAGAAGGAACACGTAAGTATAGTAAATGCAGTGCTTCTAGATCAGATAGGGTTTACATTTCATTTTCACCCCTTTTAACACCAAAAACTGTCAGTTTCCAAAGCTTTTCTTTATTAATAGTTTCACTAAGATAATGAAGTAATAAGCTTTTACCTTTTATAAGTTTCCAAAAGAAACAGTTAAAACAAAAGATATCATGTAACTTATAACTTGCTTATCCTATATTCTTATTATTTTTCTTTAATCCACAGTCATCGTACGTGAGCGTGGTACGTTTGGGTTTACAGCTTTTGATGCTATTGTGTGTTGCAAATACAGAAAGAAATCTTCTTTAATTGCATCTTTCCAGACATCTTCTAGGTTTAGTTTCATGGTCTGCAACCAGTTGCGTGTTGAGTTTGGAGAAACAATCTGATGCTTAATTAAAGAAGTGTCTTTCATATTTAAGGCATGGTTTGATAATGACTAACCATTTCCTATTAGAACTTTAGTCCTGTAGTTTTGATCATGAATGCTTTGGAGTGCTAAATATTTTGGCTTTGCTTTTTTCTGTTTCATAGTTCGTTTTTATCATTCTTCCCAATACATTTCTTTTAAAAATTACTGTAAATCGGCTTACAGTATTTGCTTTTTTATTAAAATCACTTAGTTTAAAGGATGCTGTTGGAAAACTATTTGTTCTGCATGTTTAAAACTTTACCGATGATTGCATAATTCATTGTACTGTGTATTTTCAAGGTGAGAAAGTACTACAGAATGATGAGTTTACTAAAGATCTGTTTAGATTTTTACAACTGCTGTGTGAAGGTCATAACAATGGTAAGTGGGCTGCAATAAGTTTGATCAATTTAAATAAATCTTTCTTTGGAAGGAATAAACAATTCGTAACCTTTTTGATTTAAATTGATTTGCAGATCATCAGCAAGGAGAATTAATTCATTTTTTAAACAATGTGGTACTGCAAAAACAGTTTAAACAATAAAACTTCTGAAATGTTGTTCTCACAAGGAGAACAAAATAAACAAAGATTTATATCCCTATTCTTGTTCATGTTTTTTGCAGTTCCATCAACTACAGTACTTGTAGAAGTATCTCTAGTCTACAAACATAGCGCTCCTTTCAATGCAATTGAGCAATTAATATTATGTTGCAATTAATATTTTTAGTTTCTATGTCAATATATATATGAAAAATAATATGAATATTTTGTATTTTTATGTATTTATCTCATTTATATCAACTTTCCTTTCAGATTTTCAGAACTATTTACGTACTCAGATGGGCAACACCACAACAGTGAATATTATTATTAGCACAGTTGATTACCTCTTGCGTCTTCAGGTAGGATGGATAGTATTTTTGATTTCATTCCCATTATGCTACTCAGTAAAGTCTCCATGGTAGGTGATTCTATCCCCCTGCTTCTCTTAGACCTGTATACCATTCTGTCTTTCTCCTATGTTTTGTGGGTTTTACATTGCATTTCCTTGTTTTAATTGTACTTCAGGATTTTGTTATCAGTAGCTTGGTAGTTTGTCCAGATGGAAACATATCTGGAAGATAAATCACTCTGATGAGTACATTCATGGATTCATTCCATCCTGAAGTGAGGCAGGGTGTGTAGAGGCTTCAAATATTGAATCATGGTTCCCAGATTTTGGATTTGTGTATGTATGAAACAGGACTGTATAATTCTCTGAGTCTTAGCTGTAGAATGGAGTGAAGAATATATGGCCTTCCAAATGTAGGTAGACTGTAGCTTCCATCAACCCTCATCAACGTAGCCAATGGTCAGCGTCTGGGGGACCAGATGTTCTCCATCTCAGCTCCAGAGGCAGAGTGGATGAGGATATGAATTTGAAAGTACTGTTTTTTCTTTGTATCTCCAGTGGCTGTAAGGAACAAGTAAGGGAAACAGTACAGTCTGGCTGGTTAAATAAATGCTGCAGTTTATTAACCAAACTTCCAACTCATTTAGTATACAAAGGCAGGGACTTAGGTGTTGAGATATGTAGCTCAACTCACACAGTAGCCCAAGTCACCTGGGCAAAACTGACATATGAGAGGGAACCCTTGAGGAATGGCTGTGGCATTTTGAATGGAGGATTGAAAAGACTCTGAAATAATGCTGTTGTCTTTAATTAACTCCAGGAAATGAGAAACATAACCTCATCCCCTGGGTATTTCAATGATTAACCCAAACTGAGCAAAGGCAATGAAGTCTTTTTTGGAAATGGATTAGGAAGCTGGGGTCTTGTGGGCTACATGGGGTATTCTGTAGGCTATGTGGAGTGTCCCATAGAGATCAAGTATAAAGTTTATCCTTTTAGGAAGAAGTTTAATTAAATGCAACCACAGGTGAACAGCCATTCCAAACAGGTTTTTATCCCTCACTGAAAGGGTCAGTTTGTTGATTAGTAGATTCTCTGATAATATCAGGAACCCATCAAAGGTTAGTAAGATACTTATCACAATGGAGAATTTTCTGTGGTGGCATGGTACTCTAGTTGTGAAGCAGTGTTTCTAATTACATTTTCCTTGCGATGACATCTCTGTGTTTGGATGCAGGGATAAAAGTATTCCGTTTCCCTATGCTTTTTATGGCTCTGCTTAATATTTGTTTACCGTTTACTACTGCTATTCTGGATATTTTGCATATTTGAGTGTATTATTTTAAACTGATTTGTTTTAACACAAATCATAAACGATCCTGAAGGCTAATCTAAATGGATAGAAAGGTTGGCACTTATGATTTTTCTGACACTACATTATGGATGAAAATATCCTGTATATTTCTTTACAACCTTTACTTATTAAGCCTGAGAATTTATCCTTTGACTACTGATATTTAGTATTCAGATGTTACATAAATATTATCATCATGGGTTATATAAATATGTTGTCCTCATCATCATTATCATCATCAATAACACATAAATATATATTACATCGTACAGATTCTGTCTTGTTCTGGATGCTAAACCCTATTTAGTACTTGGATGGGAGACTGCCAGCAAATGCCAGGTGCTACAGCCTACAGGCTGTATTTCAGAGGAAGGAATTGGCAAAACACCTCTGAGTATTCTTTGCCTAAGAAAACTCTATGAAATTCATGAGATTGTTAACAGGCAGTTTGAAGGCACATACATGCCTGTGTGCGCACATGCACACACACACACATACGCACCATCTACTATCTAAAACATCTTTATGAGATATTATGGTTAGCATAACAACAAGATATATATCAGATAAGTTATTCTCTTACTTGTTCTTAGGAATCTATTAGTGACTTCTATTGGTACTACTCTGGAAAAGATGTAATTGATGAATCTGGACAACGTAACTTCTCTAAAGCATTAGCTGTCACCAAGCAGATTTTTAATTCACTTACTGAATATATTCAAGTAAGTAGCATTTCTTTCTCTGTGATATATTTAGTAATGTATATGTGAGAAAAGTGTGGATTCTGAAGGCTGCCAGTCCATGCTGACTTCTTTCATTTCAGTTGTTTACTGGATCCCAGAAAGACATTTCAGTGTGACTAGTAGCACAGATCAGAAGTGTGAGACCAATCTGTTCTAATAGACAAGCTATCATGAAAGGCAGCCATTCCTAGAGTACTCAGTCCAGCAATTATATCGACACAGTGCTTATATCCACAAAGGTTTTCTCCTTGGTACATACTTCCAACAAGTCTCCCACTCAGCTTAGTTTATTTCACCTGATCGTAACGCTTATCTTCAAAGCTTCTCATGCTTCTGTCCTTCATAAACATGTTTGTTTATTTCTTGAAGTATTGGAATAGATGTGTGAAATTTAAACTTAAAACATTTTCCCTTAAATTTAGGGTCCTTGCATTGGAAACCAACAGAGCTTGGCTCACAGCAGATTGTGGGATGCAGTTGTTGGCTTTCTTCATGTTTTTGCTAACATGCAAATGAAACTTTCTCAGGTAAATGTTATGAGGTAATTTTGCTGAACATATATGGTATAGGTAAAATAGAGTAACTTTGAAAGGTTGAAATGAAGGCATGATCTGTGTAGTTTTCTTACTCATATTCCTGTTAACTCTTTTATAATTTGTCTTACAAGCTGTTCTGAGTCCCATTTGGGAGAAAAATGGGATATAAATCAAATCAAATAAATAAATGTTAGTCAAAATAATCCTATAAGCATCAATCTTACTGAAATTTACTTAAGTTAAGCTTATTGAACTGCATATATGTTAATTTTGATATAAAATGACCAATTTCAGATATTTATTCCGAGATCTATATATAATATATTTTTTGAAGCTGGCAGTGAGTGTAAGGGCTAGACATTTCTCTCTGACTTTCACTTCATTGTTAGTACTCAGTCTCTGCAATGTTTTCTTGTAGCCTTAGTAGTCAGACCCCTTCTCTCTCTCTCACTTTTTTTAAACAAGCATATGAAACAGAAAATCATGGGTTAATGTCATTTTACTAACCAGGTTAGCGTCAACAACAAACTAGGACTGAAGCATTGAAAGCTGAGCATGGATGTCTAAACAAGCCATTATAACTATGCATAACAAGCAAAATTCATGTTTATACTGTTCATGGTGATAGTTCCAATTATTTGATTTCTGTTATAGCAGTGAAAAAATCAAGGGCTGTTATCTGGTTCAATGCTGTAAGTCTGACTTAGGAATCACAACTTACTTTTACAGTCGTTTTACCACCACAATGACCAAAAATCTCCCCAAAGCCTAATTTTTAAGCCACACAGCTCTTGGACATAGTCATTTCTGAGTTGCCAGAGAGTGAGGGATGATGAGCAATGATGTCGCCAGCCCTCGTCCTGTAGTTGTAGGCACCTCACAGCTCTTCTGCAGCACCACATCCTTTATTTCCCAACTAAACAGGATGAGTGAGGATTTTTATGGCCAAAATCCTACACACTTTTAATGTACCATAAATACATAACAGCATAATTATAGTGGATCCCACAGTTGATTGATTTCGCAGTAGGTGGCATGGCCCTGAGCTGACCTGCCTTGCAACAGTTGATTACCTCACCACATATCAAGTCTAAATTGAGAGGGAGCTCTAGGATGTGCTTGCAGAATGAATGGCTGCAGTGAGACCATATTTGAACAACCTCTGAGAAAGTAAAGGTGCTTGTTAAAGAGTTTTTATACTAGTATATGCAGCCAAAATAGCACATCCCATGGGGTCTCCTGAAGTAGAAACAATCCTGAAGACGGTGGAAGATTCCAATGAAGCAAAGCTCCAAAATGTTTTTAAATTGCATTTAATGCTGCTCATAAGTGATTCACTCATGCATATTGGCATAAAAATCCACTGGAAATGAAGCTTCTGTTGAAGGTCCACAAAATTGCAAAAGCATTGTGCAGACTCCTGATACAGACTTCCTTCTCCACTTGGAAAGTAAAAAAGTAAAGGGCGGAGTATTGGCACATGCATCTGTAACAAATGTACAAAGGGATGTGAAAAGGAAAGGACAGGAGAAGAGATGGAGTAGAGGTGACAGAGGCGGAAACCAGAAACAATTTTAGGCAAAGAAGCAGTATGGACAAAGAAGATACTGAGCCTGAGCCCAGGAAGCAGGAAGCAGGATCAGACCAAGGAGTGATGATGAAAATAAAATGAAAACAAAAGACAGCAGTGAGAAAAAGAGGTAATCAAAACAAAACAGTGAGGATTAGGACTGAGGACAAATGAAGTGAGGAAGAAATTGCAGGGTAATTGACAGCATGGGAAAAGAGAAACAAGCAAGAGGCAGAAGGAAATACAGTTGGGACTTGGAAGTAGGAAACAGAATGGGAGAGAGAAGGGATAATAAATACCAAAAGCACCTACATTTGTACTGATTTGAAATTATGAACTTTCTTAGTTTATTTTTTTAAATATTATTTTCATTCTGTAGGATTCCAGTCAGATTGAACTGCTGAAGGAGCTATTGGATCTTCTGAAGGATATGGTGGTGATGCTGTTGTCACTACTTGAAGGTTGATTATTATTATTTGCTGTTGTTCTTATTGTTGTTATTATTTCCATTGCAAAGGAATCCAAACATTTGCATAATATCTGGAATTAAATTCTTTGAATTTACCCTTAATTTTGTCTGCATGTTTGTATAACCTGTAATGTGGCCAACAGACTGGAACTTTAATTTAGTTTATATTAATTAAGCCCATTGTAGTCATTCCACTTGGTAATTTTAAATGAAATATAAGTGTAACATAAGATGTATAATGATGTTGAAATTTGCTACTAAACCAAAAACATTTATATCAAAATGAGAATTAAAAAAAATCCATTACTAAGGATATATATTGAATGATCATGTTTTCAGTATGTTTTAATAAACTAAGTAACAATGTTTGAACTTACTATATAGGTAATGTTGTAAATGGCACAATTGGAAAACAGATGGTGGACACTCTGGTTGAATCATCTAGCAATGTAGAAATGATCTTGAAGTTCTTTGACATGTTTCTCAAACTGAAAGATCTAACAAGTTCTGAAGCATTCAAAGAGTATGATCCAGAAGGTAAAGGTGTAATCTCAAAGAAGGAGTTCCAGAAAGCCATGGAAGGTCAGAAGCAATATACACAATCAGAGATTGAGTTCCTGTTATCCTGTGCAGAAACTGATGAAAATGACATGTTTAATTATATTGATTTTGTTGAAAGATTTCATGAGCCAGCCAAAGATATTGGATTTAATGTGGCAGTACTCTTAACAAATCTTTCAGAACACATGCCAAATGATTCACGGCTTCAAACTTTATTAGATCCAGCAGAAAGTGTCCTTAACTATTTTGAACCTTATCTCGGACGCATTGAGATAATGGGTGGAGCCAAGAAAATAGAACGGGTTTATTTTGAGATCAGTGAATCTAGTAGAACGCAGTGGGAAAAGCCTCAAGTTAAAGAATCAAAGCGGCAGTTCATTTTTGATGTTGTAAATGAAGGTGGAGAACAGGAGAAAATGGAACTTTTTGTAAACTTTTGTGAGGACACAATTTTTGAAATGCAGTTGGCATCTCAGATCTCTGAATCAGACGCAACTGACAGACCTGACGAGGAGGAGGAGGATGAACATTGCTATGTGAGGGAAGTTGGGGAAGATGAGAAAGAAGAACAATCTCTTGAATCGGCTTCAGCTTTTGCATTAGCATGTGCTACAGTGAAGAAAAATGCTGCCACCATTATTAAGACAATTAGATTGAAAAATCTAAGAAAGCAATATAGAAAAGTGAGAAAGATGACTTTAAAAGAATTGGTGAAAGTGTCTTTTTCCTTTCTCTGGATGGTATTTGTAGGATTCTTCCAAATGTTTTTTGCTATAGTGTGGGGTGTTTTCCAGATTCTTTGGAGCACTGTGTTTGGGGGTGGTTTAGTAGAAGGAGCTAAAAATATAAGAGTGACTAAAATTTTAGGAGACATGCCTGATCCAACACAGTTTGGAATTCATGATGATGTCCTTGAATCAGAGAAAGCTGAAGTTACAGAACACGGCATTACAGCTGAAATTGTTCAATTTGTGAAAAATGAAAAAGAAGAAAGTGACATCTTGTCAGATATTTTTGGCATTCATACAAAGAAAGAAGGTGGATCAAAACATGGCCATGATGTTGGTCTTGGGGATATTGCTGATATTATTGGATCAGAAACGCCTCCTTCTTTGGAAAGTGCAGTTCGCAAGAAGAAAAAGGCACAGGTAGATAAAACATTAAATGTACTGCGTAACACAATTTTTTACTTTTAAATCTACTTAATTTTTTTTCTAAGGATTTATGAAAATGTGTACATAGCTTTAAGTTTGTGAAATAAAAGATTCAGATAAATCAGTCTGGTTTAAAGTGCATTCAGGTTGCAAGCTGTATTTTCAAAGTTTTACACAGAAGGTACATCTTCTTACGCCAATACAGATAACAGAGCAATCTTTTACACTGGAGATGATAAATCTGGTCCTTGAGATATTATCCTGAAAATTGGTTAGAGGCAAACTCATCAAGTGGATTTTCAGGTCCCTCTTCCTTGTCTGGCACTCACATCATTGCCCACACCATTCAGCAGGATCCTCCCACCCTCATATAAGTATTTGAGTCGGGGGTGAGAAACTGCCAGGAGAGGAAGGAGTATGGAACCTATGTTCTTTCAGTCTTGTAACAGATCTTTGATCTGGATACAGCCCACTTTTTTTGTAAAGAGAAGTTTGCATGGAAATGGTTCAGGGCAATGAAGAGCCACAAGTAGCTGCTTTCCAGCCAAAAAAAAAATACAGTGCAATAGGCTCTGATCCCTGTTTCTACATCTGCTAAAGCAGGTGGAATGACTGCTGTTTAAATATTAGCATTTATTATATAACATCAATAATAACCTTGTAGTCCTATAACGCCTACATTTTATGACCTTACAATAATAATTACTTGAAGTCCTCCTTCTCTCTGAGTGCCCCCAGATTTGGAAGTATGCTAGGTTAATGTTAGTCAAGGCAGCGGTCCATGCAACTGTACCAGTCAGCAGGTCATTGACTGCTGGTCCATCAAGAATTTTCAGTGGGGAAAAAAAGACTTGTTGTCAAGGAATACAAATATAGTCCCAGTCCCTGGCACATGGAAGAAAATGTTGCTGGACCCCCAGAAGCATTGGGTTGGATCATGTGACTGTGAAATTCCTTCAAATTAAAACTTCTTCTATAGCTTTTAGATGTTTTAGGTGCTTAATTGAATTTTTTAGCAATCTCTTTTTAGTTATAATGGTGCTCCTCTCTTATGGTATAACTGTATGTGATTACACAGAATAAATTGACAAAATTGCATAGGGATTATTCAAAATATAAATCTGTGCAGAATTGTGGCTTTTTGTTTTTTAATTTGATTGAATCATTGCTGATGCGGGTGTTTCATGATCTTGATTATTTTTGTAAGCCATGTTTGAAGACTACTGCAGGAAAAGACAGGAAAAAATACTTCTAAGATAGGAGTGGGCAAAGTGTGTTCCTCCAGTAGTTACTAGAATGCAGCTTCCATCAGCAATAACCAGTATAGTCAAAAATTGGAAAGAATGGGCACTTTCCACTCGACATCACTGTCCTGCTTCTGCCACAGGATGGCAGTGGTCATCAGGTCGTTTTTCTGCACAGCGTTGTTGCCATCCCACTGCCATCCTGTCGCAAAGCATCACATTTGTGCGACATTTGCAAAATGGAAAAAAAATCTGTTTTGCATTTCCCATCACGCTGCTCCCATATTTACCGTCGTGCAGAAGCTGTAGCTGTGCGTTTGCGACACTTCCTGACCCAGCACAGCAATGGCAAGTGCCCAACTGTGCTGCAAAAGGAAGGGGTGGGGCTATCCCATTCCCTTCTGCAGGGAGCAAGCAGGTGCAGAGGGGAGCATTGCTGATGCGCTTCCTTTTGATCCAGATTTGCAGCACCACGTTGCAAAGAGCATCGTCATGCGGAAAGGGCCATGGAAACTGCAATCTACTAACATCTGGAGAACTAGAAGCTGCCGAACCCAACCATGCTTTAAAGAAATTAGTCTGTTCTTTCACACAGCATTGGATGGGAGCCTCCTGTTTCCACAGGTTAAACCGCAGATTAAAAATGTTGTAATTCACTAATAGTATAATTTCCATGGGTACTAGATTATTAGAAGCTTTCAGTTAATTTGATATTTGTAACTTCTTGGTAGTTTTGAAATCAAATATGTTTAGTCCTGTATAAAATTAATATGCAATGTACTTCTGATATTTTTCAGACAGGTGAAATTGGAAAGGATGATGAATCAGAAACAAGAACAGAATCTGAGAAGGCTGAGTAAGCTATATTTAGCCATATGTTCTTCCAATTATTGTTTTAATCTTTTGTTGTAACTCAGTGAATTAACGTCAGACAGACCTCAAGCCCAACTTGAATATATGTGTTGAGCAGCTTTTAGTTGTAAGTTCTTCCACAAATCCTACAAGAAACACAAGCTTCTTTTTTTTTAAAAAAGATACCATTCCAAAAGGGATCAGAGAGAGTGCAGTCTTCTGGACACCTCAATTTTTCTGTTTATTACCAGTACTTAAAACTCAAATGTCAAAAGAAAGAGAGGATACAATCCAATCAGCTGATATTCAGTTTTAACAACTGATACTCTCTCTATTGTTTTTAACTGTCATCAAGATGACTTTGACTTATGGTGCTCTATCAGTGAGAGATATCCAAGTCACCCTGTTATTAACAGCTCAGCTCAGGGACATAGCTATCTTGGTTGACTCTATCCATCTGTGATGCTGTGTTCCTCTTATTTATTTATTTATTATATTTGTATGCTGCCTTTCTCTCTTCAAGCAACTCAAAGCCCACTCTTTTCCTACTTCTTTTCCTACTTCTTTCTGCCTTACCAAGCATTATGGTCTTTTGTAGGGAGCCATGTCTTCTCACGATATGTCCAAAGGAGGACAGTCTTAATTTAGTTGTGTTGGCTTCTAGGGAGAGTTTAGGCTTGATTTGCTCTAGGACCCATTTATTTGCCTTTTTAGCAGTCCATGCTATCTGTAGAACTTTTCTCCAGCACCACATTTCAGAGGAGTTGATTTTCTTCCTATCAGAGTTGTGTAGCGCAGTGCTCAAACTACTACATCTATCGATCATCACAGGAAGCCAAAAGACAATAGCTTATTTAGCTTCCTTTATATTGAATTTTCATTTAAAAAATTATAGATCTCTTGGTGGTTTCAGGCTAATTAATAGTATAGAGGCTGCTTTAAACTGCTTCATTTGGCAGTTTGGCCCATATCCTAAGCCATTAAAATCTGCAGTGGCTTTGGACTTTGTAGTGCAAATTCCCTCAGAGGAGTGTGGTATGATTGGATATGAGACTTTAGAGGACCATAATCTCTTCTCTCCTTTTTTATATTTTGTTTTTATTTTCTTTGAGTTAAAACCAGTTTTTCTCATGCCTAAAGCAGACCTGCTGGCAATCAGTGGGACTTCACTGAATCATAACTATTTACCCCATTGACTAATTACTTTATGTGTAGGTCTGAATCCAAACTTTTTAGTCTGACATAAAGAACTGTTGCACATTTTCTTCTCTGCCTTTTGTATGATATGATTTCTTATGGTTTGATTTGTCAGTTTCATAATTTTCAAAATTCTCCATTAAAAAGCTGGCTGAAAGAGAAATTCCAAAATCCATTATTAGGCCAACCAAAATGCACAAGAAGTGTGTACCAGCTTTCAAGATCTCAAGATTCTTTCATCTGACAAGATATTACAAAAAATTGGCAGGGTAAAGGGAAAGAGAGATACTTTATCTTAAAATCATGTAGATTGCACATGTTTTGTTGAGATATAATTAGTAGATAGAGTCTTCAGACTTCAAAACAGATTATATGACGGTAATAAGCTTTCCCTGGAGTATCGAAGGCTTGATGAGGGCTGGAAAAGTAGAAAAATTTGATCTCCCATTTTGAACATATAAAACCTCACTGTAAAGTCAGCACTGCCTTCATTTTGTGTGAAACTGACAGGCTCCTTTAACAGTGGAAAACAGAAAGCAATTAGGCAGTCTTAAAAAAAAACAGTGCTAGAGATAATTTTAGATGCTCGATTAAGTAAAGAAAATCAATAGAAGCGAGGTAGCTTTACCTAGTGATTGGAGAAAATGAGCCCTCAGAGAATAAAGTCTCAGTTCCAGGTTGTTTTTTAAAAAATCATTTTCCTCCAATGCAGGAACAGCTAAATTTAATGTTCTCCATACGCAAAGCAAAGCAAAGCAAAAAGCAACAACCTGGGCATAGCAACATTGGCCATTGTGTCTGGGCCAGATTGCAGTACCAGTATCACATTATTGCAGGGCTATCTTGAATAGTAACTGTGTATATGAAGTTTCTTTGTAAGTCTTATGGCTACTAAGTGTGGCTAAACCCATCCTGAACTCCTTTTGCATTAGGGGTAGGCAACGGCAAAGCTTGGAAGGGCACATTGGCTCCCCAGGGGACCTTGGAGGAGTACATCCCCAGTATGCTGCACCCCCAGTTTATTTTTTTAATTTTTAATTTTGTTTTGCTTTTGCTAAAAATGGTCACCATTTTCTCCAGGAAGACCACAGGGCAATTTAGCCATGTTTTTGAATTCCTTGGACTATTTAGGAGTATTTTTCTTTACCAGGAAGTAAAGCAATTACCAGTTTATTTCTCAGGGGAAAAAAAAAAGCTTTTTCTGTGCCTTAAACAGCCTGGGGGAAAAATATGGTAAAAATGTCCCACATGCTCCACAGGGGGTATGGGAACCATTTTTAGCCAAAGGAAAATATATTTAACCCCACACACCCACCATATTGGTTGATGTTAGAAGGAGCCTCAAAAATAGATTTGGGGCACTTGAGACTTGAATGCTGCACTTTCCCCACCACTGTTTGAAAGTTTTTAAAGTTATTAACTGTTATCACATCTTATTGTAAGCAATTCTATAAATCA
Source organism: Iguana delicatissima (assembly GCA_948472985.1). Classification (NCBI taxonomy): domain Eukaryota; kingdom Metazoa; phylum Chordata; class Lepidosauria; order Squamata; family Iguanidae; genus Iguana; species Iguana delicatissima. The sequence continues at coordinate 520,716 of CAOKZL010000515.1, forward strand.
ATTGCAGATACTTTTACTGTGTTGCTCATGGCCTCTTGTTACCCTGTTTACTGAGGGTCCCGGGAGGGACTCCAAAATATGCTCTACTATAGGTGGGGAAAATTAGCTCAGAGCACTGCTTTAGCGTTATGAGAGGCAGGGTAACTTAGCAGGATCTTGTAACCCAGTGTTTATGGGGTCAGGCCAAGTCAAGAAGCAGACCGGTTTGGAAATAATGAATGATCTTTATTAAATACAGGCACACAATGTAAACAACACACACACCCAGATAACTAAGGAAGGTAAAGGTGTGAGTAAGATAGCGGGATTTTCAGAGGGATAGTTGGTTCGGGTGATACAACACCTGTTCCTGAAGCCTGGAAGAAGATAGAGAGCGATGCTGGGGTTTGGTGTACCTCAGTACGTGGAGCTGAGGGGAAGCTCGCCAAGCAATGCGGCAGTAAGGCGGTTGGAACTTGGGAGCAATCCGAGGAAGGTCTCGGAATCAGAGGTTTTATAGGGAGAAGTGTGGCTGCAGGCTATGCCTTACTTGGGGACAACAATGAGTTTTGGGGGCGAGACAATGTCTCAGAAAGGCCATAATTTAGCATGATTGAGTCAAGACCGAATTGACAAAGAGGTAGACTGTATGCAAATGCTCAGTGCTTGGCATTTAAGCTTCTAGCTTGCCAGGTTACCTGCTTGGGGCAGGGAGTCCCTTGTAAACAGCATGCATACATAATGAGGGTGTTTGCAGAAAGGTCTCCTAAAGCGGTGATCTGGCTATTTCTGGCCTGCCTGTATTGTCTTAGGATATTGCAGCATTTGATGGCCAAGCCTAGTTCTGGGCTTGTCCGGGGGCCTCACAAACATGTGGAGGGGTGGTATGCTAAGGCCAAATTATGATATCAAAGTGATATCGGGTGCTATTGCCAGGTAGGCCTAAACTGCAGTAACACTCTGCCTAGCACGATAAAGTGACTGAATTGAAATCTGTTATACATATGAGGTAGTATTTCTTTTGTCTATCCTAAACCCACTGCCCAATGTGATGTGATGTGACCTGAGTTGTAGTGGTGGGAAGAGGTAGAAAAGCTTGTTTCTATCTTCTTTCTTCGTATGATTCATAATTTTATAAAATCATTCTCTGCCTTTAGTGGCCTGTTTTCTAAACTAAAAATATCCAAATGTTTTAGTCATTCCTTGTAGAAAAGTTGATCCAACCCTCTGATCATTTTGGCTGCCTTTTTCAGCCTCTTTTCTAATACTATAAAATTGTTGTCAAGATAGGGTGATGCAAAGGGTTTTATGATTTAGGACGCTTTCTTCCACCACTGTTTTTAGTGATTAATTTGTATAGTTCTTTTACTGCAGCTGCCATTTGAATTGATGTTCCATTGAGTTATCTGATATTGCCATTATTCTAAGATCTTTTTCATTGTTAGTTGCCACACATGCCGCACCACTCAGAGTATGTGAAGTTAGGATGTTTTCGCCCCCACTATGCATTTTTTGTTTAAACTCATTTACCATTTTGTGTCCATTCAGCCTGTTTGGAAAGATTCTTTTCAAGCCCTCAATATATTGCATTAATCACACCTCTATGCATACCTATATGTCTTCATCCTTTATTTGTTGTTGTTGTTGTTGTTCTGATGTTTGATATATTTGGGCATCTTTAAACTTGACTCTGTTTAATGGCTTATTTCATTTCCTGTAGCATTGAGGATGGTGAGAAACAAGATAAAATAAAGGATGACATATATTCTGAACATTTGGAAGTTGAAGAACCCAAGAAAAGGAAACGAAGGCATGGGCAAAAGATAGAAAAACCTGATGCAGTTATGGCCAATTTTTTTAAAGTACTGGAAGTGTATCAGACAAAAATGTTGGTATGTTGATCCTTTTACTTACTTTTAATCAATGATTTTATAATAAAATCAAGTAATGGCTTTTTCACCTCTGAAGAAACATCTGAGTTCTATTAGAACTTTGGTGAATAGAAACAACAATTAAACTAGCAACAAATAATATAAACGAAGCACTTAAAGGAAAAGAAGTCTCAGTTGAAGGAAGAAGAAGCCTCAGTGATTCATATTGTTGTGTCTGCAAAGAAAAGCATTATTTGGATTTCCTTTCTTAATCTATCTGTCTTCTCTTATATTGCTTTAAAAACTGATAACATTGTTTGCATTTTCAGCACTGTTTGGCCAGAAATTTCTACAATTTACGATTTCTTGCACTTTTTGTTGCATTTGCCATCAACTTTATTCTACTGTTCTACAAGGTAATGTAACCATTCTAGATTTTCAAATGCTATAGCTTTGGTGAAATAGTTAGGTGGGGGAGGAAGGAGAAGCAGCAAGGGAAAAAAAGCCAGCAGTGGTGATGGAAAGATGAAGGCCAGAGGAAGAGGAAGAGACTGACTCCAAGGGCCATTTTCTAAGCTGCTCCTCCTATACTTTGAAGGCATCAACAGCAGTGGCTAATTAAAATAAGTCTTACAATTGTAAAAATATTGAATTTGTCTTGCCCTTCTGTCAGGTTCTACCCTAGAAACTAAAGAGTGCCTTCAATTTGTAGAGGGCAGTGGAATTTCTCAGAAGCTCCTGCCTGAAAGAAGAGAAAGAAAGAGAAAGGCAGCTCTCTAATTCCTAGTTCAGCACACAGCAATACTCCTATATAGCTACTCCACAACATCGTTGCTATCCAGCTGCTATCCTGTCCCCAAGCACTGCCACCTTATACCATTTCCAGAAAAAATCCGCTGAGAGCCTCCTTTAAAACTTCAATCCCATATTCAGTAAGCAAAGTTCCGGAGTTAAAGGAAGCTCAGTTTGGAGAATGTCTGTCAGTATTATATGTATTTTTTTCCAATATCTTACGACCTCTGGGCATGTTCACCACATATGATAGAAAGACCCATCTTCTTGTTTACATTTCCAACAATCTTTCTCTTTTAATGCGTACATCTTACTAAGTTTGAGCGGGTCCAAATACCATCTGTGTAACATTTTAATATAATTTTCTTTTAAATTTTGTGCTAATGTAAAATCGTTAGTCAATTTCCAACTTCTTTCCCAATTTTCCAACTCAATTTGATGTCCTATGTTTTGGGCCCATTTAATCATTGTCTCTTTCACTGTCTCCCCTTCTAATTCACGATCCAGTATAAATTTATACATATATGAAGTCATATGTTCTCTTTTTTCAAATATCACTTTCTCCCATTCATTTAACTGAGTCGCTATTTCTATCCCTTCTAGTTTTAAGTCCATTTTCGCTCTTTCTTTTAATTGCATATATGGGAACTATTGATAGACCCACCCTTCTTGTTGTAATTCTTCTCTCGTCCTTATACGCAATCCACTTGTATCTTTAACAATCAGATCTGCATATCTTATCCATTTTTCTGATGGGTCTTTCCATTTTCCATGAAAATGCCTCTTGTGGTGACACCCAACTAGGTATCTTCGTATACAATTTATTTTTCCATATTCTACAAATCTGAAACAAAGCTTTTCTGATATAATGATTCAGGAAGCCCTTATCAATTTTCGTCTTTTGGTACCAATTAAATAGGCATGCCATCCAAAACGTAAGTCAGCTCTCTCAAGTTTAAGCAGTCTCTCATTCTTTAACTCCATCCAGTCTCTCAACCACACCATACCATTTGCTATGTAATATGACTTCAAGTCAGGAAGTCCAAAGCCTCCTCTCTCTCTTCTATCAATCAAAATTTTCCAATTAATTCTAATTTGATTAATTCATCAAATTGAGAAGAAAAACAGACAATATGAGACACTTATATTATATATGATCACTGCCGCAAGAGTGCTTCTCGCAAATTATTGGAAAAGAGCGGCTATACCGACAATCGAGGAATGGTTGGATAAACTGCAGGAATATGTTGGATTAGAGGATTTGACAGTTAGAATGAAACATGAGAGAAAAGAAAAGGGAAGGAAAAATTTGAATATAATCAAGGAATATATTGAGAAATATTATTCAACTTGATGTTCATGGATAATTGAATAAGAGGTTAATATAACAGTAATAACAAATTTAGTATTTTTGACTAAGTAATTCGGTTAGAAGAGACCAGCCTACAAAGAGATTTGGAAACTATGGAGACTACAAAGTAAATGGACTGTGTAAATAGAACAAACCAGTGTAGAGGGGAAGTGACTGTGGGAGGGAAGTAAATATGTTTGTAACATTTCTATTTTTTTTATTAATATTGTTGTAAAATTAAGAAAAAAATGAATATGTCAATGTGAAGAAGGATTTGAAATATATTATTTCTGTTTTAATAAAAAAGTATAGATAAAAAAAAAACTTCAATCCCATCAGCTGGCTCAGTGTGGCACTGCAATACCGCATGATAGCGATTCCTGTCCTCCCAGATACAGGAGTAGGTGGTGTGGGCATGCCCAGCTTATCCCTCCCTTAGCAACTCCCATGGTGTGATAACTTTGAAATCTATCACTCTCTATATTTATTTTAAAGTTTTAAATTATTTTACATTTTAAATTACTTTAAATTTTAGATTATTTTAAATTTCTCCTTTGCGTTAAAGCTTTTTATTTTTTTAATACATTTTTAAGCATTATAGCGCGAAAGTGAAATAGTGTACTGCCGTGTCATGCCTTTACAACATTGCTGCACTAGTACGGCTTCCAACCCCGCCCCCTCAACCAGTCAGGGAGTGGTAGGGCAGGGTGAAGGTGGGCAAAGGGAGTGACCAAGGAGGCTGTAGTGTGGAAGGAACACCAGTGACAATACCACTACTCATCCGCTTAAGGTGGAAGGGTATGGAAGAAAGTGTTTCTAACCTGATAGTGTTGTGCAAATGGCAGTGCTGGGATTGTAATGGAAGAATGCACTAATGGGGTACGGTGTGGAAAGGGCCCAAGCCATCACATCCTTATAGGCCTGAAAAACATCAGCCAGGAATAGAAAGGCTTTTGAAGAACTGGAGAATATGCAAAAGATGGCTAGAGTATGAATTGCTTCTTCTGTCCAACCTTCCAAGAGGATAAGTGCTTTATCATCTTAGTACCATATGAAATATCATTTAAATGCTTATAAGACAGATTATTTTATATTTGTAAGGCAATCATCCCTTTTAGCAACAAATTGAATAGAATTTAGTGGACAAATTTTGTTTACATAGAGTTAATAATTTCCATTGAAATATCTGTTTGTATTACTGGTATTTTAAAATCAAAACAGGTGACAGAAGAGCCATTTGAAGAAGTGGAAGAAGATTCTGACCTATGGCATGCTTTAGATGAGGATGAAGATGAAGATGGTGTAGTATTTTATGTATTACAAGAGAGTACGGGTTATATGGCCCCAACACTGAGAGCTCTGGCTGTTATTCATACAATCATCTCTTTTGTATGTGTTATTGGATATTACTGTTTAAAGGTTAGTAAATTCATTTTCACCGTACGTTAACTTCCAAAAGAGTTTTTAAAAAAACTCCCTGTAGTCTTTTCTCAGTCAGACTGTATAAACATATTGATTTTTCTATTGGTATTTTTCCCCTAGTAGATCTTATCTACTTGTTTTATTCATTCTGTGGATTGCTTTGTTTCTTCTGTTGTTTTAATTTGAAGTATTTTATATGTTTTTATATTATTATTTTATTACTAGCTGTCTTGGTAACTAAATTGTATATATAGTAGACAATATGGAAAGATTCATAAGCTGGTAACTGGGAAGGATGAAGGCTGTGGTTCATTCTTGAAACAAAACAACTAAAGTTAGGGGTTATAATATCAAACTATGTATAATTTTTTTTAAAAAATTATATATATATATATATATATATATGTATGTATGTATGTATATGTATATTTTAGGAAATTTACTAATGTACCAAATATAATAATTAAATCAATGAAACATTACATAAAATATATAATACAGAAAATACAATAATATAATGAAAAGAACACAAGTCCTGTAAAGAGACCTCCAGTCCCCTGAAATGTAAAAGTCTTATTAGAGGCAATTGCTGGAGATGAATTGAATCTTCAAATGATGTGCTAGTCCTTCCAAAGACAAATAACTGTGGTAACCCACTTGATAGGGAAGAATAAAGTAGACTGATGTCTGTTCAAGTCCACCATTAATTGCAGCCAAACACCTTTCGACCATGAGTCTTCATCAGTAGCTGAAATATTTCCTAGAACTTCCTTATCATAGAGAAGTCATTCAATATATAAAAAGGAGTGTCCACAGATATGTTCCTGCTTTCCCACAGACTTTCCCACAGATTTCCCACATGCACATAACTCCTAACTTCAGTTGCTTTGTTTCTGGAATTTGTTAGGCTTTAGCTCCCCCCTCCAACTTTTTTTCTACATTTTTACCTGTGGTTCATTCTTGACCTCAGAGAAGTGAACATCTTTGTAGGGTCATGCTTCCTTCAATTCTGCTGTTGCTTTGTTAGAGAGACTGGCTTTGCACTGTAGGTGTCTAAGATGTGTAGTCCCATGTCATGGTTTGACTTTAAAACAGGAAGTTTCTCTAGTTCACCATGGCTTCTTGTTACTAGTAAGGCAAGGCACTTCCTTTCACCTTTGCCCAAGCTGTGGTGGTGGCCTATCTCAGATTCTTAGGGATCATTATATATTCAAACATAGGTAATTGTTGGGTCATCACCTATCTCAGCAAAAGCAGCTTCACAGTCTTACCTTGACTCTGCTGAAGGATGACAGTTTCCAAGTGAATGCAGAAAAGTTTGACCTTTATAACTCTAGCAGCATAACATTGTGATTGCCTCAATACTATCTCAGACATGGCATATCTTCCACAAAAAACAATACATACCATTATAGACATACAGAATCCATTGGACACCTACAGTATGAACATGTTAGGGCTGTTCATGTGAACTGATCCAAATCCTGAATCCAAATCAAGACTTGGGAATCTGGAATTGTCAGACTGGAAAAACGAATAACACTCTGTTAACTCAGACTGCCTGTCTTCCATCTAATACATAACAAAGACTACTGAGGATAGGAGGCAGAGGGCAAGAATATGTTTTGCTACCTAAACAAACACAGACTCAATAAACAGTTAAATGATAAAATTACAGATAAGATTAAAGATTAAACTAGTCTATTGGAAAGGACAAAAAGAAATTAAAAAGAGAAAGACACACAGAGACCAACTCAGATGATAGTCAGCAACCGCTCATCATTCACCACAGCTGTTTCATGATGTGCCACTAACACAGCCAAATGACAGAGGATATGAATTATTGTATAACTTCAATGAACTTACATAATCTATTTCCACAAGTACTGGAAGAACAGTATGAGATTCTAGCCCCAGCTTACATGATGGAGCTGTTAATGAGCCTAGCTTAGCAATCCTGTTCCCCTCTACATAACATCAACATGATGTTCTTTTTTTTTTTTAATATATGGATGCATTGTCTTGCTTTATCCCACTTATTTTGAATGTCTGGGTCTCTGGATTAGTCCAAACTGCTTTTGACTGTGCCATTCCATTCCAGAACCAAATTAGATCAATCTGATCCAATCCAGAGCTGGTATAAATTGTCCAAATAATCCTGATTTGCTTTGTTATTTGGGATGCAGCTGTAATATAAACATTACAACTGCTTATATATAAATACAAAGCAGTTGTACTATAAATCCATGTGCATCACACCTTTGACTCAGAATGTGGCAGCTACATCACTAGTTCCTTTCCTGATCCTCAAACTCACACAGCCCACAACCCAAAATGTGGTTGGCATCCTATTGGTTAATCCCAACTAGAGTAGACTATTCAATTAATTGTTGAATGATGAGTCAATACATACATAAATCCTACTGTTTCATTTGGTCTACTCTTCTCAGGACAAACAACAGCATTTAGGCCTGTGTCTCTTGCATAGCAACTGGCACTCATTCCTGTTGTAGGCATGTCTTCCAAGTCCATGCAGATGAGTAACATCTAGTGCTTCTTTGGTGGGCTGGTGAGCATCCCCACCATTCATGACTGACAGTTGGATGTCGGAAAACCACATGCACATCCATGCAAAGCTCTTGGAAATGGTGAAGATGGTCTCAGCGGTCAAGGGCTACTCCTGCACCATATTCTGCAAGTAATTACATGTAACACCACAGCTGTATTTGGCTGGACCCAATTAGGGGTTCTCCATTAAACAGACTGGTCCATAGACAAAAACATCCTGCTAAATTGCCAGTTTCTTCTGTATGAAATTCTTAACATAATGGTAACAGCCTGAAAATTGGTGTTTCTCCACTCTTACTTGGTGAAGTGGAATGAGGAGTTACAGATGTAGACTGTAACATTATGGTATGTCTTACACCTTCTATCAGACTTTAAATATAAAAACCTCTCAGGATCTTCTCTTTAGAATTATTTGGCTATCAACTCAACTTTCTATGTCCCCAGTCTCAGGGACTGGGGATGTCTCTGTATTCTCACCTCCAGGAAAAGTATTTAATGAGGGGTCTCCATAATGTAAATTATGTAAATATCCCAGTGACTGTTCTAATTCTGACTTGGAGGTTAATGGAAACATGTGAACTCATCACTGGAGATCTGAATTTGTTAATCATGAAAATTGTCTTCATAATAACTGTAATCTCAATACAATGGATCAGTAAGTAGTACACCTTACATCAGCCAACTCTTATTTAGTTTTTCATAGGGATAGCATAATGTCATGTTAGACATTACATTCCTTCATAAGGTTACTTTATTCTTCCCCTGTATCACAGGCCATTATTTTGTCAGCTTTCCTGTCAAGCCTTGCTGCTTACTGAGAGGTGTCACTGTCTGACCATCACTAACTGGGCTTGTGTTTTGGCCTTCTTGGTTATCCATGACACACTTTGGCTTGAATCCTGTTGGTTAGTACAAAATAGAATAGACTTATTTAACTGTTCAATGGTGAGTCAATACATAAGTAAATCCCATTGGCTCAACAAGTCCACTTCAGGCGGGATTGATAGTAGGCCACCCTATGTTATGATGGACTGAACTGAGACAATGATTTGTGGAGCAGGCTACTGCTGTGATGTCTTATGTGTTGCCAGAAGAAGTAAGAGCCATTCCATGAGGGTGATAACTACTTGTTCCAGACTGCTTTTATTTTGTATTTGTGAATTTTTTATTCCATGTTGTTGTTGTTGTTGTTGTAATTTTTAATGTTGTTTTAATTAACTGTTTTTATGTTATTGTTTTAATGGTCTGTTGTATGAATCACCAATGAAGAGCCTAGAAAAGTCTTTCTAAAATATTTTCATAGTATATCTATAGCCCTTACAAGGGATTTCAGTGCCTGACGGTATATACCTGATTGCAACCATTCATCTTTTTTTAAATTTATTTATATATTTGGCATTATCACAACAAAAATAAGTATCCAAAAACATCCATTGATAAAAGAAGTATGTAAGCATAACAAATATATGTATATATATGTATATGTATATAAACAAAAAAGTTTGAATATTGAATATGAGAAATGGGAAAAGATTTGGAATAAGGGCTTAAGATATACTGATAATCAAAATATAAAAGAGAATACTTATAAGCTGTATCTAAGATGGTATTTAACCCCTGATAGATTGGTGAAAATGTACAAAACTATGGATGATAAATGTTGGAAATGCAGGGAGGAAAGGGGAACATTTTTTCACACGTGGTGGAACTGCCCCAAAGCTAAAAAATATTGGAAAATAATCCACATGTTAATAGAAAAAATTTTGAGTACAGGGTTGAAAATGAAACCAGAACTGTATGTATTGGGTATGATGGATGGAAGTGTGGAAAAAAAATATGGGAGACTATTGTTTTATATGACCACTGCGGCTACAACCATTCATCTTTTTTGACACTATCAGATGGAGAGAAGAACAAGGGATTATGTGGCTTTTTGCCAGGCTCTTCTGTCATCTCGTTGATACCTTCCCTATCTCTGCCATTCTCCCATATGTCTGAGTTACAAAGATCACAACAAATAAACATAATGCTTAACTGTCGTTGTTCTTCAAGTGGCCATCTGTGAACTCACTCAACTCACCCACTTCTTTACACTGGATATCCTGTCTTAATTTTCCACTGCTGTGGTGGACTTGGATGTGAGGAAAGAATAAGACCTACGTGTGCAATGTTAAAGGCAGAGGTTTCACCAAACTCATAGCTCACCTCTAGAAGTTTCCAAACCAGGCTTTGCCTATGTGTTGAGCACCCATATTTGGGTGTTCAGAAATGATAGTTCAAAGAATGATTGCCTGAAGAGGCAATCAGCTTATTTGTTCAGCGTTATTTCAAAAAGGCAAATACATTATCTGTCATCCTATAATCTTCACAATGGCCATTTCTGTTCTTAAAACCAAATTGTTTCTAAGTGTGTAGTTTACTGATACTGTAAAATGTTACATTCAGAAATGTTTTCATTTTTAAAAAGTAGCTTCATTTGGAGATTCCAAATCATGAAAAAAAATGTTGTCTTTTCTGAAAGGTTCCCCTTGTTGTATTCAAACGAGAAAAGGATATTGCAAGGAAACTTGAATTTGATGGTTTGTACATTACTGAACAGCCCTCTGAAGATGATATTAAGGGGCAATGGGATCGCCTGGTCATAAACACTCCGTAAGTAACACATTTTGCCCTGGAGTATTCTTGTAGGAGTTCACTGATCTTTACTTTGCTGATCTATCTGAAATTACTGCCTGTTGGTTACTTTCCTTCTCATAAATGTATCTTGCCACTTATATTTGTGATGATCTTTCTTTAAAGAAGGCTCCATTAAAATTCAGATGAAAATCTGCTGTGTGTTCACTGCTCCACTGACATGGAATCCACCAGCTGCCACTGCTCTTGTGTCTTCTCCCACCACTTCTCCCATGTGCTTCATATTTCTTGCCTTAATTAGATCTTCTGGGGAGTCAGGTTCATGTCTTTTGAACATACAGCTTAACAAAATTACAGTTAGTTACAGTAAACATGTGAATGGTTGCCCTCAGCTTCTCAAATAGGAAGAATAAGTGGAGCCCATAACAAAATGTTGCTGCATCTCTTCCACCATCACCCCCCACCTCGCCGCGGTCATGTTTAGGGCTCCACCAGCTGCCAACTCTTTCATCCCTTTTCATTCTTCTTTTCGAAATGCAATTGAACATTTTGAGCTTCTGGAAGCAAACATGTAAGCTCAGTCTTCATTGGGTTGTATTGGAGGATTTTGTTGCCCTGTGTTTTTGAAAACAAGGTGGTCCTTTCTCAGTGGCCTGGCTTTAAGTCCAGTCATGCAAGAAGATCTATTAATGTGGGGGGATTGGTTTACTTTTAAACATATTGTTATGCTTTAAATGCTTTTAAATTATTTTAAGTTTAGTGCTGTTTTTAATTGGATAATTTATTTAATGGTTTTTGAGCTGCTTTTATTGTGATTAGTTTTAACTGACTGTTGTTTTATTTGATATTGTGAGCTGCCTTGGTCCCATATCAGAAGAAAGACAGGCTATAAATTATACAGATAAAAAATAAACAATTACCCACGTTTGATATTCAGCAGAGTAATTTTGAAAGCAACAGCATTTTGATATCAAAGGCCATTTCCGCACTACAGTGTTCTAGTACTATTATTCCACTTTCAGCATCCTACAGAATCCTGGGGTTTGCAGTTTAGGGAGGGGCCAGAGGGCCCCTCCCTAAACTGCAAACCCCAGGATTCCATAGGATGCTGAAAGTGGAATAATAGCACTAGAACACTGTAGTGCGGAAATGGCCAAAGAGCTATTTAGCAGAACAAGGTGAATACCAAGTACTTTCAGAAATAGGCCCCCTTCCTATTTTACTTTAGCATGTGGTTATTGTTTCACCGTACCTGCCTTCCACATGACTTAGGTAATACATGCAATGAAGAGACTATATTGGAGAGAGAGATATTATTACTTTCCACATCAATACAGCTGGCTGTAGTGATAAGGACGAGTGAAGTATCCACAGTATATCCTTTTCCTTTATGTATTTATTAAATAAATAAATGAATGAATGAATGAATGAATGTTAACACAGATCTATCAGAATTTTGATTAGTAACAGGCCTGGCACTCTCCCCATCATCACTTTTTCGACTTCCACTGATCCTACTCTCTTCATTGCTGCTGTATTTTCATAAATATCATCAGACATCACATATAAATTGAATGGAATTCTAATATTAAAATCATAGAGTGTTAAAAAAACCCAGCCTAAAAACTCTAAAGGTGTCAGATGCCATCTGATCTTGGAAAGTAAGCTGGGTCAGCCTTATTTAGTACTTGGATGGGAAACCACCAACAAATACCTGGTGCTGTAGGCTATATTTTAGAAAAAGGAACTGGCAAGCCACATCTGAACATTCCTTGCATGAGAAAATCTTATGAAATTCATGGGGTCTCCATAAGTTGACAGGTGGTTTGAAGGCACACACTCACACATTGGAAAACCCAAACTGAACTGAAATGATAATCAAGGAACAGTTTTAGATGAGAATTCTCTGGGTACACTATGCTAGTAGTTGTACTTTTCCCAGGATTGCACAGTGACATCATGTGAATGCAGACAAAATCTGCTAGACCTGAGCAGTCTTCTTGCTCCAATACCTCAGTTCCTTCACATCTCCTGTGCCGGTGGCCTTTTCCTTCCTGTCACCAGCATATGTGTAACCCTTGTCAACAGGATGCAGTGCACCTCCAGAGTTCTAGCTGAATTGTAACATTTTCTTAATGAAGTATTTTTTTCTACGTGGCAGTGAACTTGTGGAAGAAGTGAATTCTCAACCAATGTAATAAAACCACACAAGTTTAATATATATGTTATATGAAGGAGAGATTTTATTTTTTTCTCATAATCATCAGGAGTTGCATAAAATCTGTAAACTGGTTTTCTGCTAAAGATAATAACATTGCAATCCACATCATACTACAGAATTATGGATTTGAAAAACAATCGTGTCATTTACTAGGTAATTTATGAATAGAGAGCCAATGTGACGTAATGGTTTGAGTGCTGGACTACGACCCTGGCAACCATGGAAGCCCACTGGCTGACCTTGGGTGTGCAACACATTCTCGGTCCCCAGAACCCCTGTGACAGATTTAGAGTCGTTGTAAGTGCAAAACGCCTTGGAGGCAAAAACAACAACAATTTATGAAGGGGGCAGTCACTAAAGAAGAACCACCCTCCTCCCACCCAGTCCTACATGTGAATTGTTGTTTCTTCTGACCCACAGATATTCATCCAGTTAGTTATATATGAAGGAAAGCTCTACTACTAGTTGTACAAACTATAATAGTAAAATACTAGTAATAAAAGTACATCTTGTTCATTTTGCCTAATTTATCTTGGATTTTTATTTCTCTTTCTATGCAGGTCTTTTCCTAATAATTATTGGGACAAATTTGTAAAACGAAAGGTAAGTTGCTTTTTTTAAGGAAAAAAAATACTATCAAGACTAACATTAGCTAATGTTTCAATTTTAAAATTTGTAGATAGACAAGTGTATTTCCCTGGCCTTGCCCGGGATTTTCTTTTCTTTTCTCCAAACCGTCTTCTCCATTTCCTGTAATTTTGCTCCATATTTCCCAATGCAGTCTGTATTCAGAGTTATTTACATACACAGTTTGGGTTCCTGACAGAGTCCACTGTCTTCTTCCTTGTTTCTAGGCCTCATGACCGTAGCAACCAGCCTATTCCTGTACCTATAAATTTTCCTCATATTCCCCAATCCAATCTTTGAATTATTCAGAGTTGTTAACATTCAAAAGTTGGGTTCTTGAGGGAATACGCTGTCCTCCTCCTTGCTGCTAGGCCTCCTCTCCATAGCAACAGGCCTATTCTAGTACCTGTAACTTATCCCCATATTCCCCAATCCAATTTGTATTCGTAGTTAACATACAGAGATTGGGTTCCTGCGGGAATACACTGTCCTCTTCCTTGCTATAGCGACGGGCCTATTCCAGTACCTGTAACTTATCCCCATAGCCCCCAGTCCAATCTGTATTCTCTGGCAATGTTGATGTACTGGCTTTTGATAGTTCTGCTTTCTGTTGAATTTGTGCAATGGCTTTATGTTTTTCTGGAAGCAGTTTTTGTTTTGAATTTCAACTTTTAAGATTCCTCACATAAGGAACCCATACAACCTACTGTGTGAGGTGGGAAGATGTTGTAACTATGTTGTGTATGTCACTTTAATTTTTCTCACATACGCCTCCCAAAAGTTTTCTGGCATCCTTATTAATGGTAGCCCTCATCGCCGTAGCAACCAGCCTACAGCCCAAGAGCTCTCTGGCTGAGAATTCTAAAGGCCCCTCCCTAAAATGCCAACCCCAGGATTCCATGGAATCTTCACAGTCAGCCAATCATATGAGGTCTTCTCGCCTCACACAGCCAATCGTATGCTGATGCGGACAAACAGACAAATGTGCAGACAAACGTTCACTTTTATATAGTAGATAGGTAGCATGCTTGCTGCACTTTGATAGGAATAAACATAAATTGGGATTAGAAGGTCACTAGTTTAGTTCAGAACATAGTGACAATTAAGCCTCAAGGGCCAGAGAGATAAAGAAGCTTTCTGTGGTAAACCTTGTCCAGGAGTGAGTTACTCTTTCCGTTTGCTTCACAGACAGATCTATGCAAATGGTGTTATGCTTAGTTGCTTTCAGTTGAAGGGAGTTATCTTCTGGCTCCTAATTTGATTATGTATTACTGGCATTCCAAGTAAAAAAACAAATTCACTGATTTATTATGAGGCATGAAGGTATAGAATGGATTCAAATGGAAAATGAAGATTCTTTCATTCTTTGGAAAATTATTAGCATATGGAAGACACATTCAAAATGTTTAGCCTCAATGTCATCCTTTTTTAAATTATACCCCAGTTTTAAACATGCAGATAATGAAAGATGGAAAAAAGAGATACTTATATATGATTAAAGTCTTGTTTTTAATGGGTAAACCGTTACCATTGGAATAAATTCTTACAAATGTGTCTGATATTCAAGTGGGGTGGTTTCAAAAAGCACAGATTTGATATTTTACTGATTATATATAGTCATTCATGGCTCCCAAGGACATTGGCTAGATTTGAGTCTGTGTGTATTTCCCTTTCTTCAACAGTTAAAGGACTGGTATCTAATTTATATAAAAGTATTATTGGAGAAACATATGGAGAAAGGAATGGATCAAAGATATTGTGGGAACTAGACCTCACTATTTCTATTTTAAGAAACACAATGGACTAGAGTATCTCTAATGATACTTTATAAATCAATATCAGCTTCATTCAGGGAATGTATATAGAAGACTATTCATCAATGTTATTTAATACCTGTTAAACTTCCCAAAATAAACAATAACATTTTACAGTATGTTGGCAGGTTTGTGGTGCTATTGGGACAATAGATTATATATGATTGTCTTGCCCAGAAGTATAGCTTTTTGGAATAGACCTTTTTGGAGAAAAAAGTAATGAAGAGCTATATCCCAGAGGGACTTTATTATTTTTAATCATTTTTGAAGTGGGAAATGCAAACATTTTACATAAAGAACTTGTTGCTGTGTGGGAGTCTGTATGATTGGAAATCAGAAGGACATGGAAAATTTTGAAAGACCTTTCACTTTGACATTGGCCAGATCATGTGTGGAGAGTTCCTCTTGCAGCAAAACTAACTTGTTGATTCCAAATGGCTAGGAGCAAATTTTTAAAAAGAGGCATTTGCCAAAGTTTTATTTCCTTTTAGTTCATCAATAACTGAGCAAGAACCATTGTGTGGCCCACCATCCCATCAGTGAACATTTTGGGCCTCATCTCTTTAGGACAATTAGGTTATTAAAGGGATTTGATGTAATCATTTATGTATAGAACTAAATATAAAAATCAGTTTTTATGCTGTTTGACTCTTCTTGTTCTTCTTGTTTTGTTTTGTTCTTTGTCCTTCCTCTTCTTTTTCTTTTCTTTTCCTTTCTTTTCTGATTGTATTGATTTGTTCTTATTGTTTATTGTCATAATTTTTTTTTTTAGAAAAGGTGGAGAATGTTCCCTCCATTTCTAATCCCACCTTCTTCATAACAATATGCTCTTTACAAACCTCTGGGTCTTTTAGCTGTTTTTGCCATATGTCTCTTATATGTTCTTCAGAGATAAGCAGCAGTGGCCACAAAAAAGAAACACTTCTTCTGGGCTCTTTTCTGAAAAGGAGCCACAAGTATCAATGGTAGAGAGCATTCTCCTTTCATCAAACAGTGAAAATGGCTCTCTGAGCTGGATGTGAAAACCAGATCTGACTGTTTACATAAAAACACCAGCTCATTCTGGCAAAGAATCGTTTGAAGCTGACAGCAAGGCCAGCTGGGCTAGACTCTCCCCAGGATGCCAAAATCATGATTGTCAGAGTGCCTGTTGTGGACCAGCTCACTGTCCATTTCAATACCAGTTTACAGAGTTTTACCTTCTAGTTTAATACCAACAACTGTGGTTTTCAAGACTGTTTTAACACCATGAACTTGATCCTCTCAATGGCCAGCATCACAGGAGGTTATCTATCGCATGGGTTTTGTCTCCATCCCAAACAAAGGAAAAGGTACTTTCTACTGATCTTTACAAATCGCTTAAATACCATCATTCTTACTCTCCATCAAGTAGAAGTAGAAGAAGCACCATAAGAAGAAAGACTAGAAATCCAGTTGTCCAGTATCAGATATTCCTCCTGTAATCTTCAGTGATATCACTTTCTGTTCTGGTGACAGCACTTCTGTGAGATGAAAATTTTCCACATAACATCAATACTTTTGAGGTTGTTACTGCTGTGTTCATCACTAGATTTCTAACAAGACCAAGGTCTTAGGCCCTTTCTGCACTATACTGTTATAGTGCTATTGTTCTACTTTCAACATCCTGTGGAACCCTGGGGTTTGCAGTTCAGAGAGGGCCATTTAGAATTCTCAGCCAGAGAGCTCTTTGGCCTCAGTAAAACTACAAACCCCAGAATTCCTCAGGATATTGAAAGTGGAATAATAGCACTATAACAGTGTAGTAAAGAAAGGCCCTTAGTTTCCTTTATTTTGCAGTCTCCAGTCCGGATACTAGAATGGTTTCAAATGGATCAGATAAGATGAAGTTCTGTCTTGGTTCGTATTTGGAAGGGAATCCAGATACTAGTCACCAAAGTTCATTTACCATTCATCACCTCATCAGTCACAGGGGGCATACTTCATTGTGCCCTCATTTGATTCAACAGAGTTCGAGATTATAATTTTAGAGACTTCCTGGAATTCTGCTTTTTGGAAGAAGCCAATAGATGTAAAAGATTTTGTTGCAAACTTCCTTAGAGAGAGCCTCTATTATTCTACTGTCATACTGATAAGCATTCTCCACAATATAATGTCTTGTCTTAGCATTGAAAAGATCATTGAGTTCCATATTATTGTTAGGCTCATTCCTTTCTCTCCAGTTACCAAGCAAGAACAATTTATAAATGCAGAGTTCTGCACTGAGGCATGAAAAATCTGAAGCACAAATATAGGATGGGTGACACTTTGCTCAATACCTACGTGTCTCAAAAGGGTCTGGATGGAACCTAAAATAAACGTGAGCCAACAGTGTGATATGACTGGGGAAAAAATGAGTTCTTGGCTAAATCCACAGAATTTTAGTGTCCATATCAAGGGAACCAAGAATATCACAAGATGAAGAAGAGCTAAGAAGCCAAGTCTTATGAAGAACAGTTGAAGGAATTGGGTCTATTTAGCCTGGAGAAGGGAAATGTGAGAGTGAAGCTCCCATCCCATCTTCTACATTATCATTTCACCTACCTACTCTGTTGACTGCATCACAACCTGTGTGGCAGCTGTACCTTCTTAAGGTGATATTGGTGCCAAATGCAGCTCAAACTCCCATTGCAGCTTCACTGCAGGAGTATTTCCTGTAGGTTGTTGTCGGTTTTCCGGGTTTTGAGGCCATGTTCTATTAGTATTTTCTCCTGACACTTCGCCTGCATCTGTGGCTAGCATCTTCAGAGGATATGGTGGCATGGAAGTGAAACACGGAGGGAGCAATTTGCATGTGTTAACAGTTGGGCTATTGTTAAATGGGATATCCCCGAGGGTTGTATTGTTAGTCAGGGGATATGCATAACAGTGCATTAAGTACATTAGCAGCCCATTGGTTGTTCCTTGTAGAAGGACCTCCAGGGTCTGGGTGGTGTTCATTGGCATGTTTTTGGGTCTTAATTTTAGCGTTCTTCAGTACTGGTAGCCAAATTTTGTTTACTTTCTGAGTTTCTTCTTTCCTGTTGAAATTGTCCATGTGCTTATGGATTTCGATGGCCTCTCTGTGCAGTCTGACATAGTAGTTGTCAGAATGGTCCAGAATTTCTGTGCTTTCGAAAAGCATTCTGTGTCCAGGTTGGTTTATAACATGTTCTGCTACCGCTGATTTTTCTGGGTGGATCAGTCTGCAGTGTCTTTTGTGTTCTTTGATTCGTGTTTGGACACTGCGTTTTGTAGTCCCTATGTAGACCTGCCCACAGCTGCAAGGTATGCGGTAAACTCCAGCAGAAATTAGACAATCCCTCTCGTCCTTTGCTGAACGTAGCATTTGTTGAATGTTCTTGGTTGGTCTGTAGATTGTTTGGAGGTCATGTTTCTTCATCAATTTCCCTATACGGTCAGTGACCCCTTTGGTGTATGGTAAAAACACATTCCCTTTGGTTGGCTGCTTATCTTCACTGCTGTGGTTTTTTTCTGGATCTTGTATTTCCTGTGTCTCTGTTGTTACCATCCAAGAGTATATTAGCTGTGTCTCCATTTATACCAGAGGTGGGCAGACGTCAGGCCGCATGTTCCCTCCAGGCCCATTAGTGTGGCACCAACACCACCAACAAAGTGCAGGACTTCCAAAGCCTGAACAGTGCTAGGATTGCTTGCCACAAACAAGCGAGTAAAGCTGAAACAAGAAACACTTTTGGTTTTTTTGGTTTTGCCCTATGTCTGCTGTGTCTGTGTCTTGCTTTTCCACTCCCTTGCTGTCCCTTGCTTTCTATCCCTTCTGTTTGTTTGTTCCCACCTCTAGTCTCCATTTGTGTCTCTCCTTTCTCTGGTGAGCCCCAGAATTCTTTGTTTACCTTTCTGCTCCTTTCCCAATTTGTAACTGTTTCATGGTCTTCTGCATTTCTTTTTCTATTTGCCTTTTCTCCCAGCCTCTCTGCAAGCACCCTCACTCTCATGCCTTCTGGTCTTCTGCATTTCTTTCTCCTTTCAAGTCTACCTGAAACTTTTCCTTGCAAGTTTCTCCCTCATCCCATCACTTTTTGGTCTCTACTTCTGTCAGCTTTTCCTCTGCTAGTTTGCTTGTAAACGCTCTCCTCCAGCTTTACTGTTTCTCTTTCTCTGTGTTACTTTCTTGTAGTCAGTCAGTAAAAATATTCAGTGCAAGAAATATTAAAATTGGAAAATAAATTTTTATCTTTGTTTTTATGATACATCAAAGCATTAACAAGAGAAAAGTAAAGCAAAAATAATCAACCAATTAGTTTAATTTAAAATAGATAGATAGATAGATAGATAGATAGATAGATAGATAGATAGATAGATAGATAGATAGAAAATGCAACTGTGATTGGGCCTTTTCTCTCTCAGATGGGTAGGGCAGCTCCACCAGTCTGATAAAGCATCTTGTCATTTCACACACACAGCTCTGTCTTTCCCTTTAAACACTATTTCTGAGTAAAGATAAGGCATTTCAGTGGTTGTTTAGAATCCCTTTAGAGTTTTATGGTAGTGTGTTTTCTATTTGGGTTTAAAATACTGTCTACTACTCAGCTGAGCCAAAATGTATAAAAATATAATCTTATTCAAGTAACAAACAGAACAAATAATTGGAGTTCATATACAGATCGAAGCTAATACAGTTCTTCATAGTTCTTTTTTAAAATAATTTTATTAAGTTTCACAAATAAAACACATCATCTTAAATTGTACTTTTACATGTAGTGTTTTTGTTCTTCCACTCTCATCTAGTTTTCATTTTCTGAATGTCTACTCACATATAAAAAATTAGGCCTCACAATTCTATGTTCATCTTACATGCTTGATCTTGCATTTCTCTCATCCATTCCTGTTATGTTACAGTTATTCCTCTTTAATTTCAACCATAATTTAGGCATTTTCATTTGGCAGTTCCCAGCAGTTACCTATTACAATTTGCCATTCTGCTTTTATCTGATCATCCAATTTCCCCTTTAATCTTTGTGAGACAATATCCGCGTTTCTATTCTCAATAAATGTCCCCCACCATTGTTCAATTGTGGGTATTTGCTGAGACTTCCACATTTTGGCATATTCAATTCGAGCTGACGTTATCATGTACAATATTAATCTCCAGTGTCTCTTAATGCTAGTATTCTCCAGAACATTTCTCATGTTTAACAAATAAAATTCAGGTTTTTTTACCAACTGAACCTTCAGTATTTCACGCATCTTTTTATGTATTTCACTCCAATATTTCTTTGCCTTGGGACATGACCACCACATATGAAATATTGTTCCCATCTCTTTCTGACATTTCCAACACATTCCCGTACCTGTATTGTAAATCTTTTTAAACTTATCTGGTGTCATGTATCATCTATGAAACAATTTAAAATAGTTCTCTTTAAGATTCTGAGCCATTGTAAATTTGTGTGTTCTTCTCCAACTCTGTTCCCATTCATCTAATTGAATTGAATGTCCAATATTCTGTGCCCACAAAATCATTGCAGATTTCACTGTTTCCTCCTATCTCTCCTATATTAACGTTTCTTGATATATATGGGCTAACAAATGCGGTGGATTGTCAAAGATCCATTTAATCACTCCTGTCCTTTCTTTGGATTCTATTCCATAAGTTTTCAAATCCATCTGGAATCTCTCATTTAGCTGCCTGTACGGAAACCAGCTCAATGATACTCCTTCCTGTTCCAATTCTTCTCTTGGTTTAATCTTATGAACATTTGTCATTGTTTTCTCTAATATGTCTTCATATCTCAACTATTTCTCTGTTTCCTTCCATCTTCCAAAGAAAGCTTCTTGAGGGGATATCCACAGGGGTAGCTGCCTTATGTTTTTACTCTTATATTCATTCCATATCTTCAGAAGCGATTTTCTGATATAGTGGTGTGAAAAATCTTTGTCAATTTTTGCTTTATCATAAAACATATAGGCATGCCATCCCATCCTCAGGTCCGCTCCCTCCAGTGCAAGCATTCTTGTATCTTGTAAGTCAATCCAGTCTTTTAGCCATGTGAATGCCGCAGCTTTGTAATATAATTGAAAGTTAGTGTCTTTTTTCAATGTAGTTACTTCTTTAGTCAAGTTTTCTAGTTTTTTCCCCCACTTATCCATTTCATGTTTCATATCAGTTCTCATTTCCTTCCTTGTCTCTTTTAAGTCTTTTCTGATATCTTCTCTGATACTTTTTATTTCGTCCATCATTTGAGACATAAACTCTGATTTCTGTGGTATATCAGTTGATGTTCGTCTGGCAGTTTGAGTTGTTGTTACTGCTGCAGCTGCTCCTCTTTTTGATCTGGACTCCATTCTGTTAACAATATCTTATTCCCTGATTTGTCTTTCCCTTATCAAATGAATTCTATTAATGCTTATGTCTTATATCTCATTCAACAAACTATATGAGTGTATTGTTATTAAAGTACTTATATAAATGACAGTATGCAAGCTAAACAGATATACTTAGTGATATAAAATCTCTCTTAATAATAATTGTTAAAATCAATACATATGATTATTAAAAATCAATATCCAAGTTAATACACTGCTATATATAAAGCACTAATATGACAATGTAAATGCTTACAGATAGATCATATACACGTTGCTATTACATAAAATTAGCCCATTTCCTTTATTCCAAACTCCTGTGCCTAGGCCCACTTCTTGCTCCCCCCTCCCAAATGTGGCTCACTGTACTTCTGTTCCTCTGGCCTGCTCGAGACTCCTTCAGTATCTCAGCCATCGTTTACATTCCAAACCATTTCATCTCATGGGAGTGAGGGTGTTCAGCTTACAGTGTCCTTCCAGCACAGGCTCAGTCTCAACAATCACAGCACGAAAACAGTTCTCACGAATAAGGAACTGGTAAAGCACTTCTCAATGTTCATAACTCTCTAGTATCAAAGTTCCAGCATCTTAAAAAATCAGCTTGCCAGACTTCTCAAAGTCCATGTAATCAAACATATTTCCAAATCAAGTCCAAAGTAAAAGTCCAGAAATATATCCAAATCCGTTCCAGGTTAAAAAAGTAGAGGAAAAGAGAAAACCAAATTCAATATTACAGTAGGTTCAATGCTCCACAGTCTGTAAAAGACCATAAACAGAAAACTATGATCCCAAACAAATTCTCTTCTGTTCTCTTCCAAGTCTTTGCTCCTCAAGAATAATTCCACAACAAAAAAGTTCCTTAAAGAGTCCAAACAGTCTTATTCTTTAATCCACACAGTCTCCACAGTCCAAAATAAAAAATAGAGAAAAAAAGAAAAGCTAAATTCAGTGTTCCAGTAAATGTATCCTTCCAATCAGGAAAAATCAGTTCTTCATAGTTCTTTCAGACACTCTCCTTATGTCTGGAAACCTTCATATGAGCAACAGTATCACAAACAGCTCTTTGGCTACACTATCTCCAAAAGCTCAAGTCCCAAATCTAGGCCACACTTTCTGACCAGATTCTATAATGGTTTGATTTCTTTTCTGCCACTCTCTAGGCTTTCCCTGAGAAACAAACCCTCCCACTCAGACAACCTCCCTGGCTGATTGAGAAACTTTACTTCAGAGCTCTTTCTAGCTGAATAACTCACTGAAGGACAACAAAATGACACTCAGTGCTTGCCTTTTTATATATTCTCCTCTCAAGCCTTCAGCCCTTCCCTTACACTAATGGACTGGGTTTTCCTCCCTTGAATAGCTGTTCTGGTTGCCTGGGAACCTGTTGCTGGGTTACTTTAGCACCTTTTGGCTCATCCAAAAAACCAAATACTGCCCCACTGCAGTTGCCCACCCCTAATTTATGCCATCATTTCTTAGAATCCCTCAGCAGATAGTGGTATCTCTTTTGTATTGTATGATGTTGAAGATTTAGTTCCAGCAGATGGTACGGGTGATCTGAAGTTAGATTCTGGCTGATGAACTCTGAGAAAGAAGAATAGTGTCCAGAGTTGTAGAATGCTGTAGAATGCTCTGCAGATCAAAAGGACTCAGTCACTGAGAAATAAATAGGTAAATGTCAGTGGCATAGCTTGGCATGAGTGGGATAGGAGCGAGGGACGTAAGGGCGGGGCTGCGGCATGTGTGGGCGTGGCTACAGTGTGCATGGGTGGGGCTATGTCACATGGGTGAGGAGCTATGGCACATGAGGGCGGCGCTGTGGTCTGTGAGGAGACAGGCAAGGAATGGTGGAGCCTCCAAAAAATGCCACTCAGGGCACACCATCCCCCTCGCCCCCCCCCGTTGCTACATGACTGGTAAATGTTCTCTGAGGACAATGTGCTTGAAAATCCAGTGGCTACTGAAGATGACGGGCATTCTTATTCCTATTAGGTAAGGAACTTGTGTCCGATGTTTTCAGTTCTGAGTGGTGGGAAAAATTGAAAGATTTCTAGAAATAAAATATGCCAATATTGGCCTCTGAGGAAGACAACTGTGTCTAAATGCATCTGGTCTTTGTTCAACCATTGGCTTGTTTACACCAGTGGCCATCAGTTTTCTACCAGTACAAAGATTTATGCCAAATTGACCTTTACATGTACAGTCCTGTGACTTTAATATTATTACAAAACTGTACAGATTGTATATTTAATATAGCTAATTGACTGCCTATATGGATTTGTTGTGAATTGGTCTTTTAAATTAATTTACAACATATTTATATATGTTTTATTTATTTCCTGGCTCTGATGGTTTGTTGACTTTTAGTCCTACGAGTCAGGGCTTATATTGTTGTGTTTGCCTAAGAAAATTCATAGAGAGGCAAACAACTTGCCCAGGCAGCCTTCTAAGCCTGGTTGCTGCAATCTCCACCCAGCCTTCTTGACCCCGTTGCCCTGCCTGTTTTAGTTTAGTTGTCTCTAAAAAGGAAAATACTGTAATCTATAAGAGCAGCGTTGCTATCTAGATCCACAGATACTATTAATAAGTAGGCCTTGGCCAGCCCCTTCCTGCTACCACATGCAATCCCTTTCCCACTAAAGAGCCCCAGGAGTTTTTGGTGCTCCATTTATTTGTATTCAAGAGGGCACTCTGCCTGTCAACCATGTGTCTTCTTCTCCTGTCCTCTTATCACCTCTTATCCCATTAAAAGACTGTTACTGATTTGTAGAAGCTGATTGACTTCTCAGTCCTGTTTTTTGCCCTCTGGAAAAGCCCAGAGTAAGCTTTTGCCTTACCCAATCATGATTCTTACTGTGGAAGATTGGAGTGAATAAAGATGCTACTGATTCAGCTCTTCCATTTGGGATGTGTGTATCCTTGAAGTCACTCCTCCCAGTTTATCAGATGCCCATGGCCATCATTTTCTTTTTCATTGCCCTCACTTCCCTACCAAGATTTTATCAGCCCCATCCCACATAATGATTTTTTGGGAAAAGTAAGGAACCTGCAAGTATACAGTATTTTAATCCTCATCCTAGATGTATGTGTGTGTAGGAGAGTGTTCTTTGGGCCTTTCCACACTACACTGTTATAGTGCTATTATTCTACTTTCAAAATCCTGTGGAATTCTGGGGTTTGTAGTTTACTAGGCCAAAGAGCTCTCTGGCCGAGAATTATAAATGCACCTCCCTAAACTGCAAACCCAGGATTCCACAGGATGTTGAAAGTGGAATAATAGCACTATAACAGTGTAATGTGGAATGGCCCTTTGTTTTAACCCAAGTTTCAGCCTATGTATGTATTTCAGTGACTTTCTTCAAGGGCTACATAAAAACAGTCACATTTCATATTGGTATGTATAGGCCTTAAACAGTACACAAAATTTAAAATATATTATGATGTTTTATGTACTTATTACTATATGTACATATGTTGTCCTTTTGATTTTTAATTTTACATTTATATTTGTATTTGTTTTTATGACCACTGGAATTCTGTTGGTTCTCCCTCCATATTATTTACTTACTTGACTTAATACCTCTTCCTCCTCCAAAGGCCCAGGCCACTAAATAACAATTCATTTGTTATACATTAATGTTTGCAGAAGGGAACAGTTTTCTCTGTTCCTAATTTGATAATCTTAGAGAGAAAGGCACTGATTTACATTTTGTCATTTTAAAACTGATTCCTTGGAAATTACACTGGGAACAGTCAGCTTTGACCTGTACAAGGAGAGAAGGGCAGACTATTTTGGCTGGTTTACTAGGCTGATTCCCATCCGCCTTTCTATAATATATGCAGGTCTTATTAGCTGCCATTGCCTTCTCAGGGGTACATATTCCCCTAAAAGAGAGAGTAAATGTCATTTTAAATTACCTTAAATTATAGAGATGCTTTCAGATAATGGCTTTTCATGCTTCTTCAGTTTTTGAATGCCTTTTTTTCTCTCCCGTCTGAGCTGTCATTGTTTTAGGAGTATCAACCCTGGAACGCTAAGATTGTTAAAACTCTGACAAATACTGGCTAAATTAAAGTTGATGATATATCTTTCCCCTTGAAGGTAATCAACAAGTATGGTGATTTATATGGAGCAGAACGCATTGCAGAACTTCTAGGTCTGGACAAGAATGCTTTGGATTTCAGTCCCATGGAACATACTGAACTAGAGGAAGCATCTCTTATTTCATGGTACGGTTTGCCACTTAACCTGAACCATAGTAGTGAACCAGTTCCAGTAATATTCATTTTTTAAAACAGTACACCAATAAACCCGATAGGCAGAAAATATTCAACAGCCACAGATTCTTGTATATATAATGTTCTGTTATCGGAAATCCTCAAGATATGATTACTTTCACTTCTGTAGTAGAAAAAGGCTTTACAGCAGAATCCTGTATAAATGAAGAGCTTGCACTGACATACCATTCTTTTGTGAGTATCCTAACAAAAAGGATCGATGAGTAGCACAAAAAAAATGTTTTAAAAGTTATTGCCTTCATTTTGGTGCAAATAATTTCATTATTTTAAATAAATACACAATGGTTAAAATACCAATAGGATTTTGTACAGATATGTCATTATACTATGACATCCCACCTAGCCATTGTAACTGTTTTTCTGGGTGAAAATATTGAATTATGCTGCAGTGCTATAGGTTATTTCACCTCAGCAGTCCATTGCCATCATTTGCAATGTTGCATTAACACAGCAGCACTATATTCTGAGTACTCCAAAGCAGCTCATTGTGTTGGGCAGTAATATTTTAAAGGAGTTGGGCTTATTGTTGTTGGTGTGCCTTCAAGTCATTTCCAACTTATGGGAACTCTTAAAGTTGAACCTGTCATGAGTTTTTTTGGGGGGCTGAGAGTGAGGTTAGCTAGTGGGTTTCCATGCCCTAGCAGGGAATCGAACCCTGGTCTCCAGGGTTGTAGTCAACTCTCAAACCACTACACCACACTGACTTTCTTATACTGATCCATTATGTCTTTCAAATCTAGTAGGCTTTGGGACTAAAATACATTTCTTACAATTCTGTATCCCATCAGCTATCATGCCTTGTTATCCTCAGTCAAAAGAACTGTTTACTTCTAAATGCAATGAATAAAGGAGGCTGAGAGGAGCTTCAGCTCTTAGAAGAAAACACTCAGACATGATGTTGAACTGCTGTATATCCTTGTTTGGTGTACACAATAAACCACCATTGGCAAGGGTGGTGGGTGGTTCCAGTATCAGTGCCCAGGAAGCCACTCTAGGATTTAGTCTGAACTTTAAAGGAGGCCCCCAAGGTACTAAACTCTATCCATAAAATGGGTTCAGCATTTGGAGAGCTCCTTTGAAGTTCAGAGTAAAAATCAGAGTAGATGTACTAAACCACTAACATAAGAGCCATACACTTCCCCTGCCTGCTGCATTTGTGTGCCTGAAATAGCAGAGTGTGATTGTCTGCTACAGAGTGATGGAGTAACTAGATGCACATGTGAAACTTCAGACATCTTGCCATTTGGGAGCTGTCCATCTAAGTTGCTGCTTTGACTATGGCATCACATGGAGATGACTCATTCCCATGTCATCTATGTGAATATTGACACCCAAAGTATCCCTGAGAATTATTAGGGGAGAAAAAACCAGACTGGGTATCCCTATGATGCAACACGGAAAAGGCATATGAAGAAATACAAGGAGTTGGGCTGGCCTGTTGCAATGCTGTTATGAGTCTATCATGTGTGAGCATGGACCTAAATAGTGTTTTCTTTTGTCTCCATTGGAACTGAAGGATTTTCAGCATGTAGTGCTCAATGCTTGCTTACAGCAATAGGAAACTTGAATTCTTCTTTCAGCTTCATTGGTGTGACAAGCAGCAACAGTTTGGGAATGGTATAAAGCAATACATGATAGGCAGGAGTGGGATGAGCAATAAAATGTTCTAATATAGAGTGCATCTTGTCAGTTTTCCAACCAAACAGCTATCCTTTATTTCAAGAAAATCCATGCCTTTTCTCCTCATCCTTTATTTTCATTCCTGCTCACTTTAAGCATTAGCTTTCTTTGCCCGCTGTGCATGCTCAGTCCTGATTGGGCTGCTGTCCCCCCCCCCGCTGATTTCTTTAAAAATTGTATACAAAATTTTGCAGTTCCCTCAAGTCTACAATACCTTCCTCCTGTGCAAAGGTGATGCTGTTTTGGCTTAATAAGGACCTGATCCTCAAGAGAAGTGAAGGTGCTCTTAGTTTATGTGATGACATGAATTAACCATAGAACATGAGCATTCATATGAATTTAACCTTCGTACCTCTAATATTTATTACCTGCACCCAAATATACCTTGTACACCTCTACAGAATCTTGAAACATTTCAACACATATCAATCTGGGGGACGGGTGAGGAGGAAGAAATGAAAAAATAAATGTAAGGAAAAGATGATTGTGGTACAATTAATGAATGGGAATACTGATTAATTTCAAATTATTTTGTACTCTTTTAGGTTAAGTTCTATTGATGCCAAGTATCGTATCTGGAAGCTTGGTGTTGTTTTCACTGATAATGTAAGTATATAATATTGAAAAATTCCTCTGCTTCAATATTAGTATATCTGGAGGAACAGCTAACATTATTCTTCACACAGGGCCCCAGGAAGTGGAAATTAATATGTGCATTCATGCATCCTCCCTAACAATGTATACTTTTTTTTTATTACTGGCTAAAGCCTACACGTCTGAATGTTACATCTAATTCACAGGTTCTGTCCACCTGTTTAGCATTGGGAGCCCTTGTGGACTGGGAGGCAATATAGAAATTTCAGGAAGGCAGGCAGGCAGGCAGACATGTACAAGCAGCCATTTCACATTTAATTTCTTAAAACCCTTTAAAAGTCATGGAAGCCCATGAGCCTAAGATTTGCTCCTTGATCCACCATATGCTTAATTTGGAAGCCTGTGCTGCGTGTCAGTTTCATAAATTTTCATTTATGATAGTTTTAATCAAGCAGAAGTTCTGGGATATACCTGTAGGAGGACAACCCTTTCACAGAAATTATCAAATGATTTTATCCTTGCCCCTAGTTTAAAAGTTGTTTGCACTGGCATTACCAAGTACAATGGTGCAGAGTCTTAATATGAAAATAACAGCACATAACTCTTTTGCATGCATGCCAAGTAAGTGTCTCACTAGACTGAAATCCTTGCTATGAGTAAAAGCATGTTGGATCATTTCACAAGAAATGAAAACAGGCAGGAATGCAATCCTAAACTTGGTTAATTAAAATCAATACTTAGAGAGGCAAAAAGAACCACTGCAAAGACCAAGATGGAGAAAAAAATTGTTTCATGAACAGGATAGGCAAAGAATTATTATTGCTTAATTATGTGATCTACAGTGAGTCCTAACACTGAAAATTGACCTCTGGAGCTTGGTCACCTCTGTAGGCACTCAGAAGAGGGAGCTTCTGTCACAGACAGAAAAAAAGAATTGCAGTTCAGCAAGACATCTGTGGAGAAGCTGAATACGAGAGAGCTGTAAAAGGGTCACAGAAGCAAGGCATATAAGATAAGGAGTGTGGATGCTGTTTTGTTGCTGTGAAGATAAGAACAAAGAAGTAGTGACAGATACTGAAGGAAACTGGAAACCACTAAAGGGAGGTGAAGAGGATTGACACCATAGTATGAGCAAAGGGAGTGTTAAATTATCTTGCAAAGGAGTTTTAGATAGAGGGGAGAGAATCGAGCTGTGAAACAGTGGAGAGAAGGCCGTCAGGAGTCAAGGCATGAAATGACAAGAACAGAGGCCAGGTTTTATTGAAGGATTCAAGAGCATAGACAGATTTTTGCAGTGTTGGCCCAGAAGGGTGGCATAGCAGTTATTTAGCCCATGAGACTTTCAACTAAGAACTTAAATTTTGTTTCATCTGCACCTAAGGTATCAGCTAGAAGTATCAATTAGCTACCTTGAATTTGGAGGGGAATGACAAGGTGTAAACAAAGGTGGTGTTGGTGATAGTGATAGTCACCACTTAATGCAGCAGCAGTTAAACACATAAGTAAGCTGACTGATGTAACAAATTTATTTTTTAAAAAAATGTGGATCCAGAGGTGCACTTTGTTACTTGAAAAACTTCTTGGCATGTGGCCTTTTCTGACTTATCTTGAAATTTCTTCCTGAGAAACCAGAACAGAACTCCAGGAGTATGTTTTTGCTTACACAAGGTATTGCACAGTCCCTTACATATCTCAGATGTGCACCAGCATGACTTGATGCACAGTCTCTTGTACAACATCATTCAGTACCTTCTATTACCACTTGGACAACTGTGCATGAAATAGTGCCACAGAATTTCTTCTGCTACTGCGTCTCTGGATTCAGACCATTAAAGATACTAACATTAGGATTATGGGTGCAATGCTGAAACTCCCTAAGTTTGCAAACTACAGAAAAAATATTGTATAAATAATCTGTTTAGAGATAATTAGACAGCATATGTATGCATACACCTGTTGTACAGCACACGAGTAATGAACATTTCATAAATAAAATTGAATCACAATTAAAAATACAATACCTGAAAAATCAGAAAAGTAGATATTGCTCACACATCTTACCATTTTCTTCAGTCCTTCTTATATTTAGCTTGGTACACAACTATGTCTATCCTTGGTCACTACAACAACTTCTTCTTTGCTGCTCACTTGCTTGATATTGCTATGGGCTTCAAGACTTTACGTACCATCCTGTCTTCTGTAACCCACAATGGCAAACAGGTGAGTTATTGATAACCCATGCCCTTAATCTGATTTCCTCATCTGAAAAATTATGCCACTGTTAATCAGCAGAGCATGCTATTTGTTTAAACAACAGTAATATTGTCTTCAAATTTTCTTCAAATATATTAAGAGCTTGGTGAAGAAATACAGTGCTGTAATTTCAATTTTTAATTAGCATTCCTCAGTCTTCAACAAATTAACCCAAAGTTTATTTTTTACACAAGGAACCAATTGCAAACAACTGCAGTCTAGACTAATACAGACCAAAAAATTTTTTATGATAGGCTATAGACTTGTTATTTTAGGAACCTCTTTTTATGTTATGTATGTGAATATATATATTTCACATCACACACAAAATTATTAACAAGGATTTTCAACAGATTCCATCCATCTCCTGTAGAACAAGGAATATCTCCACATAGTATGTAAATTTCTTACTGTTTAAAACTTGCAGTATGCCATCTAGTCTTCACAGACTTTAAAGATTTCCACTCATCAAACTCTAGTCATGTTTTAGAAAGATGAACATTCATTAACCTCTATTTGATGGGTATGCAAATTCAAATATGTATCCTATTAAAAGGCAATGAAGGCAGATGCTATTCTTGGGAATACACATTTGATTTAGATCTATAGCTCTCTGTTGTGGTTTCTGCAATTCACACATATATACTTCTTGTGCAGAGCTGGCTTGGAACCTTTTTAAAAACACAGCAAAGTTTGTTTTTGAAGGGGTCTCTTCCTTCTTCATTGTGCACACCTGAGCTGTGGCTACCATTATTGGTTCAGTTCTCTTTTATCAGCTTAGATCACCGCTTCTATACATTGCTGAGAAACGCCTCCCCCTTGGTTTTGTTCTAATTTATATTCTTTTTCTTTCTGCCTATTTTTGCATTTATTTTCTCTCATGTGCCTGAGAGTAGTTTTTCTTTGCCTTATGGCCTATAGCATCAAGTGGAGTCTTCAAGAAGAAATGTATCACTCTTGAATAAATTGGTAAAAGCCTACTAGCTGATGGGCACTCCAGTTTCCTGTTGTGTTTTGGTGAGTCACATCTTGCTGGAACCTACCAGCAATCCCAAGCCTTTACTGACAAGGTGTGATTGTGATTGCTACCTTAATCTAGGGGACACTTAGTTTCTCAAGGTGTCAAAGTTGCTAGCTGGTCCATTTGATGCATGCATGCATGCCTTTCCGAGGTTTTCCTGGGATACATGACTGGGGGTTATTTGGTCAGACCTATGCCAGGGGGCTTTCAGCCTTTAGACCTGGATATCTGTGTTTCTGTCTGGTGAACCTCTAGCTCAATAAATATAAATAATTCTCTTCCTTGAAATAGGGTCTGTCAACAGGTAATAAATATCTCACTCCCACTGTCAGCAAGTAGTGAGTACTTTCTTTCTGATGATAGCATGGGTTACACTACCACAGTTGGTATTGCTAGCTAATTTCTAGTCTCCAGACCCATGGATTCCTCCATTCCTGCTTTGTCTTGACCTATGCCAGAAACAACAGTTACTCTTGCTCCTCAACCACATCACCAACACCTTGTTTTGCCTCTGTCACAGCATTGTAGCACTGTTGGCACAGCAAGCTATCAATCCATTGTGACTAGTACTGACACCAGCAATTTTACAAATGCCCAACCAGAGGCGTCATTGTTCAATATTCCCTGTTTGAGGACTGAGTAGTTCCAGCTACACTTTATTTATACCGATGATCAACATTACATGGCACTTTGTGGGATTTTTCCTAATGCCCATCATCCCAGCATTTGTGACTGCAGCATCAAT
Organism: Iguana delicatissima; assembly: GCA_948472985.1. NCBI lineage: Eukaryota > Metazoa > Chordata > Lepidosauria > Squamata > Iguanidae > Iguana > Iguana delicatissima. The sequence continues at coordinate 552,932 of CAOKZL010000515.1, forward strand.
TCCAGACCAATTTGTACAGACTTTAGATCCAATACCAATCTCCACAGTATTGCAGGGTGTGCCTACCAATGATTTTGTCTGCATGAGGCTGCCAATCAAATGAGGATGATTTCCAGCCAGATTCCTCTTCTTCCTCTTCAGTTCTTGTCGCCGCCACCTCCTCTTTCTCACTTACTGTTGTGGTTTGTCCATACACAGGTGCTTCAAATGGCCAAATCTCCTGGCCTTAATACCACCCCTCCACCATCTAGTAAGAGATCTGGTTTTCAAGAAGATTCAGCCTGATGGCTGAGCTCCAATATCTATCCCAGTGCTTCTATCTCTCCTCCAAGTCATTAGGCCTTCAATGCCTCCAATATCCATCCATGGATAATTGTTCCATCCTCTTTCATCACCTGGTTCCCAACTCTATCATTGTGAAGATCTCCCAAGGGAAGTCTAGACAAAGACCTGACACCTGCCGTGTCCAAGAGGAGGAAGCTTGATGCAGTGGATTGTAAATGTTACTTCATGCTGTATATTTCAAATTACCAGACCTCCATGGTAACCTGCCAGGAATTCCTCTTTGAAACAGCAGCATTCATTGATATGCTTCTCAATTGAAGTGTGTCGCATAGCATTTCAAAATGAGGCTCACTATATTTGCAGTACAGCATATTAATATATTGAAACAGCTTTCAAGTTGTGATCCCATGATCCCATGCTGGAATCATTGGTTTGGCATGCATGTCTTTCTGCTTCCAGATATAATGTATGATAAGACAGTCAGTTTTGTACAAAAATTAATGATGGATATGAAGATATACAGAAAATGAGGCCAATAGCTAGAAAGATGGGCATTTACATGCAATCCTCATCTTTCTCTCAACCCCTAGTCATCTGGGTCATATCTTGTCATGTACTGTAAGTGCTCAGCAGTTGTTTCCATTGCCAGCTACATAATCTTTGTGGCCTGTTTCACAGAGCTCTGCATCATCTGAAAGATCCTTTCAGAAACTAAAAATGCATATTATTCTTCCTTTAAGTAAAAAGAGACTCCCCTAAAATGTAGCTTTGACTGTGCGTTTGACAGCATTGCCCTCACACTCTTATCACTCTACTTTTTCACAAAAGGCTTTCCTTTTGGAGAAGATATGTGCTATGTAATAATGGCCTCCACTGTTATTTTGTTCCTCCAATCTCTCATTAGTATTCTGTTAAGACTTAAAGACCCTGCTATACAAAGGAGTTATCAAGCCTGTTGCCTCCCATCACAAGCTAACAGGGTTCTTCATGGTACTGCAGCCTATATTTGATTCCAGAACAGATTATTATATTTTTTTTAAAAAAATCACTGTATTCATCCAATTGCTTCATCAAAGAGACTGGTTCATTATAGATTTCTGAGATGTGTATTTTCACATCTTATTTAAACCTCTTTACCATAGATTTCTAATTTTGTTGTGGACTATTGCTGTTACAAATTCAAGATGCCTTCTTTCATCTTTGCAATGCACTCAGAATGTTTACCAAATGCATGGTAGTGGCGGCTCTCCAATGCGGTAGTGGTAGCAGTGCACCTATTTCTATTTGAAACAGGCTGATTCACAGCCTGCTTATCACTTAATTTTTGCTCCCAAACCTTGGGCTCAAGGTAAAAGTGAGAAGAATTGTGTCTACCCATACAGGATTGTCGTGTTTATAGGCGATGTATAGGCATGCACCTAAATACATGCTACTGGGGGCATAGTGTATTCCCCACTGGACAGGACAGACACTGTAATGGACACAAAACACAGGAGTCATTGCCCTCCAATTATATGAGCAAAATAAATACCTCTGGGATTCCTGGTGCAGCCACTTTTGGCTGAGCTCAAGATGCTACAACTCAAACACCAATTTCTGGATGATATTGGGGTCTTGGACTAAGACAGCCCACAGAACAATTGTGCTTATTTTACAGTGTTTGATATTCAATCTCATTATTGATAATTATTGGGCCATTAAAGAGACTCAGACCAATCTCAGTGTGCTGGAACTCTGGGGAGATATGAAAGCAATATGATCCTTTAAAGATCTCAATGTTTGTAGCAGATGATCAAAGACAATACAACAGTAGTGTTTGAAATCAACTGATGGTACCCAGTCAGAAACACTGCTGTCTGTCACATTTCAGTTCTTGAACTATTGGACAGAAAGAGGTATCGTTTAATTGCCATCTGCATATCAGCAACATTCTATTAATGGATGATTGCTTCCAAAGTCCTCCAGTTATTCCAGTCATGGGGCATATCTGCAATAGACATTTTCACCTAAAACGTCAGTGTTCACTACCCCCAGTACTGCAGCAGGGCAGGTTAGTATCTGTTCTTACTAAGTGGCTTTCTGCACCATTGTCTAAGGATCCTCTGCACATTTCCATCCTTCCTACTGATTAGCAAAGCGACAAAAAAGGGACAATAATTTTTGTTATTTACTGCCATCAAATTCGTTTTGACTTATAGCGATCCTATAAATGAGACCTCCAAGTCACTCTATCATCAACAGTCCTGCTCAGGTCTTGCAAACTCAGGGCTATGGCTTCCTTGACTGAATCAATCTATTAGCAATGTGGTCTTCCTCTTCCTCAGCATAGCCTCTTGCCTTGTAGGAGCACACAATCCCACCACCCTGGAAAGGTAGTGCCATGGGTAGTAATAGAGACTGAAAATTCATAACTCATTGGGGGTGAATAGCATCAGATCTCATTGCTCAGGAGCAAGGATGAGTGAACAATCGCATAGGGACGGGGGGTGGGGAAAATCACCCTGGATGGCAATGTTTTGGGGGCGTCCCAGCCTGTAGCCACACCCCCATGCGCCCTGGCCATGCCCCCACGCACCACAGCAACGCCCCCATGCACAGTGGCCATACCTCTTGCATCATAGCCCCATCCCCCCACCTTTCAAGCTCCACCACTGTGAGACATCTGGATCTTGACAGTGGGGAGCTCTAGGGAGACTGAGTTGTGGAGAAATGGTGAATGGTGCTGAATATGAGTGTTATCCTGGATCTGTCCATCACATCTACTTGATGGAATGGAGACAAACCTGGCTGCAAAGTTTCCAAAAATTGGCTGGGTTAAGGTTTGTGATGATCTGTCCAGTCCAAGCCTTCCTCAGATTATCATCCACATAGTGGATTCTACAGAAGCCTGGTGATTTGGAAATCTTATTATATGAAGTGGGATTGATCCTTCCATTATCTGCAGCCACAGGAGGTGATGCCATCCAACTACAATATTGTGAATATGTTACATTTTCTATTGCATTTTCTCCGAACATCAATACTGATATCTTGACTTTTCATGTGCCCATTATGGGAACTTCTGTGTTTTTTCCGCATCAGTTCAAATACTTCATGTCACAAGTCAAGTGAATCTCCATATGTTATATGCATGCATACGTACATTTCTGTATTTCCAGTCCCATGTTAGAATTTGTTGGTAGCATTTTGAAACTTATGATAAAGACATTTGAGTTATTCACTGCTTGTGATTTGCAGCTGTTAACTAGGAAGATTTAATTGTCATGGTAGTGAGCTGGATGTGGTGGGCACATTAATTGTGTACTGTCTGGCATGATGTACCCTATTTTGTCTTTCCACAAAGACAAAATGGTGCTAAAACTGAACACTGCAGTCTTGCCGAAAATTGTTTCATCTTTTCATGTATCACAGCATGAAACTGTTCCCTCATCAGGTCACGCTGTTCCCTCATCTCTTCTGGCATGGGCTCAAGTACTGTATTTGGTAAATGAATGCAGTATCTTTTCAAATGTGGATCATGGAGACTGCAACAAATAGCAGTTTACTTACCTGTAACTTCAAGTGATAATCTGAATTCACACAGCCCTCTTACCTCCATGTTCTGCTCCTGCATATTTCATATCCCGCCTTCATGTTCCACTGAGGCAATGCCCTTAGAAGAGAAGCGATAGCAGGAGCTATGCCATCTGCACGACTGTGGAGTGGGATTCCTGCCAAAAACAATCTTTGCTCAGCTCTAAAGGTTTTCAGCTAGCTCTGTACAGATGCAAGAAATGCACTTATACAACAGGCCACATTCTAGAGTTAATTTTTTTGGCCTAGGTGAGATTACAGTGATCTGGATGTGATGGAACTTCCTATATTTCCAGTGTCAAGGACAGAACTCCACCTGGTGGAGTTTAGACTCAGAGCCTCTTCCGGCACGGGAAGGTGATTAAGATGAGCAGGCTGTTGGCTTCTCGATGGCTCTTGGGAAATTTCTCGCTGTCTTATCAGGCTGTCTACAGCAGATCATAATAAATGAACACTATGAAAATTCAATTCTGAATTTTGAATTCAAACCACTGATTTTATTGCCAGTGATCATATATTTCTACTGTTTCGTTTCCTCTTAAAAAGCGCTTGCAGAGTTTTAGACTCTGTGATGCAATTTGCTGGGAATAGCATTTTTTTTTCTTTCTGAGTGGTGCTATTGCCAAGTTGTATATTGATCCGGCTTTCCTCTCTCCCTGTTTCCCCTGATGCTTTTTCAAAACAACAGCATTTAATTCCATCATTCGTAGAACCTATCAATTCTCAACCATTTTATATTGATGAAGCCATTCAAAATCATAAGAGTTCCATAACAATTAAAAAATGCATTCCCTTTGATGTGTAAGGATTTCCACTGCTATTTTCACAGCTCATTTTAGAATACGTACAAGCAGACAAAGGCAGTAGAATTTCCCCCATAACTGTCAAAAACACCTTTGAGTATGCCTCAGCTAAGAAAACCCTATGAAATTCACAGGGTTGCCGTAGATCAACAGGTGACTTGATGGGTTGTTGTGGGTTTTCTGGGCTTTGAGGCCGTGTTCTATTAGTATTTTCTACTGACATTTTACATGCATCTGTGGCTGGCATCTTCAGAGGTGACTTGATGGTTCACATACAAACAAAAACTCAATGTACAAACAAGAACACATTTTTATGGTATTGTATTTGAATGAGATAGCACTCACAATATTCTAATCTTACTAGTTTGGGAAAATTAGTATTTCATATTTTCCAGTGTAGAGATTGTAGTCCATAGATAAATACAGACAGATAGTGAGTGGATTTAGTCCATAATTGCTGTTCCTCTCCTCTCTATTTTATCTTGAATACAAACACAGCTTGTCTTGACTGTTGGACTCCTGGCTGTAGTGGTGTACCTATACACAGTTGTTGCATTCAACTTCTTCCGCAAATTTTATAACAAGAGTGAAGATGAAGATGAGCCAGACATGAAATGTGATGACATGATGACCGTAAGTTCTAAGATATCACTGTGAATTTTTTAATCTTGTCACTGAGTGCAAACAAAAGACTGTTACCTAGCAGCTAAAGTATGCTGAAGCTGTAGACACATATTTGAAATGCCATTAGTAGGACTATTTCATGTAACATGTACAGATGTAAATCAAGGTCCTATAATACTTAAAGAGTTCAGAGATCAGCATTCCAGTGTGCAAAACTACTGATCTGATTTTCTTTTTATGTTATCTTATCTTATGACAGGGTACACAGCTCAGATCATACAAGGGCCACTTCTGTGTTTCTACTCATTCAAGATGACTTCATTCCTGCATTGTACACATGCAATTTTTGTAACATTTATAAATCCATTATTTTCTTCTACCAACCCTTTTCCCCCTCTATGGCCACACCAAACCTCTCAGACTGCACCTCAGGCTAGAATAGCATCTCCAATAGAGGGAGTACCTTGAAATCAGAATCAGTGTAATATAAGTTTGAGTGCTTATGCCCTAGTATCATTAACACTGTGAAATATTTCACCAGTTGAGGCTTCTGAACAGTTTTCAACAGTGGTCTAAAATACAACGAATGCAATATGCTGGTCTTGTTCAGCCAGGGCATGAGTAACTAAGGCATGCCTATTTTATATGCCCACATTTGAAACTGGGTATTTATGTAGCTGTGATACCAATAAATTAAGAGTTTAAAGCAAGAAAGTGATTATGAAAAGCTTACGGATAGGAATATGATGAAGGGCTAGAATTAGACATTGTTTAACTATTGAGAACTGTCTGATACCAATATCAGTTTTTCAGTTTCATCTATGGATTTTCTGAGCAGGATCCACAGGGAAGTTTTCACATCCCAAGTTCTACTGAAGTGAACTGAAGCTGCATAAGGGCAATACTTATGCAAGGGTATATTTATGTCTTGTGAAGGCACTCTACAGTTCTTTCCTCACAATTTTCCCCTCTTTCATGTCCCCCCTCCCCTCCCCATGTTATCTCTTGTCAGTTATCTGATCAGTGTGATGGCTTAGGCATTTGGAAGAGTGGTTTCTTCCAGAACTGGCTGAGCCTTCTTCATATGCCACGTGCTCTCAGTTAGGATATAACAGTACTCCAAGCAGCCAGATGAAGAGTGTTCTTCAAAGCCATGCAGCTAAGTTTTGCACACCCTCACTGTCCTCAACTGGGAACAGTGGAGGGCATGCAAATTTGACACTGAATAACATGACCCCAAGGAATAACCCTTGAGACTTAGAGACTTTTTGCCACTCCAAAGGTGTGAAAGAAGTGGCATGAACAAAGTCCCCCTACCTCCACCCCAGCCAAGACACCAGCTGAAGGACTGCTGCTCCAGCTCATGCTTTGGCCAGGATCAGGTTTTGCTCAGCAAGGAATTTCCTTGAGTGAGGAGAGCCTGCACAGAATGAAGCCTATCCTGGTGCTAACTCAGAGTCCTAACCAGCATTTTCTCCAAGGTTTGGAGGTCAGCAGGGAGCATAGCTATGGCCTGTATGTCATCTGAGTCACTGAACAGGTCAGGGGGATGGTGACATTCTGCTCTCTCTCCCACTCTGAAAATGTTTCCTATCCCTGATGTATGCATTGTATTTTAGATTTATTCCAATAATTCTATTCTGGAATGTATAAATTATAAATTATAAAATTTTGTGGCAACACGAAAAAAGGTGAAGCTTATTTTTCAGATTCCAAGCAGTTGAATTCTCTTTCATGAGATTTAGTAAATTCTTCTTTCTAGTGTTACCTGTTCCATATGTATGTGGGTGTAAGAGCAGGCGGAGGCATTGGAGATGAAATTGAGGACCCTGCAGGAGACCCATATGAAATGTATCGAATTGTTTTTGACATCACATTTTTCTTTTTTGTTATTGTCATCCTACTGGCAATCATTCAAGGTACGTTGACTTAACATCTGAGATAACAAGTTTTCTGCTGAGATGCTACATGTAATGCAAATCAATGCACTGCTTTTAGCAAACATTTGAAGTCTATTATTTTAAAAATGTGTACTTTTAGATGTACAGTTGCTCTCCCCACAGCTTTTGATATTTGCTTTTTTCCACTTTTGTGTCAAGGGCCCCAGACACATTTTTGTGAATTCACAGATAACCCCTCAAAGAACCACAGTTATAGATAGAAAACCTGTTTGTTCAATATTTCCAGTTTAATGGATCAGTGCTTTGTGCGTAGCCATTCTGAGTCTTGCCTCCTTCACATTTCTTTTAAGAAATGCACTTTTTGAAAAGAAATACAACATGTATCTTGTAAGCAATACTTCTGTACAATTAAAGGATGTAATTGAAACAAATGTTCTTGAGGGTTATTTTTATTTTTTGTAAGATTCTTTATACTTTTGCTTCTGTTCCACTGAAAAAATAGGTCTGATTATTGATGCCTTTGGTGAATTAAGAGACCAGCAAGAGCAAGTTAAAGAAGATATGGAGGTATTAATAATATTATATTGATTTAATTTGTTTTCAGTAAATGCCTATATGTTAGAAGAGAAGATGCAGTAACAACTGCTGCTAAGAATCTGAATTAATTCACAGTGGAAAATGTATTTAACTTAAATCTCTTTAATTTTAGACAAAATGTTTTATCTGTGGAATTGGTAATGACTATTTTGACACAACTCCCCATGGATTTGAAATGCATACTTTACAAGAGCACAACCTGGCCAACTACTTGTAAGTACATGCACATTATATTTTAGTAATGCAAAACTCTTTTATAAAGGGTTTTTAGTAGTGAAAATGACTAGTCCAGCCTTATAGTGCAATTCTGTGCATGGATATTGAGATGTAAATCCAGACGCCCAGCGTGTGCATCAGACAGAACACTGTGGACATCTTAGGTTCTCCATGACTCAGCTCAGGAGCTGACTGGTGGGACCACCAGTGGAGGTCACTGTCTCAACAGCTGCATTCTGTCAGATCTAAATAGGAAATTGGACATCTTAGGGAGATTCACAGGATTCCAAGCCCTCTTATTCTGATAGCATGCTTACAAAAAAGCCCCTGAAACACAAAGTCTGAAACTGTAGTCAATGGGAGATGAATGGAAATAGAGAAGAAAAAGAAGAGGGGAGGGGGGAAAAAACAGAAAAAGCTACCACCATCCACTTCTCATAAGCTTTTGGATATGGGGATTATTCAGTCAGACAATCTAGTCACCACCACTCCCTCAATCAATTTGCTCACTTAATCTAAGATGCACATTGGATTTTATCAACTCTATCTTCACTTATCTGAGATAAAAGAGATTATCTATGTACAGGTGGAAACTGCATGACATACTACAGATTGAGAAAGAAGCATCTTCTCCATTTCAAATCTTGTTGTATACCCCCTGAGTTAGGGCCTTGTGAAACCTGGAAAACCTGTGAAATCTGGAAATCACCATGTACAGTAGATGGTAATATTTTTATGATTGCTGCTACTGATTACGTGGTCATGAAGATGATGAATGATGAGCATAACTTCAGTTATAACTAGAAATAAAGTATAACAGATAACTCAACAGGAAGGAGCAACAGCAGTTTCTATAGTAATACAAGCTGCTGAAACTAAAAAAAAGCTTCAAAGAAAACACATAATTGGATTTGCAGTTCCTGCCCATTCTCCCCTTAGACTGAAGCCCAGATAATTTCCTAAATAGAACTTACTGGCATTCTGACGTGTGCACCAGATTTTCCACATTTTAGAACCTGGAATTGAAATGGATTTAATTAGCATTGTTACTGGTTGATGTAGACAAGATACGCAGTACTGTGAAGGTGCAAAATATTTTTCTGTTTAAGTAAACAAAAACAAACTGGTACTTCCTGGCTGCACAAGTATTCAGCCCCCTCCCACCAAAAAAACCTTAGTAGAAACCCATTTGGCAATTTTTGCTCATTCATCTTTGGCAAAGTTACTCCAGCTATGCCAGGTTAGACAGGGCTACTGGCAAATAAGTCTTGCCTTATGTCCTCAGTTTCTCTGAAGTCCTGCCTTTGACTGGGCCATTCTAAGACATTTTCATTTTTAAACCACTCTGGTGTTACTTTAACTGTGTGTTTAATCATGAAGTTGTTTGAAGGTAAATACTCATACAACCAACAAATATTTTTGTTCACTTATCCATTGTGCTACAGCAAGAATACTTTGCATTTTCATGGTGTTGAGTATCTTGTCTACACTAAGTGGTAATAATTCCAATTAAATCCATTTCAACAGCAGGGTACAACAAAACAAAATTTTAAAAAGTCAAATGTGGAAAACTCAAAATATCTTCTGCAAGGTGCTGTATGTGTAAAATAGACTTTCAGCAGTTTTACAAATATTATTCATTTTCTTTATTTAAACTAATTACATCTATTTCATATTGAAAACTACCTGGATGACTTACAATACAATTGGTTTGAAGGATTTAAAAGGCAAGGCAGTAAAAATCTGAAAACAATGAAAGCAACTTGCATATTCTAAACACATCTTAAATGATTGAATAATTAAAAAAAAATAAAATTAAAACAATATGAAACTATGTCTGTATAGGCCCTAAAGGGTTTTATTAAAAAATCATAGTGTGACACTAGAATGAAGCCAAAGTCAGTGGCAATTAGCCCTTCAAGAGGAGGCTGTTCCACAACTGAAGCGCTGCTGCTAAGAAGGTCTTCTCGCTACATCCTCCCATAATATATTGCTCCAAGTTCTGGGAGACAGAGGACAGTCCCTCCAAAAAATCTCAGTCCTCAGGCTGGCAAACAAGGCCTATTAAAGAGCAAGAGACACTCCTTCAAGTACTGAGGTCCAAAGCTGTTTAGCACTTTAAATGTTATTAACAGCACCTTGAATTCAGATTGGAAGGATAAACTTTAGAACTGGTGTTATATGGTTTCTGTAAGCTGTTCCTGACAGCAATCTAGCTGCTGCATTTTGAACTAGCTGGAGTTCTGAATCATCTTCAAGGGCAAGACCACACAGAGTGCATTGCAATAGTTTAACTGGGAGGTTACCTGTGCATGGACTACTGTGGTCAGGCTGCCTCTGACCAGGAAACCATCTGGCAGATCAGCTGAAGGAAGCCCCAAGTAGTCAGAGCTATGGAGGCCACCTCGGTCTCCAATGACAAAGGTGGATACAGGGGTATTTTTACGCTACACACCTGCTTCCTCAGTGAATGCAGCTAGAGCAAATCACTTAACCAATTCCAGACCCAGAAACCACCAATCCATGAAGTCTCCATCTTATCAGAATTCAGTTTCACTTTCTGAGTCCTCATCCAGCTCATTACACCAATCCAGGCACTGCTCCCCAGCTGTCTGTGATGACAAGGAGAACTAGCGCTCCTAATGACTTTAACCAGTGGCTTTGAATGGAGTGCTGTGGCATCTCATGGGTTAATAACCATGGGGTGAGCAGGAATCCCATAGTGCCAGTCCCTGGAACTGGCACAGCAGATAAGGAGTAAAAGCACTGTAACAGTACCTTCCATTCCCATCCCACTGACCTGATCCAGTAAAATACTATGATCGATGGTATCAAAAGCTACAGTGAGATCCCGGAGGATTAACTGAGTAGCACTCTCTCTGTCCTTCACTCAGAGTAGATCATCAATGACAGCAAAGCTGTTTCAGTAATGAGCCCTGACTTGAAATCAGACTGAAATGGGTTCAGAGAATCTGTTTCATCCAAGAATGTCTCAAACTGCCCATCAACTACATAGTTGTGCACCTTGCCCAAAAGGAGATTATGAGTAATAGGTCACAGTTGTTATATAGCTCTCAGTCCATGAAGGATCTCTTCATGAGAAGAGGCATTACAGCCTCCTTTAAGGCAGTAGGTACGTCTCCTTGACAAAGAGAACATTTACAGTTCCCTGGACTCACTTGTGCTAGATCTCATCATCCAAAATGGGCAAGGGTCAAACTTACATAGGGTGGCATGGACTGCCTTCATCAAACTACAACAACAGAAACTGAGCCCAAGAAAACCAATCAGATGGCACACTGGACACCTCCTCAGATTATGCAGTAATTGTGGTATCACATTAAATGGTGGTGAGAAATCCAGTAATGAACCTGTCCAAAGGCACCAGCAAAAGAATCCTAAACTTTTCCTTTTTAACTTTTAACTTGCTTGTTTGCTTAAGAAACAGAGTCAGGACTCAACCATTAAAACATCATGTGTAATTTCACATTCTTGTTTCAGGTTCTTTCTGATGTATCTTATTAATAAGGATGAAACTGAGCATACTGGACAGGTAAAGATCACATTATTACTACATCTAATAGTGAATTTGAACTGTGCATATCAGTACTGAAACAAAATAGAGATAAGAATGGGGCTTGAATCCTGTTGGTGACTCCCAACCAGAGTTGACCAATTGACTCAATTGCGGACTGGTAAGCCAACATGTCACTAAATCCCACTGACTCGATGAGTTTATTTCTATTAGGACTAGCAACAGAATTAAGGCCATATTTTTTTCACTTGGCAGACTCTCCTGTTTTGCAGAAAAATGGTAGCTTGCAAGTAAATGAAAGAGGAGGAAATATTTCAGTGAGGAATTAGCAAGCTCTGCCTTTCTTGAGTCATGGAATACTGAATGGCTTGAGAGGAGAGGGGGAAGGGAAAATTGACCTGATTTGTGCTATGTGGTGTCTTAAAAGAGAATGGAATTTGGACTGGGAGAACTGTGCTTTCCATAACTTTTTTATATCTGGTGTAGTGGTTTTAGCAGTGCTCAGTGAAGACAAGGGAAAAAGAAAGACTTTTTGTTGCCACTCTTTCCCTGCCTTCAGTCCCTTTGGAATAAGGTACTTGTCAGAAAGACCAGGAATGACAAATGTCAGATTGCAGGCACAAACAGCTAGACGACTCAAATGGACTGAAGCCGGCTTTTTATTTTCAGTTTACTTTACCAACCATCGCCCAACTATATTTATTTTTGAAATTCAGACAGAACTCCACATTTGTGGGTTTCACTTTCATGGATTTGATTATCTGTGAGTTTCTCCAACCCCTGCCCCTCAGGCCCTTCTTTTCCAGGGGAACCTTCCTTCTCAGTGGGTCTAATGAGGCCACACAGCCCTTTAAAAACTCATCTCTGGTCCTTCTGCTCCTCCTCCCCTTTCACCCGCTGCTGCCTGACCAGCAAAGGACAGCTTGCAGCTGATTTCTCAGCACCACAAACCCTCTCCCAATGTCCCCATTTGAAAAGGGATGGGCAACAAAGAAGACGTATAGGGCCATCATGCCAATCCATTTCCTTTCCCTGACCTGGTTTGGACACTGGGTGCTTGTTCTCTCCACCATGTCTCAGCCCCTTTCCACAGACACATTTTCATATTTGTGATTTTTTCCATGTTTGTGGGAGTCCTGAGCCCCTAACCCTAGTGAATATGGAGGGCCAACTGTCTTTGCCAAATAATTTTTTCATCTCCATATTATACCTCCATACATAACAAATAAGCAAAAATGCTAAGACAAGTCATCTCAACAAACAATAAACGAAAACACGGTATCTCAGCCAACCATTAATAATTTAGTTTAAGAAAAAGAATTTAAGAACTATGCTGTCAAAAATTCTACCAAAACTGCAACCAAGGTGGGCACACTGCTTTTGTATATCTTGCTATATGGATGATGTGGCATTTAGCTGAATTATCTTTAAGGTTTGAATTGTCAAAATAAAGAATAAAACAGTTTATATTAACAGTTTTCAAAGGCACTAAACAAGACACACACACACACACACACACACATTTAATTGAGCACAATAAAATGCACAATAAGCTCATGTCAACTTGGAAGGGATACAGTATCAGTGAACTAGACACTACAAATTCTGTTAAATCCAATGCAAATTTTATGTTCCACTAACTTTCAGGAATCATATGTGTGGAAAATGTATCAAGAAAGATGCTGGGATTTCTTCCCAGCTGGAGATTGTTTCCGTAAACAGTATGAGGATCAACTTGGATGAACACATCAACAAGGAAGTTACTTCAGTCAAGCATACAAGATCTAGACGAATCCAAATCACACAATTTAAAGAATGAATTTAAATCACACAATTTAAAGGATGAATACAAATATTTACATATGTTTAGCCAATCTAGATACTAAATTACTTTGCTTAATTGTATGAGAATTTAGCTGGGCTTTTTGCACCTGGCAGAAAAAGGCCTTATACTATTTGAATTTCAGTTATCTTATTGGAACAGCATAGAAAGTGTTTTCAGTTCAGTGTTCTAGTTTAGAAATTATTTAACCTAACTTTATCAAATAAGAAATAGTGTAGTTGAAAGGGCTATATCCTACTTTGTAATATGCACAAGATTTGCAATTAAAGAACCTGAATGTTGGGTGACAATGCCTCAATTAATGGACACATATTGTGATATTAAAGAGCATTTCAAAAAGCTTTGTTTTCAGTCCATGTCATTTCTTAGTGAAATGATTAGAAGGTCTGTAATTCTTCAGTGCTTATAACTTTTCAAATACTTAACTGTCCCTAAAATCCTAATTAAGTGCCTTAAATCTTTCCAGACATAGCTATGCAAGAGTTTTTTTTTTTAATGTTGGCCTTTTAGATTGACGTTTTTGTTAATTGGTTGTATTGCTTTCTTGACTTAATACTTGAAAGTTAATTACATATTTGTTCCAAAACAGCTATAAAAGTTTCAGCTGGTTAAAAAATATACTGTCTCACAACCTTACGAAACTGAATTTTAGGCCAAATACAAATAATGCTTTATGATCAACTAGTAGTAAAATTGCTATGTTATATTCATTTTTCCTTCAAATGAAAGTGCCCAATGCAATAAAGAATTTACAAAATAAATGATAATGCTGTGATATCTCATTGTATTATGAACCAACCTGAACTCACCTCAGAAATCACACAAACACACTATTTGCTACCATAATTTTATTTTGCAGCTCTGAGCTATACGGTCACATGTAACAGAAGCCAAAATTGTTATTCTTTTTCTACACTGGTTTGCAGCCAAGTCACCTTTGATAGTATATGCATTTTTCTGCAACAATTTCAAATTAATGTAATTAGATCTTTTTAGACATGCTGATGCATGCAATTCTCTGCTGATAACAATCATTTCACCTGGAATACATCCAGAGTTACTGTTTCAAAACTTCAGTACAAACCTAGATAGGCAACAAAATTAAAAATCAAGATGAAACAGCCACTTAATTAAGGAATTACAAAAGAGATATTCTATACCTAGCTACTGTCATGTTCATTTCTTTTCCAGTCATTTGTATGACAACCAAAATACAGGCCTTAGGAAATCATGCTGTCTAACCAGTCTTCAAGCTCCTCCTCGGTAATACTTTTCGATGTAACTTCCTGCTGCGATGCTGAGCAAATTCCTTCTGTTCCATCCAGCTGTAAACAGTCTAAGAAAATAAAAACAGAACATGAAACAGTAACCCCTGTGGGGACAGAATGGCAATGAAAGCTAGCACACTCCAGTACTGACATGCCTGAGAGCCAACTAGGACGCAGAGTTTCTTAAGATCCAGCCTCTGAAGAACTGGGTGGCTGAGTGCCAGGAGAATTCAATTATAAGCAGTTAGGCATGACCCCACATAGACAAAATGAAAGAATTTTCCTAACAAGAGACGTTTTACCAACTTTACTTACTTACTTGATTTATATCCTGCCATTTTCTCAAAATGGGACTCAAGACAGCTTACAATACAAATTAAAATAAAGTAGATAAAATAAGATATAGTAAAAAAATTAAAAGCATTCAACAATCCTATCAAAACACAACTTTTAAGACATTAATTTATATAATAATTTTAAACATGAAATACGTATTACATAGTAAAACATCATACCTATTCCATGTCCCTCTACCCCAATCAGTTAGAATTGAAGGCCTGTTTAAATAGGAGGGTCTTTGCCTGATGGTGAAAAGATAGCAGAGAGAGGGGGCAACCAAGGTTCCCTCAGCAGGAGGTTCTATACCTTAAGAACAGCGACCAAGAAAGCTGTTTCCCGTGTCCTCCCCAGATGAGCCGGGGGGGTAGTGAGATGGAGAGGAACCTCTCCTCTGAAGATTGTAACAAGCAGGCTCATATGGGGAGATACACTCTTTCAGACAGTCTGGACCTATGCCATATAGCGCATTACATGTCATAACCAGTCCTTTGAAGTGTGGCAAGAAAGTGACAAATAGTAAGTGAAGCTGTTTCAACAAAGGAGTAATATGTCCCCATAGCCTGCCCTGACAGTGGTCACTGCAGCATGTTGGACTTGTTGAAGTTTCCAGTGTTTCCCAAAGCAGCCTGATATTGAGTGTGTTACATCCAGAGGAGATGTAATCAAGCCATGTGTTACTGCGGTCAGATCTGACATATCCAGAATAGCTGCAGCTGGAACAGTAGTGTTACATGTGGAAACGCACCCTTGGTCACAGCTGGAATCTGTGCCTCCATGTTCGGGGATGAGTTCAAGAGTACACCTAAGCTAATGAATGTGAGATTCCAGGAGAAGTTTAAGTCACCCCATCCAGCACAGGCTAAAACCCTTTTTCCTGAACTATCTTTCGACTGATCAGAAGCAACTCTGTCCTAAGTTTCCATTTGTTTGTAGTTAGCCTGGAAGAAAGGAGAACAAAAACCTGTGAGAACTTTTGGCCTGCAGTCTCACAGAGCTGTGTGTGGTCTTGTGTCAGACAGACCTGCTGCAGCTCCTGTCAAACTGAGAGACTTTCTTTTGAAAAGAATCTTAGGGGCATGGTAATAAATAAAAAAACAAAGATGTGCAAGAGACATGCAACAAGCATGGTAATTTTATCAAAGGTCATTTTACTTTGAGGGTGCAAGTGAGTCTTTCACATGAGCAAGAAAACTGGTGTGCACTTTGTCCTGAAGGGAGGGATGTAACATCCATTCATGAACATCCAGACTACAACAGTTCAGTCAATCTACCAGTATTCTCTAGTAGCCTGCTAAAGCAGATGGCAACCAGGAAAATCTGATATCTGCAACACCAGTGCCAGAGAGACAGAGAGCTGCTATAAAAAGTTCTCAACTGAGTTCTTCCTAGCCTGTTAATATACCATGCCATTTTTTAAATTGTTTCTGGCTACCTGCATTGTCTTGTTGTGCAGAACTAGAAAAAGTATTCAGCGTACTCTGTATGCTACTAACAATTCTAAGGCATTCATGTGTACTCAGACTTCCAAATGATACAGGCATCATTGCCCCTGTATCCGGAGGCCTCTGCAGTGTTTCCCTGTTGGACATGTCTGCTGTCACTATCAGCATTTATTTAGGAGGAACAAATAAAATTTCTCACATCAGATTGGATGTGTGCACTCACCAATGCAGACTGAGGTGAGCATAAGAAAGGAGTGCCAGCCAAACAGATCAGACAGGTGAGAACTGAGGTGGCCTCATGTAAATGAGCAAACTGTCCCACTCCCCGACTGGAAGGCTTCAGACTGAGGTGTTTTCAGTGGTGACAGCTGCTGCTGACACAGTTTGACCATTCAACAGATCTTTCACCCTTTTTTCCCTTGCTTTAGTTTGTGTCAACATGGAAGAATTCCCACCTAAATAAAAAGAATGCCCCCTTGCTACCTCTTCTTGATAGAGCCATGTAATTCCTGGAGTGAGGGGGAGGGAGGAAAGCAAAATGAGGATCGTCACTGACAACTATGTCAGAACACAGTGCATGACAACGATCCCTCCATCCCCCAACATGACCTGGGAACAGATGGGAAGAAAGAGTAGGGGGAAGCTGAGCAAAGTTCATTGCACAATGATGCAAGCACCTTCTAAGTTCTCTTGGGGGTCGTCCAGAGGTCCCAGAAGATAACATCAGCACCATTCACTGGCATCCAGACAAGGATTTCCCCACCGCCCCCTCCCTCCATGGTCACGCAGGGGGCTAAGGGGGAGTGGGAATAGTCCTCAAGCCTATTAAAAAACTTTGGGGAATGAAAAGACTTTTTTTTCCTCCCTGCAGAACAGACTTCAGTCTGCTACAGAAAGGCTGTCTCATGAAAATAAGATGATGAGGAATTAACCCACTGTTTTTCTTTTGAAGAAAAAGAAACTCCTGTTGCATCCAGCCTTGAGAGGATCCCTCCAACATGACACATAGTTCTTAATGAAGACCTTTAATTGACCAAACCCACTATGGAACAGCACTGAAGGAAACTACAGCAGAAATAAAAACTGGAAACAGAGGGGGGAAAAAACTTTAAAAACATAAAAGAAGAGCAAGAGAAGTGGTTTTTTTTTCTTTTAAAGTAGAGACCGAAACCCTGAATGAAAAAAAAAATCACTTCTGACTCTGTGGAAACTTGATTAGGATCACCTTTTGACTGCAAAGGAAAAGTATGGGAAAAGCAGTAGCTCTTGCAAGTCCACCTTAGCCCCTTCAGCCACAATCTTCCCAGAGTTATTCAGGTAATTGGCACATCTGCCCCCCAGAAAGCAAATTATCCAAGTTCAAGTGGTATATTTTTATAATACAGGCAATTAATATGGACCCAGCTGCACGTACTTAAGACTGGGGAGGGCAGGAGAGGAAGAGAGTTATCACCTCTTTCTTATTATGCTTTCTTTCCCTATCAGGGAGCCCCTCAAAAAGTTGTAACTCCATTTAAAATGCTCATGCTGACACTTTAGCCAAATGTCCCAGATTCTCACTTCTGTTTCCTCCATGTGAAAATATAGTCCATGTGAAATAGGCAACAACCAAAATTATTTTCTTATTTGTGTAAGACTGAATGACTACTAAGCTCCTAGTCTGTGTTCATCACCCTCAGTCTAGCTCTCCCTCCTTTAGTCCCTAGTCACAAGTATGAATTGGCTTTGAGGTTATTTGAAGTGAGCAGGAAGAATTGTCCAGATCTCTTTAGGTCAGTAAATTCATCTTTAAATTTAGGCCTCCTTCAATAAAGAAGCATCTTTTCCTCACTCTAGGTAGATGCCACAGCTGTAACCGTGCTGAAGGAGATGGTGGCGTTTAGCCTGTAAGTTGGAAACTATGCTGAATTCACCAAAGATAAATTTAAATGTCTCTTGCATCCTCTTCAGAGGCTCTGCAGAAAGCTCTTATTTTCCTAGAATTCCTCTTCTCTGATTTGTTGAAATTGGAGCTCAGCACTTCCAGTGGGGAAGGGTAGGTGCAAAACCAGCAGTCAAGTCATCAACAAAATGTCTTTGGCTGCCAGTCACTTGGCAGACACTGCCCTGGATTCTGCTGTATTGTTTGCTCAGGCAATGTTTCCTGGCCTCTTGGCTACCAGGCTGTAGCACTGGCCCCAGCATTCAAGCATCCCTCTTTAATGCATTTTATGAGTATTCAGGGGAGCAGTTTTCCAGGGCATTTTCAAATAAGCTCCACACTGATGTAGAAATGAAAGGTCAACTTTTGACCCTCATGACATTTTCCTTCTTGCAACCTATAAAACTGCATAACCACCAAATCCTCCTTTCTTTCTTTTGAGTATTTATACCCTGCTCCTCAGCCACATAGGTTCTCAGAGCAGCTTATAAATTGTTAATTTGAAGTTTAGCAACCAATATCACTAAATAAAGCCAAGCCTTAGAACTATTTCTACAGTCAAAAAAGTGACAGATGTGTGTCCTATCAGTCAAGACAAGACTATTTACATTTGAACAAAACCAAAAAGCCATCCTTCATTCTAATCCAGGCTTTATATCCAAGGAGAGCTCTGTGCTTTCATACAACTACAGCACTGGAAGGGGTCTCACGGGCCATCAGGTCCACCTCCCTGCTCAATGCAGGATCTTCAACTAGAGCATCCCTAGCAGGTAATTGTTTAACCTCTTTTTCAAGACATCCAGAGAAGGTAACCCCACCACCTCTCTTGGCAATCAGTTACATTGCTGAACTGCTCTCGCTGTCAGAAAGTTCCTTCAAATGTTCGATTGCAACAGTGACTAGCGCAGAATATGGGAGGGAGCTATTACCTCTCTCAATTTGGACACTACACTTTTATCAATGCAAACTAAGATAGTATTTGCCTTCTTTGCTGCAACATCACACTGCTGGCTCATGTTCAACTTGTGATCAACAATAATCTCAAGGTCCTTTTCACACGTGGTACTGCAGAGCCAAGTATTCCCCATTCTATACATGTGCTGTTTTGTTGCCTAAGAAATAAAACCTCAAAACCTCTCCCATTTCTAGTTAGCAGGATTAAAGAGAGAGTCATGTTTTGTTCATGTAATTCTCAGAGAAGTATCCAGGCAGCTTTGATCACATCAAAATCCTTTATTGTACAGTTTTGTGATCCCCCAACAAAGATACAACTTTGCAAACACTTGGGAATATTCTCATCTACATCTGCTATCCTACAGTCTGTCATATTAGTGCATGAAACAGCCAGAAAACTGTGATTTGAAGATACAGGAAATATAAAATCCATATTGGATCTCACACATGAATTTTGTATTTCCTGTATCTTCAAATACTTTAAATTATGAGTATACAGTGTGAAAATCATGTCAGTTTTCTGAAGATTATTTTTCCAAGAAGGCAGTTTTTGATAAATTCTCTAAGTGTTCTCAGACACTGTTCAGGAGGGAGTCTTTGGGGGGCACGAGGGCATTTCTACCACATTCGGGGGCCCAGGTGGGGCCATTTTTGAAACAAGAAATTCCACGCATTTCCTGCTGTTAGAAAAAGCTTCTCCTGTACCTAAAAAAGCCCAGGAAATCCCCAAAGCATAATGAGAATGCCACCATGTTTCCTATAGAGTATTTCAGGGCATTGGAGCAAAAATAAAGACTTATTTTATTTTAGTAGGAGCAGGTGCAGTGTGATGGTGGCCCTCCGAGGTCTCCTGAAGGCAAATTCTTCTACAGCTGACCAAACCTGCCTTACAACCACATCTCCTTATTCCCTCCCCTTTACTGTGTATGCTTGGACCAAAAGCTAGCAATTCCCTGATCCTGGAGGACTAACAAAAAGCAAGTATCAGTTTCACAAAATCCAACAGAACTACGGAAATATGAAAGTTTAAATTCTTTAAGCATTTTCTTTTATCTAAGTAACAGCTTAATTAATAACTTTATTTCAAGAACTGTTAATACTGAAGTTTGAACTTTGGCCAATAAAAGAAATCTATAATTTGCCTCTTTTTGTTAGAAAATTTCCAACTTAACAGATAACTTATACTTATCTAGTACATATTTCTGAACAATACTCACTATTTTCCTCATCAGGCATTTTCAAATCTTTTCCAGATGGTATACCAGGGGATAATGTTTCCAATCCAAAATTATTTTCAGGATTAACAGGCGCATCTAGCTTCAAGAGGAGGTCAAGGTCTTCATCCAGTTTATCTATTTCTTGGCATAAAAATGAAGGGTTTTTCTGGAGAGCCTCTGAATTAATTCCAGGTCCATCTTTATTTGGCGCCGTCAAATGAGCAGCAGAGTCAGCAGCAGGGCGAGAGCCTGAGGGACCTGTGCCCTGCCCTAAAGGACCTCCACTTATCCTGGGAACATCATTACTTTTCAACTTAATCTGGGGGAGTATGACAGGTGTTGCATCCTGCAGTCATAAGAGAACAACAGAAAGGTACATAGTCATGAAGGCTGTAAAATAATTCCAATAGAGGTTTTGCTTATACTTGAGAAGAGCTAAAATTAAAGAACTAAATACATAAATATATTATTTAAATTCATATTCTACAACAGTAAAACACACACAGAGACCAATAGCATTGCCATCTCACATCCAAAATATACCTGAAATATTTCCACTTTTGGTAACAATTATTTAAATATTGTAAGAGGTTCTGTTTTTTAATTCTTTATCGCAATTTTACTGATCCAGCAAGGTGTAATAGTTTGAACATTGGACTATGACTCTGGAGATCTGTCCAGATCAAATCCCCACACAGTTATGGAAGCCCACTGGGTGATGTAGGGCAAGTCACAGGCCATTTCCGCACTACGCAGTTACAGTGCTATTATTCCACTTTCAACACCCTCCTTAAACTGCAAACCCCAGGATTCCATAGGGTGTTGAAAGTGGAATAATAGCACTATAACAGTCTAGTGCAAATGGCCCCATTCTCTCACTCTCAGAGGATGGCAAAGAGTAAACCCCCATGAACAAATCATGCCATGAAAATCCTGTAATAGGCTCAACTTAGGGTTGCCATAAGTTATAGAAATGACTTGAAGGCACACAACAACCAGCATTACCCCAATTTTACTCTTTTTAATGTTACAGTTATATGCAACATTATTCCTCATATTATGCTTACAAGTTTTTTAGTTTGCTTGTTTCCTCACAATGCAATCATATTTATGACTCCTGTTCCTCCAAATAAAAGGGGGGAAAAAAACAAAATACATGTGTCCAGCAAAGTGGATCAGAAGAACTGATAAGAGAGTTTTTGTGTTTTGATTTGTTTTTGGTGAAGTACTTAAATCTGTTAAAATATCAATGACTGAATCTTTCTCCCAAGTTTATCTTCATTTTAATTGGATTCAACAAGAAGTTTAAAAAACAATGACAATGAAATAAGAAACATTTATTCTACAATCCACAAAGCAGCAATACTTTTATTGGGCCAACCAAAAATGCACAAAATACATCATGCAAGCTTTCAAAGGTCCACTGGCTTCTTCATCAGGCAAAGATATTAAGACCATCTTAACTAACAACAAGAAAAACAACATCATGTCAAAAGGTAGGCCTGTGACTCTCATATCATCATTTTTTCCTTCTCCTGTATGATTTTAACACCATTACCTGATGAAGAATCCAGTAGTGCTCCAAAAGTTTGCATGATATATTTTGTGTGTTTTTGGTTGGCCCAGTAAAGGTATCACTGCTTTGTGGATTTTGGATGTTCTTGTATTTTGCTGTTTAGCCAAGACAGCTACCCTAGGTAAATTTTCTGGATTTATTCCACAAAACAACAACGATCTAGACCTGATGAATGTTAAGCTATTACAAGCTTAGAAAAACCGAGACCAACACATTTGGCAAACGGGATGGAAACAAATTCAAACTACCATGCCTGCAGTTCACTGACCTGCTTCCTCTAATCATGTGCTGCAGTAGAGTGTGCTACTTCATTACAAGACAGAATGTCCCATAACGGTATATTTTTTTTAAAAAACAACTATTGCTTTAGCACAATTAACAGCTGGAAGAGGATGACACCCAGTCTTGCCTATTTTGCTTGTTAATGTATTTTACTTTCAGAACAATGCAAATTTCTGTACTACATGCACAGAGAACTCTGAGCTAGAACAAGAAGAAACGAGCAACGGTAGTGTTTGAGTCACTTCAAGTAACCCACACAAGAGCAAAACTGTTTTTTAGTAGTCACACAGCCTTCCCTTTCTAATGTAGATTAATTTTTCTAGCATTTGATAAATGTAATCTTACCTAACAGCCATGCTTAACTCATGAGTCTCTTTAACTTTCATCCTACTACCTGAATATTTTGGTTTTTTCCAGCACCAGAATACATTCGTTTTCATGCTGCTACTGAAAGTTCTAAACTCTGGACACAAACAGCTATTTTATACATGCCTACATGGCTGTTCCCACTTTGAACTAGATGCACTACATAGCAGAGAGTGCCAGTATGTGGAATCCGGCATGAATCTCTAAAAGCTGTAATGAAGAAATCAATGGTAACGTGAATTTCATTTTTATGACATCCTCTGTTTTCTCTGCAATGCTGCTAGGTGGGTGGGGGAGAAAGGGGGAAAATATGCAACTACAAAATTAGAACAAGCAGCTCTTGGGGGATGCTGGCCTTGACTGAAATGCGCTCAGCATGTGGAAAATGCTTTGTCTGAAGGAAGCAATGAAGCATAAGTAGTGCTGATGGCAATTCCGCCATTTAATAGTCCTCTTGCCTTGCAGATCTGAAGCAATTACAAGCATTATATAAAAACACATACCAATTACATTAAAAAATACATGGAGCTACTCAAGTTTAAAATAATGCTCAAGTTATTTCTAAACAGTTTGGCTATTACCTGCACCAGTTCAGCAGCCACATTCAGTTTGAGATGCAGAGGCAGTTCTTCAAGTGCCTGCACTAAGGACTGGCAGTCAACATATAGCCCAGACAACTGAAAAACAGTAAAGCGTCATAATGAGATCAAATCTGCATGGATAATGGTCTCACAAATACCTTATACCAGGCAAGGCGTCCCAATTTAGTTCAATAGTGGCAGCAGATCCATTTGAGATCTTCTGATTTGTGTACATTAGAACTGAATGTACTGACAGAACATAAATTGAACAACCAGCTACACGCAGAATAAAAAAGGGTTAATCGCATAATCAAATTAGGTAATTCTAATGCCACTCCTTAAATTCTTTTGTAAGAAATACAACAATTAGGATTCTTCAGATTTTCTAAAACAACATGGATATCAGATACTGTATACAAGATGCACCTGTGTATAAGACACATCCCATTTATACACTGGCAAATACTATTTGCGAGCATATAAGACACATCAGCATAAAAGACACACTCCATTTTCAAACAGTCTTTTGGGGGGGGGAAGCAAGTCTTACGCACCAGCAAAAACAGTAAGTCACTGTCAAAGACTGGCAGATAGATGGAAACTTTTTTCTGGTCTATAAAAAAATTCCAGATGGATGAACATTTAGAAATCCATTTGCTGACACAACTACAGTATGACTCAAAAAGCTTCACAACTGTAGTTCAAAACTTCACTGCTGCCATCTGCACTAATTTGAAGCACAGAGTAGCCTTAAGTAGAGACATTATGGAAAGGCGTTTAATTTTTTGCAAGCATGTTATGAGAAATCAGCTTTTGAAATGAATAAATTATAAATAAATTATGCCTACTTCTCATTCAAGTAATATGTCAAAAGTCTGTGCCAAAAAGTGTTTGATTGATTTGCTGGTATATGATATGTAGAAGCTATTACTCATTTGACTCAAAACTGGGTTGAAATGCTCACTTGACTTGACTGATTATTTTCTGAGACACACGAAGAGTTTAGAACAGAGTCTACTGAAGTTCAGGAAAGTCTAAGAAATTTGCTGCAGACAAAATTCCTCAAAAGCCCAATCTGAAATCCATGTTAGAAACAAGTGTAGAACTAGATGTTGAAGCTGATTAACATCTTTTCAGTTCTTCTGCTTTTGTCAGCAATCATTCTACTGCTGTCACTTGAGCAGCTCCTCACGTAACTGCTGGCTTTAAATACTCTCAGGCTAGAAATCTCTAGCCAATTGTTTTCATATCTGTTATTTCAAAATTATGCTATTTTGTAAACCAAGGACAAACAGATGATCATGGAATGTTCACCTTACAACCAATCACATTTCACCAAGGACTCTTTCACTTAGTGAATAAGGTGGAAATTTCTCTTGTGTAGTCAGCATTATCCAAAAGGAGACAGTTTCATGTTATTTCTAAGAACCAGAGTGGCGTAGCAGTTTGTATGTGGGACAACAACTCTGGAGGCCGGGCTCTGAATCCCTGCTCAGCCGTGGAAACCCACCAGATGACCTTGGCCAAGTCATACTCTCTCACCCTCAGGCAAATGCAAAGGCCCTCTGAACAAATCTTGCTAAGAAACCCCCGTGAGAGATTCATTTTGAGGTCAACGTAAGTCAGAAAAGATTTTAAGGCACACAATAAGAAGCTGTTTAGCCACTGCTGTTCCAAGTCCAGAGAAGAGGTAATTACTTCAAGCCTTACATTCTGTTTTCTAATACACACACACACACACACACACACACACACACCCCACATACTTTCTGATATGCACATCTGGTTTCTTCCTACAATTTTTTAGAAAACCAGTTGACAAACTTGGAAGATCTTTTCTGATTTTCTGATTTGGTGATCCCTGTCAGTACATAAAGTCAATCTTATTTAAGAGACATATAGCCCAACCTCTAAGCTGAAGATGGGGAAGGAAATCAGGAAGTCTTGCCTAAGGACAAACGTCTTTTCTTACTGCATGCACTTAGGGCACATGTAACACTGCATTTTGAAACACTGCCATCAAAATGATGTGGATCATCTGCTCCAGTGGTAAAGTCAGAGGCTCCTATAATAGTTGGCTGTTCTTCAGCCTCCTGTGCCCCTCAAAGTCACTGTCTGAGGTTGTTACTGAATTAATTCCGGCACCCAGATTTCAGGAGCTCCTTTCGTTACCTGAATGACTTGAGGACACTGCAGCCCTTTAGATGCTGTCAAGATGTAACGCCCAATATTCATGCCTTTGTGTTTTGACTATTGCAATGTATTCTGCTGTGGCCTTTTCTTTCCTTTCCAGCTGAAACATCATGGAGGCTCATCTCCTATTGAAGGTTTTGTTGGCACAAACCTTCTGCCCCTTGCAGAAATCCTATTAACATCATTGGACAAGTGTCAAATCCACTACTTTAATGTAAGCCGCAAAGGCACTGCTTTGTTTCCATAATTGTCTAAGAGTAGTGACATGGCACTGTGTGAACCATCACAAAGACAGACCATAACACATACCGCCCAAGACTGAGTATGAGAGAGGTGCAGATGTAAGCCTGTGAAATAGCAAGGTCCTGTCAGCCAAGAAATCATGACACACACTCTTGAGAAATGTCTCTTAAGGAAATTACAATCCAGTTAATTAAGTTCATAGGTGGGCATCCTTCTCTAGACTCAACAGGTGCTAGATTTGGAATAAAAATTGCTGTTCCAGAGATGGTACTTTCTGTCTCGATTTGTCAGTGAATTGTCACTAAACACTCAAGTATCCTAACAACAGCATGTTCATGCTTAAGACTGGTAACTATGCCAAAATCCTTATCTCTGTCTTCTCTCCCTCTTTCACTCTTCTAAAATTTTAAGTCTGTTTCAGTTCAGGGTAGACTCCTTATTTTGCATACTTTCTGTCCTACCTCAGACTTTCACTTTTCTCTTCCATTTCAATATTCTCTGGTGGCTAACATGGCATGCACATGTATTTGTGCTTTTTCTTTCTTAACACTCACCCCTGCCCCAAACCTAAACCGATCACACATATCTTACTTCCATTCCTTCTCAATTCCCCGCTCCTCCTCGATCAGGTTTGATTTTCACTGCTTTTATACATTCCCCCAACCTCTGTTCTATTCAACTGTTCTATTCTATTCTATTCTATTCTATTCTATTCTATTCTATTCTATTCTATTCTACTCTATTCTATTCTATTCATCGTCTTGTGCACAATTTCCACACCATCATGACTAGTGGGAATTGGGTGAAATTATTGACAACTTAGTTAGATTTTTAATAAGGAGGTTGGATTCTGATTGTATATGACTTCACTGTACTAATTCACATGTGTATCACTGATTTGTTGCATATACTTTTTACAGTTTATTTTGGGGTTACAGTTGCCTCCACCACATTTGTGGGTTTCACTTTCATGGATTCAATTATTCTCGAGTTTCTCCAACTCTTGCCCCTCCACTTCAAGGGCTTCTTTTCCAGGGGAACCTTCCCTCTCAGCAGCTCTGATCAGGCCGTACATAGTCCTCTAAAGACCCACCTCTGGTCCTCTTCCACCAGCTGCTGTCTGGCCAGCTAAAGATGGCTTGCAGCCCAATTTCTCAGCACCACAAACCCTCCCCCAATGTCCCACAAACATGCAAGGGAAGAGATGAGTGTGAGAGAGGAGGTATGGGGCCACCATGCTGACTCACCCTTTCCTTCCCCCTTCTCTGAACTGTTTTGGACCCTGAATGCCTATTCTCCACTACCACCGTGCCTCAGCCCCCTTCCCACAGACACACACACATTTTGATACGTGCAGTTTTTCCACTTTTGTGGGGGTCATGCACCCCTAACCCTAGCAAATGTGGAGGGCTAACTGTATACATTATACTTAATTCACCTCAGTTAGAGTCTTAATCTCTTTGATTGGGTGATCATACACCATTGCTGCAGGGCTGAAAAGTCTCTAGCCCTAAATTGGAAAGGCTGAGGAAAGTACACACCACAGTCTGGATTTTTATTGATCTAGAACTGAGTAAATTTGTCATAGTTCAAGTCCAAGATGTGCAAGTTAGCCCCAAGTAGAGCAAACCTACTGAATGAATCAGACTTGGTAAGTTAACAATTATGTTCCATTGATTCAAACAGTCCATTTTAGGTGAGACTGACAACCAAATTGGCCCTAACTATTTTCCAGAAGTAGATTTCTTTGGTCTAATACAGAGCGATTAAGCAAACTCTGGGACTAATAGCTCAGTATTTTTAGCCAACAACTTGTTGTTTTTTTAAAGAGTATATATTCAGAACATTTCAACTGTTAAGAGCACGTTGGATATATTACCTCAGTAATATATATAAGGAAAATCAGCAATATCATCTCTTTTTTTGAGAATGGGAAGTTAACACTGAGCAAACAAAACAGGGAAATAACTGAATATTGTCCAGAGGTGAACCACAGCCTTGATGATTAACTGCTCACAAGCTTAGACATTACGCTACATCAGTCTGTGTTTAAATTAACAGCCTAAATCCATTTCTTAATTCCCAATTCAAGTAGATCCACTGAATCAATTTAATTTACATAAGTGCTGTTTTACTAAGTATCTACGGACTTGGTGCTCTGATAATTCTATCATTTAGAGACTAACATAAAATACACAGAGGAATGTTTTCAAGAAACGATTGTTCTCCATTACCTGCTTTGGACAAAGGTTTTCTACAATCCATTCCTTTTCTTCAGCAAATCTGAACTGGGTAAAGGAATCACCTAGAAATAAAATGACATATATTTCAATAGTTTCTCCAAATCAGTATATCAGAAGTGATGAATATTACATTTTAAAAAATCAAGATTTTTTCAGGTGTTTTAATGACATCTAAATTCAACAAAAAAAATTAACCCAAGACATAAATAATAATTTTATTAAATTAACCCAAGATATTAACAATGATTTTAAAAAGCTGTCAAAGCTTGCAGTTAGACTGCAATTTTAACCCTTGGATCCCCTGAGCGGGAAACCAAAGGTTGGGAGGCAGCACATCCACTCCAGAACCCAATGCAACCATGGAAAATTCTGCAGGCATAAATCAGTTGGCAATGTTTAACTCAGGGTACTCCCTGAAACAAGATCATCAAAGGGTGGGATAGAAATAGCCTTGGATCTCCTGTGAGTTCCCAGGATCTGGCCTTTCATTTATCATCAACTTAGATGTAAAATGTAACATTTTCCTTGCAATCAAAACTACAAGGTATGGGTGGGAAGAAACACACCCTACCCTCAATGCAATATTTTAGATTGCTCTTTTGTTTACAAAATAAATTGGAACCTACCTAGTAATTCTGAAAATGGAAAAGAAAGAGTATAGGGAATGCCCAGGCATAAAATCCAGTCAGTAGTAATACGATTCAGGCTCATGTTCTTTCAGTTCTGCCTCAGGGGTTTTCCTCCGCAAGGCCTATGTGTATCTGACTGGATGCACATGGAAAACACACCATATCTCCTAGGCATCGGAGCTTTATTCTTACATAGCTACCAACAATATGAGAACCAGATTTTGAAAACATATGGGAAGCTGTATATTTTATAAGATGCCCAGCAACCATCATAGGCTGAAACTTGTACTTGACGGAAGGCTCTCAAGCATGGGTACATACGGAACACAATGTTTCATTCAGATTATGTTTTAATTTATCAGAAAGTACACTAAGTTGTCTCAGACTACTTCTGGCCTGACCCAAGGCAGAAATTGAGGTGTCATGTGTCTTCCCATTGACTTACAGAGGGGAATACACACAAAAAAGTGCATTTTTACTTTTTCTTCACTACGCAATATTTGCACACACAGTAGTCCCTTTTGAGCAGATTATGCCTACCAGATTTCAACAAATGACTGCAGAGGCTTCTGTGCTAGTCATATTTACAGCTTGAGATTTATTTTATTTTATTTTTATATTTATTTAATTAATTAATTAATTAATTGGTTGAAGGGGTGCCTATAATGATTTCATGGCAAAGTTGCTTATAGTCACTCTTGCCCCTTTTCAGGAACTGAACACTGCAAATTTCAGTGGGGCGCATGCAGTTTTGTACATAAGAGAAAGCTTTGAGGTTTTGGAGAGAAAATAATTCACATCTGTGAGGAACTGCTCACATATTACTTGCAGAGCTGCCAGCTGAGAGGAATTATTAGGACCATATAAAGCCCAGATGTCTAACAGAGAGGGGAGAAATGAGCCAGGCAGTGGGAGCAGAGAAGACAAACTGAAAGGATACAGGTACCAATTCTCCCTAGCAGCAAGGCCAATTAGGAAGTTGTTATAATTCTTGGTGGAAACACAGCCAAGCAGTATAGTAAACCCTGAAACTGGTGGTCTCAACAGCTCCCCCAGTAAGATCTTCTGGCTGAAACAAGAGGCCCTGACTCACAGAATTCAGCCACTCTTCTACAGCCTGATCCTGTCAATGCCTACCATAATGAAGAGCTAGATCCTACTGGATCTCACAACAATCAAGGCTCTCATTCTGCTAAGCCTATGACACTCAAGGACCTGAGCTGGCCAAAATTTACTGTAGTGAGAAATTTGCTCCTGCCAAGCCATACTATAAGACCAGGCTAGATCCTACAACAGTGCCTTGAGTTCTCAGATCTCTGAGGAACAGCCTGATTAGCAAATGAGTAGGAACAAAGGGAAGCAAGCAATGAAGATGTAGGTAGTTAATTCAGAAAACATCATAGTGTTTTCTGAGTTTTGCCTCCAATCCTCCTGCCTGGTCAAAACTCATCACCACAGCACTGATTATCATTGTTATACAATCACTGCCACCAAACCCATGCGTACAATGAAGCAAAAGCACAGGTGGGCAAACACTGCAGATAGTATAGGCCAAGCAACTTATATATCTTAAATGTACTGTTGCATCTTATGCCTGAAGGAGGAAGATTAGAAGAAAGATCATTACATCTCCATGTGTGGAGAGTGGACAGTTCCCCACGTTGATGCTACCTCCTTTTTCAGTGATCAGCTTCCATTGATAACTATAGAAAAATTACAAGTAGTTAGGTTTATTTTAGTAATATTCAGTAGAGCTTCTGAATAATACTTCTGAATGGTTAATGTTGCAGTATGAATCTAAATTCATCATATAGTTTTTAGCCAAATAAGTGTGCCTGAAAACAGGACAATTAAATCTTAACTGCAAATCGGATGTAACAATCCCAATCTTCTGTACAAAAGTTATTGTTATCTTATTACACTTGCTTCTGTTTTTGAAATCAATATCTTAATGAGGAAATGATTGGTTAGAGCTTCTGAGATTTAAGATTCTGAAGTTTTCTGCCGTTTTGTGGTCTTCTCTTTTCTCCTTACAATAGTGATTTAATATGAGATAAAGTTAGACATGCAGTAAGATCTCAGAAAAGGTCTGAAAGTTTACTCAAATATAAACTTGTTGAATTGCATGTCCATGCCCATGTTGTTTTTTAGTGGAACTTGGACCAGAAGGTCAACAAACAGGGCCCAGGGCAGTAAAGTTAAAAGTTGTTTTCCCACTTAGAAGAGGTTTTCTGATCTTAATGTTGAAGCTCAAAATTTTGAAAATAAAACTACATTCATAGCTAAAGCCAGCACGGCCTGATGAAGCTTAGATAAAGTTCTGTCCCTTGAAGAAACACAAGATCCTGAGAGGGAATTAAAGACAATTGCATTCTTTTAAATAACCAATCAATTTAAAGAAAATACCTTAATTATTAAAATATAGGCCATTTCCACTCAAGAGGGAATCAGTAGTTCACCACGTGTCAAGAGCAGTGTTTTTATACTCCGATTCAGAAACTGTGCTGCCTGCAACCCCCATTTACATTGTACTACAGCAGAGAACAGTGGTTGCTGCATCTGCAACAGGAAGTCCCTGGCCACTCCCATTCCCCTCCCTCACCCTACCCTGCCATCGCTGATTGGTCTTTTTTTTTAAAAAAAAAACCCACACACGCATTTTAAACACATTTTTGCATTGCTACATTTGTGTGTAGGTATGTATGTTCATTCGTACGTGGAAAAAAACATGTTTTAACAGTCCATTACCAGATCCACTCTTTTCCCACTGTCGGTTTAACTATCCTGACACAAGCAATCCTCAAAGATGCTTTTAAGGTTCCCATCTTAGGAATGTTTCACTTAGAGATCTAGTTTAATTCTCTGAGATTTACTTCTGTGCGGACTTGCAAGAGCTCTGTTACTGCCAGGTGTGAGTAGATGGGGGAGGTGCTCTGCACATGTTTAAAGGCACTCTCTCATTTCTGCTCTTGGGACCAAGGTTCTTCTAAGGGAGATTTAGAGCTGATGGAAATGGCGCTCCAATTTGTTGCAGCCCTTGCCCCCTGGAGAATTAAGCCAAATCGTCTCTCCGCTCATCAATTGGCGGCGGTGCCAACGTGCAAGGAAAAGGCACAATTTGGTGTGGGGCCTCCACTGTGCAGCAGCAGATGAGTCTGAATTCCAGAGGAGGGGACGAGGCTGGGCTCTCCCTTGTTGCCAGGCTGGTGTGTGCCAAGGCGAAGAGGTGCCACCTCTGGTGCTCAACTGGTCGATGGCCCGCCTTCTCCTTTCTTTCTTTTTCCTTCCCTGGAGAGGCTGATGAGTTTCGATCCAGCCAGCTGATCAATCCTGGCTGCATGGTTGCAAGCTGAAGGTGAAAAAGTGCAATGCAAAACCACAGTGGCAGGCAAGCCTGTGGCAACCTTTGTCCCAATAGGATGGAAGATCTGGCTGGGAGGCTGAGCAAAAAGCTGGCCAAGGTAGAGAAAAAGGTGCGTGGGTAAGGGGAGAAAAAGAAGCATGAAGACAATAATGACAGTAGCCTGTCCTTTGATGGGCGGAGAGAGATAGGGATGGAAATGACTGAAGGGACAGCCTGGGAATGCACATAGCTGACCACTTCTGTGCTATGAATCGATGCTACGCTTCTGCATGTAGGTGAAAAGTGAAGCAGAACCAGTTTGGGAAATTTACATCAGAGTTTTTCCAGTTTTTGGATACAGCGGTTTCTCATCACAGTGAACTGTTCTAGGAGCTGAAAACGTGCAGAACCACAAGGAAAACTCCTTCACTAAAACACTACAATGTGCAGACTGGAGGGTAAGAATTTGATGCTACTATGATGTATCAACCTTGTGTGGAAATGGCCATAATCTTGTCAATTTAAATAATCAAAGGACATAGAAAAGGAGTTTACGTTCTTAAAATGATTGTCTTTATTTCCAATTCCCTTTTCTAAATAGCTATAAAATTTAACTAATCTGGTTTGTTTTATGATTCCTGGGAAACTGATAGGTTTGATCTCCTAAATAATTTGTGAACATAAAGATTTTTAGAAGCTCAACGAAATACTTTTATTATACAATAGACAGTTTCTTTACTGTAGAGAAAAATAGTCGGATAGGTCTAATTCTAAACTTGAAACAATGACACTGAAAAGAACATAATTAAACAATAAATGAAACCAAACCCTATTCTGATTTGTGGCTTTTAAATACAGAAAGACTGCAGTCTTCCAATCTCTGCATTCCCAGCAGCGCTATTGAAATCTGATTGAATTCTTCTATGGGAGCAGTTTGAGGATGGCAGCTTAACAACGGCAATGGAAGCGGTAACAAGAATTCACAGAAGCACATTTAATGCAAATTAGTTTAATGAGAATGTCGGTCAAACCAATTATCTTTTACAAATTCCTTTAGCCTCAAAATAATTTCTTTTTACACCATGAATACTAATAAACTATTGGCCAATGCTCAGGAATGCTTTCAAATTTAAAAACTGTCAGATCATAATTCTAATCAAAAGTAACTGGAAATGAAAACAACATGGTTTAAATGTGTTTGTATTAAATGCTTGTAAATAGAACATTTTTCTTACTCTTTCTAAGAAAATGTAATCACTATTAAATATTTAAAATTAGTATAAGAAAAATAAAAAGGAAGTATACATGTGGTTTGTTTATTGAGTCCCGTGTTTGTTTGTTTGATTTATACTTCACTTGCCTCCCAGAAACTGGGACCAAGTTCAAAATAGAAACATTTCACTCTAGAAATGCAATTATCAATACAATACAGTATAACCTATTACAGCCTAGGAATTCAGAACAGCACCCCTGTAGCGCCATTTTATGCTCAAAAGGCTACAAGACAATTATGCGTGAATGGCCAAAAGTAATTCAGTGAGTTTCATGGCTAGTCAGTGTTTGAACCCCAGACTCCTTGATCCAAACCTAAATATTTTAACCATTTCCCCCCTTCTGCCAGTTAAAACTGCAGGCCAGCATTCACTTGGGGACTTGCATCTTCATAAGTGGTCTTTTATCAGAATGAAATAGAACTGACTCATTTTGCAATATTCATACTCAACAAGGGGCTGCTGTTACATTATTATATAAGGGAGCCAACAAAGCAACCACTATGGATCAAGACTGATGCACAAGCGCAATGGCACTGGGACCAATGCACAAACAGATATTGGCTAGGGAGTGCCAATGTGGATTGGTAAAGCCTGATGCACATCAGGACACTCTTGCAGGTATCCTGTTACACATCTTCACAATCCACTAACAAGGTTCCTTAGCATCTCTACTACATAGCTAAGTATGCATAAAGTTATAGAGAATTCTGGCCACAGTATATATTAGAGGGTGAGATCATATACTGAAAGTATGTTTGTTTTCATATAAATATAGCTAACTTTAGCACAGTCAGCAGTTAAATAGCCCATGATACATATTGCTAGAGGTCAAAAAACACAGGGCACGCTATGATACTAACAGTTGGCGAGAGGAACTGAAATAATACTGGTAGTTGGAATGTTTAATGGTTGCTAGAGGAACAAGAGAAGGCTGAAGGTTTAAATGCCTCAGGAATGGCTCAAACATGGGAACACAAACTAAAATATATCTTGTCATGAGAGAAAGTGGTAATTGCACAGGGAACTTCATTCAACCAGTGCAACTGACAGAAACAAACGTGGGTGCTGCAAATCCTCTGAGATTACGCTATCATTATGGCTTGAAGTATTGCTAGACATTATTGCTGCTCTTAGTAAGGACACTAAGAAATATAGGTTCAGAGTTTGAAATATGGGTAGGAGGGGAACTTGTTCTGGCTCTGCATCCATCAGGTTCAGAGTTCTGGCCAGAGCACAGCCAAAGACCAACTCTCTGCTTTGTCATCCAGCTCTTAGGTATAGAAAGGAGCTGGAGGCATGGGGGTGCTAGTCAGCATACAGACAAAGCAAGTTTCCACCATGCCTTTCCAGTTTAGAACTGGGGTTTGTGCAGATACTTGCTTGGGGAATTTTGTTCTCTCTACAGCTTCAAGACTGAATCCTGTAAGAGAGGCAAGAGATTGTCTTTAAGTTTGTGCTATGCAGCAGATTTTATCAGGGATGTGACCACATCCAGATCAGAGCAAGGAGTACTGTCCTTACAACCACAAATGTTGATTTAGCTACCAAGATGACAGAAATTATGTGGAAACTTAATTAAACTGGAGATTTTTCACATGCTTGGGCCTATCAAGGCTCTTAGCAAAAGGTGCCCTTCGGGGTCTCCTAGAACAGAAAGTGAGAGAATGAGATTGAGAGAGAAAAGAGAGAGAGAGAGAGAGAGATTGAGAGATTGAGAGAGATTTATCCTGCCCAGAGTACCGAAAATAACTTAAAATAGTACCATGTATATATTGTGCATATATGTTTCCTTGTACAGAGCCAGCATGGCGTAGTGATTTAAGTGTTCTGGAGACCAAGATTCAGATTGCTGCTTGGCCCTGGGAGTACATTGGGTGACCTTGGGCAAATCACACTCTCTCAGCCTCAGAGGAAGGGAAAGGCAAGTCTCCTTTGAAGAAAGCTTGCCAACAAAACCCTGTGACGGGTTAGGGTTAACACAGGCGGGAAGCATGTCAATCACAGCAACACAAAACAGTCCTCATCTATACCTTTTTCCAAACCCTAAACCAAGGAAAATGTTTCATTCATATATGTTATAGCCATCACATCAACTTAAATGAGTAAATACAGATGTACACACACATTTAGTACAATGGTTATTTTTAAGCAGCATCTGAAACAGATGTTCCTTTAAATTATGAGAATGAACTTTCATTCCTGAAAGATAATTTATGTTTTCCACAAAATATTTCTAATTTTATGCTTCCTGTTCTTCTTATTCTCAAAAGATGGTAAAGAGGGAAGCAACAGCAAGATGGGAGCATACCCACTTCTTGTTATATATTTCATAGAGCTCTCAGCCAAAATGAAAGCTAAATGAAAGAACACAGACTCGGTTATGCTCTAGTAAGCTGCGTAAACATCAAGCAGGTGGCTGCCTCTACTCTTCCCTTGCTACTTAATAGTATCACTAAAAAAGACAATATTTACATATATAATTTTTATTAAATCACTCAGTTTTATAGCGCTTAGATGTGGGATGAATATGTTTGTTATCCACACTCTACAGAACAAAATAAACATCTCTTGAAAAAAATTCTCCCCAAACCACCTGGCATGCAATATTCATAAGACATAGCTGATCATCCAGATGGCAAGACATGAAAAACTTTTTTTTGTTCTTATTGTTTCTGAATAAATAGTTAGAAATTTCAGTATGAACATAAAGATTTCCCATGAAGATACATTTTAAATGTTAGCTACATTCTTGCTTATTTACCACCTTCCCAAACAAAATTAAGGAGATGCATTTGTGTTTCTTCCCCCCCCCCCCCCGCCAGTCTCCTTTTAATGTGCTCTCTCACCATAGTGGAGCAACCACCTACTTTAACTCTTTGTGCCTTACACAGAATAAAAAATTATGCACTTGTAGTATGGAAACAGATTATAACTAGTCCCTTAGGAAATTGTCCTAAGTCTGATGGACTACACACATAGGGCCTATGCAGGCCCCCTTGCCTACTGTATACATGCCGTGAGACTGAGAGGAGATCTTACACTTGTATGTTCACTATTTTCCCAACCATAAATAAAAGGTAGGGGCTAAACAGAGGTTCCAAAATGGATCACTGCATTTCATTAATTTACTGGAGACTGAAGAGGATACATACCTTCCTTAAACTTGCCCCAAGTCTCGCCACACAGATGTATCTAAGTCCTGTTTGAATAGTTTCATCACCATTATGAAATTCATAGTACTTATAAGTAGACACAGAACCTGGAGTATAAAATATTAGTATAGTATAAAATACTAGTATAAAACTAATACTGTATAAAATACTAATATAAAATATTTGATTTTGACTGAAACAACACAAATAATTAGGGGAGTATTTTAACCTGATATTTAAAATTTTGTTTCATACATTTTGCAAGATACTCTAGAAATCCTTCTGGATTGAGGACTGAAAT
The DNA here is from genome assembly GCA_948472985.1 of Iguana delicatissima. Taxonomy (NCBI): domain Eukaryota; kingdom Metazoa; phylum Chordata; class Lepidosauria; order Squamata; family Iguanidae; genus Iguana; species Iguana delicatissima. The sequence continues at coordinate 589,633 of CAOKZL010000515.1, forward strand.
GTAATAGACAGTTCTCTGTTCTACTTATGCATCTATCAAATAATTTTGGGAAAGCTGCTTACATTATAAAGTTGTCATGTCCTCCCTTTCTACTTCTGTTCTAAATGATATGAATACCAAAATAAATATTTACTTCTCATGGAAAGGACAATTGTGCACATAATATTTTTCCCAGTTGCTAGTAGTCTGCAGGAACTTGCTATGAAGTCGCAGTTACTTCAGAGCAGAAACAGGCAACTGCCAAGACAATTGCCCTCTGCAGAAACTCAAAGGGCTATAATCCCATCTTGATGCTCCCTTAACATTGGAAAAAAAATTATTTTTGATTTTTTTATTTTTGCCCCTTTTCATCACCCTGTTTCTGCCGAGGGGAAGTCTTTATTCAGCCAGGAATCTTAAGCTAAACTAGAACATAAACCAGGATGCAATTATCCTTTGGGATTTTCACTCCCCTGAATTTTGTAATGTAGCTTTCTAATCAAAATTATGCATACTAAGCTAAACTGTGTACAAAAATATATTCAAATTGCCTAGAAAGCATCATGAAGCCTTTTAAACAAATCTGCAAACTTGCATGAATGTAGGATAGAACAGGAGAAAAAGCAAACACTTTAAAATGTCCTACCCATTTAAAAATAAAAGCTTAAGAGCAAGACAACATTTTTTTTAAACTGCTTGTTTTTCATCCATATATCATTGGTTTCCTAGCTCTTTCTCCATTTGGCTTGATCGATCTTTTACTACATTAATTTTGTCCTTACCAAATGTTACCAACATTTTTGAGAGAAAGAATTTGAACGCAGCATATGTCTAGCCATGAGAAACCTACTTGGAAGAGAACTTATCTTTCAAGATAACTAAGCTAAAAAGGCAAAATAAATAAATTTAAGCAATGTGGAATCCATCCTCCATTGGTGAGTAAAAGGCTGCAGAACGTGAAAAAAGCAAGTTTTGATGCTGTTAAAATCTCTAACTTAATAACTCTGCATGAATCCTGAAGAGATTATACCATCTGGAGATTTCTAGATACCAACAGGGTGCAACCTCAATCTATACTTTTGTGGGAACACCGTAAAAGAATTAATTGTTCTTTTATACTTTCCATCTCTTATACGCTTGTGATCACAGATGTGTTTTCTCTATATTTATTTTTTATTGGGTAGAGTCTTAACAACTCTGGTTGGTTTCTTCTCAACTTTTATTTCAATTGATGGTCTTTTGAGGAAACATGTAAAGACCAGTTTCAATCAGTCCCCATGAACAGATATGACTGTTTACGGACAGAATGTCACAGCAGATTTGAACATGAGGATGACCAATTGTGAAGCTCTTCTAAGAACAACACTGATGAAACAGAATCAGTTTGTGAACTGGGGCTTTCTTGGCTGATTACTTCCAATTTTCAGAAAAAACTAGTACAGCTAATATTTGATTTAGTACATTCCATTAACAGAGGTTGGCTAATTTACTTCCATCTTGCAAGGAAAGTCGTGATAAGAGGAAAGGTATATCTGCCAACATTTCTGCGAATAAAACATCAAATTAAAGAGAAAACAGAAGCTTTCTTAGCTTCAGAGTAGAAACATTATTTTCTTCCTCTCTCCAAATAATTTCAGTCCTCCAAATGTTATCTGCTGTCACCCTTATAAGGTCTAACTGTATTCAGCAAGACACTATGGACACTGTTAAAGACTTTGATCACAATACAAACCTCAATGACTGTACAGGCATACATCAGTTAACAAACCCTCCAAAAAAGAAGTTCCTTTGCATTTCCCCCCCATCCAATCCTGCTTTCCTCCTCATCTAGCTAATGTTTTTTTACCAGCATCAGTACTTGAAAGATGGTGAAGGTGGGCTGGAGAAACAGAGACTTTTGGCGCTGGGTTAAAATAGTATGTCTGCAGTAAACAATTCAATAAGCTTGAGTTGGGAGAGATAGGAACCTAGTCTGCCAACCTTTAAGCTTGTGTTGCGGAGAAGTAAGGAACCTAGCAGCATAGCTGGTTCCAGACATGAACACATGAATAGCAAACAGATCAGAGAAAAAGAGGAGAGGAACATTAACCTGCCTCAACAGGTCCTCCTGCCAGCATGTTAAAAAGCTACAGATCTATTAATCTGGCCACCAAAATAGACATCATAAGAAAAATTGTAATTCGTGAAAGAAAAAGTCAGCCCAATAGATTTTGGAAGTTGCCTTCAAGTGGTCTCTAGTAGATTTGCAATGATGTTCTCCGCTTATACAAGGGTTACTTGACCTGGTTGTTTCATTTCGCATGTGCTTATTGTTAGTTTGGAGTAAAAAATTTACTTACAGATGTTTAATTGCTCTTATTTTTTGAGGTGTAAAATCCACCTCTATTCTTTTCATATTATTTCTGCCTCTCATATCAAATTTTTTAATAAAGAAATTAACCTATCCTTGTGTGTTTCAGGGTAAAAGTGATCATGACCTGGCATATAAACTACTACTTCAACCTGTATAAACTTGATTGTAGGTTTTCTCCTATTAAGATATATGCTTTTTTGTTGGAGCAACAGAATCATAGAATCATAGAAATGTAGAGTTGGAAGAGACCACATGGGCCATCCAGTCCAACCCCCTGCCAATAGATCTAGAAGAGTTCATCACTTGGCTGTTTTACTGCCAAGTAAGTCAGAATAAGTGCCTTTAAAACAGCTGAACTTCTTCCTTATCCACTCAAAATTGAGAGGTTTTGCTTATCTCTGAAGGGGTTACTTATGAAAACCAGTGAGGTGTTATGGTTTGAACATTAGACTATAACTCTGGAGAACAGGGTTCAAATCTCCACTCAGGCACAGAAACCCACTAGGTGATTATGGGCAAGTCACACTCACTCAGTCTCTAATGAAGGCAAAAGCAAACCCACTCCAAACAAATCTTGCCAAGAAAACCCCATGACAGGTTCACCTTAGGGTCACCATACGTCAGAAACAACTTGAAGACATACAACAACAAATCAGAGAACAATTCCTGATTAGTAAGTTGTTATTAGTAAGATTAGTAAGTTGTTATTAAAGAAAGGAATCAAACTTACATGAGTGTTCAAGAAAACAACTATATCACTGTTTTTTAACTGATGTGGTAGCACTAGCATAGAATTGAAGAAGCAACTCACAAGATCACTCTTTGGTTAAGGAAATGGATATGGTCAAAATTAAATATAACGTTTCCTCAATCTTAGGTAAGGAGACTGGTTTGGAGAAGTCAGGAAAGCCTCACAGCAGTATCTCCTTTATCTCCTCTAGTTTCTCCTTAATATCTGAACAGATGATAGTGAAGACTTGCTAAAATTTTCAAATACAAATGAACAGAAGTTGGTCCTGCTTCTCTTAATGGCCTGCTAGGAAAAAGACCTTTTCATCTCAACTCATGAACTAGTCTTTGACAAATTTTATCTTCTGATGAAAATCACTTAGGATTATGCAGTCATGGAAGAAGTTAGTGTTGGAGGTCTAGAGACTGCAAGCAATATATGAAGAGTTAGCAATGTGAGGTGAGAATATCCTCAAAAATATTTTCATGATATTCTCAAGAATATTTTCATAATATTCCCACAAAGAATTTTTGAATACTTTCCAATATTTCATTATCTTTCAAAGTAATATATTACATTCAACTTTAAAATTATTCTTATCATAGAGTTTTCTTTAACATTCCAGATGGTTTGAGAACTTTGTAGAATATTCCATAACGCCATGGGACTTTTGCTTTTGCTAAAAATACCTTCCCTGTCTGTCACATTTGCCCTCTATCCCTTTCCCTGCCACAGCTATGGATCGAAATATTCAAGTATTTTACCCTTGCATATGAGGACAAATAATATTTTGGACCTCCCTCTCCTCATGAGCAGATGTCCAGTAAACTAGGTGGCAGGGGGAATCATGATTGTGGCAACATTGTCAAAATCATGTTTAAGCAGCAATCATGAATATCAAACAGCTACAGGTTAGTAAATCTAATAACTGCTTCATATTCATGATAGCTTAGTCACAATTGTAACACTATTGCCACAATCATAACTCCATCCCAAACCTACTTTCCTGGACATCAGGTGCATGGGGAGAAGGAGGTCCATTCTGCCAGCAACTGGAGCATGGGTGAATGACATTCCCATCACGTTTGAGGAGGCCAGGTCTGAAGTGGTTTCTTAGTTAAGTATACTTAACCAAGTTGCTGGTACAGGAAGCCCCGTTATCTGACAACTCGCTCTCTTGAAGCTTTCAAATTAAGGACAAGTTCCATTAATTCAATGGGGGGCCCACTCTTTCATTATTTCTTTCCTTTGGAGGCTCGGTTGAGACCGCTCTCATGTGTATGTTGCTTGCAAAGTGAGCTGGGGGGAAGGTGCAAGCCAGCTGAGAGACTTTGCAAGCAGCGCACATCTGGTCTGTCCCAAGTGAGCCTTTGTAAGTCCTCCATGCTCCCTACAGTACAATACATAGGTTCCACTTTTCAACCAATTCTGTTTTCTGACAATGCTCTGGCCCCTAACCTGTCAGATGTATTTGTGTAGCTTCATGTTAAAAATTGCTGGTTTACATATAAAAAAATAACACCTATGTACTAAAAAAGGCTTAATGAGTATCTGGAAATTTTTTTGTATGCATTTCTTTTCTCAAGGAAAAGAAAAGAAAAGAAAAGAAAAGAAAAGAAAAGAAAAGAAAAGAAAAGAAAAGAAAAGAAAAGAAAAGAAAAGAAAAGAAAAACAGAACAAGATCCTGCATCAGAAGATGTAGCTACAACAGCAGAGCTCTCTCATTAGTTATTTCTGCCAATGCCACCTCTGCCCCCGCCTGAAAAAAACTACCTTTTAAGCTAGGCAGCACCCCAAGCCTAGGGTTTCTGAGACAATGCAAATTGGTACAGTGGGAAATGATGATTGCAGTTCTGTCCTGGCTGTTGGGTGCATTCAGATAGGCAGTTAGAGACCTCCTTCAGGGTCCTATCACAGCTGATTGTCTCAATATTTCTCACAATAAGAAGAGCACTATAGTCATCATTTACCAGTACCTGATTGTGCAGCACCTTGGAAACTCTTCAGCTGGAGGCCCACCTAACTTGAAAGTTTGATTTTGGATCATATTCAGTCAGTAATGGCTGTAAACATTAATAACAATAGTTACAAGTTTATAAGTCTGATTTATAATCTTGTAAATATTAAACAGGATGTCAGACACAATTTTCAGGCAAACACCTATGTGTATTTCTGCACAGGAGAATTTCCCAATACACCAATGTGCAAATACCATGAGAAAAATGTGTAATTTTCACTTCTGTTTTAGTCTTCCTGATTGAGTTTCCCTAAGTGTCAGGAAACGAATAACACTGAATACTCTTCCACCCCAAGCTTCATCTGCCTTTCTTAGTCTTATCTTTTGCTGCCTCTGCATCCTCTATTCTCCTTGTTACTGATATACTCATCATCCGTTCTCCTCCCTGCTGCCCTTCTCTATCTTACTACACCATCCCTCTTCTTGCCCCAGTCCTTCCTAGTGTTACCTCACTGGTAAACCCTGTACCTGGGTCTACAATTTTGATATTAAAATATGATTCAACATGCCAGAGAGGTCACCCAGATGAGCACGTAGGCAGCAACAGTTGAATGACCAAAAACCAGGTCAGGCCAGTAAAATCCCTCATCACGTAGCCCGAGGAGACCTCAAGCTGTGCAAACCCACAGTAGACAAAGGGTCCTCAGCCTCTGAGAAGCCAACTAAGGGGATTAGCGTGTTTTCTCCAAGTTGAGCACTGATCGCAGAAAAATCATATCAGGTAAGGACCATCTACATAAATTCACACCACAATCCAATGCAGCTGAAGATCCTGAAACTTTGACAACACCTCACAATCCCACCATGCAAAAGGAGTTGCCATTGTGGAGCTTCTTCTCCGCCGCAACACCCATTGTTCTCCCCGGGAGAGGATTAGCCCTCATAGTACTTTTTCTCCTACAAATAGTCGCTGTTTTTGAGCGGTTCTTTGGATAACTCCTGGTCATACCAGCATACTTGTCTGTTGAGTAAACTTCTCAGCCCTCTCCGCACTGAGCTCTACTTCTTTCGCTGTTTTTCCCGGACCAAGGACTTCAGGAAAAGGTGCAATATCACCTCATCTTCAATCCCTCTAATATTTCCCCTATCCAGTTTCCACTCCTTGCTTCTTAAATAGGTCTTGAGTGTGTGTGTGACTGCGTTGTTGCGTGAGACTTTCACTCAATAAAATCATTTATTGGACATCTTTGTTTGGGTTTTGGCTTGGCCTGACCCCATAAAAACTGGGTAAAAGGACCCCGCTAGGTTACCCTGCCTCCCGCATTGCTATTCCTTGTGCTCTGGCTAGCTTCCATTCCCTATCACGTGGAGCACATTAAGGCATCCCCCATGGGACTCCAGAAATCAGGGTAACACTAGGAAGATGAAACAAGAGAAGAGATGAAACAAAAGTACCAGTTATGACATATAAAGCCCTATACTGCTTGGCTCCAGGCTATTTACAGGACCATATCACCCATAATGAGCCTATTAGAGCTATAAGACCATATCACCCATAACGAACTCTTTGCTCTGCCCCACCACTTTCTCAGGCTCATTTGGAAGGAACAAGGGATAGGGTCTTCTCAGTGGCTGCTTCCAGTCTCCTCCCCTAGGAAGGCCAGGATGGCTCCCTTTTCTCGTTCTTTCATCAGCATCTGAAAACATTTTTGTGCAGTAAGGGTTTTAGAAACTAAATTGAGTTGGCCTTTAAGGAAGTGATGTGCAGTTTTTTGATTTGTATCATTTTAATGCATTTTAACGGTTTTAATGTTCAATGTTTTAAATTATTAATTGTTTATGTGGTTTTTAATTAACATGTAACTATACTTTTATCAAAGTTTTTGTATAATTTTTGAAATCATATCAGTTTAAAAATGTCAGCTGCCTTTAGTGCCATAACTGGGGGAAAGGCAGAATATAAAAGAATAAAATCATCATCAACATAATCATCATCATCATCATCCTTTTTGCCACAACCAAATACGGCTTTCTACAGAGCCAGCCACTTCTTGGCTCTGGGTCTTCATTCAGTCTGGCAGGGCAGACTTGGAAAATCATTTTTGTTACAGAATCTACATATTTATTTTAAGAAATAATACATTCTGCTTTTAAGTGAATTACACTACATAAATCTAATCAGCCAAAAATAAAAAAAAAGTTCATAAACGTTTCAGAACATCAGAAATCAGATGGATAATTGGAATGTTAAGAAATCAGATTAAAAAGCTACTTCTTGACAATCCATTTACCAAATATAAGAACAGGAAATATAAGAACAGGATGTGATGAAAAGCTTTAGAAAAATAAGTGCCAGTGCCAGGTTGTTTATTTTTGCTTAATATGTATGCCAAAATAAACTTACTTTGCATCCTCACAATGTTCAGTATTTTATGTGTATCAAATGACAACAATGAAGTGCATCATTTCAGTTCCACTCTGTAATACAACAAAATGTGTAAAAATCAAAAGTGTCTGTGTGGGAATACTTCTCCAAGGCTCAGTAATGTCAATGAACCTTCAAAAAGACATCTGGGCCATTGTTATAATGATTATTATTTCTACACTTAGTTTGATAATGAATAATAATTTTAAAAAGTAAAAATAAAGATGAGCATTATATAGAAACTGAAACAGACAGATTGATCCTATCCCAGTAAGAGCTCAATACAAACATTAGCAACTTCCTCTTGATTTCTACTTAGTATACCTTCAACAGGGGGAAAAAGCCACACAAGACCTAAAATTACAAATGCAAGTTATTTAAAAAACTGGGTCCTGATATATCTCGAATCCTTTTTAAATAAGTCTCTTTGGTGCAAACAGTACAAAGAAAATACAAACAAAACCTACTTGTTAACTCGAAGAAGATGAGCAGAAAAAAACATGACTGAAGTAATACACAGTAAGAGTAATTTCATGACAAAATAGACTTTATATGTCCTGTCTAGTAATGCACAATCTCTATTCTCAGGGGAAAACCTTCAATGTGTACACTAAGCTGTCCTTATTACTACTTAATTTTCAAGAGACAAATGTGACTTCACAGGGGAATTTGACTTAATGTGTGACCTATTAGCTTGGTCTCTCTCAACCAATCTCTATCATGTCTATAGTCTTTTTTTTTTTTTTACTGATGGCATCTGCAATGCTCACAGACCTATATATAAAACCTTTATGAATAATTAATAGAGGTGCAGGCCCAAAATATCTTAACATTTCTGCTTTGTTGCCCTGCATATACAAGACAAGCCACTATATCAGACATATTACACTACACTATACTGCAAATTTCACTTTCAGCACGTTATCAAATAGAGAAAATACACAAAGAATAACAAGATACTTAAAACCCATTAAAACTTTATTCAACTGAACAAAATAATAGAATAAATCAGCAAAACAGGAATCCTCAAACCATTAAACATTTCATTAGACAACCATCCATGATTTTGGAACTTTATCAGCAATAGATTTTTATATGTCTAAATAACACACATGCACAAGAGATTTCTCTTGGCAGTGAGGATGAATCATATATGCCCTATGTACTTATAGAGTTCTTGAGTATGGTGCAATCTTGGAATTCATTCTAAAAGGGATAGAAAACTCCCACCAAGATAGATATTGTCTTGTAGGGAACCTAAGGATAAAAAATATCCTATGATACCAGAGATTCACACTGTGCATTTCTTGAAAATGTATTCTCCTTCAAATTCTGTAACCGATTATTGTATTACTACTGAACAAGTAAACACCAAAAGTTTGTTATTTCTGACAAAACCACTAGAAGGCAAAAATCTAATGACAGATGAACAGAAAGTTCTCCCTTAGGAAAGGTCAAAGGAAAGCAATTTGCAAATTGGTCACCACATTCTTTAGGGAATATTCTCCAGAACAACACACTGTATCAACAGGAAATAATCTATATAAAAACCATTGCTCTGTTTGTAGAAAGTTTGTTTTCTACCTTAGTTTTTCATACCTTAATTTAACAGTTTGTAAGGAATGTAGTGAAAATATATTCTGGAGACAGAATGAATCCTGCTGAGGCATTTTAAGTCTTTTCAGGAAGGAAAGGTCTCACCTTTCAGTGTGAGGTGTCTGAAAGTTATTTGTTTGTTTCTTTCTTTCTCTTCTTTGTCTTCCCTTTTCCCATTTTATACTTTTAAAAATAGCCTTCCCACCATTTCAGGCAATTCTGTGACTACACACAGAACTCTGGCTGTGTTCTTGGGACAGAATGCTATTCAAGAAATGCCACGGGGCTGCAGTACATGCCAAAAGATTGCATACCCACATCCCATCTTAAAATTTCACACCCTTCCCAATAACACCAACCTGCCCCCTTGTCTGGGGAACTTCCTCAGTGAAAAATGGTCGCAAGAAAACTGAAACATTTGTCTCAGCTTCAGGTCAGACTGGTGTAAAGTCAGATGGATTCAATATTTCATTTACAAAAAACAGTCATAGACAGAAATGATAGTGATTTTCTATGCTATCCAACATCCGGAAGAAGGAAACTCTATTGCATTTTGAATATCTTACGAAAGAGTAAGCCTACTATTTTGGCTACTACTGAAGAGAAGATACATTCAAAACTACAGAACAATGTGTACAGTGACAGGTTTCACTTTTGTGGATTTGCTTATTCATGGATTATATGCTGTCACCTCTGCTGCCTCCCTGTGCCATGTTTAATAGGGACTGCTAGCCTCATGAGACTGAGAAACTGTGAATGAGGCTTGTAAGTCTCTAGTAAAAATGGGGTGGGGCAGGAGCAGAGGTGGCAGTAAGCCCCACCAGCCACCCACTTCTGCCTTGTGAAGGAACTCTGATGCCTCAAAGGAATCCATGGTGGGTTGAATATGGTGATCATACTTTTTTTGTGAGTTAAATATGGCTTGAGAGGGCCTAGAGTTATTCACGGTTTTTCTACTTTCACGAGGAACCTGTGCCCCTAACCCTAGCAAATGTGGAGAGATGACTGTATTTACTGCAACAGCTAACTACAACTTCTAGAGATGATATGCCCCTGAATATCAATTGCTGGATGACATGCAATGGGAAGCTTACTATTTCCTTTTCTTGTTGTTATTAAATGCCAGACTTCAAGCTCAACTTGAATGTGCACGTTGAGCAGCTGTTAGTTTTAAAGCCGAAGTGTCCTTAAAAGGAAGGAAGGAAGGAAGGAAGGAAGGAAGGAAGGAAGGAAGGAAGGAAGGAAGGAAGGAAGGAAAGACCATTCAAGAGGGGGTAGGAGGGAGTGTAATCCTCTTGAATCCTTGTTTTATCCTCTTTATTATCTTTAATTAAAACCCAAATTTCAAAGGACAGGAGAAGATAGTATCCAATTGGGTGATATCTAAATGACAGAACTGACATGCTCTCTATTCTTGTTAACTCCCATCAAATCAACATCAACCCTGTGAACAAGAGACCTGCAAGTTATCAACAGCCCTGCTCAGGTCTTGCAGATTCAGGGACACAGCTACTTTGACTGAGTCTATCCATCTTTTAAGGCCATCTTCCCTATTCCTTATGCCTTCTACCTTTCCAAGCATCACTGTCTTCTCCAGAGAGTCATATCGTTTTATGATATATCCAAAGTACAACAGTCCCATTTAATCATCTTGGTTTCTAAGCAGAATTCAGACTTGTTTTGCTCTAGGACCCATTTATTTGCCTTTTCAACAGTCCACAGTATCCTTAGAACCCTTCTCTAGCACCACAATTCAAGTTGAGTTGATTTTCCTCCTATCAGCTTTCTTCAGCGTCCAACTCTCACAACCATACATCGAAACTGGAAATACAATGGCACGAACAATCCTAACTTTAGTATTCAGTTATGTATCTTGACACTTCAGGATCTTGTCTAGTTCCTTCACAACTCTCTTTCCAAGTTATAGTCTTCTTCTGATTTTTTGACTACACTCTCCATACTGATTACTGATTAATAACACTGACAAGATATGGAAAATCTTGAACTATTACAATGACTTCATCCTTTGCTTTAAAGTTATTTAAATCAACTGTGGTCATTTTCTGTTTTATTAATGTTCAACGGTAAACTTTCCTTTGCACTTTCTTCCTGGACTTTCTACAACAACCATTCCAAGTCTTTGCTGTTTGCTGCTAACAGTGTGGTGTCATCTGCATATGTTAAAACTGTTCATGTTTCTTCCTCCAATTTTCATTGCTCCTTCCTCTGAGTCTAATCCTGTTTTATGTATGATATGTTCAGTGTAAAAGTTAAACAGACAGGGTGATAAAATGCAGCCTTGCCTGACCTCCTTGCCAACGGGAAACCATTCCCTTTCCCTGTATTCTGTCCTGATCGTAGCCATTTGTCCTAAGTACATGTTATTCCTCAGGTCAATCAAATGTTGTGGCACACCCATTTCTTTAAGAGCAATCCATAGTTTTTCATGATCTACATGATCAAAGGCTTTGCTATACACTTTAGAGCACAGGCTCGTTTTCTTCTGAAATTCTTTGGTACACTTTGGTACATGTGTTTGCAATATGATTCCTAGTGCCTCTTCCATTTCTGAGCCGAGCTTGAATGTCTGGCATTTCTTGCTCCATATATTGTAAAAGTCTTTTTTGTAGAATTTTGAATATGATTTTCTTGTATGGGAGATTAATGCAATGGTCCTGTGACTACTGCAATCCCTGGTATCCCATTTCTTGGGGAAAGCAATGTATGTTGAGCATTTCCAATCTATGGGCCATAGTTGTTGACAGATTTTAGTTAGAACTCAAGTACATTAGGTCTCTGTACCCTGGAGTAGCTCTACTGATGTGCCATTTTTTCCTGTGATTTATTTCTCCCAAGTGCTCTGACTGCACTGTTTTACTATATATTTTCTTCTGATTCAAGGTTCTCGCATACCATGTTCCTGTAATACATGTTGTACAGCTTCCAACTTCCCTTTCACCTCTGAACACATTAACAGGGGAATGTCCTTCCTAGCTTGAGCCCTGTTACCATGTCATACACCCCCAATCTGTGATACAGTATGATTGGCTATAAACATTGCTTAATTGGCATGAAATAAATATAAATCTTGCACTTATGGCTGAAACACTGTGTGGAAATTAAAGGACTCTGGAAACTTCCTGAAGCTAGGACAAAGGACCTCATAATGGCCAGGTCCTGAGTTTAGGAGAATCAAGCAGGAAACTTAACCCGATGAGTTTTAGATGACTGTCTGAAGTACTCAGCCCTATGAAACAACAGTGAATGAAACTGCTAGAAGGAGCATCTAAAAGCTGACATCCTGCTACATCTTTCTCACAGAAACAGTCCTTTTGCTTTCCTATCCCTCCAGTAATTAAGAGGCTATCATGATTTCCTTCGATGCTTTGTCACCTGGCCACAATAGCAATCAGAACCTTCCTGACCCCTGTGTTAGCAACATCACAGAGCAATTCACCCAATTTCCTCAGATCAGAAAAAAGAGTATTTAAACTCTGGCTCAGTCATTGGCTGTTTGCTGGTACCTTGAACATATGCGGTGTGTTATGCTGCCTGAGGGCCCCCCAGATTTCAGTTCATTGTACTGCCCTCAGGATTCCCCAGTCTGAGGCAGCTCACCCTAACCTTCTGCAGCTTCAGGAATGGTAACTATTACCCACTGCACCCCAAACTGTCACTATACAACTCTTCTCTCCTTTATCTTCACTAGCCTTGTATGATTTGTGAAACTGATAAATTGATTGTTTGTGAATTTTCCCCCAATAAAGACATTTTTTTTTAATTTCCAGTTGGTGCCTTACAGTTAGTACTGGTATGCACTGATGAAAAGATTGTGTAAGGTTACCCCTCCTCTTGCAGGTCTCTGTTTTTGAGCTAAAAATTTCCCACCTTGTCACGGAGGCATGGGTACTGCTGGAGGACCTCAAAGTCCCCCATCTTTTGGAGTAACAGCCTATTTGCATCATCAAATACAGTGCTGCTCCTAGCTGTCCCTCTACCGCAGTAGCTCATTGAGTGCCATCTTCCAGTACTATCTCCTGTTTCATTTTGGAGTGTCTCATCATAGGGTTTTTGTGGTTAAAAATATTCAAAAGGTATTTATTGTGCCTCCTTCCGTGCATGCTGCCATGCCTCTGAGAGATCTTCCACCAGTGCCACCCCCTGCTGCCATCAACATAGCTTCTTGTCTCACAGAAGCATACAATCACTATCATCACAGAAAGGCAGTGCCATCATCATCATCATCGCTGCCACCACCACCACCACCACCATTATTAGTATTATTAATTAAAGTGGCTGAAATATTTATACTCATTTCTCTACGCGTGTGAAGGAGTAACATGAAATTTAACAGAAATACAAAAGGTGCTAGAGGGTGATGCAGGAGAAAAGCTAGGTTAGCATAATATTTTGGCCTCCATAAACTAATAGATTTGTTAAGCTGATAACTGTGCCTCAATTGTTAAATCAATACATGAGCCCTTTCCATGGTTCACACAGTGTTGCTGTTGTGTACCTTCAATCGTCTCTGACTTATGGTGACCCTAAAGTGAACCTATCACAGGGTTTTCTATGACTGGTATTGTGTGATATGCCCAAGATCATCCAGCAGGTCTCCATGGACAAGCGGGAAATTGATCTCTGGTCTCCGAGGTCATAGTCCAATTACCACACTACACTGGTTCTTTTTCCGTATCTCACTACAACCACTGTTGCATGTTTTATGATACAGTTTGAGGAGGGTTTTTTTCTAATTGTAAATTTTGTATATCTGTATTTAACTCTGCCCTTCTGCTGAGCTTTCACAAAGACTTTTCTTTATCACACATGTTTATTTGCTTCTACACCTGTCCCCTTTGCCTATGCCATCTGAACAATTATTAAGATCTGTATTTGTCGCACCTTGTTATGGTAGTCTGTTTGGAATCTCTGTTTTATTTCACATGCCCCTCCATGTAGGTATACATTCTTGTATGCTGAGGTTACATTCCATGCATCTGAAAAGTGGACTGTTACCATGGAAGCTTATACAGCATTGCTGAAATCTCAAGATACTATAAGGTTCCTTTCTCTTTCCCTCTTTTTCTATTGAAAGACAAACAAGACTATCTCTTCATAAACACTCTTTATAGTTATTATGAAGAAAACTCTGAAAAGACAAAAATCAAGCAATTTATGATAGTCCAAACTTATTCAGACTCCATTTCTGTGTGGTTTTCTAAAACCAAACCTGTCAGCAATATTCTTCTTAGCTACATCAGCATCCTCATGACTCACAGCAAAAGCTAAATCTAGTGCAAATCCAGGCCTGATAAATGACTCAGATCTTTGCATAAAGCATTCAAAGAAATGAAGGAGGAGAATACAGCTTGGAGATTAGACACTGCTGATAATACAAATCTCAGGACTATGTCTGAGACCTCTAAATACAAGAGAAGCATGAAAACCACAGATTGGTACTTTTACACTGCCCAATGAACAGAACTAAGGATTCCTACATTTTAGAGGCATATTAAAATTGTAGAATACAGAATAATAAACAGCTCATTATATGATGAACTAGATTAGGAAATTAATTAACTGATACAATAATCTATTCTGTGCCAAAGCATAGGGGTTTTCAGTTCTTCTCCATGAACGAAATCATGACTAGGTTGCTGTCTGTGAACTACTCTTCTTATGGTTATCTGTGATGATACTTCAGACAAACAAATGGGTTATGCTTCACTGCTCAGCGTATCAGAAGGTCTGTATCAGATAAATAAACAGACCACTGCCTCTTTGGATCCCCTTGCTCCTTCCTCCCAAATGAGAACCTCCAAAGCACCAGAACTTCAAAGACAAACTGAAATACAAGAGAAATACTAGAACTTCAAAAAAAGGCAAAAAAGCCAACAGAGAGAACTACTCATGTAACTTGAAAGATCTACTGAATGCAGTATGAAAACAAACTGACAAATAACAGTACATACCCATTTCATTTACTTTTGGGAGACGTTAGTCATTTGAGTGCTTTTTTGTCATTTGTGTCTATGGTTTCTTTCTTCCTCTAAGTAAACTAGTATTTCTTGGTCCAGAGAAATGACTTGGCAAAGTATCAGAGACAACACTTACAATGGCAATCCACAGGTAGGACCCAATTGGTGGTTTTCCAAGTTATTTATGAAGTCATTCAAACAATGGGGTGTACAAAAGCAGCTTAGCCTCCTTCCCACTTTTGATTAAATAATATCAAGAAGTAAGCATCTTCTACGGAAAAAATAAAGCGTTCCTGGCAGTGGTTTAATTCATTTAAAGCAGCATACATAAAGTTCATAAGTAGGTAGGAAGAAAACTGTGCATTATTCCAGCTATTTGTAGAGGCAATTATAGAGAGACACTTCCAACACTTGAGTTGAAACACAGGGTAGACAGAACACTTAAATGGGCTTGGTAAAATGAATTCAACACAGCACCCTGAGTCCCAAAAAAGAGATGAAGAGATTTGGTGAAGGGTAAAGTAAGTGAGACACTTATTTTCAGCTAGCCTCCTTAGTATTTTATCAGACATTACCCACATAATCTCATCTCTGAAGAAAAGGCAGCAGAATCCAAACCTGCATCTGCCACATAAGCAGTGGTTGGCATTTTTAATTTATAATATAATTGACATTTGATCACCCAAATTTGTACTCCAATGTTATCTATATGTTTAAAAGAATCTATTTTTGAAAGAACCTCAGGAAAATAAGGGTCCGAAATACAATAAATGCACCAGATGCTGTCTGATCTTGGAAGCTAACCAAGATCAGCCCTGGTTAATACTTGGACCGGAGACCACCAAAGAATGCTAGGTGCTGTAGGCTGTATTTCAGAGGAAGGAACTGGAAAAAGCACCTCTAAGTATTCCTTACCTAAGAAAACCTCATGAAATTCAGGGGGTTTCCATAAGTCAACAGGCCACGTGAAGGCACATATACACACATAAAAGCAAAATAAGAATCTACAGCTGAAACTTTAAGCCACCTAGAAAAAGGACGAAAGCTTTTGTTTAAAATATTTTCTAACTAACAGTAGCTGAGGTACTGCATTTTCTCCAGAGAGTTTTGTTACTTTGCAGGGGGTCACCAAGAGACATTCCTTCCACTGAAGCTTCCTGAGAGTGAGAGATAGGAAGGGAAAAAGGAGAAGGAGGAGCATGGCAGGAAAGCCTTCTCCTATTGCTAGCCAGATAGCAAACTGCCTCCCTTTGGGCCACAAACTCTCTCTTTCCTTCCCAGGCAATTCACCATTGCACTTGCACTACTTCTTTCTGCTTTTCCAGCCCATTCCAGAGACCTACTCGCTCTGCTCCTTTGCCTGACATCTCATTTTCAGCTTGAGTGCAGCTCTCCAGACTGCATTCAAGTTTTCTGTGCTCCAACTTCCACTGCACAAGGCTTGCTGTCACCCTCTTGGCATCGAGAATTTGGAAATTGGAGAATTTTGCTTCTCTGGCTGAGTGAGACGCATGAAACAAACTGTTCTAAACCTCAGTAAGATGGGAGATACAATTTATTTGGCTGCCTTGAAAGCTAGTTCACAGGGCTTTAGGAGAAGGCCTTTGAATCAATGTGTTTTTAGTGCCACTATCAGGTCTCATGTCTCTCCTGTATCATCCACTTACTACATCCAAGCAATTGACCATTACTAACTCCCTTCTTTCTTTTCAGTTTTGATTTTCAAAGAAAGAAAGCAAGGCAGAAGAAAGGAGCATCTGATTCCACCCAAAACAACTGGCAGGAACCAAGAATAGCCTGCTATCAGCATACACAAAAATCTGGCCAGGGCACAGTGATTTCATCTTACTTCCTCTTCATGGTAGGTAAGAAAGGCTTCTGAGTGATTCTTTCATTGCATCTGTGATGCTCTCATTTCACATTCTCCAACCATGTGTGGAGAGATAAATGTTGCAGTTCCTGAAAGAAGGTAAAGTCCTAGTCAGGACTTTCAGTGGCATTGGGTTATTGCAGCCAGCCAGAGAGAAGGAAATGGTAGAGAAGAAGAGGGAATGGGTGCTAGCACAGGAGGAACAAAACTTTCAACTGTTCAGCAAACATCCTTCCCACCACCAGTAGCTATTTTACCTGCTTCTCCAGTCTGAGGTGTGGCTGGGCAAGGACTAGAAATAAGCAGGTGGCCCCAAGCAGACCCTCAACTGGCTTGTAGCTTGGGAACCTTGTCCTAACCTCTCCAGTATAGCTCTTTCATTGAACTGTAGGCTTTGGAGAAGATAGCCTTTTTTTAGCAGGGACTGTACTATCTTTTAAAACAACTGTCAATATATTAGCTTTGGAAATAGAAAACATGCCAGTACATACACTGTAAAGTCATGTCCTAAGCCAGTTTATCAGGCTCCTACCACTCATTTTTAATCACCTGTTCAAACATTGCAACAAGTAGAAAGACTACACAGAAGTGCTTATAATTACAGGGCATACAATGAAGCAGAGCACATGGGTTTGGTTTACCTCTGAGGTTCCATCTAACACTTTTTTAAAATGCTGTATATTATTATATTGTATATTATATTGTCCAATATAATATTGCATAGTGTAAAGAATCCAGCTTGGAAGATTCTGCTCTAGAAAAGGTAAGCAGTCTTAGGTCATTTTAACATTAGACATAGATAAATCTTGCTCAGGAATAGACCAGGGAATGGGAAGAATGGTTGGAGGTGAGGTATTATTTTGTTTTGGAGCAGTATTTATACATTTCATAGAATTTGCTATAGAAGAAAACGCTTAGCAGAAGGACACACAGATCTGCTTTTATGCCAACAGTGAAAAGAACACAGATTTCTCCGTCACTCCTCTAAATTAAATTAGAGATTAGTTTAGATTAGAGGCAGAGCAATGTTAGACTGACAGGAAAAAAGCCTCTGGGCCACAAGTCAATGGTTTCATTTCTGGTAGTATCAAAGAAGTGTGGCAAAGGGCTGTATATCTCTCATGCATTCGTACACTGGTACTTGATCCTTGGTCTCTACAATCTAAGGGGGGGGGGAGATTCACAATTGCATTATGAAAAAATAACTTTTAAGATGCTGTCTTTTTTCCTCAAGAGGTCTTGACTTGGATTGTTTGGAGCAAAGACAATTAGTATAATAATGCAAAAATGAGAAGACATGAAATGGTAGCTGAAAGGTTTCACCTAAGAACTCCTGATTGGCAGTGACCTAAAGGTGTTCTCATCTGTCCTTTCTTCTGTGCTGAAAATTATACTATAAGAGTTCCCAGCTGACAGAACGAAGCCCTCCTCCCTTCTAAGGACTGAGGGGGGCAGGGAGGCTGGCTAAGAGGTGAGAGCACATACAATAAAATACCCTGGAAACTTTAGACAAAAGCACATATTGATTGATTGACTGTCTCATCTTTCTTTTAGCACATGATTCAAGTCAGCTTACATCTAGTCCAAGAGGCAGGTTCATTTACCTGTATGTCTAAGCCTGAAAGGCTGGAACACTGTTCTTATCTTCTAAAGGTACACAGAATTCAGATTTACAACCCTTATCACAAAAAATATACATATATCCAACAGCTTTTGGCAAATATCTCCAGCGAAGAGACATCTTGTTTGCAAAATGCAGACTAATAAGAAAAGAACATGAAAACTTCCACAAAACTTCCCCTGAGATTCAAGAGAGATCATGGTTGTTAGACAGACTTGCTTTGAAAGCTGATGGGATTACATTTGTATTATCATTTCTATTTTTGAGGCAAACAACATCTCCTAACTGGAGATGTGAGACATAACACGGAAACAGAAATAAAACAGAGGTTTCTGTTCAAATGCACACTGGAAGACAGTATAAAAAAAACTAAATTTGAATTAAAAGTATAATGAACTTCCATAATTTTGTAGCATTAAGTCAAAGGGAAACTGGATCCTATTTCATTTCTAGCAATTACTAACTGACATATGGGATATGTATAAAAACACTGCTTTTATTTCTGTTTTCTTGATATCTGAACATAAACTTGTCCCTCAAATGACTGTGCAAGTCTTTTGTTCTTTCTGTGACTTCAATAACATAATTGAGGTATAGTTTTATTTTGTAAATTCAATGGATAAAAGGGAATAATAAATAGGCAGGTTTTAAAAATATTATGTTGACTTTATCATACAGAAATAGAACTCTTTAAGCTTATTTGGTATCATCAACCCACAGTTCTCCTGTCTGGGTAACATGCCACAGTAAGAAACCAAACAATGTAAATTGCAAGACATCATCTTTCCAAGCACAAAGAAAGGCAATTTCTTTTACGAAGATAGTGTGGCTCAGGTACTTTAATCTAGCCATGCATTAAAATGTCATTTTCTTGTTTCATAAAGAAGCAAAGCTAGTTATATAGTTTGCCAGATGTTAACACAAATACACAGAAATTTTTTTTTTCAAACAATATGCAGATCTTCAACATGTGAGAATTAGTATGCTGAATTTTTTTAAAAAAAGGACAGACATTAAATAGATTTCTAACAAGCTAATTAGCAAGTATTTGGGGCACCATTTCTGGATGTGTTTGTTAATGAACGTACATAGGACAAAAAAAATGTATGGCATCCTTTATAAACATGGGACCAAAAATATACCCATATAACATCTTTATCACAAAATGAAGTACCTGCAACAGGCTCAGAATGGCTAAGTACTTTACTAAAGTCAGGAAAGCTGGAATTTGGCACACATATGCAACCAACTAAAAAGATAATTTTAAAAGAAAGTTTCCCTCACAGCAGCAAAGAGCATGCCAATACAAAGGTAGCAAAATCACATGAAAATGTTGTGCGGTGTCAAGTCCTTTGCAACCAGTAGACATTTCACTCAGCTGAGGTGGAAGAATTTCCAGCAGCAATCATGAAGAATCAAGCCTGGTTAGATGATAAACCCCATGAAATATGGAGGATTTCCAGATAGGGCTTTCCCAAGCCCAAACTCCTGGGAAGCCACAGAGGATCACAGTACTGTCTGGATGAACTGATGGTCTGACTCAGTATAAGGCAGTTTCTTCTGTTCTTACAGTAGGCCACAGGGCCAGGTGCTCAACTAGACAGACTGATCTGATACAGCAATGCTCTTTTTTTATTTTCATTTATGATACATAATACGATTAATTACATATGGCATCTTGCAGATGTACTCACACAAGGGTGATGTGCTTTAATAAGCTCTGGTGTAACCCAGTGCCTCTAGGAATTACATATATAGTCGAGTGGAGTCACCTGTGTGGAATTCCAGTACTATGTGATCTCAGATTAAATGCACTTTTTTTTGGGGGGGGGGAAGACCCCAGAAGTGGGAAGCAAACATCATGAAGACATAGCAACTATCAGGAGAAGTCTTGAATAAAGTCGTGCAAAAGCACCAGCCAAGTTTTAAAGATTGTTAAAAAAGAATCCTTAAAAATTACTTGAGCTATGGTCACCTCCAGGAACACCATTAAACACATTATTACAAAACAGAAAGAATATGATTCAACAGAGAAAGCTATTTAGCAAAGCACAGAGACTAGGTAAGCAGGGCATTAGTCAGCGAAACAACCTACAAGCTGATGGTAACTCTGAAGCTGTTGGAAAGATGGAAGAAACCATCTGGATGATCCACGAAGCTGGGCTTTTATGGAAACATGGTAAGTAGAAAGCCATTAATGGAACACACCATATCAAAGCTCATTTGGAGTTTGCAAAAAGGCATGTGAGGGACCCAGCAAACATACAGACGAGGTTTTCTGGTCTAATGAGACCAAATTGAACTTCCTGCCCGTGCTCACTGTTCCAAGAACACAAAGCATGATGTTGTTAGGTTGCTATTCCTTGGCAGAGACAGGAAACTGGTTGGGACTGCAGGCAAGACAGATGGAGGCAAACACACCGCAATTCCAGAGGAAAACTTGTTTCAGTCTGCAAGGAACCTGGGACTCATGCAGAGATTCATCTTCCAGTAAAATGATGACCATAAACACACACATCAATACTGGAGTGGTTTGAAAACAAGAATATAATTGTCTTAGAATTGCACAAAGACTAAACCACAATCTAACTAAAAATGCACATGAAGGTTACTGTTCAACAATAGTTCCACCTGAAACAGCTGGAGCAATTTTGCCAGGAGGAATGGACAATAATTGAAGATCCAGACATGTAAAGCTGATAGACTCTTAACTATAACTGCTGCCAGAAGCATATCCCTAAGCAATTCTATTTTGTAACTTTCCAGAGTTGAGTAACTTGTGGCCTTCTAGGGGTAACAATGCCAATTAAATCTATTTCAGTTTCAGATTGTAAGACAACAAAATGTGGAAATGTCAAAGGGATGAATACTTCTGCAAGGCACTACAGACTAGGACAAGGAATTACAAAGGTATATCATCTTCAAAAAGAATCATAGAATCATAGAGTTGGGAGAGGCCCCAGGGGCCATCGAGTCCAACTCCCTGCTATGCAGAAGCACCCATCAAAGCATTTCCAAAAGATGGCCATCCAGCCTCTGATTAAAAATCTCCAAAGAAGGAGACTCCACTACACTCTGAGGCAGCATATTCCACTGCCAGACAGCTGTGACTATCAGGAAGTTCTTCCTGAGGTTCAGGTGGAATCTCCTTTCCTGTAGCTTGAATCCACTGCTCCTTGTCCTAGTCTCTGGTGCTAGCGGAAAACAAGCCTGCTCCCTCGTTAATATGACACCCTTTCAAATATTTAAACATGGCTATCACGTCCCCTCTTAACTTTCTCTTCTGCAGACTAAATATACCCAGCTCCCTAAGCCGTTTCTCATAGGGCATGCTTCCAGACCCTTCACCATTTTGGATGCCCTCCTCTGGACACGTCCCAGCTTGTCGATATCTTTCTTGAACTGAGGTGTCCAGAACTGGACACAGTATTCCGAATAAGGCCTAATTAATGCAGAATAGAGTGATACCATTACCTCCCTCGATCTGAACACCATACTCCTACTGATGCAACCAAGAATCACACTGGCTTTCTTAGCTGCCTCATCACACTGCTGACTCATGTTCAGCTTGTGATTTACCAATGGTCTTAATTTTTTTTCATCTGTGCTAAGAGAGGTACAATTCCAAGTTTCCACTTTATAAGACACAGAACATTTTGTGTGTCTTAATTCAACTAATGGATTATCTATTTAGCCCTGAAAGCTATACCATATAGAAATACAATTATTTCCAGTAGAGTGGTCCTAATAGTGAATATTAATTATAACTTCAGTGAACATGGCAAATAGAATCTACTATTGAGAAACAGGTTAACCTTACTTTCCAACACATTCATAAACAGATAACAAGTAGAACCCCATAAAGCTTACCAAATGGGTTTAAGAAAGCAAGCAATAAAATAATAAAAACAAAATGCTGGTTTATTTGATTTTGTATTGCCTATCCTTCAATACTGGTCACCTTAGATACATTACATCAAATATTTTCAAAGCAAAATATTAAGCTTTTTTTTTTATGAAGAATCTGGAATGTGTGTTACAGAGTCTATGCCAGGGATGAGCAAGTTCTTTATCTCCACTGGCCATCTTTGCCCTTCCCTGGAACTTCATGGACTATCCCATCCCCATGACCCCCTGAAAAAAAAACTGGGAGACTCCCAAAAGGCAAATTATGCCCTCAAAAGCTCCTAGGGATATAATTTCCCTCAAGTGCAATTCCCTCAATTTGACCCAAAATAGCCATTTTCAGAAACAAGATGTGACTGGCTGTTTTTCATTTCAGTTTTTCAGTTCTTTTTCTCAGGGGAGTCAGAAGATGATATCTGAAATGCAGATGGCTACATGTAGCCCATGTGGTAACTTTTCTCATTCTAGTTTTATGTCCAAGAGTTTTTAATTGCATTCATTTCCTCAACCTTCATTCATTTCATTACTTATGCAATAGGTTATTTGTATTACTGTTAATCAGCATTAATTACTATTAATTTATATTTGTTTTATTATCTAGATATATTTTCAGCCCACTAGGTATCTATTTGTATATCATTAATATTGTCGTCTCCGTTTCTAAGCTAACGTATGGGTTCAGACAACCAGTACCTTTACATATTTGATTAATAGAATAAGCTTCCATTAATGGCACAACAACTTTCTTTTGACATAACACTCAATTACGGTTTAAGTTTAAGTGAATGAATTTCAAGTTGTGAGTTACTCATTTTCCTCTTCTCATCTGGGACAACCATACGGAGATCAGAGGCAGAGCCTGGATATAATATATTAATAACACTATTACCATAACACATTAACATTTGGAACAAGAAATGGTGATATTGTCTCCTTGCCCATAAAATTAGTGAATGAATCATTCCATCTGTGGCATAATGAGAGCAGTGATTACTTATTAGGACATAAATGCACTTGAGAAACCTGATAAGAGCTGTGGCCACCACCCTCATACCAAAACTTTAGCCATTTCCTCTTTTTTCAAGTCATAATGCAAGTCACACAGGACATGATCCGGGAAACCTCTCGGAAGTGCTAATGTAATTTCTGGAAGCATCCTACAGCTAGAATGGCTTAGTAATAGAGTGGTCCTTGAAATTCCACCATTAGCATTTCTGAGAGACTTCCTAGAGTGTTACAGGTCAGTGTCCTGCAGCACAGAGGCGAGAGGAATGGCCAACTAGTAAAAGTGGCATGAACTGCTATGTTTTCTGTGTAGGAAATAATACGTTAATATGTTTATAATGTGTAACACAATTATTTATAAACAAATGCCTGCAGTATTAATGGTAAAAACAAGAGTAGCATTCAGAGAGAATAAAATAAGGAACTATTTCGTTTGTTTGTCATTGTAGCAACATTCCAAGCTCTAATTAGAAACCTTAACTTTTGCTTTACATCAAACACAGTTCTTCTTGTGTCTAAACCTGTACAAACTATGGTTAACCTTAATTATGAGATACAAAAATAATCCAGTTCCAAGCTATGTTATAAAATCCTGGCTTGTTTTTTTAAAGCGATGTTTAAGGCTGAACACAGCTCTGGCCTCAAACATAACAAGAAACTGTATTTAATTGAAAAAGAAAACGGAAGACTATGATTTGGTCCTTTTGGTCAAGATAGAGAAAGAGAGGATAGAGAGAAGCACCTGCGCTCAAGACGTGCAAAATTAACCCATAATTTGTATTTGCATTAAGTCTGAATCAGTGAAGATTACTGTGACAGTTACATGGACATTTTTTTAATCTGAAAAATTTAAGCTAAAATGATTGCTATCTTAAGGAACAAGAAGCATTTTACTCTGATGTATTAGATACATATATGATACATATATGCACTAAGATTTGAAAATCTTTTTAAAATTTTTGAAGTAAATTATTAGCCACGTTTATTGTACTGTTCTGTTAAAAAATACAACACACTGACTGTGAAGAGAAGAAACTTGAGAAAGACGTGTACATCCTCCATTCAAATAAAAAAAAGGCTTTTATTCATGTAAATGCGGGGTTTTTCAGGGTCAAGGATTCTGGTCAAGGATTCTATTCAAGGATTATTCTCTTTATTGCTGTAGCTTCAACATAACACCATTTCATAACTATAAGTGCAAGGCCATTTGAAGCAAAACAGAGAATTAGTTCAAGTTTCCCACTTTTAAAATCTTTTCCCTTCTATTTAGACATATTAATTGAAATAAACATCTTTGCAATGCATTTTCACAAACATTTTACAGCAGTCCATATTACAAGCTTAGAAAATCTGAAAATCTGCTCCTGGGACTTGGAGGAGCCACAAAAATAGTGTTAGACATGGTGTGAGGGTTGTAGATAGGAGTAGGACTTGGTGACATTAATTAGCTCATTATGTGAGCATATAAGAAATCAAGGTCATATTGTTTAATACTAGACACTTCCTATCTTGATGACTTGTCACATATTCCAGTACTATTGTTTTGTTTTTGATCAGGGTTTTTATGCCCTGTTTCAAATTATTGTAATAAAATGTGATAGTATTGAAGAGAGAAACAACCATCACCCGGGAACATAACAGTTTATTTCTAGGACATTTGTTGCTGCCCATCTCTCAGGAAAAACCAGGAATTGGAATGCGCCCCCCCCCTTTTTGGACAAGTTTTCCTTATTAATGTGATAGTTTTATCTTCTATAATAGACAATAAAACCTGACTACTTTAGTTTTAAATCTCTGTCATCTTTGTGTAAGAAGGCATTATTTTCTTCCCAT